>JARUHQ010000006.1:18500625-19149062 GCA_029955515.1 Chrysomela aeneicollis
AATCAAGCAAGGTAAGTTAATATGGGCACTACAGGGTGTCTTCCACTTCCAGCGACTCGCAGCCTCACGAAATCTGAAACATATAATCACAACAAATGCTACCAGTATTATATGAAACAAAGTTGGTGACAATTAAAGTTGAGATGGAAATTCAAATTGTTCCGCAAAATACTTGGTATTGACAATATTCCATAGAAAAAGTAACATTTACAAAATGTGGATGTTACACCACCCCCCTTGCCAAAGAAAATTTAAATTCGAAGCTATTTAAATTTTTTGAAAAACAAAAATTACAATAGTGATAATGGACCATAGCGCAAATCGTGCACAGTACTCCCTGAGACAAATGCCTATTTCCAAACATCAAAATTGTATTCAGAGCCTTCGGTGACATGTCCACATCGTACCCGGCATTGCATCACCGTCTGCAATGCTACTTAGATCAGGTATAATCTTCTTGCTGCTAGATGTTAATGCTGCACCATCGAAAATCCTGATAAACACCACGCCTCCAAGTCGCACTCCAGACGAATGATAACCCTACCTAAAGCATTATGCAGGCATATCAACAAATAACTCCAAGGTGGAAACAAAAAAGAAAAGAGTTTAAACAAATTTTGTTTTACCCAGTTGTCCACCGATCAACTGCAGTGATAGAAGGACCACCAACCTGAAACGAGTGAAGCTCGGTACAAAGAAAAACCAGAAGAAATATTCGGGAGTACTCTGTATACTAGACTCTGCAGACTATCTTTCAGAGCGACAAATAAGTAGCGGCCACATAGAACGTAGTAGTAAAGAATAGCACTGTTGTCAGCAGCCCTCAGGCACATTCTGACGGTCCACCCTTTACCCCCCTTATGAACGACTATACAGGCTATATATTCTTTCCATTGAAGGAAGCCACTCTGAAACCAGCCTGCACCAGTGCCGGTCACAGCTCCCTACAGACAAAAAAATATATACGGGAAACGCAACTCCCAACAAAGGTAAAACCTCTGTGAACTTTGAAGAAGTTCAACAGAGTTCAAAAAAAAACTTACTGATCAATCTTGATCAAGAATTGTAGGATAAATCCTACCTTGGAAAATGATGTGATTTCCATATGTCCAGTGGTGGGACACTATAAAGATTGTCAATTTACCTCAGGTAAGTGCATATTTCTAGGCCATAATTTGTTTCAATTACATCCGAAAACTCAACAAAAGTGTACACTCAAGTACAAAAATCAGCATCAAACTGCATGTTATCCGTCTTAAGGATATGGCCATGACAACAACTGTGAAAGCTAATGTGACATTTCATTCACATATTCAAATCATTTCACAGGTGAAACAAAACCTAGAACACAGAAACCGCCTGAAACAAATACACATCAGAAAAGGGTTTGACACAAAAATAACTGCAAGCAGTAATCATAGATGTTTATGACGTGGTCTTGAGTTAGTATCTCACAGCGTCCCATGAGTACTAACTACCACTAGTTGGGAACCGTGTCGAGTCCAAGTTGCTTTTAGCACAATGCTAGGGATAGCCAACTTCTACCCCAAGTAATTAGGTTAATACCTAATTGAATATACCCTAAAACCATAAAAAATATTTACAAAAATGCAAAAGTACATGAACCCTGGTGTACATCCAGGTTCCATTTACTGATCCCTAAAACTATAGAAAATATTTACAAGTTGAAGATATATCAAAATATATCTACAGGGTGGAGATGTCAAACCATACCCAAAAAAAAAAAAAAAACATGAAGATGTACATCCTACTTCAAAAAAACTTTTCAAGTTTACCTAGGTTTTTTTTTTTTTACTTCCGGAACTTCAGAAAAATACTCAGGATTGAAAACTGCAAAATAAAAAACTTTCCCTGAAATGATTTCAATGACCTGAATCCACAAAATGACGGTTCAAAACCGACATACTCTAGATGTTGAAAATTCAATCGAATTGAAATTATTCTCCAAACAAATGTCCAATGACTTACTACACTTCAGCTCATTCTTTATATTGTATAATACAACATTACAAACCTGAATGGCTATTTAAGTCATCAATTAACTTCCATGAGCTACTGCTCGTCATTAATGTCTGTACCAAAATATGGCTTGAGTTTTGAAACATGCCACGTACCAGCAGCTGTACCATCAAGGTTACTCAACTCATATGCCACTTTTGATATCACTTTCTTAATTTTACTCAAAATGTGACGCTGTGCCAATTTGGCAGAAAAATCCCTAGCAGCGTCAGACAAAACCATATTGCGCCTCCAGACTAATTCACCTACTTTAAAAATATGTTTTCGTCTCCTCAGATTGTAATACTGGGCGTTTTTATTATAAGAAGCTGTTAATCTTTCTTTAACTTTTTTATAAAGTGGTGGCAATTTTTCGACTTCTTCAGAATATATTTTTCTGGCTTTCTCATTGTTATTTAATTCAAAATCGAAATTATCCCCATAATAATCTCCAGATGCAGGAGTTATTCTCCCAAAATTCAAAAAATTTGGACTAAACCCAGTAACTTCATGGGTAGCTGAATTCAAGGCATGCTGGATTTCTAAAATTTCATTATCCCATTTCTTATGAGAGTCTTTAATGAAACTTCTAATGGCAGTTCCTATTGTACGATTAACTCTCTCCGTTTGATTAACCTGAGGATGGTATCGGCAATTGAAATAAATTTTTGAAATTTTGAAATTGTTGACAAATTCATCAAAAAGTTTTCCAGTATGCGCTGGAGCATTATCTAAAGCCAGAACTTGAGGAACACCATAAGTCAAAAATACATCTTTCAAAAATGAGACAATAGATGGAGCTGTCGCATTTCTAACAGGTTTCAAAATTACAAATTTTGTAAAATAGTCTGAAGCCACAATAAGGAATTTGTTACCCCTGGTACTTCTAGGAAAAGGGCCCATTACATCAGTACTCACAAATTGAAAAGGAAAACTAACCTTTTTCTCATTTCCCATCAAACCAAAACGTTTTCCATTCAAGGCTTTTTGACTACCACACTCTTGACAACTTCGAACATAGTCCAGAACGTCTTTCCTCATTTTAGGCCAATAATAGGTTTCAGCAATCTTTTTAAGAGTCTTGAAATATCCTAAATGAGCTGAAGTTGGTAAATCATGACAATCATCGATAATCTTCAATTTTTGATCTGCTGGAACTAATAATTTCCATTCAGAAATGTTAGTTTTCAATGGTATATTTCCTGAAGTATGTTTGAACAGATAGCCATCTTTAATCATCCACTGAGGATATTTTTCAGGATTTTTACTAACATTATTTTTCAATTTCAGATACCATGGTTCAAGATTATCAAGAGTTAAGCCTAAAAAATTTATTTCTGTGCCCAGAGGGGCTCTACTTAACGCGTCAGGAGTTACATGATATTTTCCTTTACGGTATACTACTTCAAAGTCAAAACAAGAAAGAATCATAGCCCATCTACTAAGTCTACCAGAGGTACCAGCCATTTTAGTTAAATATTTCAAACTTGCATGATCAGTTATGGCTTTAAAATGTACTCCATCTACATAAGGTCTGAACTTCTCTAGAGAAAAAATTAGTGCTAGGCACTCACGTTCAGTAGCTAAATAATTCCTCTCAGCCCTAGAAAGGCTTCTACTAGCATATGCTATGACTCTCTCTTCATTGTTTTGAACTTGCGTTAAGACCGCACCTAAACCAGTTTCACTAGCATCGCATTGTATGCAAAATTCTACAGAGAAATCTGGAGCACATAAAATTGGAGCAGAAATCAAATTTTGTTTTATCTCAATAAATGCCTTTTCAGCCTGATCGTTCCATGGCACTGATTGCTTTTTACCCCTCCTCTTCAATAAATCATTCAAAGGACTCAATAAAGTTCTAAAATGAGGAATAAAACGCCTGTACCATGAACACATGCCAACAAAACGTTTGATTTCGGTAGTAGTCTTAGGTCTTGGGTACTCTACCATTGCTTTAATTTTACTTGAAGATGTTCTCAAGCCATGGGAATCAACAACAAAGCCCAAATAATGTAAAGACTCTCTAAAAAATTGACATTTCTTGAAATTGACAGTTAAATTGGCATCAACTAAACGTCTATGAACTTCCTTCAATAGACCAATATGCTCTTCAAAAGTTGAACTAGTGCAAATTATATCATCCAAATAAACAAATACCTTAGGTTGTAACTCTGGTCCTAAAATTCTATCCATTAAACGCTGGGTGATAGCTGCGGAATTCGATAAGCCAAATGGTAAGCATCGGAAGTGAAATAATCCACGACCAGGTACACTGAAGGCAGTCTTTTCCCTACTTTCTTCATCTAGAGGTATTTGCCAAAAAGCACTTCTTAAATCAATAGATGAAATAAATTTTGCATTACTGAGCATATTCAAGATGTCATCAACAAGAGGAAGTGGATATGAATCTTTCTTCGTAATTTCATTCAAGGATCTTCCGTCAAAGCAAAATCTAAATTCACCAGAGCTCTTTTTCACAAGGAGAACTGGAGAGTTCCAGGGACTCTCTGATTTTTCTACAACTTTTTAGGTTAACATTCTATCTAGTTCTTTATTGAGATGTTCCATCATATATGGAGACAATCTATACTGTCTTTTCTTAAAAGGAGAATGATCACCAGTATTTATATGAGCTTTGATTTTATCAGTTAATCCAAGACGATCCTCGCTTGAAATTGACGAAAATAAATCCATAATCACTTTTGTTTGTCCCAACTGTTCATTAGATAAATTTTTGCATCTCACTTTTCTGAGGAGCTTCTGATAAAACATTCACATGGAAAATAAACTCACTTTGAATTTCCCAGGAATTATTGAGAAAATTAATGGAAAGTGCAAACATCTTGCAAAAATCACTGCCAAGAATTAAACCACATTTTAAACTAGGAATAACTGAAACAGTTACTAATTTGCATATATTTCCAAGGCTCAATGGAATCTGGAAAGTTCCTAATACAGTCTGTCCATTTCCATCTGCAGTTGTTACGAATCTTCTTTGACTTCTATTTAATTTAATTTTATATTTTCTCAACAAATCCATGGAATGAGCACCAAGACAAGTTAAATTAGCTCCACTATCAACAAGTGCAACAATCTCTTCATCATAAAGTTTGATAGAAATGTAGGGTCTGTTATCTGAAAGTCTTGAAATAAACAGTGGTGAAACATCTGGCAAAACATCACTAGAATTCAATACATGATCATCAACTGTCTTTTTTCTAGAATCTTTACTATTATTTGTAACTAGGTTTTTCCTTTTATAATTGTTACCTTTTCCATAACTAAAAAAATTTCGAGAATTTTGGCCAACAGATATTGAGACTGATCTATGGCCAGTGTGATCAATCTCGGAAACTAGTTTTTTGGATTACACCTGGGGCAGTTAGGTTTTACTACATTAGGTTTTCCACAACCAAAACAAATCAATTTGTGGGACTCTCTACAATCACGAGCAATGTGACCTGGCTTTTGACAACGAAAGCAAGTTACTTGCCTTGATTTATCATTATTATTGGAATTCACTCCAGATACAGAAGGACGACTGAAGTTATTTGAAAAGTTCTTTTTACCTTTATGGTTCCAATCCTTACTTCCAATATTTGAATCCACATATGCCAAATCACTCTCTAAACAATTTATGGATTTAGGTGGAGTATATCTCTGCTGATGTTCATTAGATTCATCAATTTTCCTACAGAAACTTGTCAAGTCCGCAATACTACTAATATTCTGCAAAGGAAGTAGTTTAGTATATTTAGGTAAACAATTTCTTCTGATTATTTTCAATATTTCCTGGTCGTCAAGAGGTTGGCTCAGTCTACTCGATAAATTGAGCATTATCGCTACAAATATTTCAACAGGTTCATCTCTACCTTGTGTACGCGATTTGATTTCATCTAATAGTTTATCATCATAAGATGATGGTAAGAATGCATTTTCTAATTGAGAAATCAGATCTTTCCAGTTGAAAACTGAATTTTTGACAGATCTAAACCAAATTAACGCACGACCAGAAAATAAATCAATAGCAGATTGAAAAAGTTCTAATTCCGAAACTCCTCTAGCTTGAGATAACTCTGTAACCCTTTCCAAAAAAGATTTCAAACTACTTGTCCCATCAAACTGTAATCCCCATTTATAAACTGGAACTGATTTGCAATGTTCTGGATGGCTAGTTGAAGCTCTACTAGTATCAGGTTTGACATTAAAAGATAATCTTGCTTCTAACTCAATACATGTTGCAACAGCATAATCCTTGTATTCAGTAAAAGATAATTTTAAATCTTCAGGTTCCTCAGGAATTTTGAAACGTCCTACTCTACCAGTTAAAGAAGTTAATCTAGATTCAATGATTTTATACATTTGATCTGATGTTGGACCAGAGAAACTGAGAATTAAAGATTCCAAATCTGAAAAAGTTTTGTCTATAAAAAGTTTTTCGGATTCTGTTTCAAAATCAGGATCTTTCAGTTCAACTGTTACAGTTTCAGTGCTGATAAGTCTGTTCAAGATTATTCTTTTCGAAGTCAAAGTCTTTCTAGTAGCTTTAACATTCCTGATACGTAGTTCATAGTCTATCTCTTCTTCAGACAAAAACAAAGCTTCAATTTTACCTTCCATTTTGAAAATACTAGTTTATCCAAAATCTCAAAAAATATTTTCAGTACCAAGCAGTAAACAAAACACACAAAATCACACAATCAATAAATTCACGAATAAGCAAATTCCAATAAATTTCAATATCAACTGAAATTCTCACCAATATGCTTCACATGAAAAGAAATATTTATTGTCCAACCTTAAGGCACTTTTTGATTGTTATATAAGATAAGAATAAAAAGATTTTATTTTCAGAGGCCACAAGTTGTCGGCGCCATTTGTATAGCAGTTAAAGTTGAGAAAAATAATTTTCTGGCTATACTGTGCGAACGGTTAGCTCATATAGTCAGGGCAAAAAGGTCGTGGTTCGATTACTTACTCAATCTTATATAGCCAATCAAAAATATTTGCAAGTGGCAAAAGAAAAAAGGTTATACCAGGGATGATCTTAAATGGACGCCATCTACAGCAAAAATTAGTTTAACAAACCTCTTTTCTTAAGCCAGTCTCTGTAGATAGAATCTGCAAATGCCTAAGGATAGGATAACAAATAAAAATACAATTTAACTTCGATTTTTACTGACACTCAGATTTTCTAGGTACTTACGATTTTCAAATCATAAAATTATTTTCATGCATATAATGAAAATAGTGTTTTATCAATAGGAATAATTATGCATTAGATATCCCTTAGATTTGAATATTTCTGATTTGAAATTGAATGCATTCAATTCGCACAATAGAAATACTTCTGATTAGATATTAATACGATTTCACATTTAAAGATAATTATATCAAAAATAAAACAATTTCCCAGATCAAATTGGTAAGATACCTTGTCAGTAAAATTTGGTGATGAACAAATTATGAAACCCTGGTGGAGCAGCATCCCATCTTGAAGACGTAGGTTGGAAGACACCTACTTCATAATAACTTTCCAATATCCAGCTCCATTAGTGGAAATGGGGGTGACATCCATCTCAGATTTCTGAGAATACGAGCCCTTGGATGCAGCAACCTAGGTATGCTTAGTCCAGCCAGTGCTTTTGAATATAATGGAAATTCTTCTCACAGGAACAAAATAACTTATCAGCCGGTACAGACTTACTATGAAGACTGTTTCACAAAAATTTGCAGATTAACCTCACTTGAGGTTCACATTAGCCTCTTGATAGGTACCAAGATGGAGGCTGATGGTTGCTAATAATTATCAAAAATTAACTAGATTTTACTAGTAGCAATAATAGCTGGTGATAGTTATTCAAAGCAGTCAAATCCATTAAATCTGCTAAAATCGTCAATACAACCATCAAAATAGCAAGCAATCATCAAACAAGTAGCAAGCAATTATCCAGAAAATAGCCTGGCAGAACTATAGCACAAAAAAAAATCAGAAAAAGCCACGCTGTAGTACTATACCCTTGATCTTGATAGATTTTGCAGCTCAAAACTGTGGATTATGGACAGATTCCATAATATAATCTTTTACATAATGAGAACGTGATATCAAAAACTGATAGTTACCATTTATCTGATGTTCATGATGGAAATTCGTGGATTTTCAGAAATGGCGTTTTTAAGAAATCTCACACATGTTCACTTGTTGAATGCCAGGAACAGAAAGGAACGATTTCAGCACCTTCTTTCAGTTCTTCAGTTCATGCTAAAGTTCACTTGTCAATCAGTCAAATTAGCACTTGTTTCAAGGCACAAATCAAACATTATCAGATTATAATATTCACATTCATGAAATCACTTCCGTTTGACTGATATAAATACTCTTGAATACAATGTCAAGGACACAAAGTGAACTTGGCGCTAATCTTCGCAGTGAAATTTGAAAAAAAAGAAGAATTACTGAAATCATACCTTTGCATTCAAAGTGACATTTGATATGAATGTTAACCTATAAATGTTCATCTATAATTCCCAACGTAAACAAACAGAATAATTATGGATTCAAAACCAATAACTTGAAATCAAGCAAGGTAAGTTAATATGGGCACTACAGGGTGTCTTCCACTTCCAGCGACTCGCAGCCTCACGAAATCTGAAACATATAATCACAACAAATGCTACCAGTATTTTATGAAACAAAGTTGGTGACAATTAAAGTTGAGATGGAAATTCAAATTGTTCCGCAAAATACTTGGTATTGACAATATTCCATAGAAAAAGTAACATTTACAAAATGTGGATGTTACACGATTATATCGTGATGACGTTCATATAGAAATACTCACCAGGTTACTGTTCTTTCGTTATACATACGAGCAACCGAATCGAACAGAAGGTTGAATGGATAGTATCTGGGTTGTATTCGATTATGATGTTATGCTGTGTATATAGTTATACACATAAGGTGACGGTATTCCCGTTTCACATACGAGCGACCGAAACGAACAGAAAGTTGAATGGATAGACTGAACAATCAATGTATCTGGGTGGTATCCGATTATATCGCAATACTGTATATATAGTGATACTTACCAGGTGACGGTACTTCCGTTACACATACTAGCGACTGAATCGAACAGAAGGTTAAATGGTTAGACGAAACGATAATTGTATCTGAGTTGTGTTCGATGATATCGTGATGATGTTTATATAGCAATACTCACCAGGTAACTGTTCTTCCGTTTTACATACAAGCGACCGAATCGAGCAGAAGGTTGAATTCAGTATAGATTGAACAATCATCGTATCTGGGTTGTATTCGATTATGTTTATATAGTTATACTCACCAGGTAACTGTTCTTCCGTTATACATACGAGCGACTGAATTGAACAGAAGGTTGAATGGATAGTATATGGGTTGTATTCGATTATGTTATGCTGTGTATATAGTTATACACACTAGGAGACGGTATTCCCGTTTTACATACGAGCGACCGAAACAAAAAGAAAGTTGAATGGATAGACTGAACAATCAATGTATCTGGGTGGTATCCGATTATATCGCAATACTGTATATATAGTGATACTTACCAGGTGACGATACTTCCGTTACACATACTAGCAACTGAATCGAACAGAATGTTGAATGGTTAGACGAAACGATAATTGTATCTGAGTTGTATTCGATGATATCGTGATGATGTTTATATAGCAATACTCACCAGGTTACTGTTCTTTCGTTATACATACGAGCAACCGAATCGAACAGAAGGTTGAATGGATAGTATCTGGGTTGTATTCGATTATGATGTTATGCTGTGTATATAGTTATACATATAAGGTGACGGTATTCCCGTTTCACATACGAGCGACCGAAACGAACAGAAAAATGAATGGATAGACTGAACAATCAATGTATCTGGGTGGTATCCGATTATATCGCAATACTGTATATATAGTGATACTTACCAGGTGACGGTACTTCCGTTTCACATACTAGCGACTAAATCGAACAGAAGGTTAAATGGTTAGACGAAACGATAATTGTATCTGAGTTGTATTCGATGATATCGTGATGATGTTTATATAGCAATACTCACCAGGTAACTGTCCTTCCGTTTTACATACAAGCGACCGAATCGAGCAAAAGGTTGAATGGATAGATTGAACAATCATCGTATCTGAGTTGTATTCGATTATGTTTATATAGATATACTCACCAGGTACCTGTTCTTCCGATATACATACGAGCAACCGAATCGAACATAAGGTTGAATGGATAGATTCAACAATCATCGTATCTGAGTTGTATTCGATTATGTTTATATAGTTATACTCACCAGGTAACTGTTCTTCCGTTATACATACGAGCGACTGGATTGAACTGAAGGTTGAATGGATAGACTAAACAATGATCGTATCTGGGGTTGTATTCGATTAAATCGTGATGATGTTCATATAGTTATACTCACCAGGTAACTGTTCTCCAGTTATACATAAGAGCGACTGAACTGAACAGAAGGTTGAATGGATAGACTGAACAATCATCGTATCTGGGTTGTATTCGATTATTTCGTGATGATTATTATATATTATGTCTTACCAGGTAACTATTCTTTCGTTATACATACTAGCAACCGAATCGAACATAAGGTTGAATGGATAGATTGAACAATCATTGTATCTGGGTTGTCTCTGATTATATCGTTATGTTGTATATTTAACTACACCTACCATGTAACGGTTCTTTCGTTACACATACGAGCGTCTGAATCGAACATAAGGTTGGATGGTTAGACGGAACGATAATTGTAACTAAGTTGTATTCGATTATATCGTGATGACGTTCATATAGAAATACTCACCAGGTTACTGTTCTTTCGTTATACATACGAGCAACCGAATCGAACAGAAGGTTGAATGGATAGTATCTGGGTTGTATTCGATTATGATGTTATGCTGTATATATAGTTATACACATAAGGTGACGGTATTCCCGTTTCACATACGAGCGACCGAAACGAACAGAAAGTTGAATGGATAGACTGAACAATCAATGTATCTGGGTGGTATCCGATTATAACGCAATACTATATATATAGTGATACTTACCAGGTGACGGTTCTTCCGTTACACATACTAGCGACTGAATCGAACAGAAGGTTAAATGGTTAGACGAAACGATAATTGTATCTGAGTTGTATTCGATGATATCGTGATGATGTTTATATAGCAATACTCACCAGGTAACTGTTCTTCCGTTTTACATACAAGCGACCGAATCGAGCAGAAGGTTGAATTCAGTATAGATTGAACAATCATCGTATCTGGGTTGTATTCGATTATGTTTATATAGTTATACTCACCAGGTAACTGTTCTTCCGTTATACATACGAGCGGCTGAATTGAACAGAAGGTTGAATGGATAGTATATGGGTTGTATTCGATTATGATGTTATGCTGTGTATATAGTTATACACACTAGGAGACGGTATTCCCGTTTTACATACGAGCGACCGAAACGAAAAGAAAGTTGAATGGATAGACTGAACAATCAATGTATCTGGGTGGTATCCGATTATATCGCAATACTGTATATATAGTGATACTTACCAGGTGACGATACTTCCGTTACATATACTAGCGACTGAATCGAACAGAATGTTGAATGGTTAGACGAAACGATAATTGTATCTGAGTTGTATTCGATGATATCGTGATGATGTTTATATAGCAATACTCACCAGGTAACTGTCCTTCCGTATTACATACAAGCGACCGAATCGAGCAGAAGGTTAAATGGATAGATTGAACAATCATCGTATCTGAGTTGTATTCGATTATGTTTATATAGATATACTCACCAGGTACCTGTTCTTCCGATATACATACGAGCAACCGAATCGAACATAAGGTTGAATGGATAGATTGAACAATCATCGTATCTGAGTTGTATTCGATTATGTTTATATAGTTATACTCACCAGGTAACTGTTCTTCCGTTATACATACGAGCGACTGAATTGAACTGAAGGTTGAATGGATAGACTAAACAATGATCGTATCTGGGGTTGTATTCGATTATATCGTGATGATGTTCATATAGTTATACTCACCAGGTAACTGTTCTTCAGTTATACATAAGAGCGACTGAACTGAACAGAAGGTTGAATGGATAGACTGAACAATCATCGTATCTGGGTTGTATTCGATTATTTCGTGATGATTATTATATATTATGTCTAACCAGGTAACTGTTCTTTCGTTATACATACTAGCAACCGAATCGAACATAAGGTTGAATGGATAGATTGAACAATCATTGTATCTGAGTTGTCTCCGATTATATCGTTATGTTGTATATTTAACTACAACTACCATGTAACGGTTCTTTCGTTACACATACGAGCGTCTGAATCGAACATAAGGTTGGATGGTTAGACGGAACGATAATTGTAACTAAGTTGTATTCGATTATATCGTGATGACGTACATAAGGTTGAATGGATAGATTGAACAATCATCGTATCTGAGTTGTATTCGATTATGTTTATATAGTTATACTCACCAGGTAACTGTTCTTCCGTTATACATACGAGCGACTGAATTGAACTGAAGGTTGAATGGATAGACTAAACAATGATCGTATCTGGGGTTGTATTCGATTATATCGTGATGATGTTCATATAGTTATACTCACCAGGTAACTGTTCTCCAGTTATACATAAGAGCGACTGAACTGAACAGAAGGTTGAATGGATAGACTGAACAATCATCGTATCTGGGTTGTATTCGATTATTTCGTGATGATTATTATATATTATGTCTAACCAGGTAACTGTTCTTTCGATATACATACTAGCAACCGAATCGAACATAAGGTTGAATGGATAGATTGAACAATCATTGTATCTGAGTTGTCTCCGATTATATCGTTATGTTGTATATTTAACTACACCTAACATGTAACGGTTCTTTCGTTACACATACGAGCGTCTGAATCGAACATAAGGTTGGATGGTTAGACGGAACGATAATTGTAACTAAGTTGTATTCGATTATATCGTGATGACGTTCATATAGAAATACTCACCAGGTTACTGTTCTTTCGTTATACATACGAGCAACCGAATCGAACAGAAGGTTGAATGGATAGTATCTGGGTTGTATTCGATTATGATGTTATGCTGTGTATATAGTTATACACATAAGGTGACGGTATTCCCGTTTCACATACGAGCGACCGAAACGAACAGAAAGTTGAATGGATAGACTGAACAATCAATGTATCTGGGTGGTATCCGATTATATCGCAATACTGTATATATAGTGATACTTACCAGGTGACGGTACTTCCGTTACACATACTAGCGACTGAATCGAACAGAAGGTTAAATGGTTAGACGAAACGATAAATGTATCTGAGTTGTATTCGAAGATATCGTGATGATGTTTATATAGCAATACTCACCAGGTAACTGTTCTTCCGTTTACATACAAGCAACCGAATCGATCAGAAGGTTGAATTCAGTATAGATTGAACAATCATCGTATCTGGGTTGTATTCGATTATGTTTATATAGTTATACTCACCAGGTAACTGTTCTTCCGTTATACATACGAGCGACTGAATTGAACATAAGATTGAATGGATAGTATATGGGTTGTATTCGATTATGATGTTATGCTGTGTATATAGTTATACACACTAGGAGACGGTATTCCCGTTTTACATACGAGCGACCGAAACGAAAAGAAAGTTGAATGGATAGACTGAACAATCAATGTATCTGGGTGGTATCCGATTATATCGCAATACTGTATATAAAGTGATACTTACCAGGTGACGATACTTCCGTTACACATACTAGCGACTGAATCGAACAGAATGTTGAATGGTTAGACGAAACGATAATTGTATCTGAGTTGTATTCGATGATATCGTGATGATGTTTATATAGCAATACTCACCAGGTAACTGTCCTTCCGTTTAACATACAAGCGACCGAATCGAGCAGAAGGTTAAATGGATAGATTGAACAATCATCGTATCTGAGTTGTATTCGATTATGTTTATATAGATATACTCACCAGGTACCTGTTCTTCCGATATACATACGAGCGACTGAATTGAACTGAAGGTTGAATGGATAGACTAAACAATGATCGTATCTGGGGTTGTATTCGATGATATCGTGATGATGTTCATATAGTTATACTCACCAGGTAACTGTTCTCCAGTTATACATAAGAGCGACTGAACTGAACAGAAGGTTGAATGGATAGACTGAACAATCATCGTATCTGGGTTGTATTCGATTATTTCGTGATGATCATTATATATTATGTCTAACCAGGTAACTGTTCTTTCGTTATACATACTAGCAACCGAATCGAACATAAGGTCATTGTATCTGGGTTGTCTCCGATTATATCGTTATGTTGTATATTTAACTACACCTACCATGTAACGGTTCTTTCGTTACACATACGAGCGTCTGAATCGAACATAAGGTTGGATGGTTAGACGGAACGATAATTGTAACTAAGTTGTATTCGATTATATCGTGATGACGTTCATATAGAAATACTCACCAGGTTACTGTTCTTTCGTTATACATACGAGCAACCGAATCGAACAGAAGGTTGAATGGATAGTATCTGGGTTGTATTCGATTATGATGTTATGCTGTATATATAGTTATACACATAAGGTGACGGTATTCCCGTTTCACATACGAGCGACCGAAACGAACAGAAAGTTGAATGGATAGACTGAACAATCAATGTATCTGGGTGGTATCCGATTATAACGCAATACTATATATATAGTGATACTTACCAGGTGACGGTTCTTCCGTTACACATACTAGCGACTGAATCGAACAGAAGGTTAAATGGTTAGACGAAACGATAATTGTATCTGAGTTGTATTCGATGATATCGTGATGATGTTTATATAGCAATACTCACCAGGTAACTGTTCTTCCGTTTTACATACAAGCGACCGAATCGAGCAGAAGGTTGAATTCAGTATAGATTGAACAATCATCGTATCTGGGTTGTATTCGATTATGTTTATATAGTTATACTCACCAGGTAACTGTTCTTTCGTTATACATACGAGCGGCTGAATTGAACAGAAGGTTGAATGGATAGTATATGGGTTGTATTCGATTATGATGTTATGCTGTGTATATAGTTATACACACTAGGAGACGGTATTCCCGTTTTACATACGAGCGACCGAAACGAAAAGAAAGTTGAATGGATAGACTGAACAATCAATGTATCTGGGTGGTATCCGATTATATCGCAATACTGTATATATAGTGATACTTACCAGGTGACGATACTTCCGTTACATATACTAGCGACTGAATCGAACAGAATGTTGAATGGTTAGACGAAACGATAATTGTATCTGAGTTGTATTCGATGATATCGTGATGATGTTTATATAGCAATACTCACCAGGTAACTGTCCTTCCGTATTACATACAAGCGACCGAATCGAGCAGAAGGTTAAATGGATAGATTGAACAATCATCGTATCTGAGTTGTATTCGATTATGTTTATATAGATATACTCACCAGGTACCTGTTCTTCCGATATACATACGAGCAACCGAATCGAACATAAGGTTGAATGGATAGATTGAACAATCATCGTATCTGAGTTGTATTCGATTATGTTTATATAGTTATACTCACCAGGTAACTGTTCTTCCGTTATACATACGAGCGACTGAATTGAACTGAAGGTTGAATGGATAGACTAAACAATGATCGTATCTGGGGTTGTATTCGATTATATCGTGATGATGTTCATATAGTTATACTCACCAGGTAACTGTTCTTCAGTTATACATAAGAGCGACTGAACTGAACAGAAGGTTGAATGGATAGACTGAACAATCATCGTATCTGGGTTGTATTCGATTATTTCGTGATGATTATTATATATTATGTCTAACCAGGTAACTGTTCTTTCGTTATACATACTAGCAACCGAATCGAACATAAGGTTGAATGGATAGATTGAACAATCATTGTATCTGAGTTGTCTCCGATTATATCGTTATGTTGTATATTTAACTACAACTACCATGTAACGGTTCTTTCGTTACACATACGAGCGTCTGAATCGAACATAAGGTTGGATGGTTAGACGGAACGATAATTGTAACTAAGTTGTATTCGATTATATCGTGATGACGTACATAAGG
Source organism: Chrysomela aeneicollis (assembly GCA_029955515.1). Lineage (NCBI taxonomy): Eukaryota > Metazoa > Arthropoda > Insecta > Coleoptera > Chrysomelidae > Chrysomela > Chrysomela aeneicollis. The sequence goes on from JARUHQ010000006.1 coordinate 18,516,873, forward strand.
TTGAATGGATAGATTGAACAATCATCGTATCTGAGTTGTATTCGATTATGTTTATATAGTTATACTCACCAGGTAACTGTTCTTCCGTTATACATACGAGCGACTGAATTGAACTGAAGGTTGAATGGATAGACTAAACAATGATCGTATCTGGGGTTGTATTCGATTATATCGTGATGATGTTCATATAGTTATACTCACCAGGTAACTGTTCTCCAGTTATACATAAGAGCGACTGAACTGAACAGAAGGTTGAATGGATAGACTGAACAATCATCGTATCTGGGTTGTATTCGATTATTTCGTGATGATTATTATATATTATGTCTAACCAGGTAACTGTTCTTTCGATATACATACTAGCAACCGAATCGAACATAAGGTTGAATGGATAGATTGAACAATCATTGTATCTGGGTTGTCTCCGATTATATCGTTATGTTGTATATTTAACTACACCTAACATGTAACGGTTCTTTCGTTACACATACGAGCGTCTGAATCGAACATAAGGTTGGATGGTTAGACGGAACGATAATTGTAACTAAGTTGTATTCGATTATATCGTGATGACGTTCATATAGAAATACTCACCAGGTTACTGTTCTTTCGTTATACATACGAGCAACCGAATCGAACAGAAGGTTGAATGGATAGTATCTGGGTTGTATTCGATTATGATGTTATGCTGTGTATATAGTTATACACATAAGGTGACGGTATTCCCGTTTCACATACGAGCGACCGAAACGAACAGAAAGTTGAATGGATAGACTGAACAATCAATGTATCTGGGTGGTATCCGATTATATCGCAATACTGTATATATAGTGATACTTACCAGGTGACGGTACTTCCGTTACACATACTAGCGACTGAATCGAACAGAAGGTTAAATGGTTAGACGAAACGATAAATGTATCTGAGTTGTATTCGAAGATATCGTGATGATGTTTATATAGCAATACTCACCAGGTAACTGTTCTTCCGTTTACATACAAGCAACCGAATCGATCAGAAGGTTGAATTCAGTATAGATTGAACAATCATCGTATCTGGGTTGTATTCGATTATGTTTATATAGTTATACTCACCAGGTAACTGTTCTTCCGTTATACATACGAGCGACTGAATTGAACATAAGGTTGAATGGATAGTATATGGGTTGTATTCGATTATGATGTTATGCTGTGTATATAGTTATACACACTAGGAGACGGTATTCCCGTTTTACATACGAGCGACCGAAACGAAAAGAAAGTTGAATGGATAGACTGAACAATCAATGTATCTGGGTGGTATCCGATTATATCGCAATACTGTATATAAAGTGATACTTACCAGGTGACGATACTTCCGTTACACATACTAGTGACTGAATCGAACAGAATGTTGAATGGTTAGACGAAACGATAATTGTATCTGAGTTGTATTCGATGATATCGTGATGATGTTTATATAGCAATACTCACCAGGTAACTGTCCTTCCGTTTAACATACAAGCGACCGAATCGAGCAGAAGGTTAAATGGATAGATTGAACAATCATCGTATCTGAGTTGTATTCGATTATGTTTATATAGATATACTCACCAGGTACCTGTTCTTCCGATATACATACGAGCGACTGAATTGAACTGAAGGTTGAATGGATAGACTAAACAATGATCGTATCTGGGGTTGTATTCGATGATATCGTGATGATGTTCATATAGTTATACTCACCAGGTAACTGTTCTCCAGTTATACATAAGAGCGACTGAACTGAACAGAAGGTTGAATGGATAGACTGAACAATCATCGTATCTGGGTTGTATTCGATTATTTCGTGATGATCATTATATATTATGTCTAACCAGGTAACTGTTCTTTCGTTATACATACTAGCAACCGAATCGAACATAAGGTCATTGTATCTGGGTTGTCTCCGATTATATCGTTATGTTGTATATTTAACCACACCTACCATGTAACGGTTCTTTCGTTACACATACGAGCGTCTGAATCGAACATAAGGTTGGATGGTTAGACGGAACGATAATTGTAACTAAGTTGTATTCGATTATATCGTGATGACGTTCATATAGAAATACTCACCAGGTTACTGTTCTTTCGTTATACATACGAGCAACCGAATCGAACAGAAGGTTGAATGGATAGTATCTGGATTGTATTCGATTATGATGTTATGCTGTGTATATAGTTATACACATAAGGTGACGGTATTCCCGTTTCACATACGAGCGACCGAAACGAACAGAAAGTTGAATGGATAGACTGAACAATCAATGTATCTGGGTGGTATCCGTAATATCGCAATACTGTATATATAGTGATACTTACCAGGTGACGGTACTTCCGTTACACATACTAGCGACTGAATCGAACAGAAGGTTGAATGGTTAGACGAAACGATAATTGTATCTGAGTTGTATTCGATGATATCGTGATGATGTTTATATAGCAATACTCACCAGGTAACTATTCTTCCGTTTTACATACAAGCGACCGAATCGAGCAGAAGGTTGAATTCAGTATAGATTGAACAATCAACGTATCTGGGTTGTATTCGATTATGATTATATAGTTATACTCACCAGGTTACTGTTCTTTCGTTATACATACGAGCAACCGAATCGAACAGAAGGTTGAATGGATAGTATCTGGATTGTATTCGATTATGATGTTATGCTGTGTATATAGTTATACACATAAGGTGACGGTATTCCTGTTTCACATACGAGCGACCGAAACGAACAGAAAGTTGAATGGATAGACTGAACAATCAATGTATCTGGGTGGTATCCGATTATATCGCAATACTGTATATATAGTGATACTTACCAGGTGACGGTACTTCCGTTACACATACTAGCGACTGAATCGAACAGAAGGTTAAATGGTTAGACGAAACGATAATTGTATCTGAGTTGTATTCGATGATATCGTGATGATGTTTATATAGCAATACTCACCAGGTAACTGTTCTTCCGTTTTACATACAAGCGACCGAATCGAGCAGAAGGTTGAATTCAGTATAGATTGACCAATCATCGTATCTGGGTTGTATTCGATTATGTTTATATAGTTATACTCACCAGGTAACTGTTCATCCGTTATACATACGAGCGACTGAATTGAACAGAAGGTTGAATGGATAGTATCTGGGTTGTATTCGATTATGATGTTATGCTGTGTATATAGTTATACACATAAGGTGACGGTATTTCCGTTTCACATACGAGCGACCGAAACGAACAGAAAGTTGAATGGATAGACTGAACAATCAATGTATCTGGGTGGTATCCGATTATATCGCAATACTGTATATATAGTGATACTTACCAGGTGACGGTACTTCCGTTACACATACTAGCGACTGAATCGAACAGAAGGTTAAATGGTTAGACGAAACGATAATTGTATCTGAGTTGTATTCGATGATATCGTGATGATGTTTATATAGCAATACTCACCAGGTAACTGTTCTTCCGTTTTACATACAAGCGACCGAATCGAGCAGAAGGTTGAATTCAGTATAGATTGAACAATCATCGTATCTGGGTTGTATTCGATTATGTTTATATAGTTATACTCACCAGGTAACTGTTCTTCCGTTATACATACGAGCGACTGAATTGAACAGAAGGTTGAATGGATAGTATATGGGTTGTATTCGATTATGATGTTATGCTGTGTATATAGTAATACACACTAGGAGACGGTATTCCCGTTTTACATACGAGCGACCGAAACGAAAAGAAAGTTGAATGGATAGACTGAACAATCAATGTATCTGGGTGGTATCCGATTATATCGCAATACTGTATATATAATGATACTTACCAGGTGACGATACTTCCGTTACACATACTAGCGACTGAATCGAACAGAATGTTGAATGGTTAGACGAAACGATAATTGTATCTGAGTTGTATTCGATGATATCGTGATGATGTTTATATAGCAATACTCACCAGGTAACTGTCCTTCCGTTTTACATACAAGCGACCGAATCGAGCAGAAGGTTAAATGGATAGATTGAACAATCATCGTATCTGAGTTGTATTCGATTATGTTTATATAGATATACTCACCAGGTACCTGTTCTTCCGATATACATACGAGCAACCGAATCGAACATAAGGTTGAATGGATAGATTGAACAATCATCGTATCTGAGTTGTATTCGATTATGTTTATATAGTTATACTCACCAGGTAACTGTTCTTCCGTTATACATACGAGCGACTGAATTGAACTGAAGGTTGAATGGATAGACTAAACAATGATCGTATCTGGGGTTGTATTCGATTATATCGTGATGATGTTCATATAGTTATACTCACCAGGTAACTGTTCTCCAGTTATACATAAGAGCGACTGAACTGAACAGAAGGTTGAATGGATAGACTGAACAATCATCGTATCTGGGTTGTATTCGATTATTTCGTGATGATTATTATATATTATGTCTAACCAGGTAACTGTTCTTTCGTTATACATACTAGCAACCGAATCGAACATAAGGTTGAATGGATAGATTGAACAGTCATTGTATCTGGGTTGTCTCCGATTATATCGTTATGTTGTATATTTAACTACACCTACCATGTAACGGTTCTTTCGTTACACATACGAGCGTCTGAATCGAACATAAGGTTGGATGGTTAGACGGAACGGTAATTGTAACTAAGTTGTATTCGATTATATCGTGATGACGTTCATATAGAAATACTCACCAGATTACTGTTCTTTCGTTATACATACGAGCAACCGAATCGAACAGAAGGTTGAATGGATAGTATCTGGGTTGTATTCGATTATGATGTTATGCTGTGATATAGTTATACACATAAGGTGACGGTATTCCCGTTTTACATACGAGCGACCGAAACGAAAAGAAAGTTGAATGGATAGACTGAACAATCAATGTATCTAGGTGGTATCCGATTATATCGCAATACTGTATATATAATGATACTTACCAGGTGACGATACTCCCGTTACACATACTAGCGACTGAATCGAACAGAATGTTGAATGGTTAGACGAAACGATAATTGTATCTGAGTTGTATTCGATGATATCGTGATGATGTTTATATAGCAATACTCACCAGGTAACTGTCCTTCCGTTTTACATACAAGCGACCGAATCGAGCAGAAGGTTAAATGGATAGATTGAACAATCATCGTATCTGAGTTGTATTCGATTATGTTTATATAGATATACTCACCAGGTACCTGTTCTTCCGATATACATACGAGCAACCGAATCGAACATAAGGTTGAATGGATAGATTGAACAATCATCGTATCTGAGTTGTATTCGATTATGTTTATATAGTTATACTCACCAGGTAACTGTTCTTCCGTTATACATACGAGCGACTGAATTGAACTGAAGGTTGAATGGATAGACTGAACAATGATCGTATCTGGGGTTGTATTCGATTATATCGTGATGATGTTCATATAGTTATACTCACCAGGTAACTGTTTTCCAGTTATACATAAAAGCGACTGAACTGAACAGGAGGTTGAATGGATAGACTGAACAATCATCGTATCTGGGTTGTATTCGATTATTTCGTGATGATTATTATATATTATGTCTAACCAGGTAACTGTTCTTTCGTTATACATACTAGCAACCGAATCGAACATAAGGTTGAATGGATAGATTGAACAATCATTGTATCTGGGTTGTCTTCGATTATATCGTTACGTTGTATATTTAACTACACCTACCATGTAACGGTTCTTTCGTTACACATACGAGCGTCTGAATCGAACATAAGGTTGGATGGTTAGACGGAACGGTAATTGTAACTAAGTTGTATTTGATTATATCGTGATGACGTTCATATAGAAATACTCACCAGGTTACTGTTCTTTCGTTATACATACGAGCAACCGAATCGAACAGAAGGTTGAATGGATGGTATCTGGGTTGTATTCGATTATGATGTTATGCTGTGATATAGTTATACACATAAGGTGACGGTATTCCCGTTTCACATACGAGCGACCGAAACGAACAGAAAGTTGAATGGATAGACTGAACAATCAATGTATCTGGGTGGTATCCGATTATATCGCAATACTGTATATATAGTGATACTTACCAGGTGATGGTACTTCCGTTACACATACTAGCGACTGAATCGAATAGAAGGTTAAATGGTTAGACGAAACGATAATTGTATCTGAGTTGTATTCGATGATATCGTGATGATGTTTATATAGCAATACTCACTAGGTAACTGTTCTTCCGTTTCACATACAAGCGACCGAATCGAGCAGAAGGTTGAATTCAGTATAGATTGAACAATCATCGTATCTGGGTTGTATTCGATTATGTTTATATAGTTATACTCACCAGGTAACTGTTCATCCGTTATACATACGAGCGACTGAATTGAACAGAAGGTTGAATGGATAGTATCTGGATTGTATTCGATTATGATGTTATGCTGTGTATATAGTTATACACATAAGGTGACGGTATTCCTGTTTCACATACGAGCGACCGAAACGAACAGAAAGTTGAATGGATAGACTGAACAATCAATGTATCTGGGTGGTATCCGATTATATCGCAATACTGTATATATAGTGATACTTACCAGGTGACGGTACTTCCGTTACACATACTAGCGACTGAATCGAACAGAAGGTTAAATGGTTAGACGAAACGATAATTGTATCTGAGTTGTATTCGATGATATCGTGATGATGTTTATATAGCAATACTCACCAGGTAACTGTTCTTCCGTTTTACATACAAGCGACCGAATCGAGCAGAAGGTTGAATTCAGTATAGATTGACCAATCATCGTATCTGGGTTGTATTCGATTATGTTTATATAGTTATACTCACCAGGTAACTGTTCATCCGTTATACATACGAGCGACTGAATTGAACAGAAGGTTGAATGGATAGTATCTGGGTTGTATTCGATTATGATGTTATGCTGTGTATATAGTTATACACATAAGGTGACGGTATTTCCGTTTCACATACGAGCGACCGAAACGAACAGAAAGTTGAATGGATAGACTGAACAATCAATGTATCTGGGTGGTATCCGATTATATCGCAATACTGTATATATAGTGATACTTACCAGGTGACGGTACTTCCGTTACACATACTAGCGACTGAATCGAACAGAAGGTTAAATGGTTAGACGAAACGATAATTGTATCTGAGTTGTATTCGATGATATCGTGATGATGTTTATATAGCAATACTCACCAGGTAACTGTTCTTCCGTTTTACATACAAGCGACCGAATCGAGCAGAAGGTTGAATTCAGTATAGATTGAACAATCATCGTATCTGGGTTGTATTCGATTATGTTTATATAGTTATACTCACCAGGTAACTGTTCTTCCGTTATACATACGAGCGACTGAATTGAACAGAAGGTTGAATGGATAGTATATGGGTTGTATTCGATTATGATGTTATGCTGTGTATATAGTAATACACACTAGGAGACGGTATTCCCGTTTTACATACGAGCGACCGAAACGAAAAGAAAGTTGAATGGATAGACTGAACAATCAATGTATCTGGGTGGTATCCGATTATATCGCAATACTGTATATATAATGATACTTACCAGGTGACGATACTTCCGTTACACATACTAGCGACTGAATCGAACAGAATGTTGAATGGTTAGACGAAACGATAATTGTATCTGAGTTGTATTCGATGATATCGTGATGATGTTTATATAGCAATACTCACCAGGTAACTGTCCTTCCGTTTTACATACAAGCGACCGAATCGAGCAGAAGGTTAAATGGATAGATTGAACAATCATCGTATCTGAGTTGTATTCGATTATGTTTATATAGATATACTCACCAGGTACCTGTTCTTCCGATATACATACGAGCAACCGAATCGAACATAAGGTTGAATGGATAGATTGAACAATCATCGTATCTGAGTTGTATTCGATTATGTTTATATAGTTATACTCACCAGGTAACTGTTCTTCCGTTATACATACGAGCGACTGAATTGAACTGAAGGTTGAATGGATAGACTAAACAATGATCGTATCTGGGGTTGTATTCGATTATATCGTGATGATGTTCATATAGTTATACTCACCAGGTAACTGTTCTCCAGTTATACATAAGAGCGACTGAACTGAACAGAAGGTTGAATGGATAGACTGAACAATCATCGTATCTGGGTTGTATTCGATTATTTCGTGATGATTATTATATATTATGTCTAACCAGGTAACTGTTCTTTCGTTATACATACTAGCAACCGAATCGAACATAAGGTTGAATGGATAGATTGAACAGTCATTGTATCTGGGTTGTCTCCGATTATATCGTTATGTTGTATATTTAACTACACCTACCATGTAACGGTTCTTTCGTTACACATACGAGCGTCTGAATCGAACATAAGGTTGGATGGTTAGACGGAACGGTAATTGTAACTAAGTTGTATTCGATTATATCGTGATGACGTTCATATAGAAATACTCACCAGATTACTGTTCTTTCGTTATACATACGAGCAACCGAATCGAACAGAAGGTTGAATGGATAGTATCTGGGTTGTATTCGATTATGATGTTATGCTGTGATATAGTTATACACATAAGGTGACGGTATTCCCGTTTTACATACGAGCGACCGAAACGAAAAGAAAGTTGAATGGATAGACTGAACAATCAATGTATCTAGGTGGTATCCGATTATATCGCAATACTGTATATATAATGATACTTACCAGGTGACGATACTCCCGTTACACATACTAGCGACTGAATCGAACAGAATGTTGAATGGTTAGACGAAACGATAATTGTATCTGAGTTGTATTCGATGATATCGTGATGATGTTTATATAGCAATACTCACCAGGTAACTGTCCTTCCGTTTTACATACAAGCGACCGAATCGAGCAGAAGGTTAAATGGATAGATTGAACAATCATCGTATCTGAGTTGTATTCGATTATGTTTATATAGATATACTCACCAGGTACCTGTTCTTCCGATATACATACGAGCAACCGAATCGAACATAAGGTTGAATGGATAGATTGAACAATCATCGTATCTGAGTTGTATTCGATTATGTTTATATAGTTATACTCACCAGGTAACTGTTCTTCCGTTATACATACGAGCGACTGAATTGAACTGAAGGTTGAATGGATAGACTGAACAATGATCGTATCTGGGGTTGTATTCGATTATATCGTGATGATGTTCATATAGTTATACTCACCAGGTAACTGTTTTCCAGTTATACATAAAAGCGACTGAACTGAACAGGAGGTTGAATGGATAGACTGAACAATCATCGTATCTGGGTTGTATTCGATTATTTCGTGATGATTATTATATATTATGTCTAACCAGGTAACTGTTCTTTCGTTATACATACTAGCAACCGAATCGAACATAAGGTTGAATGGATAGATTGAACAATCATTGTATCTGGGTTGTCTTCGATTATATCGTTACGTTGTATATTTAACTACACCTACCATGTAACGGTTCTTTCGTTACACATACGAGCGTCTGAATCGAACATAAGGTTGGATGGTTAGACGGAACGGTAATTGTAACTAAGTTGTATTTGATTATATCGTGATGACGTTCATATAGAAATACTCACCAGGTTACTGTTCTTTCGTTATACATACGAGCAACCGAATCGAACAGAAGGTTGAATGGATGGTATCTGGGTTGTATTCGATTATGATGTTATGCTGTGATATAGTTATACACATAAGGTGACGGTATTCCCGTTTCACATACGAGCGACCGAAACGAACAGAAAGTTGAATGGATAGACTGAACAATCAATGTATCTGGGTGGTATCCGATTATATCGCAATACTGTATATATAGTGATACTTACCAGGTGATGGTACTTCCGTTACACATACTAGCGACTGAATCGAATAGAAGGTTAAATGGTTAGACGAAACGATAATTGTATCTGAGTTGTATTCGATGATATCGTGATGATGTTTATATAGCAATACTCACTAGGTAACTGTTCTTCCGTTTCACATACAAGCGACCGAATCGAGCAGAAGGTTGAATTCAGTATAGATTGAACAATCATCGTATCTGGGTTGTATTCGATTATGTTTATATAGTTATACTCACCAGGTAACTGTTCTTCCGTTATACATACGAGCGACTGAATTGAACAGAAGGTTGAATGGATAGTATATGGGTTGTATTCGATTAGGATGTTATGCTGTGTATATAGTTATACACACTAGGAGACGGTATTCCCGTTTTACATACGAGCGACCGAAACGAAAAGAAAGTTGAATGGATAGACTGAACAATCAATGTATCTGGGTGGTATCCGATTATATCGCAATACTGTATATATAGTGATACTTACCAGGTGACGATACTTCCGTTACACATAATAGCGACTGAATCGAACAGAATGTTGAATGGTTAGACGAAACGATAATTGTATCTGAGTTGTATTCGATGATTTCGTGATGATGTTTATATAGCAATACTCACCAGGTAACTGTCCTTCCGTTTCACATACAAGCGACCGAATCGAGCAGAAGGTTAAATGGATAGATTGAGCAATCATCGTATCTGAGTTGTATTCGATTATGTTTATATAGATCTACTCACCAGGTACCTGTTCTTCCGATATACATACGAGCAACCGAATCGAACATAAGGTTGAATGGATAGATTGAACAATCATCGTATCTGAGTTGTATTCGATTATGTTTATATAGTTATACTCACCAGGTAACTGTTCTTCCGTTATACATACGAGCGACTGAATTGAACTGAAGGTTGAATGGATAGACTAAACAATGATCGTATCTGGGGTTGTATTCGATTATATCGTGATGATGTTCATATAGTTATACTCACCAGGTAACTGTTCTCCAGTTATACATAAGAGCGACTGAACTGAACAGAAGGTTGAATGGATAGACTGAACAATCATCGTATCTGGGTTGTATTCGATCATTTCGTGATGATTATTATATATTATGTCTAACCAGGTAACTGTTCTTTCGTTATACATACTAGCAACCGAATCGAACATAAGGTTGAATGGATAGATTGAACAATCATTGTATCTGGGTTGTCTCCGATTATATCGTTATGTTGTATATTTAACTACACCTACCATGTAACGGTTCTTTCGTTACACATACGAGCGTCTGAATCGAACATAAGGTTGGATGGTTAGACGGAACGATAATCGTAACTAAGTTGTATTCGATTATATCGTGATGACGTTCATATAGAAATACTCACCAGGTTACTGTTCTTTCGTTATACATACGAGCAACCGAATCGAACAGAAGGTTGAATGGATAGTATCTGGGTTGTATTCGATTATGATGTTATGCTGTGTATATAGTTATACACATAAGGTTACGGTATTCTCGTTTCACATACGAGCGACCGAAACGAACAGAAAGTTGAAATGATAGACTGAACAATCAATGTATCTGGGTGGTATCCGATTATATCGCAATACTGTATATATAGTGATACTTACCAGGTGACGGTACTTCCGTTACACATACTAGCGACTGAATCGAACAGAAGGTTAAATGGTTAGACGAAACGATAATTGTATCTGAGTTGTATTCGATGATATCGTGATGATGTTTATATAGCAATACTCACCAGGTAACTGTTCTTCCGTTTTACATACAAGCGACCGAATCGAGCAGAAGGTTGAATTCAGTATAGATTGAACAATCATCGTATCTGGGTTGTATTCGATTATGTTTATATAGTTATACTCACCAGGTAACTGTTCTTCCGTTATACATACGAGCGACTGAATTGAACAGAAGGTTGAATGGATAGTATATGGGTTGTATTCGATTATGATGTTATGCTGTGTATATAGTTATACACACTAGGAGACGGTATTCCCGTTTTACATACGAGCGACCGAAACAAAAAGAAAGTTGAATGGATTGACTGAACAATCAATGTATCTGGGTGTTATCCGATTATATCGCAATACTGTATATATAGTGATACTTACCAGGTGACGATACTTCCGTTACACATACTAGCGACTGAATCGAACAGAATGTTGAATGATTAGACGAAACGATAATTGTATCTGAGTTGTATTCGATGATATCGTGATGATGTTTATATAGCAATACTCACCAGGTAACTGTTCTTCCGTTTTACATACAAGCGACCGAATCGAGCAGAAGGTTAAATGGATAGATTGAACAATCATCGTATCTGAGTTGTATTCGATTATGTTTATATAGATATACTCACCAGGTACCTGTTCTTCCGTTATACATACGAGCGACTGAATTGAACAGAAGGTTGAATGGATAGTATATGGGTTGTATTCGATTATGATGTTATGCTGTGTATATAGTTATACACACTAGGAGACGGTATTCCCGTTTTACATACGAGCGACCGAAACGAAAAGAAAGTTGAATGGATAGACTGAACAATCAATGTATCTGGGTGGTATCCGATTATATCGCAATACTGTATATATAATGATACTTACCAGGTGACGATACTTCCGTTACACATACTAGCGACTGAATCGAACAGAATGTTGAATGGTTAGACGAAACGATAATTGTATCTGAGTTGTATTCGATGATATCGTGATGATGTTTATATAGCAATACTCACCAGGTAACTGTTCTTCCATTTTACATACAAGCGACCGAATCGAGCAGAAGGTTGAATTCAGTATAGATTGAACAATCATCGTATCTGGGTTGTATTCGATTATGTTTATATAGTTATACTCACCAGGTAACTGTTCTTCCGTTATACATACGAGCGACTGAATTGAACAGAAGGTTGAATGGATAGTATATGGGTTGTATTCGATTATGATGTTATGCTGTGTATATAGTTATACACACTAGGAGACGGTACTCACCAGGTAACTGTTCTCCAGTTATACATAAGAGCGACTGAACTGAACAGAAGATTGAATGGATAGACTGAACAATCATCGTATCTGGGTTGTATTCGATTATTTCGTGATGATTATTATATATTATGTCTAACCAGGTAACTGTTCTTTCGTTATACATACTAGCAACCGAATCGAACATAAGGTTGAATGGATAGATTGAACAATCATTGTATCTGGGTTGTCTCCGATTATATCGTTATGTTGTATAATTAACTACACCTACCATGTAACGGTTCTTTCGTTACACATACGAGCGTCTGAATCGAACATAAGGTTGGATGGTTAGACGGAACGATATTGTAACTAAGTTGTATTCGATTATATCGTGATGACGTTCATATAGAAATACTCAACAGGTTACTGTTCTTTCGTTATACATACGAGCAACCGAATCGAACAGAAGGTTGAATGGATAGTATCTGGGTTGTATTCGATTATGATGTTATGCTGTGTATATAGTTATACACATAAGGTGACGGTATTCCCGTTTCACATACGAGCGACCGAAACGAACAGAAAGTTGAATGGATAGACTGAACAATCAATGTATCTGGGTGGTATCCGATTATATCGCAATACTGTATATATAGTGATACTTACCAGGAGACGATACTTCCGTTACACATACTAGCGACTGAATCGAACAGAATGTTGAATGGTTAGACGAAACGATAATTGTATCTGAGTTGTATTCGATGATATCGTGATGATGTTTATATAGCAATACTCACCAGGTAACTGTCCTTCCGTTTTACATACAAGCGACCGAATCGAGCAGAAGGTTAAATGGATAGATTGAACAATCATCGTATCTGAGTTGTATTCGGTTATGTTTATATAGATATACTCACCAGGTACCTGTTCTTCCGATATACATACGAGCAACCGAATCGAACATAAGGTTGAATGGATAGATTGAACAATCATCGTATCTGAGTTGTATTTGATTATGTTTATATAGTTATACTCACCAGGTAACTGTTCTTCCGTTATACATACGAGCGACTGAATTGAACTGAAGGTTGAATGGATAGACTAAACAATGATCGTATCTGGGGTTGTATTCGATTATATCGTGATGATGTTCATATAGTTATACTCACCAGGTAACTGTTCTCCAGTTATACATGAGAGCGACTGAACTGAACAGAAGGTTGAATGGATAGACTGAACAATAATCGTATCTGGGTTGTATTCGATTATTTCGTGATGATTATCATATATTATGTCTAACCAGGTAACTGTTCTTCCGTTATACATACTAGCAACCGAATCGAACATAAGGTTGAATGGATAGATTGAACAATCATTGTATCTGGGTTGCCTCCGATTATATCGTTATGTTGTATATTTAACTACACCTACCATGTAACGGTTCTTTCGTTACACATACGAGCGTCTGAATCGAACATAAGGTTGGATGGTTAGACGGAACGATAATTGTAACTAAGTTGTATTCGATTATATCGTGATGACGTTCATATAGAAATACTCACCAGGTTACTGTTCTTTCGTTATACATACGAGCAACCGTATCGAACAGAAGGTTGAATGGATAGTATCTGGGTTGTATTCGATTATGATGTTATGCTGTGTATATAGTTATACACATAAGGTGACGGTATTCCCGTTTCACATACGAGCGACCGAAACTAACAGAAAGTTGAATGGATAGACTGAACAATCAATGTATCTGGGTGGTATCCGATTATATCGCAATACTGTATATATAGTGATACTTACCAGGTGACGGTATTTCCGTTACACATACTAGCGACTGAATCGAACAGAAGGTTAAATGGTTAGACGAAACGATAATTGTATCTGAGTTGTATTCGATGATATCGTGATGATGTTTATATAGCAATACTCACCAGGTAACTGTTCTTCCGTTTTACATACAAGCGACCGAATCGAGCAGAAGGTTGAATTCAGTATAGATTGAACAATCATCGTATCTGGGTTGTATTCGATTATGTTTATATAGTTATACTCACCAGGTAACTGTTCTTCCGTTATACATACGAGCGACTGAATTGAACAGAAGGTTGAATGGATAGTATATGGGTTGTATTCGATTATGATGTTATGCTGTGTATATAGTTAAACACACTAGGAGACGGTATTCCCGTTTTACATACGAGCGACCGAAACGAAAAGAAAGTTGAATGGATAGACTGAACAATCAATGTATCTGGGTGGTATCCGATTATATCGCAATACTGTATATATAGTGATACTTACCAGGTGACGGTACTTCCGTTACACATACTGGCGACTGAATCGAACAGAAGGTCAAATGGTTAGACGAAACGATCATTGTATCTGAGTTGTATTCGATGATATCGTGATGATGTTTATATAGCAATACTCACCAGGTAACTGTCCTTCCGTTTTACATACAAGCGACCGAATCGAGCAGAAGGTTAAATGGATAGATTGAACAATCATCGTATCTGAGTTGTATTCGATTATGTTTATATAGATATACTCACCAGGTACCTGTTCTTCCGATATACATACGAGCAACCGAATCGAACATAAGGTTGAATGGATAGATTGAACAATCATCGTATCTGAGTTGTATTCGATTATGTTTATATAGTTATACTCACCAGGTAACTGTTCTTCCGTTATACATACGAGCGACTGAATTGAACTGAAGGTTGGATGGATAGACTAAACAATGATCGTATCTGGGGTTGTATTCGATTATATCGTGATGATGTTCATATAGTTATACTCACCAGGTAACTGTTCTCCAGTTATACATAAGAGCGACTGAACTGAACAGAAGGTTGAATGGATAGACTGACGCTACTACTGGCGCTAGCAGGCGTATGGTGTCAAGTTTGTTTATGTATTAGTAGTTGAGGTGTGTCTCGCCTGATTGAATTCTGAATACGCATTTTTTGTGAGTGAGTTTGAGTGAGTAATAGTGTACAAATACTCTTTGACTACAAAGAAGTCTTCAAGACGAAATTCGCTCAGCTAATTGCATATTAGTGTATATATTATAATAAGCGTCGACTGATTTTGAACTGAATGCTAATTATTCACTTCGTTTGAAATTTATCTGGTTGAATTTTACGATAAATCGCGTTTGTAAAACAAGACCAAGGAAAAACCTGCCTGATAAAGTTATTTGCAGTAAAAAGAAATTCAAACATAGATAGATACCTTATATCAGTGGTGTACTGTTATTGAAGGGGTTGCAAGAGGTGTTCAACTTAAAAGATGGGAATTCCCTTCAAATGCTGTAAAAATAAAGAATTCGGAAACTTGTGTTGCATACAATGTTTCAGCATTTTTCATCCTTCATGTCATAAGATAATTTGCTCAGAGTCTTGTGAATCAATGAGTGCAGAAAAGACATCTCAAGAAGTTATTCTCGTTGAGAAGATTTCTGATTTAAATCAAGTTATTAATGCGAAGAACATGTTCATAGAAAAAATTGAAATAGAATCTAATGAAAAGAACGAAGAAATGCAAACTATTATTAATCACCTGTCCGATGAAATCAAGGATAAAAACAATTTCATCAAACGGTTGCAACGCAGAACGAAAGACTTTGAGGATGAAATAATGGAGCAGGAAGAGAAAGATGTTCTAATACTTAGAGATCATATGGATAAGATTGCGAAATTGAACAAGGATATATCGACATTGGAACAAGAGATCATTTTATACAAAGAAGAAATCGAGAAAAAAACCTAAAAATAGTCTCCCTAGAAAATGACATGAGAGAATTGGATACCCTAGGACGTAACATGGTAGTAGCTATCAGATCATTGGAAACTGATAATGATAATTACCGCAAGATCAATTCTGAATTAGTTGGCAAACTGACTGTATATAAGGAGATCATACCAGAACAAAGCCACATCGAAGAAATGGAAGGACAGTTTACAAACATAAACGCAAAAGACGACAGCAGAATACGTATGAATAAGACGAAGATAATGGATGAAAAAGACAGTAACAGAAGTATTCTGGCTCCTAACAGTGGTAAAAGTACAACAAATGACAATAAAAGAGTTTTAATATTAGGTGACCAGCATGGTCGCCATTTATGTAAATTGATCAAATCAAGAGTAGGACGTGCTACTGTACAATCTATCATTAAGCCTCACGCCATGTACGATAATGTAATCGATAATATTATCAATTTATCTCAGGAATTAACGTTAGCAGACAACATAGTTATTATAGCAGGATTTAATGATTTCTTGAAGGGGCATTACCCATCTTTCAAAAACATTAATGCAAAAATTAAAAATAGCACTAGCACGAATATTACTATAGTCTCAGTACCATATTTTACTGGTTCAAATCGTACTTACATTAACAAATACATTCATAAGTTTAATATAAGGCTATTTGGATATGTTAATAGGCTCAATAAATATGCTCAGGGTGTTGTATCCTTTTTGGATATAAATAAAGTTAATGGTATCAAGAGTAGTAATAGACTGTCAGATGAAATTTGTGAACTTTTGACTAACAATCTAATAGATGAGACTTCTTCAAATTTAATATTCGTAAAATATCATATGAATGAAAGTAACCATTTTTTAACTCAGCGTTTGGATCCAATAAATATAGAGTAATAAAAAAAGACAAACATGAAAGAAATAAATCGTGCAAAGATGGCGTAAAATCGACTCCCTCACATATTACCAGTATTAATAAAGTTGACATATCCGTGCTACTTTTAAATATTCAGTCAGTTCGTTATAAGCTTGATGATTTGCATTTATTCCTGGACAGTGTGGAATATCCAGATATAGTTCTGCTAACGGAACACTGGTTGAATAATGATGAACCACTATTTTCACCTAATTATACACTGGTATCAAAATATTGTCGATCACAATCTCGTAATGGTGGTACACTGATTTTGATCAAAAAGGAGTTTCTCAATTCGTATACGTTCGTGAAATTTGACAAATGTGATTATATGTTAGTAGAAAGAGAATTTGAATTCTCTATTGCATACAGTAGGTACACAAATGTATATGTCCTTTGTATTTATAGACTCCCCACTTCCAATCTCATCATATTTTTGCATAGGATGGAATTGCTTCTTCACCAGTTACCACTTAATGCTTCCATCTTTTTTTGTGGTGACCTAAATATCAATTATTCAGATAAATCACTGACCAGTAGGCACATGTTAGTGAACTTATTAGAATCTTTCAATTTGAATATGCATGTGGAGGCACCCACTCGAATTACTTCTCATTCTTCAACTATTATAGACTACATATGCACAAATATAAGCAAGGATCTGAATTACTGTTCAGTTGTAAATTCTGGTTTATCAGATCACGAGGCAGTTGTTTGTAGAGAGCAAATCTAAAAGATTGGGTAGAATTTTTTCTGAACAAAATTATGATAAGTTTTCGCAACTTTGTTCTTTAGTGAAGGGAAGTGATATTTTGAACAATGATGACCCACTAAACGAATTCCATATAAGATTATCGGCAATATTCAACTCTGCTTTTCCTGTCACATTCATCAAGAGTAAAAATCAGAAATCTTGGATCACAAAAGGCTTGAGAATTTCTGCTAAGAATTTACGTTCACTTCATTCAATTCGAAAGTTTGCAATCAACAATGGTCCTTTTGTAGTTTATTTCAACAAGTATAGAAATATCTACAGAAAATCAATAAATAAAGCGAAATCACTATACTACACTCGTAGAATTGATATATCAAATAATAAGCAGAAGGAATGTTGGAGAATCGTGAACGATCTGAGAGGAAACAACAATAAAATTCCCATTAAAGCTAATGTGAGCCCTGATGTTATGAATGAATTCTACTGCACTATAGCTGACAAACTGGCTGAAAATATTTCTTCAACGGTTGACCCTATTTCATATTTGAACCATATTTCCGTTCTTGAAAGCTTTTATTTTATACCCACAGATGCCACGGAGCTCAAAGAAACAATTTCAGACATCAAAAATAAAAATACATCTGGGTGGGATGAAATCTCTGTCAAAATATTATCAAAATTACCGCAATCATTATTAGAAATACTGGCGGAAACAATTAACTTATCATTTTCTTCGGGTATGTTTCCCAGTTGCTTAAAAGTTGCAAACATTGTCCCTTTATTCAAAGGTGGTGATCATAACTCTCCATCAGACTACAGACCTATTGCTATGCTACCTTCATTAGCGAAAGTAATCGAAAGGTTAGTCAAGAAAAGAATGGTGACCTTCATGGGCAAATATGGTATTTTCAGTTCGAATCAGTATGGCTTTCAAGCTTCAAAAAGTACGAATGATGCAATATTTGCATTTCTCGAACACCTCTTCCTAAAACTGAATAATGGTGAAGTGGCAGCAGCGGTGTTCTGTGATTTATCGAAGGCATTTGACTGCGTGAATCACGGAATACTGCTGCATAAACTAAACCTGTATGGTTTCAGAGGTATTCCTCTACTATGGTTTGAATCTTATCTGTCAAATCGTTCACAAATTGTTGTGCACGAAAATATATCTTCAAAGCAGCTAATCCTAAAACACGGAGTTCCTCAAGGTTCTGTCCTGGGGCCATTGTTATTTTTATTATATGTAAATGATCTAGCTTATATTGACATACAGGGAAAACTTACAATATTTGCTGATGATACCACCATCATTTGGCACGGAAGAAATGGATCAACTCTGGGGAATACTATCAATGAAGACATGGCAAAGGTCAAAAACTGGTGCGATAGTAATTTATTATCATTTAATACTAGAAAAACAAGTGTTATCAATTTCAGGTGTAATATTAAAAACGTATTTCTCGAAAATGAATGCATTAAGAACGTTATCACAAATAAGTTCTTAGGAATAAATATAGATTCGAAACTTAAATTTGAAGGGCATATCATGAGTTTGTATAGAAAGCTAGCTTCCGGTTGTTACGCAGTCAGGGTTACTTCAAATGAATTGGGATTCAAAGCTGCGAGAAATGTATACTTTGCACTCATTGAGTCTCATTTACGATATGGAGTTTGTTTTTGGGGGTCATGTGCGAACTTTCTCCTCAAAACAATATTTGTGCTTCAAAAGAGAGCTTCAAGATATATGTGTAAGGCTAGTATGAAAGACTCATGTAGACCTTTATTTGTTGCACATGGAATTTTACCTTTGGCATGCATTTTCATTTTAGAAACGGTCTGTCTTGTCAAGAAAAAATATGAAAAAGCAAGTCTTGTGCCTTCAGCATATATTACCCGCAACTCTTCACATAATATTAGACTACCCTAAGTATGATTATTCTATATGATAGTCATCACGATATAATCGAATACAACCCAGATACAATGATTGTTCAGTCTATCCATTCAACCTTCTGTTCAGTTCAGTCGCTCATATGTATAACTGGAGAACAGTTACCTGTTGATATAACTATATAAACATCATCACGATATAATCGAATACAACCTCAGATACGATCATTGTTCAGTATATCAATTCAACCTTCTGTTCAATTCAGTCGCTCGTATGTATAACGGAAGAACAGTTACCTGGTGAGTATAACTATATAAACCTAATCGAATACAACCCAGATACGATGAATTTTCAATCTATCCATTTAACCTTCTGCTCGATTCGGTCGCTTTTATGTAAAACGGAAGAACAGTTACCTGATGAATATTGCTATATAAACATCATCACGATATCATCGAATACAACTCAGATACAATTATCGCTTCGTCTAACCATTCAACCTTCTGTTCGATTCAGTCGCTAGTATGTGTAACGGAAGTACCATCACCTGGTAAGTATCACTATATATACAGTATTGCGATATAATCGGATACCAACCAGATACATTGATTGTTCAGTCTATCCATTCAACTTTCTGTTCGTTTCGGTCGTTCGTATGTAAAACGGGAATACCGTCACCTAGTGTGTATAACTATATACACAGCATAACATCATAATCGAATACAACCCAGATACCATCCATTCAACTTTCTGTTCGATTCGGTTGCTCGTATGTATAACGAAAGAACAGTAACCTGGTGAGTATTTCTATATGAACTTCATCACGATATAATCGAATACAACTCAGATACAATGATCATTCCGTCTATCCATCCAACTTTCTGTTCGATTGGGTCGCTCGTACGTATAACGCAAGAACAGTCACCTGGTGAGTATTACTATATAAACATCACCACGATACAATCGAATACAACTCAGTTACAATTATCGTTCCGTCTAACCATCCAACCTTATGTTCGATTCAGACGCTCGTATGTGTAACGAAAGAACCGTTACATGGTAGTTGTAACTAAATATACAGCATAACGATATAATCGGAGACAACCCAGATACAATGATTGTTCAATCTAAGGCGATCTGAAGAATACGAAAAAGTTCCAAGGGGGCCCCCTTTGATGCAATTTTTTTTCGATATAGGTTTTTTCGATAGAAGAAATGGATTCTATGAAAAAAAAAACAAGCAAATTGGTATGCGCGAAGTTGAAAATCGGTCCATCCGTTCGGAAGTTAAGGCGACCTGAAGAATTCGAAAAAGTTCCAAGGGGGCCCCCTTTGATGCATTTTTTTTTTATTTCAGTTTTTTCGATTGGAGAAATGGATTCTATGAAAAAAAACAAGCAGATTGGTATGATCGAAGTTGAAAATCGGTCCATCCGTTTGGAAGTTAAGGCGATCTGAAGAATTCGAAAAAGTTCCAAAGGGACCCCCTTTGATGCATTTTTTTTTTCGATTTCGGTTTTTTCAATTGGAGAAATGGATTCTATGAAAAAAAAAACAAGCAGATTGGTATGATCGAAGTTGAAAATCGGCCCATCCGTTCGGAAGTTAAGGCGGTCTGAAGAATTCGAAAAAGTTCCAAGGTAGCCCCCTTTGATGCAATTTTTCTTTCGATTTCGGTTTTCTCGATTGAAGAGATGGATTCTATGAAAAAAACAAGCAGATTGGTATGATCGAAGTTGAAAATCGGTCCATCCGTTCGGAAGTTGAGGCGATCTGAAGAATTCGAAAAAGTTCGAAGGGGGCCCCCTTTGATGCATTTTTTTTTTTCGATTGGAGAAATGGATTCTATGAAAAAAACAAGCAGATTGGTATGATCGAAGTTGAAAATCGGTCCATCCGTTCGGAAGTTAAGGCGATCTGAAGAATTCGAAAAAGTTCCAAGGGGACCCCTTTTGATGCAATTTTCTTTTTCGATTTCGGTTATTTCGATTGAAGAAATGGATTTTATGAAAAAAAAAAGCAAATTGGCATGCACGAAATTGAAAATCGGTCCATCCGTTCGGAAGTTAAGGTGATCTGAAGATTTCGAAAAAGTTCCAAGAGGACCCCCTTTGATGCATTTTTTTTTTTCGATTTCGGTTTTTTCGATTGGAGAAATGGATTCTATGAAAAAAAACAAGCTAATTGGTATGCGCGAAGTTGAAAATCGGTCCATCCGTTCGGAAGTTAAGGCGATCTGAAGAATTCGAAAAAGTTCCAAGGGGGCCCCCTTTGATGCATTTTTTTTTTTCGATTTCGGTTTTTTCGATTAGAGAAATGGAGAAATGGAATCTATGAAAAAAACAAACAGATTGGTATGATCGAAGTTGAAAATCGGTCCATCCGTTCGGAAGTTAAGGCGATCTGAAGAATTCGAAAAAGCTCCAAGGGGGCCCCCTTTGATGCATTTTTTTTTCGATTTCGGTTTTTTCGATTGAAGAAATGGATTCAATGAAAAAAAAACAAGCAGATTGGTATGATCGAAGTTGAAAATCGGTCCATCCGTTTGGAAGTTAAGGCGATCTGAAGAATTCGAAAAAGTTCCAAGGAGGCCCCCTTTGATGCATTTTTTCTTCGATTTCGGTTTTTTCGATTGGAGAAATGAATTCTATGAAAAAAAACAAGCAGATTGGTATGATCGAAGTTGAAAATAGGTCCATCCGTTCGGAAGTTGAGGCGATCTGAAGAATTCGAAAAAGTTCCAAGGGGACCCCTTTTGATGCAATTTTTTTTTCAATTTCGGTTTTTTCGATTGAAGAAATGGATTTAATGAAAAAAAACAAGCAGATTGGTATGATCGAAGTTGAAAATCGGTCCATCCGTTCGGAAGTTAAGGCGATCTGAAGAATTCGAAAAAGTGCCAAGGGGGCCCCCTTTGATGCATTTTTTTTTTCGATTTCGGTTTTTTCGATTGAAGAAATGAATTTTATGAAAAAAACAAATAGATTGGTATGATCGAAGTTGAAAATCGGTCCATCCGTTCGGAAGTTAAGGCGATCTGAAGAATTCGAAAGAGTTCCAAGGGGGCCCCCTTTGATGCATTTTTTTTTTTTTTCGATTTCGGATTTTTCGATTAAAGAAATGGATTCTATGAAAAAAACAAGCAGATTGGTATGATCGAAGTTGAAAATCGGTCCATCCGTTCGGAAGTTAAGGCGATCTGAAGAATTAGAAAAAGTTCCAAGGGGGCCCCCTTTGATGCATTTTTTTTTCGATTTCGGTTTTTTCGATTGGAGAAATGGATTTCATGAAAAAAAACAAACAGATTGGTATGATCGAAGTTGAAAATCGGTCCATCCGTTCGGAAGTTAAGGCGATCTGAAGAATTCGAAAAAGTTCCAAGGGAGCTCCCTTTGATGAATTTTTTTTTTCGATTTCGGTTTTTTTTATTGGAGAAATGGATTCTATGAAAAAAACAAGCAGATTGGTATGATCGAAGTTGAAAATCTATTCATCCGTTCGGAAGTTAAGGCGATCTGAAGAATTCGAAGAAGTTCCAAGGGGGCTCCCTTTGATGCATTTTTTTTTTTGATTTCGGTTTCTTCGATTGGAGAAATGGATTCAATGAAAAAAAAAACAAACAGATTGGTATGATCGAAGTTGAAAATCGATTCATCCGTTCGGAAGTTAAGGCGATCTGAAGAATTCGAAGAAGTTCCAAGAAGGCCCCCTTTGATGCATTTTTTTTTCGATTTCGGTTTTTTCGATTGGAGAAATGGATTCAATGAAAAAAAAAACAAACAGATTGGTATGATCGAAGTTGAAAATCGGTCCATCCGTTCGGAAGTTAAGGCGATCTGAAGAATTCGAAAAAGTTCCAACGGGGCCCACTTTGATGCCGTTCATATAGAAATACTCACCAGGTTACTGTTCTTTCGTTATACATACGAGCAACCGTATCGAACAGAAGGTTGAATGGATAGTATCTGGGTTGTATTCGATTATGATGTTATGCTGTGTATATAGGTGACGGTATTCCCGTTTCACATACGAGCGACCGAAACGAACAGAAAGTTGAATGGATAGACTGAACAATCAATGTATCTGGGTGGTATCCGATTATATCGCAATACTGTATATATAGTGATACTTACCAGGTGACGGTATTTCCGTTACACATACTAGCGACTGAATCGAACAGGAGGTTAAATGGTTAGACGAAACGATAATTGTATCTGAGTTGTATTCGATGATATCGTGATGATGTTTATATAGCAATACTCACCAGGTAACTGTTCTTCCGTTTAACATACAAGCGACCGAATCGAGCAGAAGGTTGAATTCAGTATAGATTGAACAATCATCGTATCTGGGTTGTATTCGATTATGTTTATATAGTTATACTCACCAGGTAACTGTTCTTCCGTTATACATACGAGCGACTGAATTGAACAGAAGGTTGAATGGATAGTATATGGGTTGTATTCGATTATGATGTTATGCTGTGTATATAGTTAAACACACTAGGAGACGGTATTCCCGTTTTACATACGAGCGACCGAAACGAAAAGAAAGTTGAATGGATAGACTGAACAATCAATGTATCTGGGTGGTATCCGATTATATCGCAATACTGTATATATAGTGATACTTACCAGGTGACGATACTTCCGTTACACATACTAGCGACTGAATCGAACAGAATGTTGGATGGTTAGACGAAACGATAATTGTATCTGAGTTGTATTCGATGATATCGTCATGATGTTTATATAGCAATACTCACCAGGTAACTGTCCTTCCGTTTTACATACAAGCGACCGAATCGAGCAGAAGGTTAAATGGATAGATTGAACAATCATCGTATCTGAGTTGTATTCGATTATGTTTATATAGATATACTCACCAGGTACCTGTTCTCCCGATATACATACGAGCAACCGAATCGAACATAAGGTTGAATGGATAGATTGAACAATCATCGTATCAGTAGAGGGTTTATGTTCGTGGAGCCGGAGGTGGCGGTGGCGGCGGAGGTGGCGGTGGCGGCGGAGGTGGCGGAGGTGGCGGAGGTGGCGGCGGCGGCGGAGGTGGCGGTGGCGGCGGAGGTGCAGGAGCCGAGGATCTGAGTAGTGAACGACCGGAGGTATAGCCTTCGAGCCAAAGACTGCATAGTCCCGAAATTGCCGAGCCCATGTTCTCACGCAGACGTTTAAAATAAAATAAAATTTATTACATCTATCAAATTCCAAAGTTATGGACATGAATAGTGTGACACAACAATGGACGATAAACTACGACATGTAATGCCTAGAAGAAGAAGAAGAAGAAGAAGGCAGTCGAAATGGGCCTCCTTTCAAATAAATTTCATCCTAATAAAATCTTTTTTCAGAACTATTCCAACCATAATAATAAAAATTCGATGGTTTTGGTCGTGCATGTCCCAGGTAATAAAAAACGCCAGTGCGTGCTTTATCGTTGACCCTTCCAATGGGTAATCTCATGAATTTCATAATTTATTCCAAGCAGATGGAAATCAATTTATTCATTTGAAAGGTTTATGCGCCGGCTCTATGGCAGGTAGTCGCCAGACCCTTCCCCAACCGCAGGGTGCCGCATAAAATTTAATCAGATGAAAACAGCCCTATTGATTTCGAAGTTTGACGTTCCGTTTCCATAGAAATATGTACTGATGTATTTTATGTTGAATTCTATATTTTATTAGTCGTAAATCAGAGGCGGCTGCGTCCGAAGGCTGATCCCTACCCACATCTCGAGCTATAAATAGGACCGCATTCGTTGAAATGATCACAGTTCAGTCTTGTGTGTTCAGCTGAAACGTTACCTCCTCTTCTCTTAGAACAAATCATCCCGATATAGCCAAGATGTTTACCTGCGGAAAGTGTGGAAAAGTTTTCTCACGGAAAGATATTTTGCAAAGACATCAAAGGGGGCCTTGTAGTACTGTACATCCTGAAACATCAACTCGAATTGGAAGCCCTTTTGGTGCGGGTAAAGTGTTTAGCTGTGCTGAATGCAGTAGTACCTTTTCAAGAATGGATAGTTTACGTAGGCATGGAAAGGGTTCTTGTAAGGTAACTGCTGGTGCATCTGCCCAACCTGCCAAGCGTGCTAGGATGGATTCGCCGGGCCCATCGACCTCAACAAATCACCCAATTGATAGTTCTCTAGATGCTGACGAAGAATGTGCTATTAAACCTGATAGAGAAGTGATTCGAAAATGCGGAAAATGCGATGAGAAGTTCACACGAATGGATAACCTGCGAAGGCATCAGAAACGTTCGTGCCAGGCGGGTGCTGGACCGTCGGATACTATGATGGATTGTTTTGCCTGCAATAAATCAATCCCAACCGATATGATGAATGCCCATAGGAGATCTATGGAACATAGAAATAATTCTACCATTCATCATTCGGCCAATATCCGACGGATAAATAGCTCTTTGAAATGCCGAATAGCTAGCTACAGAGTCGAGTGTGGAAGTCAAGAAGCACCCGACTTCAATGCATTCTTCCTGGACTCCAAGCCAGATATCATTTCACTCTTGGAAGGTGCGTTGGTAGAGCATAATTCGGTTAAAGTCAATATGGAGGCAGTTGGCAGGTATTACTTACAAACGCAGGAAATTCATGACAACAAGTCCTTTGGCACACCGAATCATATTGCCAATGCCAGCAGCGATTTGATTGAAGTAATAGAGGGTTTGATGGACATCTTAATCAACCGCGCAACCGAGTTCGAGGAACGTGATTCTGGTAAGTTGTTTTTTTGTTCATTACTCGAATTGTTAGCATAGCATTATATAGGACATTATTTCAAAGTTAATTCAAACATTTGTCCGAGCTCTGCAGATTTGATGTCAATCCAATTTGAAAAATGACTTCGATTAATGGTTTAATTCACTTATTGATTTTTTTTTGTTTCAGGTTGGGCCCTAGAAAAAGTTTTATTCTTGGAAATCAATATCAATAAGTATAGTCCACTGCGAGGTTCTTCATTCATGGAATTACCGGAATTCATCAAGAGGAAAAATGCAGTGGTTAATGTTCGTAATGAGGATCAACACTGCTTCGCCTGGGCCATTATGGCTGCACTGTATCCTGTCACAGTTCGAGCCGATGAAGTGTCCTCCTACCAGCATTTTTCCACAGCCTTGAAAGTGGCAGGTATGGATTTCCCAGTCAAATTACGAGATATTTCAAAATTCGAGGACATGAATAGTTGTTCAATCAATGTTTATGGGCTAGATACTATTTACGAAGATCGCAAGATGAAGTACGAAATAGTAGGTCCGCTATATTTTTCCCAGAAAAAATACGGTAGACATATTAATTTGCTGCTCATCACTGACGATGATTCTGGCAATAGCCATTATTGCTGGATAAAGGATCTATCGAGATTAGTATCTAGTCAAATATCTAAGAACCATCTCAAAAAATATTTATGTAACGGTTGTTTGACATACTTCAATGAGAAGAGCAAATTACTCAGTCACAGATTACATGATTGCAACCATCTATATACAACTACTCCGTCTACGAAGCCGAAAATTGATAAATTTGGTAAAGAAGTACCTGAAAATATATTGAAATTTGAAAATTTTGAAAGACAGATGAGGGTTCCATTTACTGTTTATGCCGATTTCGAATCAATTTTAAAACCAATCGCAACAAGTGAACCCAATCCCGAGCAATCATTCACAAACAAGACTATCAAACACGAGCCGTATTCCTTCGCATATCTCATCAAGTGTTCATTTGATGATTCCAAATCGAAATTTGTATTATATCGTGGTGAAGACGCCTCTCAAATGTTTGTCACCAAATTGGTCGATGATTGCAGGGATATTTATAATTCATTTTTGAAACGCGTTGTCCCGATGAAAAAATTATCCGCTCAAGAGGAAGTGGAATTTGCTACTGCGACTGAATGTGGTATCTGTGGTAAACCTTTCGATAGCAGTGATGTCAAAGTACGAGACCACTGCCACTTAACGGGTGATAAAAGATTCGGGGCAGCGCATTCAGTCTGTAATTTAAATTATAAGATCCCTAATTTCATCCCAATCATATTCCATAATATGAGTAACTACGACTGTCACCTATTCATCAAACAATTATTTTCTGAAGACGATGATAGCGAGAGAGTTGACGTTATTCCTCAGACCAAAGAGAAATATATTTCCTTCACCAAACATATTCTAGTCGACAAATATACGAATAAGCGGGGTGGAGAGAGTTCCGTTTTTCTGAAACTGCGATTCATCGACAGTTTCAGATTTATGGCCACCTCTTTGGACAATTTGGGAAAAACGTTAACCCCCGCACAACTCTCCGATACAGAAAAACATTTTTCAGACCCTAAAAAATTTGAATTGGTTATGCAAAAAGGTGTTTTCCCCTATAGTTTCGTAAGTTCATTGGAAAAATTGGATTACACTGCCTTACCAACAAAAGAGGAATTTTACAATGACTTGCGAAGTGAACATATTTCCGATGAAGAGTATATGCGTGCGAAACGTGTTTGGAATGTGTTTGAATGTAAAACTCTCGGAGAATATTCCGATATTTATTTGAAATCCGACGTTTTGTTGTTGTGCGACATTTTCGAAAACTTTCGAAATATCTGTTTGAAAGCATATGGTCTAGATCCCGCCCAATATTACACCGCCCCAGGGCTATCCTGGGATGCAATGTTAAAATATACCAGGGTTGAATTAGAGTTGTTGACAGACATCGACATGATTCACTTCTTCAAGAACGGTATTCGCGTCGGGATAAGTCAATGCAGTGAAAGGAAACATGTAGCCAACAACAAATTTCTTCCAAATTTCAACCCTTCAGAACCCTCATCTTTTATTATATACTTGGATGCAACAAATCTGTATGGGCATAGTATGTCGCAACCGTTACCCACATCAGGTTTCTCTTGGTTATCACCCCAAGAAATTGAATCATTAGATTATATGTCTGTTCCTGATGATGGTGATTTAGGGTTTGTCCTCGAGGTCGATGTCAGCTACCCTGAAGAACTTCATGACGCGCATTCAGATTACCCCTTTTTAGTAGAATCGATCGTACCACCAGGCTCCAAATCTAAGATTCCTAAACTCATTCCAAATTTGAATGATAAGAAAAAGTATGTTGTCCACTACAGGAGCCTAAAACAGGCCGTCAACAATGGTTTGTTAGTAACTCGAATCCATAGGGTGTTGAAATTCAATCAGTCACGATGGTTGAAGAAATACATTGATTTGAATACGATCATGCGTAATAATAGTAAAAATAAATTTGAAGGCAATCAGATTAAAACGATGACCAACTCAATATATGGAAAAACTATGGAGAATGTGGACAAGAGGCGCGATATCAAACTAGTCACACGATGGGAGAGTAAGGGTAGAAGTATGGGCGCTTCAGCTTTGATATCGCGTCCTAATTTCGAGAACTGCTCCATATTCACCGAGAACTTTCTCGCTATCCAAATGGGTAGAGTGAAAGTTAATTACAATAAACCATTGTATTTAGGTTTCTGCATATTAGACATGTCCAAAACGGTCATGTACGACTTTTACTATCAATTTATCAAGTCTAATTTCGGCGATAAAGCATCCCTCTTATACACAGACACTGATTCTTTGATATTGAAAGTCGAAACTGATAATTTCTATAATTTCATGAAGGAGAATATAGAAAGGTTTGACACGTCTAATTATAAGTGTGACAACAGCTTTGACATGCCAGTTACAAGGTCAATTCTGGGAAATATGAAAGATGAATTCCCTAATGACCCCATAATGAGCTTTTATGGCACAGGAGCGAAAGCTTACTATGTCCAGTCAGTAGGTACGGAACTGAAGAAAGCCAAGGGAGTTGCTCAATCAGTCGTTAAACAGCAATTGACCTTGGACGGCTATAGGAATATAGTGGAGCGTGGTGGGCTAATTTTCAGAAAAATGTTATGCTTCCGTAGTTATATGCATGACATGTTTACGGAAATGAAAAACAAGGTAGCTCTCTCACACCACGATGACAAGCGATTTATAATTCCCAATACCACTAAAACATTACCATGGGGTCATGGTGATATTGAGTTTTATAAAATTGACCCTGAAGAAGAAATGAGGCGGCAGCAGAGATTAGATTTACTAATAAGATTATTGGAAGAAGAAATGCAATAATTATTCATGTCCGCATTGTTTTGAAATATCGCATAATTTGGCTGTGAAATCCATACAAAAAGCTTGTTGATATTGATTTCTAATTTATTTGTATTATAATTAAGAGTATTTTTCTATAAATTATTGTATATATTTTGTAAATATATTTATTTTAATTAATGTTATGTTGCCAAATATCATTGTAATAACTTGTATATATTGTTGAAATTATCTCTTGTGTCGAGCATCAGTATTGCATATTTTGTACAAATACAATTGAATCGTAATTATTTCGAGGAAAAAATAGATATTGAATTTTTTTCAATCAGTTATAAAGATTGAATAATTGTGTTTATTAATGTATTGTGTATTGTCGAAATTATTTTAGCTAAAAATATGAATTGAATGCTCTCCAATTAGTTATTAAGATTGAATAATTGTGTTTATTCATGTATTTTATATTGTTGAAATAATCTCTTTTCAATGACAGTCTACTCCGACTTTTTGAATATGTCATGATTTTAAAGTTTGAACAATTACATGGTGAAATATATAATATATATCAAGAACAGCTATTTTTTGTGTTTCATTTATTTACTAAAATTTTGGGTAGGTATATAGCAAGAACTCTAATGATAATATTGCCCAGTATGAATTGATCATTCGTCGGGATTATTAGCTTATACCTATTACTAAAATACTTTCGTTTGTTTGTTAGGTTAGGTTAGGTCTTCGACCTAACCTAACCTATAAATCTAACGTCTCGAGACCTAACCTAACCTAACCTCTGAATCTAGAGTCTCGAGGCCTAACCTAACCTAACCTCTGAATCTAGCGTCTCGAGGCCTCACCTAACCGCCGACTCTAACGCCTCCTCACGTACGACGCTAGTGTTCAGATGTCAGACGTCAACTACCAAATTTCGCATGAGAAGAACTCCGAAAATAGCTAATCCGGATATTTACCTGGTAGAGAAAATATTTCGAAGCCGAGATGTGTCTGGTATCACATAGAATAACCATGATCAACGAATTGAACTTTTGTGCTTTCTATCATAATTTTTAGAATACTGCAGCTCATTGGATTAAAACTAACCAAACTGTTTTGAGTATAGAAGAAATAATATTTGAATTTTTGCGAAGCTTCCAATAGTTTGTCGAGTAATGTACTGTTGGAATACTTGTATTATAGTAAATCCCAAATAATATCAGATTTGAATAAAAAACTATGAATATAATGTGTTTGTTGAATTTCATTCAGTCTGCAAAGTTAAATAAACCCTGAATCATCTACAATGAAGTCAGAAACAATTGTTTTCGTAGAATTTCTCAAAACTCCTAGAAATGATCTGACGGAATTCACTAACCAGTGAAGTGAGAGCACAAAGTATTTTAGTAATAGGTATAAGCTAATAATCCCGACGAATGATCAATTCATACTGGGCAATATTATCATTAGAGTTCTTGCTATATACCTACCCAAAATTTTAGTAAATAAATGAAACACAAAAAATAGCTGTTCTTGATATATATTATATATTTCACCATGTAATTGTTCAAACTTTAAAATCATGACATATTCAAAAAGTCGGAGTAGACTGTCATTGAAAAGAGATTATTTCAACAATATAAAATACATGAATAAACACAATTATTCAATCTTAATAACTAATTGGAGAGCATTCAATTCATATTTTTAGCTAAAATAATTTCGACAATACACAATACATTAATAAACACAATTATTCAATCTTTATAACTGATTGAAAAAAATTCAATATCTATTTTTTCCTCGAAATAATTACGATTCAATTGTATTTGTACAAAATATGCAATACTGATGCTCGACACAAGAGATAATTTCAACAATATATACAAGTTATTACAATGATATTTGGCAACATAACATTAATTAAAATAAATATATTTACAAAATATATACAATAATTTATAGAAAAATACTCTTAATTATAATACAAATAAATTAGAAATCAATATCAACAAGCTTTTTGTATGGATTTCACAGCCAAATTATGCGATATTTCAAAACAATGCGGACATGAATAATTATTGCATTTCTTCTTCCAATAATCTTATTAGTAAATCTAATCTCTGCTGCCGCCTCATTTCTTCTTCAGGGTCAATTTTATAAAACTCAATATCACCATGACCCCATGGTAATGTTTTAGTGGTATTGGGAATTATAAATCGCTTGTCATCGTGGTGTGAGAGAGCTACCTTGTTTTTCATTTCCGTAAACATGTCATGCATATAACTACGGAAGCATAACATTTTTCTGAAAATTAGCCCACCACGCTCCACTATATTCCTATAGCCGTCCAAGGTCAATTGCTGTTTAACGACTGATTGAGCAACTCCCTTGGCTTTCTTCAGTTCCGTACCTACTGACTGGACATAGTAAGCTTTCGCTCCTGTGCCATAAAAGCTCATTATGGGGTCATTAGGGAATTCATCTTTCATATTTCCCAGAATTGACCTTGTAACTGGCATGTCAAAGCTGTTGTCACACTTATAATTAGACGTGTCAAACCTTTCTATATTCTCCTTCATGAAATTATAGAAATTATCAGTTTCGACTTTCAATATCAAAGAATCAGTGTCTGTGTATAAGAGGGATGCTTTATCGCCGAAATTAGACTTGATAAATTGATAGTAAAAGTCGTACATGACCGTTTTGGACATGTCTAATATGCAGAAACCTAAATACAATGGTTTATTGTAATTAACTTTCACTCTACCCATTTGGATAGCGAGAAAGTTCTCGGTGAATATGGAGCAGTTCTCGAAATTAGGACGCGATATCAAAGCTGAAGCGCCCATACTTCTACCCTTACTCTCCCATCGTGTGACTAGTTTGATATCGCGCCTCTTGTCCACATTCTCCATAGTTTTTCCATATATTGAGTTGGTCATCGTTTTAATCTGATTGCCTTCAAATTTATTTTTACTATTATTACGCATGATCGTATTCAAATCAATGTATTTCTTCAACCATCGTGACTGATTGAATTTCAACACCCTATGGATTCGAGTTACTAACAAACCATTGTTGACGGCCTGTTTTAGGCTCCTGTAGTGGACAACATACTTTTTCTTATCATTCAAATTTGGAATGAGTTTAGGAATCTTAGATTTGGAGCCTGGTGGTACGATCGATTCTACTAAAAAGGGGTAATCTGAATGCGCGTCATGAAGTTCTTCAGGGTAGCTGACATCGACCTCGAGGACAAACCCTAAATCACCATCATCAGGAACAGACATATAATCTAATGATTCAATTTCTTGGGGTGATAACCAAGAGAAACCTGATGTGGGTAACGGTTGCGACATACTATGCCCATACAGATTTGTTGCATCCAAGTATATAATAAAAGATGAGGGTTCTGAAGGGTTGAAATTTGGAAGAAATTTGTTGTTGGCTACATGTTTCCTTTCACTGCATTGACTTATCCCGACGCGAATACCGTTCTTGAAGAAGTGAATCATGTCGATGTCTGTCAACAACTCTAATTCAACCCTGGTATATTTTAACATTGCATCCCAGGATAGCCCTGGGGCGGTGTAATATTGGGCGGGATCTAGACCATATGCTTTCAAACAGATATTTCGAAAGTTTTCGAAAATGTCGCACAACAACAAAACGTCGGATTTTAAATAAATATCGGAATATTCTCCGAGAGTTTTACATTCAAACACATTCCAAACACGTTTCGCACGCATATACTCTTCATCGGAAATATGTTCACTTCGCAAGTCATTGTAAAATTCCTCTTTTGTTGGTAAGGCAGTGTAATCCAATTTTTCCAATGAACTTACGAAACTATAGGGGAAAACACCTTTTTGCATAACCAATTCAAATTTTTTAGGGTCTGAAAAATGTTTTTCTGTATCGGAGAGTTGTGCGGGGGTTAACGTTTTTCCCAAATTGTCCAAAGAGGTGGCCATAAATCTGAAACTGTCGATGAATCGCAGTTTCAGAAAAACGGAACTCTCTCCACCCCGCTTATTCGTATATTTGTCGACTAGAATATGTTTGGTGAAGGAAATATATTTCTCTTTGGTCTGAGGAATAACGTCAACTCTCTCGCTATCATCGTCTTCAGAAAATAATTGTTTGATGAATAGGTGACAGTCGTAGTTACTCATATTATGGAATATGATTGGGATGAAATTAGGGATCTTATAATTTAAATTACAGACTGAATGCGCTGCCCCGAATCTTTTATCACCCGTTAAGTGGCAGTGGTCTCGTACTTTGACATCACTGCTATCGAAAGGTTTACCACAGATACCACATTCAGTCGCAGTAGCAAATTCCACTTCCTCTTGAGCGGATAATTTTTTCATCGGGACAACGCGTTTCAAAAATGAATTATAAATATCCCTGCAATCATCGACCAATTTGGTGACAAACATTTGAGAGGCGTCTTCACCACGATATAATACAAATTTCGATTTGGAATCATCAAATGAACACTTGATGAGATATGCGAAGGAATACGGCTCGTGTTTGAAAGTCTTGTTTGTGAATGATTGCTCGGGATTGGGTTCACTTGTTGCGATTGGTTTTAAAATTGATTCGAAATCGGCATAAACAGTAAATGGAACCCTCATCTGTCTTTCAAAATTTTCAAATTTCAATATATTTTCAGGTACTTCTTTACCAAATTTATCAATTTTCGGCTTCGTAGACGGAGTAGTTGTATATAGATGGTTGCAATCATGTAATCTGTGACTGAGTAATTTGCTCTTCTCATTGAAGTATGTCAAACAACCGTTACATAAATATTTTTTGAGATGGTTCTTAGATATTTGACTAGATACTAATCTCGATAGATCCTTTATCCAGCAATAATGGCTATTGCCAGAATCATCGTCAGTGATGAGCAGCAAATTAATATGTCTACCGTATTTTTTCTGGAAAAAATATAGCGGACCTACTATTTCGAACTTCATCTTGCGATCTTCGTAAATAGTATCTAGCCCATAAACATTGATTGAACAACTATTCATGTCCTCGAATTTTGAAATATCTCGTAATTTGACTGGGAAATCCATACCTGCCACTTTCAAGGCTGTGGAAAAATGCTGGTAGGAGGACACTTCATCGGCTCGAACTGTGACAGGATACAGTGCAGCCATAATGGCCCAGGCGAAGCAGTGTTGATCCTCATTACGAACATTAACCACTGCATTTTTCCTCTTGATGAATTCCGGTAATTCCATGAATGAAGAACCTCGCAGTGGACTATACTTATTGATATTGATTTCCAAGAATAAAACTTTTTCTAGGGCCCAACCTGAAACAAAAAAAAATCAATAAGTGAATTAAACCATTAATCGAAGTCATTTTTCAAATTGGATTGACATCAAATCTGCAGAGCTCGGACAAATGTTTGAATTAACTTTGAAATAATGTCCTATATAATGCTATGCTAACAATTCGAGTAATGAACAAAAAAACAACTTACCAGAATCACGTTCCTCGAACTCGGTTGCGCGGTTGATTAAGATGTCCATCAAACCCTCTATTACTTCAATCGAATCGCTGCTGGCATTGGCAATATGATTCGGTGTGCCAAAGGACTTGTTGTCATGAATTTCCTGCGTTTGTAAGTAATACCTGCCAACTGCCTCCATATTGACTTTAACCGAATTATGCTCTACCAACGCACCTTCCAAGAGTGAAATGATATCTGGCTTGGAGTCCAGGAAGAATGCATTGAAGTCGGGTGCTTCTTGACTTCCACACTCGACTCTGTAGCTAGCTATTCGGCATTTCAAAGAGCTATTTATCCGTCGGATATTGGCCGAATGATGAATGGTAGAATTATTTCTATGTTCCATAGATCTCCTATGGGCATTCATCATATCGGTTGGGATTGATTTATTGCAGGCAAAACAATCCATCATAGTATCCGACGGTCCAGCACCCGCCTGGCACGAACGTTTCTGATGCCTTCGCAGGTTATCCATTCGTGTGAACTTCTCATCGCATTTTCCGCATTTTCGAATCACTTCTCTATCAGGTTTAATAGCACATTCTTCGTCAGCATCTAGAGAACTATCAATTGGGTGATTTGTTGAGGTCGATGGGCCCGGCGAATCCATCCTAGCACGCTTGGCAGGTTGGGCAGATGCACCAGCAGTTACCTTACAAGAACCCTTTCCATGCCTACGTAAACTATCCATTCTTGAAAAGGTACTACTGCATTCAGCACAGCTAAACACTTTACCCGCACCAAAAGGGCTTCCAATTCGAGTTGATGTTTCAGGATGTACAGTACTACAAGGCCCCCTTTGATGTCTTTGCAAAATATCTTTCCGTGAGAAAACTTTTCCACACTTTCCGCAGGTAAACATCTTGGCTATATCGGGATGATTTGTTCTAAGAGAAGAGGAGGTAACGTTTCAGCTGAACACACAAGACTGAACTGTGATCATTTCAACGAATGCGGTCCTATTTATAGCTCGAGATGTGGGTAGGGATCAGCCTTCGGACGCAGCCGCCTCTGATTTACGACTAATAAAATATAGAATTCAACATAAAATACATCAGTACATATTTCTATGGAAACGGAACGTCAAACTTCGAAATCAATAGGGCTGTTTTCATCTGATTAAATTTTATGCGGCACCCTGCGGTTGGGGAAGGGTCTGGCGACTACCTGCCATAGAGCCGGCGCATAAACCTTTCAAATGAATAAATTGATTTCCATCTGCTTGGAATAAATTATGAAATTCATGAGATTACCCATTGGAAGGGTCAACGATAAAGCACGCACTGGCGTTTTTTATTACCTGGGACATGCACGACCAAAACCATCGAATTTTTATTATTATGGTTGGAATGTTCTGAAAAAAGATTTTATTAGGATGAAATTTATTTGAAAGGAGGCCCATTTCGACTGCCTTCTTCTTCTTCTTCTTCTTCTAGGCATTACATGTCGTAGTTTATCGTCCATTGTTGTGTCACACTATTCATGTCCATAACTTTGGAATTTGATAGATGTAATAAATTTTATTTTATTTTAAACGTCTGCGTGAGAACATGGGCTCGGCAATTTCGGGACTATGCAGTCTTTGGCTCGAAGGCTATACCTCCGGTCGTTCACTACTCAGATCCTCGGCTCCTGCACCTCCGCCGCCACCGCCACCTCCGCCGCCGCCGCCACCTCCGCCACCTCCGCCACCTCCGCCACCTCCGCCGCCACCGCCACCTCCGCCGCCACCGCCACCTCCGGCTCCACGAACATAAACCCTCTACTCGTATCTGAGTTGTATTCGATTATGTTTATATAGTTATACTCACCAGGTAACTGTTCTTCCGTTATACATACGAGCGACTGAATTGAACTGAAGGTTGAATGGATAGACTAAACAATGATCGTATCTGGGGTTGTATTCGATTATATCGTGATGACGTTCATATAGAAATACTCACCAGGTTACTGTTCTTTCGTTATACATACGAGCAACCGAATCGAACAGAAGGTTGAATGGATAGTATCTGGGTTGTATTCGATTATGATGTTATGCTGTGTATATAGTTATACACATAAGGTGACGGTATTCCCGTTTCACATACGAGCGACCGAAACGAACAGAAAGTTGAATGGATAGACTGAACAATCAATGTATCTGGGTGGTATCCGATTATATCGCAATACTGTATATATAGTGATACTTACCAGGTGACGGTACTTCCGTTACACATACTAGCGACTGAATCGAACAGAAGGTTAAATGGTTAGACGAAACGATAATTGTATCTGAGTTGTATTCGATGATATCGTGATGATGTTTATATAGCAATACTCACCAGGTAACTGTTCTTCCG
Organism: Chrysomela aeneicollis; assembly: GCA_029955515.1. Classification (NCBI taxonomy): domain Eukaryota; kingdom Metazoa; phylum Arthropoda; class Insecta; order Coleoptera; family Chrysomelidae; genus Chrysomela; species Chrysomela aeneicollis. Next base: position 18,555,113 of record JARUHQ010000006.1, read on the forward strand.
TTTTACATACAAGCGACCGAATCGAGCAGAAGGTTGAATTCAGTATAGATTGAACAATTATCGTATCTGGGTTGTATTCGATTATGTTTATATAGTTATACTCACCAGGTAACTGTTCTTCCGTTATACATACGAGCGACTGGATTGAACAGAAGGTTGAATGGATAGTATATGGGTTGTATTCGATTATGATGTTATGCTGTGTATATAGTTATACACACTAGCAGACGGTATTCCCGTTTTACATAAGAGCGACCGAAACGAAAAGAAAGTTGAATGGATAGACTGAACAATCAATGTATCTGGGTGGTATCCGATTATATCACAATACTGTATATATAGTGATACTTACCAGGTGACGATAAATCCGTTACACATACTAGCGACTGAATCGAACAGAATGTTGAATGGTTAGACGAAACGATAATTGTATCTGAGTTGTATTCGATGATATCGTGATGATGTTTATATAGCAATACTCACCAGGTAACTGTCCTTCCGTTTTACATACAAGCGACCGAATCGAGCAGAAGGTTAAATGGATAGATTGAACAATCATCGTATCTGTGTTGTATTCGATTATGTTTATATAGATATACTCACCAGATACCTGTTCTTCCGATATACATACGAGCAACCGAATCGAACATAAGGTTGAATGGATAGATTGAACAATCATCGTATCTGAGTTGTATTCGATTATGTTTATATAGTTATACTCACCAGGTAACTGTTCTCCAGTTATACATAAGAGCGACTGAACTGAACAGAAGGTTAAATGGATAGACTGAACAATCATCGTATCTGGGTTGTATTCGATTATTTCGTGATGATTATTCTATATGATAGTCATCACGATATAATCGAATACAACCCAGATACAATGATTGTTCAGTCTATCCATTCAACCTTCTGTTCAGTTCAGTCGCTCATATGTATAACTGGAGAACAGTTACCTGTTGAGTATAACTATATAAACATCATCACGATATAATCGAATACAACCTCAGATACGATCATTGTTCAGTATATCCATTCAACCTTCTGTTCAATTCAGTCGCTCGTATGTATAACGGAAGAACAGTTACCTGGTGAGTATAACTATATAAACCTAATCGAATACAACCCAGATACGATGAATTTTCAATCTATCCATTTAACCTTCTGCTCGATTCGGTCGCTTTTATGTAAAACGGAAGAACAGTTACCTGGTGAATATTGCTATATAAACATCATCACGATATCATCGAATACAACTCAGATACAATTATCGCTTCGTCTAACCATTCAACCTTCTGTTCGATTCAGTCGCTAGTATGTGTAACGGAAGTACCATCACCTGGTAAGTATCACTATATATACAGTATTGCGATATAATCGGATACCAACCAGATACATTGATTGTTCAGTCTATCCATTCAACTTTCTGTTCGTTTCGGTCGCTCGTATGTAAAACAGGAATACCGTCACCTAGTGTGTATAACTATATACACAGCATAACATCATAATCGAATACAACCCAGATACCATCCATTCAACTTTCTGTTCGATTCGGTTGCTCGCATGTATAACGAAAGAACAGTAACCTGGTGAGTATTTCTATATGAAATTCATCACGATATAATCGAATACAACTCAGATACAATGATCATTCCGTCTATCCATCCAACTTTCTGTTCGATTGGGTCGCTCGTACGTATAACGCAAGAACAGTCACCTGGTGAGTATTACTATATAAACATCACCACGATACAATCGAATACAACTCAGTTACAATTATCGTTCCGACTAACCATCCAACCTTATGTTCGATTCAGACGCTCGTATGTGTAACGAAAGAACCGTTACATGGTAGTTGTAACTAAATATACAGCATAACGATATAATCGGAGACAACCCAGATACAATGATTTTTCAATCTAAGGCGATCTGAAGAATTCGAAAAAGTTCCAAGGGGGCCCCCTTTGATGCAATTTTTTTTTCGATATCGGTTTTTTCGAGAGAAGAAATGGATTCTATGAAAAAAAAAACAAGCAAATTGGTATGCGCGAAGTTGAAAATCGGTCCATCCGTTCGGAAGTTAAGGCGATCTGAAGAATTCGAAGAAGTTCCAAGGGGGCCCCCTTTGATGCATTTTTTTTTATTTCGGTTTTTTCGATTGGAGAAATGGATTCTATGAAAAAAAACAAGCAGATTGGTATGATCGAAGTTGAAAATCGGTCCTTCCGTTTGGAAGTTAAGGCGATCTGAAGAATTCGAAAAAGTTCCAAAGGGACCCCCTTTGATGCATTTTTTTTTCGATTTCGGTTTTTTCAATTGGAGAAATGGATTCTATGAAAAAAAAACAAGCAGATTGGTATGATCGAAGTTGAAAATCGGTCCATCCGTTTGGAAGTTAAGGCGATCTGAAGAATTCGAAAAAGTTCCAAAGGGACCCCCTTTGATGCATTTTTTTTTTCGATTTCGGTTTTTTCAATTGGAGAAATGGATTCTATGAAAAAAAAACAAGCAGATTGGTATGATCGAAGTTGAAAATCGGTCCATCCGTTCGGAAGTTAAGGCGGTCTGAAGAATTCGAAAAAGTTCCAAGGGGGCCCCCTTTGATGCAATTTTTCTTTCGATTTCGGTTTTCTCGATTGAAGAAATGGATTCTATGAAAAAAACAAGCAGATTGGTATGATCGAAGTTGAAAATCGGTCCATTCGTTCGGAAGTTGAGGCGATCTGAAGAATTCGAAAAAGTTCGAAGGGGGCCCCCTTTGATGCATTTTTTTTTTGATTGGAGGAATGGATTCTATGAAAAAAACAAGCAGATGGGTATGATCGAAGTTGAAAATCGGTCCATCCGTTCGGAAGTTAAGGCGATCTGAAGAATTCGAAAAAGTTCCAAGGGGACCCCTTTTGATGCAATTTTCTTTTTCGATTTCGGTTATTTCGATTGAAGAAATGGATTTTATAAAAAAAAAAAAAAAATGCAAATTGGCATGCACGAAGTTGAAAATCGGTCCATCCGTTCGGAAGTTAAGGTGATCTGAAGATTTCGAAAAAGTTCCAAGAGGACCCCCTTTGATGCATTTTTTTTTCGATTTCGGTTTTTTCGATTGGAGAAATGGATTCTATAAAAAAAAACAAGCTAATTGGTATGCGCGAAGTTGAAAATCGGTCCATCCGTTCGGAAGTTAAGGCGATCTGAAGAATTCGAAAAAGTTCCAAGGGGGCCCCCTTTGATGCATTTTTTTTTCGATTTCGGTTTTTTCGATTGGAGAAATGAAATCTATGAAAAAAAAACAAACAGATTGGTATGATCGAAGTTGAAAATCGGTCCATCCGTTCGGAAGTTAAGGCGATCTGAAGAATTCGAAAAAGCTCCAAGGGGGCCCCCTTTGATGCATTTTTTTTTTCGATTTCGGTTTTTTTGATTGAAGAAATGGATTCAATGAAAAAAAACAAGCAGATTGGTATGATCGAAGTTGAAAATCGGTCCATTCGTTTGGAAGTTAAGGCGATCTGAAGAATTCGAAAAAGTTCCAAGGAGGCCCCCTTTGATGCGATTTTTTTTTCGATTTCGGTTTTTTCGATTGGAGAAATAAATTCTATAAAAAAAACAAGCAGATTGGTATGATCGAAGTTGAAAATAGGTCCATCCGTTCGGAAGTTGAGGCGATCTGAAGAATTCGAAAAAGTTCCAAGGGGACCCCTTTTGATGCAATTTTTTTTTCAATTTCGGTTTTTTCGATTGGAGAAATGGATTTAATGAAAAAAAACAATCAGATTGGTATGATCGAAGTTGAAAATCGGTCCATCCGTTCGGAAGTTAAGGCGATCTGAAGAATTCGAAAAAGTTCCAAGGGGGCCCCCTTTGATGCATTTTTTTTTCGATTTCGGTTTTTTCGATTGGAGAAATGGATTCTATGAAAAAAAACAAGCAGATTGGTATGATCGAAGTTGAAAATAGGTCCATCCGTTCGGAAGTTAAGGCGATCTGAAGAATTCGAAAAAGTTCCAAGGAGGCCCCCTTTGATGCATTTTATTTTCGATTTCGGTTTTTTCGATTGGAGAAATGGATTCTATGAAAAAAAACAAGCAGATTGGTATGATCGAAGTTGAAAATCGGTCCATCCGTTCGGAGGTTAAGGCGATCTGAAGAATTCGAAAAAGTTCCAAGGGGGCCCCCTTTGATGCAATTTTTTTTTTTCGATTTCGGTTTTTTCGATTCGAGAAATTGATTCTATGAAAAAAAACAAGCAGATTGGTATGATCGAAGTTGAAAATCGGTCCATCCGTTCGGAAGTTAAGGTGATCTGAAGATTTCGAGAAAGTTCCAAGGGGACCCCCTTTGATGCATTTTTTTTTTCGATTTCGGTTTTTTTGATTGGAGAAATGGATTCAATGAAAAAAAACAAGCAGATTGGTATGATCGAAGTTGAAAATCGGTCCATCAGTTCGGAAGTTAAGGCGATCTGAAGAATTCGAAAAAGTTCCGAGGGGGCCCCCTTTGATTCTTTTTTTATTTTCGATCTCAGTTTTTTCGATTGGAGAAATGGATTCTATAAAAAAAAACAAACAGATTGGTATGATCGAAGTTGAAAATCGGTCCATCCGTTCGGAAGTTAAGGCGATCTGAAGAATTCGAAAAAGTTCCAAGAGGGCCCCCTTTGATGCATTTTTTTTTTTCGATTTCGGTTTTTTTGATTGGAGAAATGGATTCAATGAAAAAAAAACAAGCAGATTGGTATGATCGAAGTTGAAAATCGGTCCATCCGTTTGGAAGTCAAGGCGATCTGAAGAATTCGAAAAAGTTCCAAGGGGGCAACCTTTGATGCATTTTTGTTTTCTATTTCGGTTTTTTCGATTGGAGAAATGAATTTTATGAAAAAAACAAATAGATTGGTATGATCGAAGTTGAAAATCGGTCCATCCGTTCGGAAGTTAAGGCGATCTGAAGAATTCGAAAAAGTTCCAAGGGAGCTCCCTTTGATGAATTTTTTTTTTCGATTTCGGTTTTTTTTATTGGAGAAATGGATTCTATGAAAAGAACAAGCAGATTGGTATGATCGAAGTTGAAAATCGATCCATCCGTTCGGAAGTTAAGGCGATCTGAAGAATTCGAAGAAGTTCCAAGGGGGCCCCCTTTGATGCATTTTTTTTTTCGATTTCGGTTTTTTCGATTGGAGAAATGGATTCTATGAAAAAAAACAAACAGATTGGTATGATCGAAGTTGAAAATCGGTCCATCCGTTCGGAAGTTAAGGCGATCTGAAGAATTCGAAAAAGTTCCAAGGGGGCCCCCTTTGATGCATTTTTTTTTTCGATTTCGGTTTTTTCGATTGGAGAAATGGATTTCATGAAAAAAAACAAACAGATTGGTATGATCGAAGTTGAAAATCGGTCCATCCGTTCGGAAGTTATGGCGATCTGAAGAATTCGAAAAAGTTCCAAGGGAGCTCCCTTTGATGAATTTTTTGTTTTCAATTTCGGTTTTTTTTATTGGAGAAATGGATTCTATGAAAAAAACAAGCAGATTGGTATGATCGAAGTTGAAAATCGATTCATCCGTTCGGAAGTTAAGGCGATCTGAAGAATTCGAAGAAGTTCCAAGGGGGCCCCCTTTGATGCATTTTTTTTTTTCGATTTCGGTTTTTTCGATTGGAGAAATGGATTCAATGAAAAAAAAACAAACAGATTGGTATGATCGAAGTTGAAAATCGATTCATCCGTTCGGAAGTAAAGGCGATCTGAAGAATTCGAAGAAGTTCCAAGAAGGCCCCCTTTGATGCATTTTTTTTTTCGATTTCGGTTTTTTCGATTGGAGAAATGGATTCAATGAAAAAAAAACAAACAGATTGGTATGATCGAAGTTGAAAATCGGTCCATCCGTTCGGAAGTTAAGGCGATCTGAAGAATTCGAAAAAGTTCCAAGGGGGCCCCCTTTGATGCATTTTTTTTTTCGATTTCGGATTTTTCGATTAAAGAAATGGATTCTATGAAAAAAACAAGCAGATTGGTATGATCGAAGTTGAAAATCGGTCCATCCGTTCGGAAGTTAAGGCGATCTGAAGAATTCGAAAAAGTTCCAAGGGGGCCCCCTTTGATGAATTTTTTTTTTCGATTTCGGTTTTTTCGATTGGAGAAAAGGATTTTATGAAAAAAAACAAGCAGATTGGTATGATCGAAGTTGAAAATCGGTCCATCCGTTCGGAAGTTAAGGCGATCTGAAGAATTCGAAAAAATTCCAAGGGGGCCCTCTTTGATGCATTATTTTTTTCGATTTCGGTTTTTTCGATTGGAGAAAGAGATTCTATGGAAAAAAAACAGATTGGTATGATCGAAGTTGAAAATCGGTCCATCCGTTCGGAAGTTAAGGCGATCTGAAGAATTCGAAAAAGTTCCAAGGGGGCCCCCTTTGATGCATTTTTTTTTCGATTTCGGTTTTTTCGATTGGAGAAATGGATTCTATGAAAAAAAACAAGCAGATTGGTATGATCGAAGTTGAAAATCGGTGCATCCGTTCGGAAGTTAAGGTGATCTTAGGAATTCGAAAAAGTTCCAAGAGGGCCCCCTTTGATTTTTTTTTTCTTTCGATTCCGGTTTTTTCGATTGGAGAAATGGATTCTATGAAAAAAAAACAAACAGATTGGTATGATCGAAGTTGAAAATCGGTCCATCCGTTCGGAAGTTAAGGCTTCTGAAGAATTCGAGAAAGTTCCAAGGGGACCCCCTTTGATGCAATTTTTTTTTCGATTTCGGTTTTTTCGATTGGAGAAATGGATTCTATGAAAAAAAACAAGCAGATTGGTATGATCGAAGTTGAAAATAGGTCGATCCGTTCGGAAGTTGAGGCGATCTGAAGAATTCGAAAAAGTTTCAAGGGGACCCCCTTTGATGCAATTTTTTTTTCGATTTCGGTTTTTTCGATTGGAGAAATGGATTTTATGAAAAAAAACAAGCAGATTGGTATGATCGAAGTTGAAAATCGGTCCATCCGTTTGGAAGTTGAGGCGATCTGAAGAATTCGAAAAAGTTCCAAGAAGGCCCCCTATGATGCATTTTTTTTTTCGATTTCGGTTTTTTCGATTGGAGAAATGGATTTTATGAAAAAAAAACAAACAGATTGGTATGATCGAAGTTGAAAACCGGTCCATCCGTTCGGAAGTTGAGGCGATCTGAAGAATTCGAAAAAGTTCCAAGGGGGCCCCCTTTGATGAATTTTCTTTTTCGATTTCGGTTTTTTCGATTGGAGAAATGGATTCTATGAAAAAAAACAAGCAGATTGGTATGATCGAAGTTGAAAATCGGTCCATCCGTTCGGAAGTTAAGGCGATCTGAAGAATTCGAAAAAATTCCAAGAGGGCCCCCTTTGATGCATTTTTTTTTCGATTTCGGTTTTTTTGATTGGAGAAATGGATTCTATGAAAAAAAACAAACAGATTGGTATGATCGGAGTTGTAAATCGGTCCATCCGTTCGGAAGTTAAGGCGATCTGAAGAATTCGAAAAAGTTCCAAGGGGGCCCCCTTTGATGCATTTTTTTTTTCGATATCGGTTTTTTCGATTGGAGAAATGGATTCTATAAAAAAAACAAGCAGATTGGTATGATCGAAGTTGAAAATCGGTGCATCCGTTCGGAAGTTAAGGTGATCTGAGGAATTCGAAAAAGTTCCAAGAGGGCCCCCTTTGATGTATTTTTTTTTTCGATTCCGGTTTTTACGATTGGAGAAATGGATTCTATGAAAAAAAACAAACAGATTGGTATGATCGATGTTGAAAATCGGTCCATCCGTTCGGAAGTTATGGCGATCTGAAGAATTCGAAAAAGTTCCAAGGGGGCCCCCTTTGATGCATTTTTTTTTTTTCGATTTCGGTTTTTTCGTTTGGAAAAATGGATTCTATGAAAAAAAAACAAGCAGATTGGTATGATCGAAGTTGAAAATCGGTCCATCCGTTCGGAAGTTTAGGCGATCTGAAGAATTCGAAAAAGTTCCAAGAGGGCCCCCTTTGGTGCATTTCCTTTTCGATTTCGGTTTTTTAGATTGGAGAATTGGATTCTATGAAAAAAAAACATACAGATTGGTATGATCGAAGTTGAAAATCGGTCCATCCGTTCGGAAGTTAAGGTGATCTGAAGATTTCGAGAAAGTTCCAAGAGGGCCCCCTTTGATGTATTTTTTTTTTCGATTCCGGTTTTTTCGATTGGAGAAATGGATTCTTTGAAAAAAAACAAACAGATTGGTTTGATCGGAGTTGAAAATCGATTCATCCGTTCGGAAGTTAAGGCGATCTGAAGAATTCGAAGAAGTTCCAAGGGGGCCCCCTTTGATGCATTTTTTTTTTCGATTTCGGTTTTCTCGATTGGAGAAATGGATTCAATGAAAAAAAAAAACAAACAGATTGGTATGATCGAAGTTGAAAATCGATTCATCCGTTCGGAAGTAAAGGCGATCTGAAGAATTCGAAGAAGTTCCAAGAAGGCCCCCTTTGATGCATTTTTTTTTGATTTCGGTTTTTTCGATTGGAGAAATGGATTCAATGAAAAAAAAACAAACAGATTGGTATGATCGAAGTTGAAAATCGGTCCATCCGTTCGGAAGTTAAGGCGATCTGAAGAATTCGAAAAAGTTCCAAGGGGGCCCCCTTTTATTGCTTTTCTTTTTTCGATTTCGGATTTTTCGATTAAAGAAATGGATTCTATGAAAAAAACAAGCAGATTGGTATGATCGAAGTTGAAAATAGGTCCATCCGTTCGTAAGTTGAGGCGATCTGAAGAATTCGAAAAAGTTTCAAGGGGACCCCCTTTGATGCATTTTTTTTATCGATTTCGGTTTTTTCGATTGGAAAAATGGATTTTATGAAAAAAAAACAAACAGATTGGTATGATCGAAGTTGAAAATCGGTCCATCCGTTCGGAAGTTAAGGCGATCTGAAGAATTCGAAAAAGTTCCAAGGGGGCCCCCTTTGATTTTTTTTTTCTTTCGATTCCGGTTTTTTCGATTGGAGAAATGGATTCTATGAAAAAAAAACAAACAGATTGGTACGATCGAAGTTGAAAATCGGTCCATCTGTTCGGAAGTTAAGGATTCTGAAGAATTCGAAAAAGTTCCAAGGGGACCCCCTTTGATGCAATTTTTTTCTTCGATTTCGGTTTTTTCGATTGGAGAAATGGATTCTATGAAAAAAAAACAAGCAGATTGGTATGATCGAAGTTGAAAATAGGTCCATCCGTTCGGAAGTTGAGGCGATCTGAAGAATTCGAAAAAGTTTCAAGGGGACCCCCTTTGATGCAATTTTTTTTTCGATTTCGGTTTTTTCGATTGGAGAAATGGATTTTATGAGAAAAAACAAGCAGATTGGTATGATCGAAGTTGAAAATCGGTCCATCCGTTTGGAAGTTGAGGCGATCTGAAGAATTCGAAAAAGTTCCAAGGGGGCCCCCTATGATGCATTTTTTTTTTTTCGATTTCGGTTTTTTTGATTGAAGAAATGGATTCAATGAAAAAAAACAAGCAGATTGGTATGATCGAAGTTGAAAATCGGTCCATTCGTTTGGAAGTTAAGGCGATCTGAAGAATTCGAAAAAGTTCCAAGGAGGCCCCCTTTGATGCGATTTTTTTTTCGATTTCGGTTTTTTCGATTGGAGAAATAAATTCTATGAAAAAAAACAAGCAGATTGGTATGATCGAAGTTGAAAATAGGTCCATCCGTTCGGAAGTTGAGGCGATCTGAAGAATTCGAAAAAGTTCCAAGGGGACCCCTTTTGATGCAATTTTTTTTTCAATTTCGGGTTTTTCGATTGGAGAAATGGATTTAATGAAAAAAAACAATCAGATTGGTATGATCGAAGTTGAAAATCGGTCCATCCGTTCGGAAGTTAAGGCGATCTGAAGAATTCGAAAAAGTTCCAAGGGGGCCCCCTTTGATGCATTTTTTTTTCGATTTCGGTTTTTTCGATTGGAGAAATGGATTCTATGAAAAAAAACAACTAGATTGGTATGATCGAAGTTGAAAATAGGTCCATCCGTTCGGAAGTTAAGGCGATCTGAAGAATTCGAAAAAGTTCCAAGGAGGCCCCCTTTGATGCATTTTATTTTCGATTTCGGTTTTTTCGATTGGAGAAATGGATTCTATGAAAAAAAACAAGCAGATTGGTATGATCGAAGTTGAAAATCGGTCCATCCGTTCGGAGGTTAAGGCGATCTGAAGAATTCGAAAAAGTTCCAAGGGGGCCCCCTTTGATGCAATTTTTTTTTTTCGATTTCGGTTTTTTCGATTCGAGAAATTGATTCTATGAAAAAAAACAAGCAGATTGGTATGATCGAAGTTGAAAATCGGTCCATCCGTTCGGAAGTTAAGGTGATCTGAAGATTTCGAGAAAGTTCCAAGGGGACCCCCTTTGATGCATTTTTTTTTTCGATTTCGGTTTTTTTGATTGGAGAAATGGATTCAATGAAAAAAAACAAGCAGATTGGTATGATCGAAGTTGAAAATCGGTCCATCAGTTCGGAAGTTAAGGCGATCTGAAGAATTCGAAAAAGTTCCGAGGGGGCCCCCTTTGATTCTTTTTTTTTTTTCGATTTCGGTTTTTTTGATTGGAGAAATGGATTCAATGAAAAAAAAACAAGCAGATTGGTATGATCGAAGTTGAAAATCGGTCCATCCGTTCGGAAGTTAAGGCGATCTGAAGAATTCGAAAAAGTTCCAAGAGGGCAACCTTTGATGCATTTTTGTTTTCTATTTCGGTTTTTTCGATTGGAGAAATGAATTTTATGAAAAAAACAAATAGATTGGTATGATCGAAGTTGAAAATCGGTCCATCCGTTCGGAAGTTAAGGCGATCTGAAGAATTCGAAAAAGTTCCAAGGGAGCTCCCTTTGATGAATTTTTTTTTTCGATTTCGGTTTTTTTTATTGGAGAAATGGATTCTATGAAAAGAACAAGCAGATTGGTATGATCGAAGTTGAAAATCGATCCATCCGTTCGGAAGTTAAGGCGATCTGAAGAATTCGAAGAAGTTCCAAGGGGGCCCCCTTTGATGCATTTTTTTTTTCGATTTCGGTTTTTTCGATTGGAGAAATGGATTCTATGAAAAAAAACAAACAGATTGGTATGATCGAAGTTGAAAATCGGTCCATCCGTTCGGAAGTTAAGGCGATCTGAAGAATTCGAAAAAGTTCCAAGGGGGCCCCCTTTGATGCATTTTTTTTTTCGATTTCGGTTTTTTCGATTGGAGAAATGGATTTCATGAAAAAAAACAAACAGATTGGTATGATCGAAGTTGAAAATCGGTCCATCCGTTCGGAAGTTATGGCGATCTGAAGAATTCGAAAAAGTTCCAAGGGAGCTCCCTTTGATGAATTTTTTGTTTTCAATTTCGGTTTTTTTTATTGGAGAAATGGATTCTATGAAAAAAACAAGCAGATTGGTATGATCGAAGTTGAAAATCGATTCATCCGTTCGGAAGTTAAGGCGATCTGAAGAATTCGAAGAAGTTCCAAGGGGGCCCCCTTTGATGCATTTTTTTTTTTCGATTTCGGTTTTTTCGATTGGAGAAATGGATTCAATGAAAAAAAAACAAACAGATTGGTATGATCGAAGTTGAAAATCGATTCATCCGTTCGGAAGTAAAGGCGATCTGAAGAATTCGAAGAAGTTCCAAGAAGGCCCCCTTTGATGCATTTTTTTTTTCGATTTCGGTTTTTTCGATTGGAGAAATGGATTCAATGAAAAAAAAACAAACAGATTGGTATGATCGAAGTTGAAAATCGGTCCATCCGTTCGGAAGTTAAGGCGATCTGAAGAATTCGAAAAAGTTCCAAGGGGGCCCCCTTTGATGCATTTTTTTTTTCGATTTCGGATTTTTCGATTAAAGAAATGGATTCTATGAAAAAAACAAGCAGATTGGTATGATCGAAGTTGAAAATCGGTCCATCCGTTCGGAAGTTAAGGCGATCTGAAGAATTCGAAAAAGTTCCAAGGGGGCCCCCTTTGATGAATTTTTTTTTTCGATTTCGGTTTTTTCGATTGGAGAAAAGGATTTTATGAAAAAAAACAAGCAGATTGGTATGATCGAAGTTGAAAATCGGTCCATCCGTTCGGAAGTTAAGGCGATCTGAAGAATTCGAAAAAATTCCAAGGGGGCCCCCTTTGATGCATTATTTTTTTCGATTTCGGTTTTTTCGATTGGAGAAAGAGATTCTATGGAAAAAAAACAGATTGGTATGATCGAAGTTGAAAATCGGTCCATCCGTTCGGAAGTTAAGGCGATCTGAAGAATTCGAAAAAGTTCCAAGGGGGCCCCCTTTGATGCATTTTTTTTTCGATTTCGGTTTTTTCGATTGGAGAAATGGATTCTATGAAAAAAAACAAGCAGATTGGTATGATCGAAGTTGAAAATCGGTGCATCCGTTCGGAAGTTAAGGTGATCTTAGGAATTCGAAAAAGTTCCAAGAGGGCCCCCTTTGATTTTTTTTTTCTTTCGATTCCGGTTTTTTCGATTGGAGAAATGGATTCTATGAAAAAAAAACAAACAGATTGGTATGATCGAAGTTGAAAATCGGTCCATCCGTTCGGAAGTTAAGGCTTCTGAAGAATTCGAGAAAGTTCCAAGGGGACCCCCTTTGATGCAATTTTTTTTTCGATTTCGGTTTTTTCGATTGGAGAAATGGATTCTATGAAAAAAAACAAGCAGATTGGTATGATCGAAGTTGAAAATAGGTCGATCCGTTCGGAAGTTGAGGCGATCTGAAGAATTCGAAAAAGTTTCAAGGGGACCCCCTTTGATGCAATTTTTTTTTCGATTTCGGTTTTTTCGATTGGAGAAATGGATTTTATGAAAAAAAACAAGCAGATTGGTATGATCGAAGTTGAAAATCGGTCCATCCGTTTGGAAGTTGAGGCGATCTGAAGAATTCGAAAAAGTTCCAAGAAGGCCCCCTATGATGCATTTTTTTTTTCGATTTCGGTTTTTTCGATTGGAGAAATGGATTTTATGAAAAAAAAACAAACAGATTGGTATGATCGAAGTTGAAAACCGGTCCATCCGTTCGGAAGTTGAGGCGATCTGAAGAATTCGAAAAAGTTCCAAGGGGGCCCCCTTTGATGAATTTTCTTTTTCGATTTCGGTTTTTTCGATTGGAGAAATGGATTCTATGAAAAAAAACAAGCAGATTGGTATGATCGAAGTTGAAAATCGGTCCATCCGTTCGGAAGTTAAGGCGATCTGAAGAATTCGAAAAAATTCCAAGAGGGCCCCCTTTGATGCATTTTTTTTTCGATTTCGGTTTTTTTGATTGGAGAAATGGATTCTATGAAAAAAAACAAACAGATTGGTATGATCGGAGTTGAAAATCGGTCCATCCGTTCGGAAGTTAAGGCGATCTGAAGAATTCGAAAAAGTTCCAAGGGGGCCCCCTTTGATGCATTTTTTTTTTCGATATCGGTTTTTTCGATTGGAGAAATGGATTCTATAAAAAAAACAAGCAGATTGGTATGATCGAAGTTGAAAATCGGTGCATCCGTTCGGAAGTTAAGGTGATCTGAGGAATTCGAAAAAGTTCCAAGAGGGCCCCCTTTGATGTATTTTTTTTTTCGATTCCGGTTTTTACGATTGGAGAAATGGATTCTATGAAAAAAAACAAACAGATTGGTATGATCGATGTTGAAAATCGGTCCATCCGTTCGGAAGTTATGGCGATCTGAAGAATTCGAAAAAGTTCCAAGGGGGCCCCCTTTGATGCATTTTTTTTTTTTCGATTTCGGTTTTTTCGTTTGGAAAAATGGATTCTATGAAAAAAAACAAGCAGATTGGTATGATCGAAGTTGAAAATCGGTCCATCCGTTCGGAAGTTTAGGCGATCTGAAGAATTCGAAAAAGTTCCAAGAGGGCCCCCTTTGGTGCATTTCCTTTTCGATTTCGGTTTTTTAGATTGGAGAATTGGATTCTATGAAAAAAAAACATACAGATTGGTATGATCGAAGTTGAAAATCGGTCCATCCGTTCGGAAGTTAAGGTGATCTGAAGATTTCGAGAAAGTTCCAAGAGGGCCCCCTTTGATGTATTTTTTTTTTCGATTCCGGTTTTTTCGATTGGAGAAATGGATTCTTTGAAAAAAAACAAACAGATTGGTTTGATCGGAGTTGAAAATCGATTCATCCGTTCGGAAGTTAAGGCGATCTGAAGAATTCGAAGAAGTTCCAAGGGGGCCCCCTTTGATGCATTTTTTTTTTCGATTTCGGTTTTCTCGATTGGAGAAATGGATTCAATGAAAAAAAAAAAACAAACAGATTGGTATGATCGAAGTTGAAAATCGATTCATCCGTTCGGAAGTAAAGGCGATCTGAAGAATTCGAAGAAGTTCCAAGAAGGCCCCCTTTGATGCATTTTTTTTTGATTTCGGTTTTTTCGATTGGAGAAATGGATTCAATGAAAAAAAAACAAACAGATTGGTATGATCGAAGTTGAAAATCGGTCCATCCGTTCGGAAGTTAAGGCGATCTGAAGAATTCGAAAAAGTTCCAAGGGGGCCCCCTTTTATTGCTTTTCTTTTTTCGATTTCGGATTTTTCGATTAAAGAAATGGATTCTATGAAAAAAACAAGCAGATTGGTATGATCGAAGTTGAAAATAGGTCCATCCGTTCGTAAGTTGAGGCGATCTGAAGAATTCGAAAAAGTTCCAAGGGGACCCCCTTTGATGCATTTTTTTTATCGATTTCGGTTTTTTCGATTGGAAAAATGGATTTTATGAAAAAAAAACAAACAGATTGGTATGATCGAAGTTGAAAATCGGTCCATCCGTTCGGAAGTTAAGGCGATCTGAAGAATTCGAAAAAGTTCCAAGGGGGCCCCCTTTGATTTTTTTTTTCTTTCGATTCCGGTTTTTTCGATTGGAGAAATGGATTCTATGAAAAAAAAACAAACAGATTGGTACGATCGAAGTTGAAAATCGGTCCATCTGTTCGGAAGTTAAGGATTCTGAAGAATTCGAAAAAGTTCCAAGGGGACCCCCTTTGATGCAATTTTTTTCTTCGATTTCGGTTTTTTCGATTGGAGAAATGGATTCTATGAAAAAAAAACAAGCAGATTGGTATGATCGAAGTTGAAAATAGGTCCATCCGTTCGGAAGTTGAGGCGATCTGAAGAATTCGAAAAAGTTTCAAGGGGACCCCCTTTGATGCAATTTTTTTTTCGATTTCGGTTTTTTCGATTGGAGAAATGGATTTTATGAGAAAAAACAAGCAGATTGGTATGATCGAAGTTGAAAATCGGTCCATCCGTTTGGAAGTTGAGGCGATCTGAAGAATTCGAAAAAGTTCCAAGGGGGCCCCCTATGATGCATTTTTTTTTTTTCGATTTCGGTTTTTTCGATTGGAGAAATGGATTTTATGAAAAAAAAAAAACAAACAGATTGGTATGATCGAAGTTGAAAACCGGTCCATCCGTTCGGAAGTTGAGGCGATCTGAAGAATTCGAAAAAGTTCCAAGGGGGCCCCCTTTGATGAATTTTTTTTTTCGATTTCGGTTTTTTCGATTGGAGAAATGGATTCTATGAAAAAAAACAAGCAGATTGGTATGATCGGAGTTGAAAATCGGTCCATCTGTTCGGAAGTTAAGGCGATCTGAAGAATTCGAAAAAGTTCCAAGGGGGCCCCCTTTGATGCATTTTTTTTTTCGATTTCGATTTTTTCGATTGGAGAAATGGATTCTATGAAAAAAAACAAGCAGATTGGTATGATCGAAGTTGAAAATCGGTGCATCCGTTCGGAAGTTAAGGCGATCTGAAGAATTCGAAAAAATTCCAAGAGGGCCCCCTTTGATGCATTTTTTTTTTCGATTTCGGTTTTTTCGATTGGAAAAATGGATTCTATGAAAAAAAACAAACAGATTGGTATGATCGGAGTTGAAAATCGGTCCATCCGTTCGGAAGTTAAGGCGATCTGAAGAATTCGAAAAAGTTCCAAGGGGGCCCCCTTTGATGCATTTTTTTTTTTCGATTTCGGTTTTTTCGATTGGAGAAATAGATTCTATGAAAAAAAAACAAGCAGATTTGTATGATCGAAGTTGAAAATCGGTGCATCCGTTCGGAAGTTAAGGTGATCTGAGGAATTCGAAAAAGTTCCAAGAGGGCCCCCTTTGATGTATTTTTTTTTTCGATTCCGGTTTTTTCGATTGGAGAAATGGATTCTATGAAAAAAAACAAACATATTGGTATGATCGAAGTTGAAAATCGGTCCATCCGTTCGGAAGTTATGGCGATCTGAAGAATTCGAAAAAGTTCCAAGGGGGCCCCCTTTGATGCATTTTTTTTTTTCGATTTCGGTTTTTTCGTTTGGAGAAATGGATTCTATGAAAAAAAAACAAGCAGATTGGTATGATCGAATTGAAAATCGGTCCATCCGTTCGGAAGTTTAGGCGATCTGAAGAATTCGAAAAAGTTCCGAGAGGGCCCCCTTTGGTGCATTTCCTTTTCGATTTCGGTTTTTTAGATTAGAGAATTGGATTCTATGAAAAAAAACATACAGATTGGTATGATCGAAGTTGAAAATCAGTCCATCCGTTCGGAAGTTAAGGTGATCTGAAGATTTCGAGAAAGTTCCAAGAGGGCCCCCTTTGGTGCATTTTCTTTTCGATTTCGGTTTTTTAGATTGGAGAAATGGATTCTATGAAAAAAAAAACAGATTGGTATGATCGAAGTTGAAAATCGGTCCATCCGTTCGGAAGTTAAGGTGATCTGAAGATTTCGAGAAAATTCCAAGGGGACCCCCTTTGATGCATTTTTTTTCGATTTCGGTTTTTTCGATTGGATAAATGGATTCTATGAAAAAAAAACAAGCAAATTGGTATGCGCGAAGTTGAAAATCGGTCCATCCGTTCGGAAGTTAAGGCGATCTGAAGAATTCGAAAAAGTTCCAAGGGGGCCCCCTTTGATGCATTTTTTTTTCGATTTCGGTTTTTTTGATTGAAGAAATGGATTCTATGAAAAAAAAACAAACAGATTGGTATGATCGAAGTTGAAAATCGGTCCATCCGTTCGGAAGTTAAGGCGATCTGAAGAATTCGAAAAAGTTTCAAGGGGGCCCCTTTTGATGCATTTTTTTTTTTTTTCGATTTCGGTTTTTTCGATTGGAGAAATGGATTCAATGAAAAAAAAACATGCAGATTGGTATGATCGAAGTTGAAAATCGGTCCATCCGTTTGGAAGTTAAGGCGATCTGAAGAATTCGAAAAAGTTCCAAGGGGGCCCCCTTTGATGCATTTTTTTTTCGATTTCGGTTTTTTTGATTGGAGAAATGGATTCTATGAAAAAAAACAAGCAGTTTGGTATGATCGAAGTTGAAAATCGGTCCATACGTTTGGAAGTTAAGGCGATCTGAAGAATTCGAAAAAGTTCCAAGGGGGCCCCCTTTGATGCATTTTTTTTTTTTCGATTTCGGTTTTTTTGATTGGAGAAATGGATTCAATGAAAAAAAAACAAGCAGATTGGTATGATCGAAGTTGAAAATCGGTCCATCCGTTTGGAAGTTAAGGCGATCTGAAGAATTCGAAAAAGTTCCAAGGGGGCCTCCTTTGATGCATTTTTTTTTCAATTTCGGTTTTTTCGATTAAAGAAATGGATTCTATGAAAAAAACAAGCAGATTGGTATGATCGAAGTTGAAAATCGGTCCATCCGTTCGGAAGATAAGGCGATCTGAAGAATTCGAGAAAGTTTCAAGGGGGCCCCCTTTGATGCATTTTTTTTTTTTCGATTTCGGTTTTTTTGATTGGAGAAATGGATTCCATGAAAAAAAAAACAAGCAGATTGGTATGATGGAAGTTGAAAATCGGTCCATCCGTTCGGAAGTTAAGGCGATCTGAAGAATTCGAGAAAGTTCCAAGGAGACCCCCTTTGATGCAATTTTTTTTTCGATTTCGGTTTTTTAGATTGGAGAAATGGATTCTATGAAAAAAAACAAGCAGATTGGTATGATCGAAGTTGAAAATAGGTCCATCCGTTCGGAAGTTGAGGCGATCTGAAGAATTCAAAAAAGTTCCAAGGGGACCCCCTTTGATGCATTTTTTTTTCGATTTCGGTTTTTTCGATTGGAGAAATGGATTTTATGAAAAAAAATAAGCAGATTGGTATGATCGAAGTTGAAAATCGGTCCATCCGTTCGGAAGTTGAGGCGATCTGAAGAATTCGAAAGAGTTCCAAGGGGGCCCCCTTTGATTCGTTTTTTTTTTTCGATTTCGGTTTTTTCGATTAGAGAAATGGATTCAATGAAAAAAACAAGCAGATTGGTATGATCGAAGTTGAAAATCGGTCCATCCGTTTGGAAGTTGAGGCGATCTGAAGAATTCGAAAAAGTTCCAAGGGGGCCCCCTTTGATGCAATTTTTTTTTCGATTTCGGTTTTTCCATTCGAGAAATTGATTCTATGAAAACAACAAGCAGATTGGTATGATCGAAGTTGAAAATCGGTCCATCCGTTTGGAAGTTGAGGCGATCTGAAGAATTCGAAAAAGTTCCAAGGGGGCCCCCTTTGATTCGTTTTTTTTTTCGATTTCGGTTTTTTCGATTGGAGAAATGGATTCAATGAAA
The DNA here is from genome assembly GCA_029955515.1 of Chrysomela aeneicollis. Classification (NCBI taxonomy): domain Eukaryota; kingdom Metazoa; phylum Arthropoda; class Insecta; order Coleoptera; family Chrysomelidae; genus Chrysomela; species Chrysomela aeneicollis. The sequence goes on from JARUHQ010000006.1 coordinate 18,573,681, forward strand.
AAAAAACAAGCAGATTGGTATGATCGAAGTTGAAAATCGGTCCATCCGTTTGGAAGTTGAGGCGATCTGAAGAATTCGAAAAAGTTCCAAGGGGGCCCCCTTTGATGCATTTTTTTTTCGATTTCGGTTTTTTCGATTGGAGAAATGGATTTAATGAAAAAAAACAAGCAGATTGGTATGATCGAAGTTGAAAATCGGTCCATCCGTTCGGAAGTTGAGGCGATCTGAACAATTCGAAAAAGTTCCATGGGGACCCCTTTTGATGCAATTTTTTTTCGATTTCGGTTTTTTCGATTGGAGAAATGGATTTTATGAAAAAAAAACAAGCAAATTGGCATGCACAAAGTTGAAAATCGGTCCATCCGTTCGGAAGTTAAGTTGATCTGAAGATTTCGAAAAAGTTCCAAGGGGGCCCCCTTTGATGCATTTTTTTTTTCGATTTCGGTTTTTTTGATTGGAGAAATGGATTCTATGAAAAAAAACAAACAGATTGGTATGATCGAAGTTGAAAATCGGTCCATCCGTTCGGAAGTTAAGGCGATCTGAAGAATTCGAAAAAGTTCCAAGGGGGCCCCCTCTGATGCGTTTTTTTTTTATTTCGGTTTTTTCGATTGGGGAAATGGATTCTATGAAAAAAAACAAGCAAATTGGTATGCGCGAAGTTGAAAATCGGTCCATCCGTTCGGAAGTTAAGGCGATCTGAAGAATTCGAAAAAGTTCCAAGGGGGCCCCCTTTGATGCATTTTTTTTTCGATTTCGGTTTTTTCGATTGGAGAAAGGGATTCTATAAAAAAAAACCAACAGATTGGTATGATCGAAGTTGAAAATCGGTCCATCCGTTCGAAAGTTAAGGCGATCTGAAGAATTCAAAAAAGTTCCAAGGGGGCCCCCTTTGATGCATTCTTTTTTCGATTTCGGTTTTTTTGATTGAAGAAATGGATTCAATGAAAAAAAAACAAGCAGATTGGTATGATCGAAGTTGAAAATCGGTCCATCCGTTTGGAAGTTAAGGCGATCTGAAGAATTCGAAAAAGTTCCAAGGGGGCCCCCTTTGATGCATTTTTTTTTTCGATTTCGGTTTTTTCGATTGAAGAAATGGATTTTATGAAAAAAAACAAACAGATTGGTATGATCGAAGTTGAAAATCGATCCATCCGTTTGGAAGTTAAGGCGATCTGAAGAATTCGAAGAAGTTTCAAGGGGGCTCCCTTTGATGAACTTTTTTTTTCGATTTCGGTTTTTTCGATTGGAGAAATGGATTCTATGAAAAAAAACAGACAGATTGGTATGATCGAAGTTGAAAGTCGGTCCATCCGTTCGGAAGTTAAGGCGATCTGAAGAATTCGAAAAAGTTCCAAGGGAGCTCCCTTTGATGAATTTTTTTTTTCGATTTCGGTTTTTTTGATTGGAGAAATGGATTCAATGAAAAAAAACAAGCAGATTGGTATGATCGAAGTTGAAAATCGGTCCATCCGTTCGGAAGTTAAGGCGATCTGAAGAATTCGAAAAAGTTCCAAGGGGACCCCCTTTGATGCAATTTTTTTTTCGATTTCGGTTTTTTCGATTGGAGAAATGGATTCTATGAAAAAAAAACAAGCAGATTGGTATGATCGAAGTTGAAAATAGGTCCATCCGTTCGGAAGTTGAGGCGATCTGAAGAATTCGAAAAAGTTCCAAGGGGACCCCCTTTGATGCATTTTTTTTATCGATTTCAGTTTTTTCGATTGAAAAAATGGATTTCATGAAAAAAAACAAACAGATTGGTATGATCGAAGTTGAAAATCGGTCCATCCGTTCGGAAGTTAAGGCGATCTGAAGAATTCGAAAAAGTTCCAAGGGGGCCCCCTTTGATGCATTTTTTTTTCGATTTCGGTTTTTTCGATTGAAGAAATGGATTTTATGAAAAAAAACAAACAGATTGGTATGATCGAAGTTGAAAATCGGTCCATCCGTTCGGAAGTTAAGGCGATCTGAAGAATTCGAAAAAGTTCCAAGGGAGCTCCCTTTGATGAATTTTTTTTTTGATTTCGGTTTTTTCTACTGGAGAAATGGATTCTATGAAAAAAAAACAAGCAGATTGGTATGATCGAAGTTGAAAATCGATCCATCCGTTCGGAATTTAAGGCGATCTGAAGAATTCGAAGAAGTTTCAAGGGGGCCCCCTTTGATGCATTTTTTTTTTTCGATTTCGGTTTTTTTTTTTGAGAAATGGATTCTATGAAAAAAAACAGACAGATTGGTATGATCGAAGTTGAAAATCGGTCCATCCGTTCGGAAGTTAAGGCGATCTGAAGAATTCGAAAAAGTTCCAAGGGAGCTTCCTTTGATGCATTTTTTTTTCATTTCGGTTATTTTGATTAAAGAAATGGATTCTATGAAAAAAACAAGCAGATTGGTATGATCGAAGATGAAAATCGGTCCATCCGTTCGGAAGTTAAGGCGATCTGAAGAATTCGAAAAAGTTCCAGGGGGGCCCCCTTTGATGCATTTTTTTTTTCGATTTCGGTTTTTCCATTCGAGAAATTGATTCTATGAAAACAACAAGCAGATTGGTATGATCGAAGTTGAAAATCGGTCCATCCGTTTGGAAGTTGAGGCGATCTGAAGAATTCGAAAAAGTTCCAAGGGGGCCCCCTTTGATTCGTTTTTTTTTTCGATTTCGGTTTTTTCGATTGGAGAAATGGATTCAATGAAAAAAAAACAAGCAGATTGGTATGATCGAAGTTGAAAATCGGTCCATCCGTTTGGAAGTTGAGGCGATCTGAAGAATTCGAAAAAGTTCCAAGGGGGCCCCCTTTGATGCATTTTTTTTTTCGATTTCGGTTTTTTCGATTGGAGAAATGGATTTAATGAAAAAAAACAAGCAGATTGGTATGATCGAAGTTGAAAATCGGTCCATCCGTTCGGAAGTTGAGGCGATCTGAACAATTCGAAAAAGTTCCATGGGGACCCCTTCGATTTCGGTTTTTTCGATTGGAGAAATGGATTTTATGAAAAAAAAACAAGCAAATTGGCATGCACAAAGTTGAAAATCGGTCCATCCGTTCGGAAGTTAAGTTGATCTGAAGATTTCGAAAAAGTTCCAAGGGGGCCCCCTTTGATGCATTTTTTTTTTCGATTTCGGTTTTTTTGATTGGAGAAATGGATTCTATGAAAAAAACAAACAGATTGGTATGATCGAAGTTGAAAATCGGTCCATCCGTTCGGAAGTTAAGGCGATCTGAAGAATTCGAAAAAGTTCCAAGGGGGCCCCCTCTGATGCATTTTTTTTTGATTTCGGTTTTTTCGATTGGGGAAATGGATTCTATGAAAAAAACAAGCAAATTGGTATGCGCGAAGTTGAAAATCGGTCCATCCGTTCGGAAGTTAAGGCGATCTGAAGAATTCGAAAAAGTTCCAAGGGGGCTCCCTTTGATGCATTTTTTTTTTCGATTTCGGTTTTTTCGATTGGAGAAAGGGATTCTATAAAAAAAAACCAACAGATTGGTATGATCGAAGTTGAAAATCGGTCCATCCGTTCGGAAGTTAAGGCGATCTGAAGAATTCAAAAAAGTTCCAAGGGGGCCCCCTTTGATGCATTCTTTTTTCGATTTCGGTTTTTTTGATTGAAGAAATGGATTCAATGAAAAAAAAACAAGCAGATTGGTATGATCGAAGTTGAAAATCGGTCCATCCTTTTGGAAGTTAAGGCGATCTGAAGAATTCGAAAAAGTTCCAAGGGGGCCCCCTTTGATGCATTTTTTTTTTCGATTTCGGTTTTTTCGATTGAAGAAATGGATTTTATGAAAAAAAACAAACAGATTGGTATGATCGAAGTTGAAAATCGATCCATCCGTTTGGAAGTTAAGGCGATCTGAAGAATTCGAAGAAGTTTCAAGGGGGCTCCCCTTGATGAACTTTTTTTTTCGATTTCGGTTTTTTCGATTGGAGAAATGGATTCTATGAAAAAAAACAGACAGATTGGTATGATCGAAGTTGAAAGTCGGTCCATCCGTTCGGAAGTTAAGGCGATCTGAAGAATTCGAAAAAGTTCCAAGGGAGCTCCCTTTGATGAATTTTTTTTTTCGATTTCGGTTTTTTTGATTGGAGAAATGGATTCAATGAAAAAAAACAAGCAGATTGGTATGATCGAAGTTGAAAATCGGTCCATCCGTTCGGAAGTTAAGGCGATCTGAAGAATTCGAAAAAGTTCCAAGGGGACCCCCTTTGATGCAATTTTTTTTTCGATTTCGGTTTTTTCGATTGGAGAAATGGATTCTATGAAAAAAAAACAAGCAGATTGGTATGATCGAAGTTGAAAATAGGTCCATCCGTTCGGAAGTTGAGGCGATCTGAAGAATTCGAAAAAGTTCCAAGGGGACCCCCTTTGATGCATTTTTTTTATCGATTTCAGTTTTTTCGATTGAAAAAATGGATTTCATGAAAAAAAACAAACAGATTGGTATGATCGAAGTTGAAAATCGGTCCATCCGTTCGGAAGTTAAGGCGATCTGAAGAATTCGAAAAAGTTCCAAGGGGGCCCCCTTTGATGCATTTTTTTTTCGATTTCGGTTTTTTCGATTGGAGAAATGGATTTTATGAAAAAAAAACAAACAGATTGGTATGATCGAAGTTGAAAATCGGTCCATCCGTTCGGAAGTTAAGGCGATCTGAATAATTCGAAAAAGTTCCAAGGGAGCTCCCTTTGATGAATTTTTTTTTTTATTTCGGTTTTTTCTACTGGAGAAATGGATTCTATGAAAAAAAACAAGCAGATTGGTATGATCGAAGTTGAAAATCGATCCATCCGTTCGGAATTTAAGGCGATCTGAAGAATTCGAAGAAGTTTCAAGGGGGCCCCCTTTGATGCATTTTTTTTTTCGATTTTGGTTTTTTTTTTTGGAGAAATGGATTCTATGAAAAAAAACAGACAGATTGGTATGATCGAAGTTGAAAATTGGTCCATCCGTTCGGAAGTTAAGGCGATCTGAAGAATTCGAAAAAGTTCCAAGGGAGCTCCCTTTGATGCATTTTTTTTTCATTTCGGTTATTTTGATTAAAGAAATGGATTCTATGAAAAAAACAAGCAGATTGGTATGATCGAAGATGAAAATCGGTCCATCCGTTCGGAAGTTAAGGCGATCTGAAGAATTCGAAAAAGTTCCAAGGGAGCTCCCTTTGATGAATTTTTTTTTTCGATTTCGGTTTTTTCTATTGGAGAAATGGATTCTATGAAAAAAAACAAGCAGATTGGTATGATCGAAGTTGAAAATCGATCCATCCGTTCGGAATTTAAGGCGATCTGAAGAATTCGAAGAAGTTTCAAGGGGGCCCCCTTTGATGCATTTTTTTTTCGATTTCGGTTTTTTCGATTGGAGAAATGGATTCTATGAAAAAAACCAGACAATTTTGGTATGATCGAAGTTGAAAATCGGTCCATCCGTTCGGAAGTTAAGGCGATCTGAAGAATTCGAAAAAGTTCCAAGGGGGCCCCCTTTGATGCATTTTTTTTTTCGATTTCGGTTTTTCCATTCGAGAAATTGATTCTATGAAAACAACAAGCAGATTGGTATGATCGAAGTTGAAAATCGGTCCATCCGTTTGGAAGTTGAGGCGATCTGAAGAATTCGAAAAAGTTCCAAGGGGGCCCCCTTTGATTCGTTTTTTTTTTCGATTTCGGTTTTTTCGATTGGAGAAATGGATTCAATGAAAAAAAAACAAGCAGATTGGTATGATCGAAGTTGAAAATCGGTCCATCCGTTTGGAAGTTGAGGCGATCTGAAGAATTCGAAAAAGTTCCAAGGGGGCCCCCTTTGATGCATTTTTTTTTTCGATTTCGGTTTTTTCGATTGGAGAAATGGATTTAATGAAAAAAAACAAGCAGATTGGTATGATCGAAGTTGAAAATCGGTCCATCCGTTCGGAAGTTGAGGCGATCTGAACAATTCGAAAAAGTTCCATGGGGACCCCTTCGATTTCGGTTTTTTCGATTGGAGAAATGGATTTTATGAAAAAAAAACAAGCAAATTGGCATGCACAAAGTTGAAAATCGGTCCATCCGTTCGGAAGTTAAGTTGATCTGAAGATTTCGAAAAAGTTCCAAGGGGGCCCCCTTTGATGCATTTTTTTTTTCGATTTCGGTTTTTTTGATTGGAGAAATGGATTCTATGAAAAAAACAAACAGATTGGTATGATCGAAGTTGAAAATCGGTCCATCCGTTCGGAAGTTAAGGCGATCTGAAGAATTCGAAAAAGTTCCAAGGGGGCCCCCTCTGATGCATTTTTTTTTGATTTCGGTTTTTTCGATTGGGGAAATGGATTCTATGAAAAAAACAAGCAAATTGGTATGCGCGAAGTTGAAAATCGGTCCATCCGTTCGGAAGTTAAGGCGATCTGAAGAATTCGAAAAAGTTCCAAGGGGGCTCCCTTTGATGCATTTTTTTTTTCGATTTCGGTTTTTTCGATTGGAGAAAGGGATTCTATAAAAAAAAACCAACAGATTGGTATGATCGAAGTTGAAAATCGGTCCATCCGTTCGGAAGTTAAGGCGATCTGAAGAATTCAAAAAAGTTCCAAGGGGGCCCCCTTTGATGCATTCTTTTTTCGATTTCGGTTTTTTTGATTGAAGAAATGGATTCAATGAAAAAAAAACAAGCAGATTGGTATGATCGAAGTTGAAAATCGGTCCATCCTTTTGGAAGTTAAGGCGATCTGAAGAATTCGAAAAAGTTCCAAGGGGGCCCCCTTTGATGCATTTTTTTTTTCGATTTCGGTTTTTTCGATTGAAGAAATGGATTTTATGAAAAAAAACAAACAGATTGGTATGATCGAAGTTGAAAATCGATCCATCCGTTTGGAAGTTAAGGCGATCTGAAGAATTCGAAGAAGTTTCAAGGGGGCTCCCCTTGATGAACTTTTTTTTTCGATTTCGGTTTTTTCGATTGGAGAAATGGATTCTATGAAAAAAAACAGACAGATTGGTATGATCGAAGTTGAAAGTCGGTCCATCCGTTCGGAAGTTAAGGCGATCTGAAGAATTCGAAAAAGTTCCAAGGGAGCTCCCTTTGATGAATTTTTTTTTTCGATTTCGGTTTTTTTGATTGGAGAAATGGATTCAATGAAAAAAAACAAGCAGATTGGTATGATCGAAGTTGAAAATCGGTCCATCCGTTCGGAAGTTAAGGCGATCTGAAGAATTCGAAAAAGTTCCAAGGGGACCCCCTTTGATGCAATTTTTTTTTCGATTTCGGTTTTTTCGATTGGAGAAATGGATTCTATGAAAAAAAAACAAGCAGATTGGTATGATCGAAGTTGAAAATAGGTCCATCCGTTCGGAAGTTGAGGCGATCTGAAGAATTCGAAAAAGTTCCAAGGGGACCCCCTTTGATGCATTTTTTTTATCGATTTCAGTTTTTTCGATTGAAAAAATGGATTTCATGAAAAAAAACAAACAGATTGGTATGATCGAAGTTGAAAATCGGTCCATCCGTTCGGAAGTTAAGGCGATCTGAAGAATTCGAAAAAGTTCCAAGGGGGCCCCCTTTGATGCATTTTTTTTTCGATTTCGGTTTTTTCGATTGGAGAAATGGATTTTATGAAAAAAAAACAAACAGATTGGTATGATCGAAGTTGAAAATCGGTCCATCCGTTCGGAAGTTAAGGCGATCTGAATAATTCGAAAAAGTTCCAAGGGAGCTCCCTTTGATGAATTTTTTTTTTTATTTCGGTTTTTTCTACTGGAGAAATGGATTCTATGAAAAAAAACAAGCAGATTGGTATGATCGAAGTTGAAAATCGATCCATCCGTTCGGAATTTAAGGCGATCTGAAGAATTCGAAGAAGTTTCAAGGGGGCCCCCTTTGATGCATTTTTTTTTTCGATTTTGGTTTTTTTTTTTGGAGAAATGGATTCTATGAAAAAAAACAGACAGATTGGTATGATCGAAGTTGAAAATTGGTCCATCCGTTCGGAAGTTAAGGCGATCTGAAGAATTCGAAAAAGTTCCAAGGGAGCTCCCTTTGATGCATTTTTTTTTCATTTCGGTTATTTTGATTAAAGAAATGGATTCTATGAAAAAAACAAGCAGATTGGTATGATCGAAGATGAAAATCGGTCCATCCGTTCGGAAGTTAAGGCGATCTGAAGAATTCGAAAAAGTTCCAAGGGAGCTCCCTTTGATGAATTTTTTTTTTCGATTTCGGTTTTTTCTATTGGAGAAATGGATTCTATGAAAAAAAACAAGCAGATTGGTATGATCGAAGTTGAAAATCGATCCATCCGTTCGGAATTTAAGGCGATCTGAAGAATTCGAAGAAGTTTCAAGGGGGCCCCCTTTGATGCATTTTTTTTTCGATTTCGGTTTTTTCGATTGGAGAAATGGATTCTATGAAAAAAACCAGACAATTTTGGTATGATCGAAGTTGAAAATCGGTCCATCCGTTCGGAAGTTAAGGCGATCTGAAGAATTCGAAAAAGTTTCAAGGGGGCCCCCTTTGATGCATTTTTTTTTTCATTTCGGTTTTTTTGATTGGAGAAATGGATTCTATGAAAAAAAACAGACAGATTGGTATGATCGAAGTTGAAAATCGGTCCATCCGTTCGGAAGTTAAGGCGAACTGAAGAATTCGAAAAAGTTCCAAGGGAGCTCCCTTTGATGAATTTTTTTTTTTCGATTTCGGTTTCTTCTATTGGAGAAATGGATTCTATGAAAAAAAACAAGCAGATTGGTATGATCGAAGTTGAAAATCGATCCATCCGTTCGGAATTTAAGGCGATCTGAAGAATTCGAAGAAGTTTCAAGGGGGCCTCCTTTGATGCATTTTTTTTTTCGATTTCGGTTTTTTCGATTGGAGAAATGGATTCTATGAAAAAAACCAGACAGATTGGTATGATCGAAGTTGAAAATCGGTCCATCCGTTCGGAAGTTAAGGCGATCTGAAGAATTCGAAAAAGTTTCAAGGGGGCCCCCTTTGATGCATTTTTTTTTCATTTCGGTTTTTTTGATTAAAGAAATGGATTCTATGAAAAAAACAAGCAGATTGGTATGATCGAAGATGAAAATCGGTCCATCCGTTCGGAAGTTAAGGCGATCTGAAGAATTCGAAAAAGTTCCAAGGGGGCCCCCTTTGATGCAATTTTTTTTTTCGATTTCGGTTTTTTCGATTGGAGAAATGGATTCTATGAAAAAAAACAAGCAGATTGGTATGATGGAAGTTGAAAATCGGTCCATCCGTTCGGAAGTTAAGGCGATCTGAAGAATTCGAAAAAGTTCCAAGGGAGCTCCCTTTGATAAATTTTTTTTTTGATTTCGGTTTTTTCCATTGGAGAAATGGATTCTATGAAAAAAAAACAAGCAGATTGGTATGATCGAAGTTGAAAATCGATCCATCCGTTCGGAATTTAAGGCGATCTGAAGAATTCGAAGAAGTTTCAAGGGGGCTCCCTTTGATGCATTTTTTTTTCGATTTCGGTTTTTTCGATTGGAGAAATGGATTCTATGAAAAAAACCAGACAGATTGGTATGATCGAAGTTGAAAATCGGTCCATCCGTTCGGAAGTTAAGGCGATCTGAAGAATTCGAAAAAGTTTCAAGGGGGCCCCCTTTGATGCATTTTTTTTTTTCATTTCGGTTTTTTTGATTAAAGAAATGGATTCTATGAAAAAAACAAGCAGATTGGTATGATCGAAGATGAAAATCGGTCCATCCGTTCGGAAGTTAAGGCGATCTGAAGAATTCGAAAAAGTTCCAAGGGGGCCCCCTTTGATGCATTTTTTTTTCGATTTCGGTTTTTTCGATTGGAGAAATGGATTCTATGAAAAAAATCAAGCAGATTGGTATGATGGAAGTTGAAAATCGGTCCATCCGTTCGGAAGTTAAGGCGATCTGAAGAATTCGATAAAGTTCCAAGGGGACCCCCTTTGATGCAATTTTTTTTTCGATTCCGGTTTTTCCGATTGGAGAAATGAATTCTATGAAAAAAACAAGCAGATTGGTATGATCAAAGTTGAAAATAGGTCCATCCGTTCGGAAGTTGAGGCGATCTAAAGAATTCGAATAAGTTCCAAGGGGACCCCCTTTGATGCAATTTTTTTTTCGATTTCGGTTTTTTCGATTGGAGAAATGGATTTTATGGAAAAAAAACAAGCAGATTGGTATGATCGAAGTTGAAAATCGGTCCATCCGTTTGGAAGTTAAGGCGATCTGAAGAATTCGAATAAGTTCCAAGGGGGCCCCCTTTGATGCATTTATTTTTTCGATTTCGGTTTTTTCGATTGGAGAAATGGATTAGATGAAAAAAAAACAAACAGATTGGTATGATCGAAGTTGAAAATCGGTCCATCCGTTCGGAAGTTAAGGCGATCTGAAGAATTCGAAAAAGTTCCAAGGGGGCCCCCTTTGATGCATTTTTTTTTTCGATTCCGGTTTTTTCGATTGGAGAAATGGATTCTATGAAAAAAAACAAACAGATTGGTATGATCGAAGTTGAAAATCGGTCCATCCGTTCGGAAGTTAAGGCGATCTGAAGAATTCGAAAAAGTTCCAAGGGGGCCCCCTTTGATGCATTTTTTTTTCGATTTCGGTTTTTTCGTTTGGAGAAATGGATTCTATGGAAAAAACAAGCGAATTGGTATGCGCGAAATTGAAAATCGGTCCATCCGTTCGGAAGTTAAGGCGGTCTGAAGAATTCGACAAAGTTCCAAGGGGGCCCAATTTGATGCATTTTTTTTTTTTTTCGATTTCGGTTTTTTCGATTGAAGAAATGGATTTTATGAAAAAAACAAGCAGATTGGTATGATCGAAGTTGAAAATCGGTCAATCCGTTCGGAAGTTAAGGCGATCTGAAGAATTCGAAAAAGTTCCAAGGGGGCCCCCTTTGATGCAATTTTTTTTTTAGATTTCGGTTTTTTCGATTGGAGAAATGGATTCTATGAAAAAAAACAAGTAGATTGGTATGATCGAAGTTGAAAATCGGTCCATCCGTTTGGAAGTTAAGGCGATCTGAAGAATTCGAAAAAGTTCCAAGGGGACCCCCTTTGATGCAATTTTTTTTTTGATTTCGGTTTTTTCGATTGGAGAAATGGATTTTATGAAAAAAAACAAGCAGTTTGGTATGATCGAAGTTGAAAATCGGTCCATCCGTTCGGAAGTTAAGGCGATCTGAAGAATTCGAAAAAGTTCCAACAGGACCCCTTTGATGCAATTTTTTTTTCGATTTCGGTTTTTTCTATTGAAGAAATGGATTCTATGAAGAAACAAGCAAATTGGTATGCGCGAAATTGAAAATCGGTCCATCCGTTCGGAAGTTAAGGCGGTCTGAAGAATTCGAAAAAGTTCCAAGGGGGCCACCTTTGATGCATTTTGTTTTCGATTTCGGTTTTTTCGATTGGAGAAATGGATTCTATAAAAAAAACAAGCAGATTGGTATGATCGAAGTTGAAAATCGGTCAATCCGTTCGGAAGTTAAGGCGATCTGAAGAATTCGAAAAAGGGAGGGGACCCCCTTTGATGCAATTTTTTTTTCGATTTCAGTTTTTTCGATTGAAGAAATGAATTCTATGAAAAAAAAACAAGCAGTTTGGTATGATCGAAGTTGAAAATCGGTCCATCCGTTCGGAAGTTAAGGCGATCTGAAGAATTCGAAAAAGTTCCAAGAGGACCCCCTTTGATGCAATTTTTTTTTCGATTTCGGTTTTTTCTATTGAAGAAATGGATTCTATGAAAAAACAAGCAAATTGGTATGCGCGAAATTGAAAATCGGTCCATCCGTTCGGAAGTTAAGGCGGTCTGAAGAATTCGAAAAAGTTCCAAGGAGGCCCCCTTTGATGCATTTTTTTTTTATTTCGGTTTTTTTGATTGGAGAAATGGATTCTATGAAAAAAAACAAGCAGTTTGGTATGATCGAAGTTGAAAATCGGTCCATCCGTTCGGAAGTTAAGGCGATCTGAAGAATTCGAAAAAGTTCCAAGGGGGCTCAATTTGATGCATTTTTTTTTCGATTTCGGTTTTTTCGATTGGAGAAATGGATTCTATGAAAAAAACAAGCAGATTGGTATGATCGAAGTTGAAAATCGGTCAATCCGTTCGGAAGTTAAGGCGATCTGAAGAATTCGAAAAAGTTCCAAGGGGGCCCCCTTTGATGCAATTTATTCTTAGATTTTGGTTTTTTCGATTGGAGAAATGGATTCTATGAAAAAAAACAAGTAGATTGGTATGATCGAAGTTGAAAATCGGTCAATCCGTTCGGAAGTTAAGGCGATCTGAAGAATTCGAAAAAGTTCCAAGGGGGCCTCCTTTGATGCAATTTTTTTTTTAGATTTCGGTTTTTTCGATTGGAGAAATGGATTCTATAAAAAAAACAAGCAGATTGGTATGATCGAAGTTGAAAATCGGTCAATCCGTTCGGAAGTTAAGGCGATCTGAAGAATTCGAAAAAGTTCCACGGGGGCCCCCTTTGATGAAATTTTTTTTTTTTTTTTTCGGTTTTTTCGATTGGAAAAATGGATTCTATGAAAAAAAACAAGCAGTTTGGTATGATCGAAGTTGAAAATCGGTCCATCCGTTCGGAAGTTAAGGCGATCTGAAGAATTCGAAAAAGTTCCCTTTGATGCAATTTTTTTTTCGATTTCGGTTTTTTCTATTGAAGAAATGGATTCTATGAAAAAACAAGCAAATTGGTATGCGCGAAATTGAAAATCGGTCCATCCGTTCGGAAGTTAAGGCGGTCTGAAGAATTCGAAAAAGTTCCAAGGAGGCCCCCTTTGATGCATTTTTTTTTCGATTTCGGTTTTTTCGATTGGAGAAATGGATTCTATGAAAAAAACAAGCATATTGGTATGATCGAAGTTGAAAATCGGTCCATCCGTTCGGAAGTTAAGGCGATCAGAAGAATTCGAAAAAGTTCCAAGGGGGCCCCCTTTGATGCATTTTTTTTTTCATTTCGGTTTTTTCGATTGGAGAAATGGATTATATGAAAAAAAACAAGCAGATTGGTATGATCGAAGTTGAAAATCGGTCCATCCGTTTGGAAGTTAAGACGATCTGAAGAATTCGAAAAAGTTCCAAGGGGGCCCCCTTTGATGCAATTTTTTTTTTTAGATTTCGGTTTTTTCGATTGGAGAAATGGATTCTATGAAAAAAAACAAGCAGATTGGTATGATCGAAGTTGAAAATCGGTCCATCTGTTTGGAAGTTAAGGCGATCTGAAGAATTCGAAAAAGTTCCAAGGGGACCCCCTTTGATGCAATTTTTTTTCGATTACGGTTTTTTCGATTGGAGAAATGGACTATGAAAAAAAAACAAGCAATTTGGTATGATCGAAGTTGAAAATCGGTCCATCCGTTCGGAAGTTAAGGCGGTCTGAAGAATTCGAAAAAGTTCCAAGGGGGCCCAATTTGATGCATTTTTTTTTCGATTTCGGTTTTTTCGATTGGAGAAATGGATTCTATGAAAAAAACAAGCAGATTGGTATGATCGAAGTTGAAAATCGGTCAATCCGTTCGGAAGTTAAGGCGATCTGAAGAATTCGAAAAAGTTCCAAGGGGGCCCCCTTTGATGCAATTTTTTTTTAGATTTCGGTTTTTTCGATTGGAAAAATGGATTCTATAAAAAAAACAAGTAGATTGGTATGATCGAAGTTGAAAATCGGTCCATCCGTTTGGAAGTTAAGGCGATCTGAAGAATTCGAAAAAGTTCCAAGGGGACCCCCTTTGATGCAATTTTTTTTTTATTTCGGTTTTTTCGATTGGAGAAATGGATTCTATGAAAAAAAAACAAGCAGTTTGGTATGATCGAAGTTGAAAATCGGTCAATCCGTTCGGAAGTTAAGGCGATCTGAAGAATTCGAAAAAGGGGGGGGACCCCCTTTGATGCAATTTTTTTTTCGATTTCGGTTTTTTCGATTGGAGAAATGGATTCTATGAAAAAAAAACAAGCAGTTTGGTATGATCGAAGTTGAAAATCGGTCCATCCGTTCGGAAGTTAAGGCGATCTGAAGAATTCGAAAAAGTTCCAAGAGGACCCCCTTTGATGCAATTTTTTTTTCGATTTCGGTTTTTTCTATGGAAGAAATGGATTCTATGAAAAAACAAGCAAATTGGTATGCGCGAAATTGAAAATCGGTCCATCCGTTCGGAAGTTAAGGCGGTCTGAAGAATTCGAAAAAGTTCCAAGGAGGCCCCCTTTGATGCATTTTTTTTTTCGATTTCGGTTTTTTCGATTGGAGAAATAAATTCTATGAAAAAAAACAAGCAGTTTGGTATGATCGAAGTTGAAAATCGGTCCATCCGTTCGGAAGTTAACGCGGTCTGAAGAATTCGAAAAAGTTCCAAGGGGGCCCAATTTGATGCATTTTATTTTCGATTTTGGTTTTTTCGATTGGAGAAATGGATTCTATGAAAAAAAACAAGTAGATTGGTATGATCGAAGTTGAAAATCGGTCCATCCGTTTGGAAGTTAAGGCGATCTGAAGAATTCGAAAAAGTTCCAAGGGGACCCCCTTTGATGCAATTTTTTTTTTGATTTCGGTTTTTTCGATTGGAGAAATGGATTCTATGAAAAAAAAACAAGCAGTTTGGTATGATCGAAGTTGAAAATCGGTCCATCCGTTCGGAAGTTAAGGCGATCTGAAGAATTCGAAAAAGTTCCAACAGGACCCCCTTTGATGCAATTTTTTTTCGATTTCGGTTTTTTCTATTGAAGAAATGGATTCTATGAAAAAACAAGCAAATTGGTATGCGCGAAATTGAAAATCGGTCCATCCGTTCGGAAGTTGAGGCGGTCTGAAGAATTCGAAAAAGTTCCAAGGGGGCCACCTTTGATGCATTTTTTTTTCGATTTCGGTTTTTTCGATTGGAGAAATGGATTCTATAAAAAAAACAAGCAGATTGGTATGATCGAAGTTGAAAATCGGTCAATCCGTTCGGAAGTTAAGGCGATCTGAAGAATTCGAAAAAGTTCCAAGGGGGCCCCCTTTGATGCAATTTTTTTCATAGATTTCGGTTTTTTTGATTGGAGAAATGGATTCTATGAAAAAAAACAAGCAGTTTGGTATGATCGAAGTTGAAAATCGGTCAATCCGTTCGGAAGTTAAGGCGATCTGAAGAATTCGAAAAAGTTCCAAGGGGGCCCCCTTTGATGCATTTTTTTTTCGATTTCGGTTTTTTCGTTTGGAGAAATGGATTCTATGGAAAAAACAAGCGAATTGGTATGCGCGAAATTGAAAATCGGTCCATCCGTTCGGAAGTTAAGGCGGTCTGAAGAATTCGAAAAAGTTCCAAGGGGGCCCCCTTTGATGCATTTTTTTTTCGATTTCGGTTTTTTCGTTTGGAGAAATGGATTCTATGGAAAAAACAAGCGAATTGGTATGCGCGAAATTGAAAATCGGTCCATCCGTTCGGAAGTTAAGGCGGTCTGAAGAATTCGACAAAGTTCCAAGGGGGCCCAATTTGATGCATTTTTTTTTTCGATTTCGGTTTTTTCGATTGAAGAAATGGATTTTATGAAAAAAACAAGCAGATTGGTATGATCGAAGTTGAAAATCGGTCAATCCGTTCGGAAGTTAAGGCGATCTGAAGAATTCGAAAAAGTTCCAAGGGGGCCCCCTTTGATGCATTTTTTTTTCGATTTCGGTTTTTTCGTTTGGAGAAATGGATTCTATGGAAAAAACAAGCGAATTGGTATGCGCGAAATTGAAAATCGGTCCATCCGTTCGGAAGTTAAGGCGGTCTGAAGAATTCGACAAAGTTCCAAGGGGGCCCCCTTTGATGCAATTTTTTTCATAGATTTCGGTTTTTTCGATTGGAGAAATGGATTCTATGAAAAAAAACAAGCAGTTTGGTATGATCGAAGTTGAAAATCGGTCCATCCGTTCGGAAGTTAAGGCGATCTGAAGAATTCGAAAAAGTTCCAACAGGACCCCCTTTGATGCAATTTTTTTTCGATTTCGGTTTTTTCTATTGAAGAAATGGATTCTATGAAAAAACAAGCAAATTGGTATGCGCGAAATTGAAAATCGGTCCATCCGTTCGGAAGTTGAGGCGGTCTGAAGAATTCGAAAAAGTTCCAAGGGGGCCACCTTTGATGCATTTTTTTTTCGATTTCGGTTTTTTCGATTGGAGAAATGGATTCTATAAAAAAAACAAGCAGATTGGTATGATCGAAGTTGAAAATCGGTCAATCCGTTCGGAAGTTAAGGCGATCTGAAGAATTCGAAAAAGTTCCAAGGGGGCCCCCTTTGATGCAATTTTTTTCATAGATTTCGGTTTTTTTGATTGGAGAAATGGATTCTATGAAAAAAAACAAGCAGTTTGGTATGATCGAAGTTGAAAATCGGTCAATCCGTTCGGAAGTTAAGGCGATCTGAAGAATTCGAAAAAGTTCCAAGGGGGCCCCCTTTGATGCATTTTTTTTTCGATTTCGTTTTTTTCGTTTGGAGAAATGGATTCTATGGAAAAAACAAGCGAATTGGTATGCGCGAAATTGAAAATCGGTCCATCCGTTCGGAAGTTAAGGCGGTCTGAAGAATTCGACAAAGTTCCAAGGGGGCCCAATTTGATGCATTTTTTTTTTCGATTTCGGTTTTTTCGATTGAAGAAATGGATTTTATGAAAAAAACAAGCAGATTGGTATGATCGAAGTTGAAAATCGGTCAATCCGTTCGGAAGTTAAGGCGATCTGAAGAATTCGAAAAAGTTCCAAGGGGGCCCCCTTTGATGCAATTTTTTTTTTAGATTTCGGTTTTTTCGATTGGAGAAATGGATTCTATGAAAAAAAACAAGTAGATTGGTATGATCGAAGTTGAAAATCGGTCCATCCGTTTGGAAGTTAAGGCGATCTGAAGAATTCGAAAAAGTTCCAAGGGGACCCCCTTTGATGCAATTTTTTTTTTGATTTCGGTTTTTTCGATTGGAGAAATGGATTCTATGAAAAAAAACAAGCAGTTTGGTATGATCGAAGTTGAAAATCGGTCAATCCGTTCGGAAGTTAAGGCGATCTGAAGAATTCGAAAAAGTTCCAACAGGACCCCTTTGATGCAATTTTTTTTTCGATTTCGGTTTTTTCTATTGAAGAAATGGATTCTATGAAGAAACAAGCAAATTGGTATGCGCGAAATTGAAAATCGGTCCATCCGTTCGGAAGTTAAGGCGGTCTGAAGAATTCGAAAAAGTTCCAAGGGGGCCACCTTTGATGCATTTTGTTTTCGATTTCGGTTTTTTCGATTGGAGAAATGGATTCTATAAAAAAAACAAGCAGATTGGTATGATCGAAGTTGAAAATCGGTCAATCCGTTCGGAAGTTAAGGCGATCTGAAGAATTCGAAAAAGGGAGGGGACCCCCTTTGATGCAATTTTTTTTTCGATTTCAGTTTTTTCGATTGAAGAAATGAATTCTATGAAAAAAAAACAAGCAGTTTGGTATGATCGAAGTTGAAAATCGGTCCATCCGTTCGGAAGTTAAGGCGATCTGAAGAATTCGAAAAAGTTCCAAGAGGACCCCCTTTGATGCAATTTTTTTTTCGATTTCGGTTTTTTCTATTGAAGAAATGGATTCTATGAAAAAACAAGCAAATTGGTATGCGCGAAATTGAAAATCGGTCCATCCGTTCGGAAGTTAAGGCGGTCTGAAGAATTCGAAAAAGTTCCAAGGAGGCCCCCTTTGATGCATTTTTTTTTTATTTCGGTTTTTTCGATTGGAGAAATGGATTCTATAAAAAAAAACAAGCAGTTTGGTATGATCGAAGTTGAAAATCGGTCCATCCGTTCGGAAGTTAAGGCGATCTGAAGAATTCGAAAGAGTTCCAAGGGGGCTCAATTTGATGCATTTTTTTTTTCGATTTCGGTTTTTTCGATTGGAGAAATGGATTCTATGAAAAAAACAAGCAGATTGGTATGATCGAAGTTGAAAATCGGTCAATCCGTTCGGAAGTTAAGGCGATCTGAAGAATTCGAAAAAGTTCCAAGGGGGCCCCCTTTGATGCAATTTATTTTTAGATTTTGGTTTTTTCGATTGGAGAAATGGATTCTATGAAAAAAAACAAGTAGATTGGTATGATCGAAGTTGAAAATCGGTCAATCCGTTCGGAAGTTAAGGCGATCTGAAGAATTCGAAAAAGTTCCAAGGGGGCCTCCTTTGATGCAATTTTTTTTTTAGATTTCGGTTTTTTCGATTGGAGAAATGGATTCTATAAAAAAAACAAGCAGATTGGTATGATCGAAGTTGAAAATCGGTCAATCCGTTCGGAAGTTAAGGCGATCTGAAGAATTCGAAAAAGTTCCACGGGGGCCCCCTTTGATGCAATTTTTTTTTTTATTTTTCGGTTTTTTCGATTGGAAAAATGGATTCTATGAAAAAAAACAAGCAGTTTGGTATGATCGAAGTTGAAAATCGGTCCATCCGTTCGGAAGTTAAGGCGATCTGAAGAATTCGAAAAAGTTCCCTTTGATGCAATTTTTTTTTCGATTTCGGTTTTTTCTATTGAAGAAATGGATTCTATGAAAAAACAAGCAAATTGGTATGCGCGAAATTGAAAATCGGTCCATCCGTTCGGAAGTTAAGGCGGTCTGAAGAATTCGAAAAAGTTCCAAGGAGGCCCCCTTTGATGCATTTTTTTTTCGATTTCGGTTTTTTCGATTGGAGAAATGGATTCTATGAAAAAAAACAAGCAGATTGGTATGATCGAAGTTGAAAATCGGTCCATCCGTTTGGAAGTTAAGACGATCTGAAGAATTCGAAAAAGTTCCAAGGGGGCCCTCTTTGATGCAATTTTTTTTTTAGATTTCGGTTTTTTCGATTGGAGAAATGGATTCTATGAAAAAAAACAAGCAGATTGGTATGATCGAAGTTGAAAATCGGTCCATCTGTTTGGAAGTTAAGGCGATCTGAAGAATTCGAAAAAGTTCCAAGGGGACCCCCTTTGATGCAATTTTTTTTCGATTACGGTTTTTTCGATTGGAGAAATGGACTATGAAAAAAAAACAAGCAATTTGGTATGATCGAAGTTGAAAATCGGTCCATCCGTTCGGAAGTTAAGGCGGTCTGAAGAATTCGAAAAAGTTCCAAGGGGGCCCAATTTGATGCATTTTTTTTTCGATTTCGGTTTTTTCGATTGGAGAAATGGATTCTATGAAAAAAACAAGCAGATTGGTATGATCGAAGTTGAAAATCGGTCAATCCGTTCGGAAGTTAAGGCGATCTGAAGAATTCGAAAAAGTTCCAAGGGGGCCCCCTTTGATGCAATTTTTTTTTAGATTTCGGTTTTTTCGATTGAAAAAATGGATTCTATAAAAAAAACAAGTAGATTGGTATGATCGAAGTTGAAAATCGGTCCATCCGTTTGGAAGTTAAGGCGATCTGAAGAATTCGAAAAAGTTCCAAGGGGACCCCCTTTGATGCAATTTTTTTTTTTATTTCGGTTTTTTCGATTGGAGAAATGGATTCTATGAAAAAAAAACAAGCAGTTTGGTATGATCGAAGTTGAAAATCGGTCAATCCGTTCGGAAGTTAAGGCGATCTGAAGAATTCGAAAAAGGGGGGGGACCCCCTTTGATGCAATTTTTTTTTCGATTTCGGTTTTTTCGATTGGAGAAATGGATTCTATGAAAAAAAAACAAGCAGTTTGGTATGATCGAAGTTGAAAATCGGTCAATCCGTTCGGAAGTTAAGGCGATCTGAAGAATTCGAAAAAGTTCCAAGGGGGCCCCCTTTGATGCAATTTTTTTCATAGATTTCGGTTTTTTCTATGGAAGAAATGGATTCTATGAAAAAACAAGCAAATTGGTATGCGCGAAATTGAAAATCGGTCCATCCGTTCGGAAGTTAAGGCGGTCTGAAGAATTCGAAAAAGTTCCAAGGAGGCCCCCTTTGATGCATTTTTTTTTTCGATTTCGGTTTTTTCGATTGGAGAAATAAATTCTATGAAAAAAAACAAGCAGTTTGGTATGATCGAAGTTGAAAATCGGTCCATCCGTTCGGAAGTTAAGGCGGTCTGAAGAATTCGAAAAAGTTCCAAGGGGGAATGCATTTTATTTTCGATTTTGGTTTTTTCGATTGGAGAAATGGATTCTATGAAAAAAAACAAGTAGATTGGTATGATCGAAGTTGAAAATCGGTCCATCCGTTTGGAAGTTAAGGCGATCTGAAGAATTCGAAAAAGTTCCAAGGGGACCCCCTTTGATGCAATTTTTTTTTTTGATTTCGGTTTTTTCGATTGGAGAAATGGATTCTATGAAAAAAAAACAAGCAGTTTGGTATGATCGAAGTTGAAAATCGGTCCATCCGTTCGGAAGTTAAGGCGATCTGAAGAATTCGAAAAAGTTCCAACAGGACCCCCTTTGATGCAATTTTTTTTCGATTTCGGTTTTTTCTATTGAAGAAATGGATTCTATGAAAAAACAAGCAAATTGGTATGCGCGAAATTGAAAATCGGTCCATCCGTTCGGAAGTTGAGGCGGTCTGAAGAATTCGAAAAAGTTCCAAGGGGGCCACCTTTGATGCATTTTTGATTGGAGAAATGGATTCTATGAAAAAAAACAAGCAGTTTGGTATGATCGAAGTTGAAAATCGGTCCATCCGTTCGGAAGTTAAGGCGATCTGAAGAATTCGAAAAAGTTCCCTTTGATGCAATTTTTTTTTCGATTTCGGTTTTTTCTATTGAAGAAATGGATTCTATGAAAAAACAAGCAAATTGGTATGCGCGAAATTGAAAATCGGTCCATCCGTTCGGAAGTTAAGGCGGTCTGAAGAATTCGAAAAAGTTCCAAGAGGACCCCCTTTGATGCAATTTTTTTTTCGATTTCGGTTTTTTCTATGGAAGAAATGGATTCTATGAAAAAACAAGCAAATTGGTATGCGCGAAATTGAAAATCGGTCCATCCGTTCGGAAGTTAAGGCGGTCTGAAGAATTCGAAAAAGTTCCAAGGAGGCCCCCTTTGATGCATTTTTTTTTTCGATTTCGGTTTTTTCGATTGGAGAAATAAATTCTATGAAAAAAAACAAGCAGTTTGGTATGATCGAGGTTGAAAATCGGTCCATCCGTTCGGAAGTTAAGGCGGTCTGAAGAATTCGAAAAAGTTCCAAGGGGGCCCAATTTGATGCATTTTATTTTCGATTTTGGTTTTTTCGATTGGAGAAATGGATTCTATGAAAAAAAACAAGTAGATTGGTATGATCGAAGTTGAAAATCGGTCCATCCGTTCGGAAGTTAAGGCGATCTGAAGAATTCGAAAAAGTTCCAAGAGGACCCCCTTTGATGCAATTTTTTTTTCGATTTCGGTTTTTTCTATGGAAGAAATGGATTCTATGAAAAAACAAGCAAATTGGTATGCGCGAAATTGAAAATCGGTCCATCCGTTCGGAAGTTAAGGCGGTCTGAAGAATTCGAAAAAGTTCCAAGGGGACCCCCTTTGATGCAATTTTTTTTTTAGATTTCGGTTTTTTCGATTGGAAAAATGGATTCTATAAAAAAAACAAGTAGATTGGTATGATCGAAGTTGAAAATCGGTCCATCCGTTTGGAAGTTAAGGCGATCTGAAGAATTCGAAAAAGTTCCAAGGGGACCCCCTTTGATGCAATTTTTTTTTTTATTTCGGTTTTTTCTATGGAAGAAATGGATTCTATGAAAAAACAAGCAAATTGGTATGCGCGAAATTGAAAATCGGTCCCTCCGTTCGGAAGTTAAGGCGGTCTGAAGAATTCGAAAAAGTTCCAAGGGGACCCCCTTTGATGCAATTTTTTTTTTAGATTTCGGTTTTTTCGATTGGAGAAATAAATTCTATGAAAAAAAACAAGCAGTTTGGTATGATCGAAGTTGAAAATCGGTCCATCCGTTCGGAAGTTAAGGCGATCTGAAGAATTCGAAAAAGTTCCAAGAGGACCCCCTTTGATGCAATTTTTTTTTCGATTTCGGTTTTTTCTATGGAAGAAATGGATTCTATGAAAAAACAAGCAAATTGGTATGCGCGAAATTGAAAATCGGTCCATCCGTTCGGAAGTTAAGGCGGTCTGAAGAATTCGAAAAAGTTCCAAGGGGACCCCCTTTGATGCAATTTTTTTTTTAGATTTCGGTTTTTTCGATTGGAGAAATAAATTCTATGAAAAAAAACAAGCAGTTTGGTATGATCGAAGTTGAAAATCGGTCCATCCGTTCGGAAGTTAAGGCGGTCTGAAGAATTCGAAAAAGTTCCAAGGGGGCCCAATTTGATGCATTTTATTTTCGATTTTGGTTTTTTCGATTGGAGAAATGGATTCTATGAAAAAAAACAAGTAGATTGGTATGATCGAAGTTGAAAATCGGTCCATCCGTTTGGAAGTTAAGGCGATCTGAAGAATTCGAAAAAGTTCCAAGGGGACCCCCTTTGATGCAATTTTTTTTTTGATTTCGGTTTTTTCGATTGGAGAAATGGATTCTATGAAAAAAAAACAAGCAGTTTGGTATGATC
This sequence comes from Chrysomela aeneicollis, assembly GCA_029955515.1. Taxonomy (NCBI): domain Eukaryota; kingdom Metazoa; phylum Arthropoda; class Insecta; order Coleoptera; family Chrysomelidae; genus Chrysomela; species Chrysomela aeneicollis. The sequence goes on from JARUHQ010000006.1 coordinate 18,596,094, forward strand.
GAAGTTGAAAATCGGTCAATCCGTTCGGAAGTTAAGGCGATCTGAAGAATTCGAAAAAGGGGGGGGACCCCCTTTGATGCAATTTTTTTTTCGATTTCGGTTTTTTCGATTGGAGAAATGGATTCTATGAAAAAAAACAAGCAGTTTGGTATGATCGAAGATGAAAATCGGTCCATCCGTTCGGAAGTTAAGGCGATCTGAAGAATTCGAAAAAGTTCCAAGAGGACCCCCTTTGATGCAATTTTTTTTTCGATTTCGGTTTTTTCTATGGAAGAAATGGATTCTATGAAAAAACAAGCAAATTGGTATGCGCGAAATTGAAAATCGGTCCATCCGTTCGGAAGTTAAGGCGGTCTGAAGAATTCGAAAAAGTTCCAAGGAGGCCCCCTTTGATGCATTTTTTTTTTCGATTTCGGTTTTTTCGATTGGAGAAATAAATTCTATGAAAAAAAACAAGCAGTTTGGTATGATCGAAGTTGAAAATCGGTCCATCCGTTCGGAAGTTAAGGCGATCTGAAGAATTCGAAAAAGTTCCAAGGGGACCCCCTTTGATGCAATTTTTTTTTTGATTTCGGTTTTTTCGATTGGAGAAATGGATTCTATGAAAAAAAAACAAGCAGTTTGGTATGATCGAAGTTGAAAATCGGTCCATCCGTTCGGAAGTTAAGGCGATCTGAAGAATTCGAAAAAGTTCCAACAGGACCCCCTTTGATGCAATTTTTTTTCGATTTCGGTTTTTTCTATTGAAGAAATGGATTCTATGAAAAAACAAGCAAATTGGTATGCGCGAAATTGAAAATCGGTCCATCCGTTCGGAAGTTAAGGCGGTCTGAAGAATTCGAAAAAGTTCCAAGGAGGCCCCCTTTGATGCATTTTTTTTTTCGATTTCGGTTTTTTCGATTGGAGAAATAAATTCTATGAAAAAAAACAAGCAGTTTGGTATGATCGAAGTTGAAAATCGGTCCATCCGTTCGGAAGTTAAGGCGATCTGAAGAATTCGAAAAAGTTCCAAGGGGACCCCCTTTGATGCAATTTTTTTTTTGATTTCGGTTTTTTCGATTGGAGAAATGGATTCTATGAAAAAAAAACAAGCAGTTTGGTATGCGCGAAATTGAAAATCGGTCCATCCGTTCGGAAGTTGAGGCGGTCTGAAGAATTCGAAAAAGTTCCAAGGGGGCCACCTTTGATGCATTTTTTTTTCGATTTCGGTTTTTTCGATTGGAGAAATGGATTCTATAAAAAAAACAAGCAGATTGGTATGATCGAAGTTGAAAATCGGTCAATCCGTTCGGAAGTTAAGGCGATCTGAAGAATTCGAAAAAGTTCCAAGGGGGCCCCCTTTGATGCAATTTTTTTCATAGATTTCGGTTTTTTTGATTGGAGAAATGGATTCTATGAAAAAAAACAAGCAGTTTGGTATGATCGAAGTTGAAAATCGGTCCATCCGTTCGGAAGTTAAGGCGATCTGAAGAATTCGAAAAAGTTCCCTTTGATGCAATTTTTTTTTCGATTTCGGTTTTTTCTATTGAAGAAATGGATTCTATGAAAAAACAAGCAAATTGGTATGCGCGAAATTGAAAATCGGTCCATCCGTTCGGAAGTTAAGGCGGTCTGAAGAATTCGAAAAAGTTCCAAGGGGGCCCCCTTTGATGCATTTTTTTTCGATTTCGGTTTTTTCGATTGGAGAAATGGATTCTATGAAAAAAACAAGCATATTGGTATGATCGAAGTTGAAAATCGGTGCATCCGTTCGGAAGTTGAGGCGATCTGAAGAATTCAAAAAAGTTCCAAGGGGGCCCCCTTTGATGCATTTTTTTTTTCATTTCGGTTTTTTTGATTGGAGAAATGGATTCTATGAAAAAAAAACAAGCAGATTGGTATGATCGAAGTTGAAAATCGGTCCATCCGTTCGGAAGTTAAGGCGATCTGAAGAATTCGAAAAAGTTCCAAGGGGGCCCCCTTTGATGCATTTTTTTTTTTATTTCGGTTTTTTCGATTGGAGAAATGGATTCTATGAAAAAAACAAGCAGATTGGTATGATCGAAGTTGAAAATCTGTCAATCCGTTCGAAAGTTAAGGCGATCTGAAGAATTCGAAAAAGTTCCAAGGGGGCCCCCTTTGATGCAATTTTTTTTTAGATTTCGGTTTTTTCGATTGGAGAAATGGATTCTATGAAAAAAAAACAAGCAGATTGGTATGATCGAAGTTGAAAATCGGTCCATCCGTTTGGAAGTTAAGGCGATCTGAAGAATTCGAAAAAGTTCCAAGGGGACATTCTTTGATGCAATTTTTTTTTCGATTACGGTTTTTTCGATTGGAGAAATGGATTCTATGAAAAAAAACAAGCAGTTTGGTATGATCGAAGTTGATAATCGGTCCATCCGTTCGGAAGTTAAGGCGGTCTGAAGAATTCGAAAAAGTTCCAAGGGGGCCCAATTTGATGCATTTTTTTTTTCGATTTCGGTTTTTTCGATTGGAGAAATGGATTCTATGAAAAAAACAAGCAGATTGGTATGATCGAAGTTGAAAATCGGTCAATCCGTTCGGAAGTTAAGGCGATCTGAAGAATTCGAAAAAGTTCCAAGGGGGCCCCCTTTGATGCAATTTTTTTTTAGATTTCGGTTTTTTCGATTGGAGAAATGGATTCTATAAAAAAAACAAGTAGATTGGTATGATCGAAGTTGAAAATCGGTCCATCCGTTTGGAAGTTAAGGCGATCTGAAGAATTCGAGAAAGTTCCAAGGGGACCCCCTTTAATGCAATTTTTTTTTTGATTTCGGTTTTTTCGATTGGAGAAATGGATTCTATGGAAAAATAAACAAGCAGTTTGGTATGATCGAAGTTGAAAATCGGTCCATCCGTCCGGAAGTTAAGGCGATCTGAAGAATTCGAAAAAGTTCCAACAGGACCCCCTTTGATGCAATTTTTTTTTCGATTTCGGTTTTTTCTATTGAAGAAATGGATTCTATGAAAAAAAAAGCAAATTGGTATGCGCGAAATTGAAAATCGGTCCATTCGTTCGGAAGTTAAGGCGGTCTGAAGAATTCGAAAAAGTTCCAAGGGGGCCACCTTTGATGCATTTTTTTTTCGATTTCGGTTTTTTCGATTGGAGAAATGGATTCTATAAAAAAAACAAGCAGATTGGTATGATCGAAGTTGAAAATCGGTCAATCCGTTCGGAAGTTAAGGCGATCTGAAGAATTCGAAAAAGTTCCAAGGGGGCCCCCTTTGATGCAATTTTTTTTTTAGATTTCGGTTTTTTCGATTGGAGAAATGGATTTTGAGGCCTTTTATGGCTCCTTTATAAATATGGATATTCACTGTAGAAATAGAATGATATCTTGGTTTTCTTTATTCATAAACTTTGACAAGAATAACTCACTACTCGAATATTTTGATTAACACTTGACATCATTTTTGTCTCTATAACAACCAATTATCTACAAGGGTTCTTATGATTACATCAATTCCTATCACTCCCCCTCAATTTAGAGTGTGAACAAATAAATTGCTAATTAATGGATGTCAACAAATAGAAATCGATGCTGCAAAAATAAATCTTGTACAATACCAAACTTATTCTGCTAAAACACCATTTCTGAAATAAACAAATTTTTCCTTTGACAAAGATTTCGTGAACATATCGGCATAATTTCGAGAAGAGCAGACGTATTTTATGGTGAATACCTTTTTCAAGCATAAATCTTTAATGAAGTGGTATTTAATCTCAATATGTTTGCTCCTCTTGGAATTTTCAAAATTTTTAACAGTTGCAATTGTACTCAGATTATCACACATCAAGAATACTTCTTGAAAAATGCCAAAATCATTTACAAGACCTATTAGGTTTACAAGTTCTTGAGCTGCCAATGATGCTGCCACATATTCTGCTTCCATAGAGCTAACAGCTACACAATTCTGTTTCCTTGAAAACCATGCAATGGGGTTACCATTATGGAATGCTATGAAACCACTCACACTCTTTCTTGTTTGTCGGTCTTCACCCCAATCTGCATCACACATAGCTATGAGTCCTGTATTTGATATCTTGAATGTCAATTTATAATTCTTCGTGGAATTCAGATAACGTAAAACTCTCTCCGCTGCACTCCATGTATTTGCAGTTGGTTTATCCAAATATCTGCTCAATAATGATACACTTTGGCAGATATCAGGCCTAGTGGTTATCGATATATACATCAAACTACAAATGAGTCTTCTGTATGGTTTATTCTGTATAAATTCTTCTTCTTCAGAAATACTAAAGTTGACTTCCATAGGTGTAGCTATGTATTTTGTCTCTTCCATACCGAATTCTTTCAAGAGCCTCTCTATCATTTTTGTTTGATGAATTTTGATAGAGTCGTCTGTAAATTCAATTTGCATTCCTAAAAAGGATTGTACTTTTTGCATCTTTTTGACTTTGAATGCATCATATAAGTTTTGAATTAATGAGTCAACCTGTTCTTGGTTTCCTATAATCAGAGCATCATCTACATATAAAATTAAGTAGACGTTTTCTTTCACGTACAAACAATAATCGTGATCTGATCTTTTGAATTTCAAATTTGTCATTATTTCATTAAATTTCATGTTCCAACATTTCGGAGAATTTCTCAAACCATATAATGCGCGGTTTAGTTTGTAAAACTTACAATTGCTTTCCACACCTTCCGGCTTATTGATGTAAACATCAGTATCGAGTTGTCCATTGAGGAATGCTGTAGGTACATCTATTTGGTGTACTGAGTAGTTCCGTTCAACTGCAATTGACAACATAAGCCTGATTGTAGAAATTCTGCATACAGGGGCATAATCAAATTCTTCTCCAATGTATGGGACTTGAAACCCTTTGGCAACTAATCTTGACTTCTTGGTACCATCATCCTTTTGCTTGAAAATCCATCTGGTGTCTATTGGTTTTACATTTTCTGGTAACTTATCAATTTCAGACCAAGTTCCTAAATTCCTGTGTGAATTTAACTCTTTTTGTATAGAGTCTTTCCATTCATCTTGTTCATATGCTTCTTGAAAAGTTCTTGGTTCTAAATTATTTGTCGTGAGTAAGCAATAAGCAACGTGCATATCATAATCATCCAAATAATCTGGTCTTCTGGTTGTTCTTCCAAATCGAGTGGTTGTTACTGCTGGTACTTCTACATCACTGTTGAAACTGTTTCTTGAATATTGAAACTCATCTTCGGACGAAGTTTCAGGGTCATTGTTCTGATATATATTGTGCTGAATGTTTTCTTTTTCATTTCGATTTTCTGTCTCTTCTGAAATACTCATTGTTCTCTGTGTTAGTTTCTGATTTTTAGTGTTGTTTCTTTCTTTATATTCCATCACTGATTCCTCGAATTTTACATCTCTTGATTTTATCAATCTTTGTTCATCTGGTGACCATAAGTTGTATCCTCCACCACAATATCCAACCATCACCACTGTTTTTGCTCTAGGATCCAGCTTATTCCCTTTTGGCAATATAGTGTACCAGGAACGGCAACCAAAAACTCTGAGTTTACTTAGATCATTTCTATTATTCCAAATTTGGGATGGTGTCGTCCCTCTTGGTAATGCTTTTGATGGTAATCTGTTCAATTCATAAACAGAGCATTTCAGAGCTTCAATCTGCATTTTTGCAGTCTCACAGTCTTTGACAATATCGAGATGTTTGTCTGATAACCCTGTGACAATGATCGCCTGTGCTTTTGCATCTTCCTTTATGAATGTTAAATCAGTTGATTCCGGTGGGTCTGCTTCTATGCATCCTTCTTTTCTACATATCATCCTACTTCTGAACAACCAGTTATTGAAATTATTTGCTTCCAAGATCGGTACGACTAGTGAGCCCATGGTTTATTTTTCTATTAGTTGATTGCAACTTTTCTCTTCTTTTTAGCTCTCTGGACGATCTGGGCCCATAACCTTTTGAGGCCTTTTATGGATCCTTTATAAATATGGATATTCACTGTAGAAATAGAATGATATCTTGGTTTTCTTTATTCATAAACTTTGACAAGAATAACTCACTACTCGAATATTTTGATTAACACTTGACATCATTTTTGTCTCTATAACAACCAATTATCTACAAGGGTTCTTATGATTACATCAATTCCTATCAATGGATTCTATGAAAAAAAAACAAGCAGATTGGTATGATCGAAGTTGAAAATCGGTCCATCCGTTTGGAAGTTAAGGCGATCTGAAGAATTCGAAAAAAATCCAAGTGGACCCCCTTTGATGCAATTTTTTTTTCGATTTCGGTTTTTTCGATTGGAGAAATGGATTCTATGAAAAAAACAAGCAGTTTGGTATGATCGGAGTTGAAAATCGGTCCATCCGTTCGGAAGTTAAGGCGATCTGAAGAATTCGAAAAAGTTCCAAGAGGACCCCCTTTGATGCAATTTTTTTTTCGATTTCGGTTTTTTCTATTGAAGAAATGGATTCTATGAAAAAACAAGCAAATTGGTATGCGCGAAATTGAAAATCGGTCCATCCGTTCGGAGGTTAAAGCGGTCTGAAGAATTCGAAAAAGTTCCAAGGGGGCCCCCTTTGATGCATTTTTTTTCGATTTCGGTTTTTTCGATTGGAGAAATGGATTCTATGAAAAAAAACAAGCAGTTTGGTATGATCGAAGTTGAAAATCGGTCCATCCGTTCGGAAGTTAAGGCGGTCTGAAGAATTCGAAAAAGTTCCAAGGGGGCCCAATTTGATGCATTTTTTTTTCGATTTCGGTTTTTTCGATTGGAGAAATGGATTCTATGAAAAAAACAAAGCAGATTGGTATGATCGAAGTTGAAAATCGGTCAATCCGTTCGGAAGTTAAGGCGATCTGAAGAATTCGAAAAAGTTCCAAGGGGGCTCCCTTTGATGCAATTTTTTTTTAGATTTCGGTTTTTTCGATTGGAGAAATGGATTCTATGAAAAAAAACAAGTAGATTGGTATGATCGAAGTTGAAAATCGGTCCATCCGTTTGGAAGTTAAGGCGATCTGAAGAATTCGAAAAAGTTCCAAGGGGACCCCCTTCGATGCAATTTTTTTTTTGATTTAGGTTTTTTCGATTGAAGAAATGGATTCTATGAAAAAAAACAAGCAGTTTGGTATGATCGAAGTTGAAAATCGGTCCATCCGTTCGGAAGTTAAGGCGATCTGAAGAATTCGAAAAAGTTTCAAGGGGGCCCCCTTTGATGCATTTTTTTTTCGATTTCGGTTTTTTCGATTGGAGAAATGGATTTTATAAAAAAAAAAAAAACAGATTGGTATGATCGAAGTTGAAAATCGGTCCATCCGTTCGGAAGTTAAGGCGATCTGAAGAATTCGAAAAAGTTCCAAGGGAGCTCCCTTTGATGAATTTTTTTTTTCGATTTCGGTTTTTTCTATTGAAGAAATGGATTCTATGAAAAAAAGCAAGCAGATTGGTATGATCGAAGTTGAAAATCGATCCATCCGTTCGGAATTTAAGGCGATCTGAAGAATTCGAAGAAGTTTCAAGGGGGCCCCCTTTGATGCAATTTTTTTTCTCGATTTCGGTTTTTTCGATTCGAGAAATTTATTCTATGAAAATAACAAGCAGATTGGTATGATCGAAGTTGAAAATCGGTCCATCCGTTAGGAAGTTAAGGCGATCTGAAGAAATCGAAAAAGTTCCAAGGGAGCTCCCTTTGATGAATTTTTTTTTTTTTTGATTTCGGTTTTTTCGATTGGAGAAATTGATTCTATGAAAAAAAAAACAAGTAGATTGGTATGATCGAAGTTGAAAATCGGTCCATCCGTTTGGAAGTTAAGGCGATCTGAAGAATTCGAAAAAGTTCCAAGGGAGCTCCCTTTGATGAATTTTTTTTTTCGATTTCGGTTTTTTCGATTGGAGAAATGGATTCTATGAAAAAAAAACAAGTAGATTGGTATGATCGAAGTTGAAAATCGGTCCATTCGTTTGGAAGTTAAGGCGATCTGAAGAATTCGAAAAAGTTCCAAGGGGACCCCCTTTGATGCAATTTTTTTTTTGATTTCGGTTTTTTCGATTGAAGAAATGGATTCTATGAAAAAAAAACAAGCAGTTTGGTATGATCGAAGTTGAAAATCGGTCTATCCGTTCGGAAGTTAAGGCGATCTGAAGAATTCGAAAAAGTTCCAAGGGGGCCCCCTTTCATGCATTTTTTTTTTCGATTTCGGTTTTTTCGATTGGAGAAATGGATTTTATGAAAAAAAAACAAACAGATTGGTATGATCGAAGTTGAAAATCGGTCAATCCGTTCGGAAGTTAAGGCGATCTGAAGAATTCGAAAAAGTTACAAGGGGGCCCCCTTTGATGCAATTTGTTTTTAGATTTTGGTTTTTTTGATTGGAGAAATGGATTCTATGAAAAAAAACAAGTAGATTGGTATGATCGAAGTTGAAAATCGGTCCATCCGTTTGGAAGTTAAGGCGATCTGAAGAATTCGAAAAAGTTCCAAGGGGACCCCCTTTGATGCAATTTTTTTTTTGATTTCGGTTTTTTCGATTGGAGAAATGGATTTAATGAAAAAAAAACAGATTGGTATGATCGAAGTTGAAAATCGATCCATCCGTTCGGAAGTTAAGGCGATCTGAAGAATTCGAAAAAAGTTCCAAGGGGGCCCCCTTTGATGATTTTTTTTTTCGATTTCGGTTTTTTCGATTGAAGAAATGGATTCTATGAAAAAAAACAAGCAGATTGGTATGATCGAAGTTGAAAATCGGTCCATCCGTTCGGAAGTTGAGGCGATATGAAGAATTCGAAAAAATTCCAAGGGGGCCCCCTTTGATGCATTTTTTTTTCGATTTCGGTTTTTTCGATTGGAGAAATGGATTCTATGAAAAAAAAACAAACAGATTGGTATGATCGAAGTTGAAAATCGGTCCATCCGTTCGGAAGTTAAGGCGATCTGAAGAATTCGAAAAAGTTCCAAGGGGGCCCCCTTTGATGCATTTTTTTTTCCGATTTCGGTTTTTTCGATTGGAGAAATGGATTTTATGAAAAAAAAACAAACAGATTGGTATGATCGAAGTTGAAAATCGGTCCATCCGTTCGGAAGTTAAGGCGATCTGAAGAATTCGAAAAAGTTCCAAGGGAGCTCCCTTTGATGAATTTTTTTTTTCGATTTCGGTTTTTTCTATTGAAGAAATGGATTCTATGAAAAAAAACAAGCAGATTGGTATGATCGAAGTTGAAAATCGATCTATCCGTTCGGAATTTAAGGCGATCTGAAGAATTCGAAGAAGTTTCAAGGGGGCCCCCTTTGATGCAATTTTTTTTTCGATTTCGGTTTTTTCGATTCGAGAAATTGATTCTATGAAAATAACAAGCAGATTGGTATGATCGAAGTTGAAAATCGGTCCATCTGTTTGGAAGTTGAGGCGATCTGAAGAATTCGAAAAAGTTCCAAGGGAGCCCCCTTTGATGCATTTTTTTTTCGATTTCGTTTTTTTTTGATTGGAGAAATGGATTCAATGAAAAAAAACAAGCAGATTGGTATGATCGAAGTTGAAAATCGGTCCATCCGTTTGGAAGTTAAGGCGATCTGAAGAATTCGAAAAAGTTCCAGGGGGGCCCCCTTTGATGCATTTTTTTTTTCGATTTCGGTTTTTTCGATTGGAGAAATGGATTTTATGAAAAAAAAACAAACAGATTGGTATGATCGAAGTTGAAAATCGGTCCATCCGTTAGGAAGTTAAAGCGATCTGAAGAATTCGAAAAAGTTCCAAGGGAGCTCCCTTTGATGAATTTTTTTTTTCGATTTCGGTTTTTTCGATTGGAGAAATGGATTCTATGAAAAAAAAACAAGTAGATTGGTATGATCGAAGTAGAAAATCGGTCCATTCGTTTGGAAGTTGAGGCGATCTGAAGAATTCGAAAAAGTTCTAAGGGGACCCCCTTTGATGCAATTTTTTTTTTGATTTCGGTTTTTTCGATTGAAGAAATGGATTCTATGAAAAAAAAAAACAAGCAGTTTGGTATGATCGAAGTTGAAAATCGGTCCATCCGTTCGGAAGTTAAGGCGATCTGAAGAATTCGAAAAAGTTCCAAGGGGGCCCCCTTTGATGCATTTTTTTTTCGATTTCGGTTTTTTCGATTGGAGAAATGGATTTTATGAAAAAAAAAACAAACAGATTGGTATGATCGAAGTTGAAAATCGGTCAATCCGTTCGGAAGTTAAGGCGATCTGAAGAATTCGAAAAAGTTCCAAGGGGGCCCCCTTTGATGCAATTTTTTTTTTAGATTTCGGTTTTTTCGATTGGAGAAATGGATTCTATGAAAAAAAACAAGTAGATTGGCATGATCGAAGTTGAAAATCGGTCCATCCGTTTGGAAGTTAAGGCGATCTGAAGAATTCGAAAAAGTTCCAAGGGGACCCCCTTTGATGCAACTTTTTTTTTGATTTCGGTTTTTTCGATTGAAGAAATGGATTCTATGAAAAAAAAACAAGCAGTTTGGTATGATCGAAGTTGAAAATCGGTCCATCCGTTCGGAAGTTAAGGCGATCTGAAGAATTCGAAAAAGTTCCAAGGGAGCTCCCTTTGATGAATTTTTTTTTTCGATTTCGGTTTTTTCTATTGGAGAAATGGATTCTATGAAAAAAAAACAAGCAGATTGGTATGATCGAAGTTGAAAATCGATCCATCCGTTCGGAATTTAGGGCGATCTGAAGAATTCGAAGAAGTTTCAAGGGGGCCCCCTTTGATGCAATTTTTTTTTTCGATTTCGGTTTTTTCGATTCGAGAAAATGATTCTATGAAAATAACAAGCAGATTGGTATGATCGAAGTTGAAAATCGGTCCATCCGTTTGGAAGTTGAGGCGATCTGAAGAATTCGAAAAAGTTCCAAGGGAGCCCCCTTTGATGCATTTTTTTTTCGATTTCGGTTTTTTTGATTGGAGAAATGGATTCAATGAAAAAAAACAAGCAGATTGGTATGATCGAAGTTGAAAATCGGTCCATCCGTTTGGAAGTTAAGGCGATCTGAAGAATTCGAAAAAGTTCCAAGGGGGCCCCCTTTGATGCATTTTTTTTTTCGATTTCGGTTTTTTCGATTGGAGAAATGGATTTTATGAAAAAAAAAACAAACAGATTGGTATGATCGAAGTTGAAAATCGGTCCATCCGTTAGGAAGTTAAGGCGATCTGAAGAATTCGAAAAAGTTCCAAGGGAGCTCCCTTTGATGAATTTTTTTTTTCGATTTCGGTTTTTTCGATTGGAGAAATGGATTCTATGAAAAAAAAACAAGTAGATTGGTATGATCGAAGTTGAAAATCGGTCCATCCGTTTGGAAGTTAAGGCGATCTGAAGAATTCGAAAAAGTTCCAAGGGGACCCCCTTTGATGCAATTTTTTTTTTGATTTCGGTTTTTTCGATTGAAGAAATGGATTCTATGAAAAAAAAAACAAGCAGTTTGGTATGATCGAAGTTGAAAATCGGTCCATCCGTTCGGAAGTTAAGGCGATCTGAAGAATTCGAAAAAGTTCCAAGGGGGCCCCCTTTGATGCATTTTTCTTTCGATTTCGGTTTTTTCGATTGGAGAAATGGATTTTATGAAAAAAAAAAACAAACAGATTGGTATGATCGAAGTTGAAAATCGGACAATCCGTTCGGAAGTTAAGGCGATCTGATGCAATTTTTTTTTAGATTTCGGTTTTTTCGATTGGAGAAATGGATTCTATGAAAAAAAACAAGTAGATTGGCATGATCGAAGTTGAAAATCGGTCCATCCGTTTGGAAGTTAAGGCGATCTGAAGAATTCGAAAAAGTTCCAAGGGGACCCCCTTTGATGCAATTTTTTTTATTATTTCGGTTTTTTCGATTGAAGAAATGGATAAGGGGGCCCCCTTTGATGCATTTTTTTTTCGATTTCGGTTTTTTCGATTGGAGAAATGGATTTTATGAAAAAAAAAAACAAACAGATTGGTATGATCGAAGTTGAAAATCGGTCCATCCGTTAGGAAGTTAAGGCGATCTGAAGAATTCGAAAAAGTTCCAAGGGAGCTCCCTTTGATGAATTTTTTTTTTCGATTTCGGTTTTTTCTATTGGAGAAATGGATTCTATGAGAAAAAACAAGCAGATTGGTATGATCGAAGTTGAAAATCGATCCATCCGTTCGGAATTTAAGGCGATCTGAAGAATTCGAAGAAGTTTCAAGGGGGCCCCCTTTGATGCATTTTTTTTTTCGATTTCGGTTTTTTCGATTGGAGAAATGGATTCTATGAAAAAAACCAGACAGATTGGTATGATCGAAGTTGAAAATCGGTCCATCCGTTCGGAAGTTAAGGCGATCTGAAGAATTCGAAAAAGTTTCAAGGGGGCCCCCTTTGATGCATTTTTTTTCCATTTCGGTTTTTTCGATTAAAGAAATGGATTCTATGAAAAAACAAGCAGATTGGTATGATCGAAGATGAAAATCGGTCCATCCGTTCGGAAGTTAAGGCGATCTGAAGAATTCGAAAAAGTTCCAAGGGGGCCCCCTTTGATGCATTTTTTTTTTCGATTTCGGTTTTTTCGATTGGAGAAATGGATTCTATGAAGAAAAACAAGCAGATTGGTATGATGGAAGTTGAAAATCGGTCCATCCGTTCGGAAGTTAAGGCGATCTGAAGAATTCGATAAAGTTCCAAGGGGACCCCCTTTGATGCAATTTTTTTTTCGATTCCGGTTTTTCCGATTGGAGAAATGGATTCTATGAAAAAAAAACAAGCAGATTGGTATGATCAAAGTTGAAAATAGGTCCATCCGTTCGGAAGTTGAGGCGATCTAAAGAATTCGAATAAGTTCCAAGGGGACCTCCTTTGATGCAATTTTTTTTTCGATTTCGGTTTTTTCGATTGGAGAAATGGATTTTATGAAAAAAATAACAAGCAGATTGGTATGATCGAAGTTGAAAATCGGTCCATCCGTTTGGAAGTTAAGGCGATCTGAAAAATTCGAAAAAGTTCCAAGGGGGCCCCCTTTGATGCATTTTTTTTTTTCGATTTCGGTTTTTTCGATTGGAGAAATGGATTAAATAAAAAAAAAACAGATTGGTATGATCGAAGTTGAAAATCGATCCATCCGTTCGGAAGTCAAGGCGATCTGAAGAATTCGAAAACAGTTCCAGGGGGCCCCCTTTGATGATTTTTTTTTTCGATTTCGGTTTTTTCGATTGAAGAAATGGATTCTATGAAAAAAAACAAGCAGATTGGTATGATCGAAGTTGAAAATCGGTCCATCCGTTCGGAAGTTGAGGCGATATGAAGAATTCGAAAAAATTCCAAGGGGGCCCCCTTTGATGCATTTTTTTTCTCGATTTCGGTTTTTTCGATTGGAGAAATGGATTCTATGAAAAAAAAAAACAAACAGATTGGTATGATTGAAGTTGAAAATCGGTCCATCCGTTCGGAAGTTAAGGCGATCTGAAGAATTCGAAAAAGTTCCAAGGGGGCCCCCTTTGATGCATTTTTTTTTTCGATTCCGGTTTTTTCGATCGGAGAAATGGATTCAATGAAAAAAAACAAGCAGATTGGTATGATCGAAGTTGAAAATCGGTCCATCCGTTTGGAAGTTAAGGCGATCTGAAGAATTCGAAAAAGTTCCAAGGGGGCCCCCTTTGATGCATTTTTTTTTCGATTTCGGTTTTTTCGATTGGAGAAATGGATTCTATGAAGAAAAACAAGCAGATTGGTATGATGGAAGTTGAAAATCGGTCCATCCGTTCGGAAGTTAAGGCGATCTGAAGAATTCGATAAAGTTCCAAGGGGACCCCCTTTGATGCAATTTTTTTTTCGATTCCGGTTTTTCCGATTGGAGAAATGGATTCTATGAAAAAAAAACAAGCAGATTGGTATGATCAAAGTTGAAAATAGGTCCATCCGTTCGGAAGTTGAGGCGATCTAAAGAATTCGAATAAGTTCCAAGGGGACCTCCTTTGATGCAATTTTTTTTTCGATTTCGGTTTTTTCGATTGGAGAAATGGATTTTATGAAAAAAATAACAAGCAGATTGGTATGATCGAAGTTGAAAATCGGTCCATCCGTTTGGAAGTTAAGGCGATCTGAAAAATTCGAAAAAGTTCCAAGGGGGCCCCCTTTGATGCATTTTTTTTTTTCGATTTCGGTTTTTTCGATTGGAGAAATGGATTAAATAAAAAAAAAACAGATTGGTATGATCGAAGTTGAAAATCGATCCATCCGTTCGGAAGTCAAGGCGATCTGAAGAATTCGAAAACAGTTCCAGGGGGCCCCCTTTGATGATTTTTTTTTTCGATTTCGGTTTTTTCGATTGAAGAAATGGATTCTATGAAAAAAAACAAGCAGATTGGTATGATCGAAGTTGAAAATCGGTCCATCCGTTCGGAAGTTGAGGCGATATGAAGAATTCGAAAAAATTCCAAGGGGGCCCCCTTTGATGCATTTTTTTTCTCGATTTCGGTTTTTTCGATTGGAGAAATGGATTCTATGAAAAAAAAAAACAAACAGATTGGTATGATTGAAGTTGAAAATCGGTCCATCCGTTCGGAAGTTAAGGCGATCTGAAGAATTCGAAAAAGTTCCAAGGGGGCCCCCTTTGATGCATTTTTTTTTTCGATTCCGGTTTTTTCGATCGGAGAAATGGATTCAATGAAAAAAAACAAGCAGATTGGTATGATCGAAGTTGAAAATCGGTCCATCCGTTTGGAAGTTGAGGCGATCTGAAGAATTCGAAAAAGTTCCAAGGGGGCCCCCTTTGATGCATTTTTTTTTCGATTTCGGTTTTTTCGATTGGAGAAATGGATTCAATGAAAAAAAACAAGCAGATTGGTATGATCGAAGTTGAAAATCGGTCCATCCGTTCGGAAGTTAAGGCGATCTGAAGAATTCGAAAAAGTTCCAAGAGGACCCCCTTTGATGCAATTTTTTTTTCGATTTCGGTTTTTTCTATTGAAGAAATGGATTCTATGAAAAAACAAGCAAATTGGTATGCGCGAAATTGAAAATCGGTCCATCCGTTCGGAGGTTAAAGCGGTCTGAAGAATTCGAAAAAGTTCCAAGGGGGCCCCCTTTGATGCATTTTTTTTTCGATTTCGGTTTTTTCGATTGGAGAAATGGATTCTATGAAAAAAAACAAGCAGTTTGGTATGATCGAAGTTGAGAATCGGTCCATCCGTTCGGAAGTTAAGGCGGTCTGAAGAATTCGAAAAAGTTCCAAGGGAACCCAATTTGATGCATTTTTTTTTCGATTTCGGTTTTTTCGATTGGAGAAATGGATTCTATGAAAAAAACAAAGCAGATTGGTATGATCGAAGTTGAAAATCGGTCAATCCGTTCGGAAGTTAAGGCGATCTGAAGAATTCGAAAAAGTTCCAAGGGGGCCCCCTTTGATGCAATTTTTTTTTTAGATTTCGGTTTTTTCGATTGGAGAAATGGATTCTATGAAAAAAAAACAAGTAGATTGGTATGATCGAAGTTGAAAATCGGTCCATCCGTTTGGAAGTTAAGGCGATCTGAAGAATTCGAAAAAGTTCCAAGGGGACCCCCTTCGATGCAATTTTTTTTTTTGATTTAGGTTTTTTCGATTGAAGAAATGGATTCTATGAAAAAAAACAAGCAGTTTGGTATGATCGAAGTTGAAAATCGGTCCATCCGTTCGGAAGTTAAGGCGATCTGAAGAATTCGAAAAAGTTCCAAGGGGGCCCCCTTTGATGCATTTTTTTTTTCGATTCCGGTTTTTTCGATCGGAGAAATGGATTCAATGAAAAAAAACAAGCAGATTGGTATGATCGAAGTTGAAAATCGGTCCATCCGTTCGGAAGTTAAGGCGATCTGAAGAATTCGAAAAAGTTCCAAGAGGACCCCCTTTGATGCAATTTTTTTTTCGATTTCGGTTTTTTCTATTGAAGAAATGGATTCTATGAAAAAACAAGCAAATTGGTATGCGCGAAATTGAAAATCGGTCCATCCGTTCGGAGGTTAAAGCGGTCTGAAGAATTCGAAAAAGTTCCAAGGGGGCCCCCTTTGATGCATTTTTTTTTCGATTTCGGTTTTTTCGATTGGAGAAATGGATTCTATGAAAAAAAACAAGCAGTTTGGTATGATCGAAGTTGAGAATCGGTCCATCCGTTCGGAAGTTAAGGCGGTCTGAAGAATTCGAAAAAGTTCCAAGGGGGCCCAATTTGATGCATTTTTTTTCGATTTCGGTTTTTTCGATTGGAGAAATGGATTCTATGAAAAAAACAAAGCAGATTGGTATGATCGAAGTTGAAAATCGGTCAATCCGTTCGGAAGTTAAGGCGATCTGAAGAATTCGAAAAAGTTCCAAGGGGGCCCCCTTTGATGCAATTTTTTTTTTAGATTTCGGTTTTTTCGATTGGAGAAATGGATTCTATGAAAAAAAACAAGTAGATTGGTATGATCGAAGTTGAAAATCGGTCCATCCGTTTGGAAGTTAAGGCGATCTGAAGAATTCGAAAAAGTTCCAAGGGGACCCCCTTCGATGCAATTTTTTTTTTTGATTTAGGTTTTTTCGATTGAAGAAATGGATTCTATGAAAAAAAACAAGCAGTTTGGTATGATCGAAGTTGAAAATCGGTCCATCCGTTC
Organism: Chrysomela aeneicollis; assembly: GCA_029955515.1. NCBI lineage: Eukaryota > Metazoa > Arthropoda > Insecta > Coleoptera > Chrysomelidae > Chrysomela > Chrysomela aeneicollis. Next base: position 18,612,662 of record JARUHQ010000006.1, read on the forward strand.
GGAAGTTAAGGCGATCTGAAGAATTCGAAAAAGTTCCAAGGGGGCCCCCTTTGATGCATTTTTTTTTCGATTTCGGTTTTTTCGATTGGAGAAATGGATTTTATAAAAAAAAAACAAACAGATTGGTATGATCGAAGTTGAAAATCGGTCCATCCGTTCGGAAGTTAAGGCGATCTGAAGAATTCGAAAAAGTTCCAAGGGAGCTCCCTTTGATGAATTTTTTTTTTCGATTTCGGTTTTTTCTATTGAAGAAATGGATTCTATGAAAAAAAGCAAGCAGATTGGTATGATCGAAGTTGAAAATCGATCCATCCGTTCGGAATTTAAGGCGATCTGAAGAATTCGAAGAAGTTTCAAGGGGGCCCCCTTTGATGCAATTTTTTTTTTCGATTTCGGTTTTTTCGATTCGAGAAATTTATTCTATGAAAATAACAAGCAGATTGGTATGATCGAAGTTGAAAATCGGTCCATCCGTTTGGAAGTTAAGGCGATCTGAAGAATTCGAAAAAGTTCCAAGGGAGCTCCCTTTGATGAATTTTTTTTTTCGATTTCGGTTTTTTCGATCGGAGAAATGGATTCTATGAAAAAAAAACGAGTAGATTGGTATGATCGAAGTTGAAAATCGGTCCATTCGTTTGGAAGTTAAGGCGATCTGAAGAATTCGAAAAAGTTCCAAGGGGACCCCCTTTGATGCAATTTTTTTTTGGATTTCGGTTTTTTCGATTGAAGAAATGGATTCTATGAAAAAAAAACAAGCAGTTTGGTATGATCGAAGTTGAAAATCGGTCTATCCGTTCGGAAGTTAAGGCGATCTGAAGAATTCGAAAAAGTTCCAAGGGGGCCCCCTTTCATGCATTTTTTTTTTCGATTTCGGTTTTTTCGATTGGAGAAATGGATTTTATGAAAAAAAAACAAACAGATTGGTATGATCGAAGTTGAAAATCGGTCAATCCGTTCGGAAGTTAAGGCGATCTGAAGAATTCGAAAAAGTTCCAAGGGGGCCCCCTTTGATGCAATTTTTTTTTAGATTTTGGTTTTTTTGATTGGAGAAATGGATTCTATGAAAAAAAACAAGTAGATTGGTATGATCGAAGTTGAAAATCGGTCCATCCGTTTGGAAGTTAAGGCGATCTGAAGAATTCGAAAAAGTTCCAAGGGGACCCCCGTTGATGCAATTTTTTTTTTGATTTCGGTTTTTTCGATTGGAGAAATGGATTTAATGAAAAAAAAAAACAGATTGGTTTGATCGAAGTTGAAAATCGATCCATCCGTTCGGAAGTTAAGGCGATCTGAAGAATTCGAAAAAAGTTCCAAGGGGGCCCCCTTTGATGATTTTTTTTTTCGATTTCGGTTTTTTCGATTGAAGAAATGGATTCTATGAAAAAAAACAAGCAGATTGGTATGATCGAAGTTGAAAATCGGTCCATCCGTTCGGAAGTTGAGGCGATATGAAGAATTCGAAAAAATTCCAAGGGGGCCCCCTTTGATGCATTTTTTTTTCGATTTCGGTTTTTTCGATTGGAGAAATGGATTCTATGAAAAAAAAAACAAACAGATTGGTATGATCGAAGTTGAAAATCGGTCCATCCGTTCGGAAGTTAAGGCGATCTGAAGAATTCGAAAAAGTTCCAAGGGGGCCCCCTTTGATGCATTTTTTTTTTATTTCGGTTTTTTCGATTGGAGAAATGGATTTTATGAAAAAAAAACAAACAGATTGGTATGATCGAAGTTGAAAATCGGTCCATCCGTTCGGAAGTTAAGGCGATCTGAAGAATTCGAAAAAGTTCCAAGGGAGCTCCCTTTGATGAATTTTTTTTTTCGATTTCGGTTTTTTCTATTGAAGAAATGGATTCTATGAAATAAAACAAGCAGATTGGTATGATCGAAGTTGAAAATCGATCTATCCGTTCGGAATTTAAGGCGATCTGAAGAATTCGAAGAAGTTTCAAGGGGGCCCCCTTTGATGCAATTTTTTTTTCGATTTCGGCTTTTTCGATTCGAGAAATTGATTCTATGAAAATAACAAGCAGATTGATATGATCGAAGTTGAAAATCGGTCCATCTGTTTGGAAGTTGAGGCGATCTGAAGAATTCGAAAAAGTTCCAAGGGAGCCCCCTTTGATGCATTTTTTTTTCGATTTCGTTTTTTTTGATTGGAGAAATGGATTCAATGAAAAAAAACAAGCAGATTGGTATGATCGAAGTTGAAAATCGGTCCATCCGTTTGGAAGTTAAGGCGATCTGAAGAATTCGAAAAAGTTCCAAGGGGGCCCCCTTTGATGCATTTTTTTTTTCGATTTCGGTTTTTTCGATTGGAGAAATGGATTTTATGAAAAAAAAACAAACAGATTGGTATGATCGAAGTTGAAAATCGGTCCATCCGTTAGGAAGTTAAGGCGATCTGAAGAATTCGAAAAAGTTCCAAGGGAGCTCCCTTTGATGAATTTTTTTTTTCGATTTCGGTTTTTTCGATTGGAGAAATGGATTATATGAAAAAAAAACAAGTAGATTGGTATGATCGAAGTAGAAAATCGGTCCATTCGTTTGGAAGTTGAGGCGATCTGAAGAATTCGAAAAAGTTCCAAGGGGACCCCCTTTGATGCAATTTTTTGTTGATTTCGGTTTTTTCGATTGAAGAAATGGATTCTATGAAAAAAAAAACAAGCAGTTTGGTATGATCGAAGTTGAAAATCGGTCCATCCGTTCGGAAGTTAAGGCGATCTGAAGAATTCGAAAAAGTTCCAAGGGGGCCCCCTTTGATGCATTTTTTTTTCGATTTCGGTTTTTTCGATTGGAGAAATGGATTTTATGAAAAAAAAACAAACAGATTGGTATGATCGAAGTTGAAAATCGGTCAATCCGTTCGGAAGTTAAGGCGATCTGAAGAATTCGCAAAAGTTCCAAGGGGGCCCCCTTTGATGCAATTTTTTTTTTAGATTTCGGTTTTTTCGATTGGAGAAATGGATTCTATGAAAAAAAACAAGTAGATTGGCATGATCGAAGTTGAAAATCGGTCCATCCGTTTGGAAGTTAAGGCGATCTGAAGAATTCGAAAAAGTTCCAAGGGGACCCCCTTTGATGCAATTTTTTTTTTGATTTTCTTTTTTTCGATTGAAGAAATGGATTCTATGAAAAAAAACAAGCAGTTTGGTATGATCGAAGTTGAAAATCGGTCCATCCGTTCGGAAGTTAAGGCGATCTGAAGAATTCGAAAAAGTTCCAAGGGAGCTCCCTTTGATGAATTTTTTTTTGATTTCGGTTTTTTCTATTGGAGAAATGGATTCTATAAAAAAAAAACAAGCAGATTGGTATGATCGAAGTTGAAAATCGATCCATCCGTTCGGAATTTAGGGCGATCTGAAGAATTCGAAGAAGTTTCAAGGGGGCCCCCTTTGATGCAATTTTTTTTTTCGATTTCGGTTTTTTCGATCGGAGAAATGGATTCTATGAAAAAAAAACAAGTAGATTGGTATGATCGAAGTTGAAAATCGGTCCATTCGTTTGGAAGTTAAGGCGATCTGAAGAATTCGAAAAAGTTCCAAGGGGACCCCCTTTGATGCAATTTTTTTTTGGATTTCGGTATTTTCGATTGAAGAAATGGATTCTATGAAAAAAAAACAAGCAGTTTGGTATGATCGAAGTTGAAAATCGGTCTATCCGTTCGGAAGTTAAGGCGATCTGAAGAATTCGAAAAAGTTCCAAGGGGGCCCCCTTTGATGCAATTTTTTTTTAGATTTTGGTTTTTTTGATTGGAGAAATGGATTCTATGAAAAAAAACAAGTAGATTGGTATGATCGAAGTTGAAAATCGGTCCATCCGTTTGGAAGTTAAGGCGATCTGAAGAATTCGAAAAAGTTCCAAGGGGACCCCCGTTGATGCAATTTTTTTTTTGATTTCGGTTTTTTCGATTGGAGAAATGGATTTAATGAAAAAAAAAAACAGATTGGTATGATCGAAGTTGAAAATCGATCCATCCGTTCGGAAGTTAAGGCGATCTGAAGAATTCGAAAAAAGTTCCAAGGGGGCCCCCTTTGATGATTTTTTTTTTCGATTTCGGTTTTTTCGATTGAAGAAATGGATTCTATGAAAAAAAACAAGCAGATTGGTATGATCGAAGTTGAAAATCGGTCCATCCGTTCGGAAGTTGAGGCGATATGAAGAATTCGAAAAAATTCCAAGGGGGCCCCCTTTGATGCATTTTTTTTTTCGATTTCGGTTTTTTCGATTGGAGAAATGGATTCTATGAAAAAAAAAACAAACAGATTGGTATGATCGAAGTTGAAAATCGGTCCATCCGTTCGGAAGTTAAGGCGATCTGAAGAATTCGAAAAAGTTCCAAGGGGGCCCCCTTTGATGCATTTTTTTTTTTGATTTCGGTTTTTTCGATTGGAGAAATGGATTTTATGAAAAAAAAACAAACAGATTGGTATGATCGAAGTTGAAAATCGGTCCATCCGTTCGGAAGTTAAGGCGATCTGAAGAATTCGAAAAAGTTCCAAGGGAGCTCCCTTTGATGAATTTTTTTTTTCGATTTCGGTTTTTTCTATTGAAGAAATGGATTCTATGAAAAAAAACAAGCAGATTGGTATGATCGAAGTTGAAAATCGATCTATCCGTTCGGAATTTAAGGCGATCTGAAGAATTCGAAGAAGTTTCAAGGGGGCCCCCTTTGATGCAATTTTTTTTTCGATTTCGGTTTTTTCGATTCGAGAAATTGATTCTATGAAAATAACAAGCAGATTGGTATGATCGAAGTTGAAAATCGGTCCATCTGTTTGGAAGTTGAGGCGATCTGAAGAATTCGAAAAAGTTCCAAGGGAGCCCCCTTTGATGCATTTTTTTTTCGATTTCGTTTTTTTTGATTGGAGAAATGGATTCAATGAAAAAAAACAAGCAGATTGGTATGATCGAAGTTGAAAATCGGTCCATCCGTTTGGAAGTTAAGGCGATCTGAAGAATTCGAAAAAGTTCCAAGGGGGCCCCCTTTGATGCATTTTTTTTTTCGATTTCGGTTTTTTCGATTGGAGAAATGGATTTTATGAAAAAAAAACAAACAGATTGGTATGATCGAAGTTGAAAATCGGTCCATCCGTTAGGAAGTTAAGGCGATCTGAAGAATTCGAAAAAGTTCCAAGGGAGCTCCCTTTGATGAATTTTTTTTTTCGATTTCGGTTTTTTCGATTGGAGAAATGGATTATATGAAAAAAAAACAAGTAGATTGGTATGATCGAAGTAGAAAATCGGTCCATTCGTTTGGAAGTTGAGGCGATCTGAAGAATTCGAAAAAGTTCCAAGGGGACCCCCTTTGATGCAATTTTTTTTTGATTTCGGTTTTTTCGATTGAAGAAATGGATTCTATGAAAAAAAAACAAGCAGTTTGGTATGATCGAAGTTGAAAATCGGTCCATCCGTTCGGAAGTTAAGGCGATCTGAAGAATTCGAAAAAGTTCCAAGGGGGCCCCCTTTGATGCATTTTTTTTTCGATTTCGGTTTTTTCGATTGGAGAAATGGATTTTATGAAAAAAAAACAAACAGATTGGTATGATCGAAGTTGAAAATCGGTCAATCCGTTCGGAAGTTAAGGCGATCTGAAGAATTCGCAAAAGTTCCAAGGGGGCCCCCTTTGATGCAATTTTTTTTTTTGATTTCGGTTTTTTCGATTGGAGAAATGGATTCTATGAAAAAAAACAAGTAGATTGGCATGATCGAAGTTGAAAATCGGTCCATCCGTTTGGAAGTTAAGGCGATCTGAAGAATTCGAAAAAGTTCCAAGGGGACCCCCTTTGATGCAATTTTGTTTTTGATTTCCTTTTTTTCGATTGAAGAAATGGATTCTATGAAAAAAAACAAGCAGTTTGGTATGATCGAAGTTGAAAATCGGTCCATCCGTTCGGAAGTTAAGGCGATCTGAAGAATTCGAAAAAGTTCCAAGGGAGCTCCCTTTGATGAATTTTTTTTTTCGATTTCGGTTTTTTCTATTGGAGAAATGGATTCTATGAAAAAAAACAAGCAGATTGGTATGATCGAAGTTGAAAATCGATCCATCCGTTCGGAATTTAGGGCGATCTGAAGAATTCGAAGAAGTTTCAAGGGGGCCCCCTTTGATGCAATTTTTTTTTTCGATTTCGGTTTTTTCGATTCGAGAAAATGATTCTATGAAAATAACAAGCAGATTGGTATGATCGAAGTTGAAAATCGGTCCATCCGTTTGGAAGTTGAGGCGATCTGAATAATTCGAAAAAGTTCCAAGGGAGCCCCCTTTGATGCATTTTTTTTTCGATTTCGGTTTTTTTGATTGGATAAATGGATTCAATGAAAAAAAACAAGCAGATTGGTATGATCGAAGTTGAAAATCGGTCCATCCGTTTGGAAGTTAAGGCGATCTGAAGAATTCGAAAAAGTTCCAAGGGGGCCCCCTTTGATGCATTTTTTTTTTCGATTTCGGTTTTTTCGATTGGAGAAATGGATTTTATGAAAAAAAAAACAAACAGATTGAAATGATCGAAGTTGAAAATCGGTCCATCCGTTAGGAAGTTAAGGCGATCTGAAGAATTCGAAAAAGTTCCAAGGGAGCTCCCTTTGATGAATTTTTTTTTTCGATTTCGGTTTTTTCGATTGGAGAAATGGATTCTATGAAAAAAAAACAAGTAGATTGGTATGATCGAAGTTGAAAATCGGTCCATCCGTTTGGAAGTTAAGGCGATCTGAAGAATTCGAAAAAGTTCCAAGGGGACCCCCTTTGATGCAATTTTTTTTTTGATTTCGGTTTTTTCGATTGAAGAAATGGATTCTATGAAAAAAAAACAAGCAGTTTGGTATGATCGAAGTTGAAAATCGGTCCATCCGTTCGGAAGTTAAGGCGATCTGAAGAATTCGAAAAAGTTCCAAGGGGGCCCCCTTTGATGCATTTTTCTTTCGATTTCGGTTTTTTCGATTGGAGAAATGGATTTTATGAAAAAAAAAACAAACAGATTGGTATGATCGAAGTTGAAAATCGGAAAATCCGTTCGGAAGTTAAGGCGATCTGAAGAATTCGAAAAAGTTCCAAGGGGGCCCCCTTTGATGCAATTTTTTTTTAGATTTCGGTTTTTTCGATTGGAGAAATGGATTCTATGAAAAAAACAAGTAGATTGGCATGATCGAAGTTGAAAATCGGTCCATCCGTTTGGAAGTTAAGGCGATCTGAAGAATTCGAAAAAGTTCCAAGGGGACCCCCTTTGATGCAATTTTTTTTATTATTTCGGTTTTTTCGATTGAAGAAATGGATTCTATGAAAAAAAAACAAGCAGTTTGGTATGATCGAAGTTGAAAATCGGTCCATCCGTTCGGAAGTTAAGGCGATCTGAAGAATTCGAAAAAGTTCCAAGGGAGCTCCCTTTGATGAATTTTTTTTTTCGATTTCGGTTTTTTCTATTGGAGAAATGGATTCAATGAAAAAAAACAAGCAGATTGGTATGATCGAAGTTGAAAATCGGTCCATCTGTTTGGAAGTTAAGGCGATCTGAAGAATTCGAAAAAGTTCCAAGGGGGCCCCCTTTGATGCATTTTTTTTTCGATTTCGGTTTTTTCGATTGGAGAAATGGATTTTATGAAAAAAAAAACAAACAGATTGGTATGATCGAAGTTGAAAATCGGTCCATCCGTTAGGAAGTTAAGGCGATCTGAAGAATTCGAAAAAGTTCCAAGGGAGCTCCCTTTGATGAATTTTTTTTTTTCGATTTCGGTTTTTTCTATTGGAGAAATGGATTCTATGAGAAAAAACAAGCAGATTGGTATGATCGAAGTTGAAAATCGATCCATCCGTTCGGAATTTAAGGCGATCTGAAGAATTCGAAGAAGTTTCAAGGGGGCCCCCTTTGATGCATTTTTTTTTTCGATTTCGGTTTTTTCGATTGGAGAAATGGATTCTATGAAAAAAACCAGACAGATTGGTATGATCGAAGTTGAAAATCGGTCCATCCGTTCGGAAGTTAAGGCGATCTGAAGAATTCGAAAAAGTTTCAAGGGGGCCCCCTTTGATGCATTTTTTTTTCCATTTCGGTTTTTTCGATTAAAGAAATGGATTCTATGAAAAAAACAAGCAGATTGGTATGATCGAAGATGAAAATCGGTCCATCCGTTCGGAAGTTAAGGCGATCTGAAGAATTCGAAAAAGTTCCAAGGGGGCCCCCTTTGATGCATTTTTTTTTCGATTTCGGTTTTTTCGATTGGAGAAATGGATTCTATGAAGAAAAACAAGCAGATTGGTATGATGGAAGTTGAAAATCGGTCCATCCGTTCGGAAGTTAAGGCGATCTGAAGAATTCGATAAAGTTCCAAGGGGACCCCCTTTGATGCAATTTTTTTTTCGATTCCGGTTTTTCCGATTGGAGAAATGGATTCTATGAAAAAAAACAAGCAGATTGGTATGATCAAAGTTGAAAGTAGGTCCATCCGTTCGGAAGTTGAGGCGATCTAAAGAATTCGAATAAGTTCCAAGGGGACCTCCTTTGATGCAATTTTTTTTTCGATTTCGGTTTTTTCGATTGGAGAAATGGATTTTATGAAAAAAATAACAAGCAGATTGGTATGATCGAAGTTGAAAATCGGTCCATCCGTTTGGAAAATCTGAAAAATTCGAAAAAGTTCCAAGGGGGCCCCCTTTGATGCATTTTTTTTTTTCGATTTCGGTTTTTTCGATTGGAGAAATGGATTAAATAAAAAAAAAACAGATTGGTATGATCGAAGTTGAAAATCGATCCATCCGTTCGGAAGTCAAGGCGATCTGAAGAATTCGAAAACAGTTCCAGGGGGCCCCCTTTGATGATTTTTTTTTTCGATTTCGGTTTTTTCGATTGAAGAAATGGATTCTATGAAAAAAAACAAGCAGATTGGTATGATCGAAGTTGAAAATCGGTCCATCCGTTCGGAAGTTGAGGCGATATGAAGAATTCGAAAAAATTCCAAGGGGGCCCCCTTTGATGCATTTTTTTTTTCGATTTCGGATTTTTCGATTGGAGAAATGGATTCTATGAAAAAAAAAACAAACAGATTGGTATGATTGAAGTTGAAAATCGGTCCATCCGTTCGGAAGTTAAGGCGATCTGAAGAATTCGAAAAAGTTCCAAAGGGGCCCCCTTTGATGCATTTTTTTTTTCGATTCCGGTTTTTTCGATCGGAGAAATGGATTCAATGAAAAAAAACAAGCAGATTGGTATGATCAAAGTTGAAAATCGGTCCATCCGTTTGGAAGTTAAGGCGATCTGAAGAATTCGAAAAAGTTCCAAGGGGGCCCCCTTTGATGCATTTTTTTTTCGATTTCGGTTTTTTCGATTGGAGAAATGGATTTTATGAAAAAAAAACAAACAGATTGGTATGATCGAAGTTGAAAATCGGTCCATCCGTTAGGAAGTTAAGGCGATCTGAAGAATTCGAAAAAGTTCCAAGGGAGCTCCCTTTGATGAATTTTTTTTTTTGATTTCGGTTTTTTCGATTGGAGAAATTGATTCTATGAAAAAAAAACAAGTAGATTGGTATGATCGAAGTTGAAAATCGGTCCATCCGTTTGGAAGTTAAGGCGATCTGAAGAATTCGAGAAAGTTCCAAGGGGACCCCCTTTGATGCAATTTTTTTTTGATTTCGGTTTTTTCGATTGAAGAAATGGATTCTATGAAAAAAAAACAAGCAGTTTGGTATGATCGAAGTTGAAAATCGGTCCATCCGTTCGGAAGTTAAGGCGATCTGAAGAATTCGAAGAAGTTCCAAGGGGGCCCCCTCTGATGCATTTTTTTTTTCGATTTCGGTTTTTTCGATTGGAGAAATGGATTTTATGAAAAAAAAACAAACAGATTGGTATGATCGAAGTTGAAAATCGGTCAATCCGTTCGGAAGTTGAGGCGATCTGAAGAATTCGAAAAAGTTCCAAGGGGGCCCCCTTTGATGCAATTTTTTTTTTAGATTTCGGTTTTTTCGATTGGAGAAATGGATTCTATGAAAAAAAACAAGTAGATTGGCATGATCGAAGTTGAAAATCGGTCCATCCGTTTGGAAGTTAAGGCGATCTGAAGAATTCGAAAAAGTTCCAAGGGGACCCCCTTTGATGCAATTTTTTTTCTGATTTCGGTTTTTTCGATTGAAGAAATGGATTCTATGAAAAAAAAAACAAGCAGTTTGGTATGATCGAAGTTGAAAATCGGTCCATCCGTTCGGAAGTTAAGGCGATCTGAAGAATTCGAAAAAGTTCCAAGGGAGCTCCCTTTGATAAATTTTTTTTTCGACTTCGGTTTTTTCTATTGGAGAAATTGATTCTATGAAAATAACAAGCAGATTGGTATGATCGAAGTTGAAAATCGGTCCATCCGTTTGGAAGTTGAGGCGATCTGAAGAATTCGAAAAAGTTCCAAGGGAGCCCCTTTTGATGCATTTTTTTTTCGATTTCGGTTTTTTTGATTGGAGAAATGGATTCAATGAAAAAAAACAAGCAGATTGGTATGATCGAAGTTGAAAATCGGTCCATCCGTTTGGAAGTTAAGGCGATCTGAAGAATTCGAAAAAGTTCCAAGGGGGCCCCCTTTGATGCATTTTTTTTTCGATTTCGGTTTTTTCGATTGGAGAAATGGATTTTATGAAAAAAAAAACAAACAGATTGGTATGATCGAAGTTGAAAATCGGTCCATCCGTTAGGAAGTTAAGGCGATCTGAAGAATTCGAAAAAGTTCCAAGGGAGCTCCCTTTGATGAATTTTTTTGTTTCGATTTCGGTTTTTTTATTGGAGAAATGGATTCTATGAGAAAAAACAAGCAGATTGGTATGATCGAAGTTGAAAATCGATCCATCCGTTCGGAATTTAAGGCGATCTGAAGAATTCGAAGAAGTTTCAAGGGGGCCCCCTTTGATGCATTTTTTTTTTCGATTTCGGTTTTTTCGATTGGAGAAATGGATTCTATGAAAAAAACCAGACAGATTGGTATGATCGAAGTTGAAAATCGGTCCATCCGTTCGGAAGTTAAGGCGATCTGAAGAATTCGAAAAAGTTTCAAGGGGGCCCCCTTTGATGCATTTTTTTTTCCATTTCGGTTTTTTCGATTAAAGAAATGGATTCTATGAAAAAAACAAGCAGATTGGTATGATCGAAGATGAAAATCGGTCCATCCGTTCGGAAGTTAAGGCGATCTGAAGAATTCGAAAAAGTTCCAAGGGGGCCCCCTTTGATTCCTTTTTTTTTTTTTTCGATTTCGGTTTTTTCGATTGGAGAAATGGATTCTATGAAGAAAAACAAGCAGATTGGTATGATGGAAGTTGAAAATCGGTCCATCCGTTCGGAAGTTAAGGCGATCTGAAGAATTCGATAAAGTTCCAAGGGGACCCCCTTTGATGCAATTTTTTTTTCGATTCCGGTTTTTCCGATTGGAGAAATGGATTCTATGAAAAAAAAACAAGCAGATTGGTATGATCAAAGTTGAAATTAGGTCCATCCGTTCGGAAGTTGAGGCGATCTAAAGAATTCGAATAAGTTCCAAGGGAACCTCCTTTGATGCAATTTTTTTTTCGATTTCGGTTTTTTCGATTGGAGAAATGGATTTTATGAAAAAAAAAAACAAGCAGATTGGTATGATCGAAGTTGAAAATCGGTCCATCCGTTTGGAAGTTAAGGCGATCTGAAAAATTCGAAAAAGTTCCAAGGGGGCCCCCTTTGATGCATTTTTTTTTCGATTTCGGTTTTTTCGATTGGAGAAATGGATTTAATGAAAAAAAAAACAGATTGGTATGATCGAAGTTGAAAATCGATCCATCCGTTCGGAAGTTAAGGCGATCTGAAGAATTCGAAAAAAGTTCCAAGGGGGCCCCCTTTGATGATTTTTTTTTTCGATTTCGGTTTTTTCGATTGAAGAAATGGATTCTATGAAAAAAAACAAGCAGATTGGTATGATCGGAGTTGAAAATCGGTCCATCCGTTCGGAAGTTGAGGCGATATGAAGAATTCGAAAAAATTCCAAGGGGGCCCCCTTTGATGCATTTTTTTTTTCGATTTCGGTTTTTTCGATTGGAGAAATAGATTCTATGAAAAAAAACAAACAGATTGATATGATCGAAGTTGAAAATCGGTCCATCCGTTCGGAAGTTAAGGCGATCTGAAGAATTCGAAAAAGTTCCTCCAAGGGGGCCCCCTTTGATGCATTTTTTTTTCGATTCCGGTTTTTTCGATTGGAGAAATGGATTCTATGAAAAAAAAAAACAAACAGATTGGTATGATCGAAGTTGAAAATCGGTCCATCCGTTCGGAAGTTAAGGCGATCTGAAGAATTCGAAAAAGTTCCAAGTGGGCCCCCTTTGATGCATTTTTTTTTTCGATTTCGGTTTTTTCGATTGGAGAAATGGATTCTATGAAAAAAAAACAAGCAGATTGGTATGATCGAAGTTGAAAATCGGTCCATCCGTTTGGAAGTTAAGGCGATCTGAAGAATTCGAAAAAGTTCCAAGGGGACCCCCTTTGATGCAATTTTTTTTTCGATTTCGGTTTTTTCGATTGGAGAAATGGATTCTATGAAAAAAACAAGCATATTGGTATGATCGAAGTTGAAAATCTGTCAATCCGTTCGAAAGTTAAGGCGATCTGAAGAATTCGAAAAAGTTCCAAGGGGGCCCCCTTTGATGCAATTTTTTTTTTAGATTTCGGTTTTTTCGATTGGAGAAATGGATTCTATGAAAAAAAAACAAGCAGATTGGTATGATCGAAGTTGAAAATCGGTCCATCCGTTTGGAAGTTAAGGCGATCTGAAGAATTCGAAAAAGTTCCAAGGGGACCCCCTTTGATGCAATTTTTTTTTCGATTTCGGTTTTTTCGATTGAAGAAATGGATTCTATGAAAAAAAACAAGCAGTTTGGTATGATCGAAGTTGAAAATCGGTCCATCCGTTCGGAAGTTAAGGCGGTCTGAAGAATTCGAAAAAGTTCCAAGGGGGCCCAATTTGATGCATTTTTTTTTCGATTTCGGTTTTTTCGATTGGAGAAATGGATTCTATGAAAAAAACAAGCAGATTGGTATGATCGAAGTTGAAAATCGGTCAATCCGTTCGGAAGTTAAGGCGATCTGAAGAATTCGAAAGAGTTCCAGAAGGCCCCCTTTGATGCAATTTTTTTTTCAGATTTCGGTTTTTTCGATTGGAGAAATGGATTCTATGAAAAAAAAACAAGTAGATTGGTATGATCGAAGTTGAAAATCGGTCCATCCGTTTGGAAGTTAAGGCGATCTGAAGAATTCGAAAAAGTTCCAAGGGGACCCCCTTTGATGCAATTTTTTTTTTATTTCGGTTTTTTCGATTGGAGAAATGGATTCTATGAAAAAAAACAAGCAGTTTGGTATGATCGAAGTTGAAAATCGGTCCATCCGTTCGGAAGTTAAGGCGATCTGAAGAATTCGAAAAAGTTCCAACAGGACCCCTTCGATGCAATTTTTTTTCGATTTCGGTTTTTTCTATTGAAGAAATGGATTCTATGAAAAAACAAGCAAATTGGTATGCGCGAAATTGAAAATCGGTCTATCCGTTCGGAAGTTAAGGCGGTCTGAAGAATTCGAAAAAGTTCCAAGGGGGCCACCTTTGATGCATTTTTTTTTCGATTTCGGTTTTTTCGATTGGAGAAATGGATTCTATAAAAAAAACAAGCAGATTGGTATGATCGAAGTTGAAAATCGGTCAATCCGTTCGGAAGTTAAGGCGATCTGAAGAATTCGAAAAAGGGGGGGGACCCCCTTTGATGCAATTTTTTTTTCGATTTCGGTTTTTTCGATTGGAGAAATGGATTCTATGAAAAAAAACAAGCAGTTTGGTATGATCGAAGTTGAAAATCGGTCCATCCGTTCGGAAGTTAAGGCGATCTGAAGAATTCGAAAAAGTTCCAAGAGGACCCCCTTTGATGCAATTTCTTTTTCGATTTCGGTTTTTTCTATTGAAGAAATGGATTCTATGAAAAAACAAGCAGATTGGTATGCGCGAAATTGAAAATCGGTCCATCCGTTCGGAAGTTAAGGCGGTCTGAAGAATTCGAAAAAGTTCCAAGGAGGCCCCCTTTGATGCAATTTTTTTTCGATTTCGGTTTTTTCGATTGGAGAAATGGATTCTATGAAAAAAAAACAAGCAGTTTGGTATGATCGAAATTGAAAATCGGTCCATCCGTTCGGAAGTTAAGGCGGTCTGAAGAATTCGAAAAAGTTCCAAGGGGGCCCAATTTGATGCATTTTTTTTTCGATTTCGGTTTTTTCGATTGGAGAAATGGATTCTATGAAAAAAACAAGCAGATTGGTATGATCGAAGTTGAAAATCGGTCAATCCGTTCGGAAGTTAAGGCGATCTGAAGAATTCGAAAAAGTTCCAAGGGGGCCCCCTTTGATGCAATTTTTTTTTAAGATTTCGGTTTTTTCGATTGGAGAAATGGATTCTATGAAAAAAAACAAGTAGATTGGTATGATCGAAGTTGAAAATCGGTCCATCCGTTCGGAAGTTAAGGCGATCTGAAGAATTCGAAAAAGTTCCAAGTGGGCCCCCTTTGATGCATTTTTTTTTTCGATTTCGGTTTTTTCGATTGGAGAAATGGATTCTATGAAAAAAAAACAAGCAGATTGGTATGATCGAAGTTGAAAATCGGTCCATCCGTTTGGAAGTTAAGGCGATCTGAAGAATTCGAAAAAGTTCCAAGGGGACCCCCTTTGATGCAATTTTTTTTTCGATTTCGGTTTTTTCGATTGGAGAAATGGATTCTATGAAAAAAACAAGCATATTGGTATGATCGAAGTTGAAAATCTGTCAATCCGTTCGAAAGTTAAGGCGATCTGAAGAATTCGAAAAAGTTCCAAGGGGGCCCCCTTTGATGCAATTTTTTTTTTAGATTTCGGTTTTTTCGATTGGAGAAATGGATTCTATGAAAAAAAACAAGCAGATTGGTATGATCGAAGTTGAAAATCGGTCCATCCGTTTGGAAGTTAAGGCGATCTGAAGAATTCGAAAAAGTTCCAAGGGGACCCCCTTTGATGCAATTTTTTTTTCGATTTCGGTTTTTTCGATTGGAGAAATGGATTCTATGAAAAAAAAACAAGCAGTTTGGTATGATCGAAGTTGAAAATCGGTCCATCCGTTCGGAAGTTAAGGCGGTCTGAAGAATTCGAAAAAGTTCCAAGGGAGCCCAATTTGATGCATTTTTTTTTCGATTTCGGTTTTTTCGATTGGAGAAATGGATTCTATGAAAAAAACAAGCAGATTGGTATGATCGAAGTTGAAAATCGGTCAATCCGTTCGGAAGTTAAGGCGATCTGAAGAATTCGAAAAAGTTCCAGAAGGCCCCCTTTGATGCAATTTTTTTTTCAGATTTCGGTTTTTTCGATTGGAGAAATGGATTCTATGAAAAAAAAACAAGTAGATTGGTATGATCGAAGTTGAAAATCGGTCCATCCGTTCGGAAGTTAAGGCGATCTGAAGAATTCGAAAAAGTTCCAAGAGGACCCCCTTTGATGCAATTTCTTTTTCGATTTCGGTTTTTTCTATTGAAGAAATGGATTCTATGAAAAAACAAGCAGATTGGTATGCGCGAAATTGAAAATCGGTCCATCCGTTCGGAAGTTAAGGCGGTCTGAAGAATTCGAAAAAGTTCCAAGGAGGCCCCCTTTGATGCAATTTTTTTTCGATTTCGGTTTTTTCGATTGGAGAAATGGATTCTATGAAAAAAAAACAAGCAGTTTGGTATGATCGAAATTGAAAATCGGTCCATCCGTTCGGAAGTTAAGGCGGTCTGAAGAATTCGAAAAAGTTCCAAGGGGGCCCAATTTGATGCATTTTTTTTTCGATTTCGGTTTTTTCTATTGAAGAAATGGATTCTATGAAAAAACAAGCAGATTGGTATGCGCGAAATTGAAAATCGGTCCATCCGTTCGGAAGTTAAGGCGGTCTGAAGAATTCGAAAAAGTTCCAAGGAGGCCCCCTTTGATGCAATTTTTTTTCGATTTCGGTTTTTTCGATTGGAGAAATGGATTCTATGAAAAAAAAACAAGCAGTTTGGTATGATCGAAATTGAAAATCGGTCCATCCGTTCGGAAGTTAAGGCGGTCTGAAGAATTCGAAAAAGTTCCAAGGGGGCCCAATTTGATGCATTTTTTTTTCGATTTCGGTTTTTTCGATTGGAGAAATGGATTCTATGAAAAAAACAAGCAGATTGGTATGATCGAAGTTGAAAATCGGTCAATCCGTTCGGAAGTTAAGGCGATCTGAAGAATTCGAAAAAGTTCCAAGGGGGCCCCCTTTGATGCAATTTTTTTTTAAGATTTCGGTTTTTTCGATTGGAGAAATGGATTCTATGAAAAAAAACAAGTAGATTGGTATGATCGAAGTTGAAAATCGGTCCATCCGTTCGGAAGTTAAGGCGATCTGAAGAATTCGAAAAAGTTCCAAGTGGGCCCCCTTTGATGCATTTTTTTTTCGATTTCGGTTTTTTCGATTGGAGAAATGGATTCTATGAAAAAAAAACAAGCAGATTGGTATGATCGAAGTTGAAAATCGGTCCATCCGTTTGGAAGTTAAGGCGATCTGAAGAATTCGAAAAAGTTCCAAGGGGACCCCCTTTGATGCAATTTTTTTTTCGATTTCGGTTTTTCCGATTGGAGAAATGGATTCTATGAAAAAAACAAGCATATTGGTATGATCGAAGTTGAAAATCTGTCAATCCGTTCGAAAGTTAAGGCGATCTGAAGAATTCGAAAAAGTTCCAAGGGGGCCCCCTTTGATGCAATTTTTTTTTTAGATTTCGGTTTTTTCGATTGGAGAAATGGATTCTATGAAAAAAAAACAAGCAGATTGGTATGATCGAAGTTGAAAATCGGTCCATCCGTTTGGAAGTTAAGGCGATCTGAAGAATTCGAAAAAGTTCCAAGGGGACCCCCTTTGATGCAATTTTTTTTTCGATTTCGGTTTTTTCGATTGGAGAAATGGATTCTATGAAAAAAAAACAAGCAGTTTGGTATGATCGAAGTTGAAAATCGGTCCATCCGTTCGGAAGTTAAGGCGGTCTGAAGAATTCGAAAAAGTTCCAAGGGGGCCCAATTTGATGCATTTTTTTTTCGATTTCGGTTTTTTCGATTGGAGAAATGGATTCTATGAAAAAAACAAGCAGATTGGTATGATCGAAGTTGAAAATCGGTCAATCCGTTCGGAAGTTAAGGCGATCTGAAGAATTCGAAAAAGTTCCAGAAGGCCCCCTTTGATGCAATTTTTTTTTCAGATTTCGGTTTTTTCGATTGGAGAAATGGATTCTATGAAAAAAAAACAAGTAGATTGGTATGATCGAAGTTGAAAATCGGTCCATCCGTTTGGAAGTTAAGGCGATCTGAAGAATTCGAAAAAGTTCCAAGGGGACCCCCTTTGATGCAATTTTTTTTTTGATTTCGGTTTTTTCGATTGGAGAAATGGATTCTATGAAAAAAAACAAGCAGTTTGGTATGATCGAAGTTGAAAATCGGTCCATCCGTTCGGAAGTTAAGGCGATCTGAAGAATTCGAAAAAGTTCCAACAGGACCCCTTTGATGCAATTTTTTTTCGATTTCGGTTTTTTCTATTGAAGAAATGGATTCTATGAAAAAACAAGCAAATTGGTATGCGCGAAATTGAAAATCGGTCTATCCGTTCGGAAGTTAAGGCGGTCTGAAGAATTCGAAAAAGTTCCAAGGGGGCCACCTTTGATGCATTTTTTTTTCGATTTCGGTTTTTTCGATTGGAGAAATGGATTCTATAAAAAAAACAAGCAGATTGGTATGATTGAAGTTGAAAATCGGTCAATCCGTTCGGAAGTTAAGGCGATCTGAAGAATTCGAAAAAGGGGGGGACCCCCTTTGATGCAATTTTTTTTTCGATTTCGGTTTTTTCGATTGGAGAAATGGATTCTATGAAAAAAAACAAGCAGTTTGGTATGATCGAAGTTGAAAATCGGTCCATCCGTTCGGAAGTTAA
This sequence comes from Chrysomela aeneicollis, assembly GCA_029955515.1. NCBI lineage: Eukaryota > Metazoa > Arthropoda > Insecta > Coleoptera > Chrysomelidae > Chrysomela > Chrysomela aeneicollis. The sequence goes on from JARUHQ010000006.1 coordinate 18,630,628, forward strand.
GGCGATCTGAAGAATTCGAAAAAGTTCCAAGAGGACCCCCTTTGATGCAATTTCTTTTTCGATTTCGGTTTTTTCTATTGAAGAAATGGATTCTATGAAAAAACAAGCAGATTGGTATGCGCGAAATTGAAAATCGGTCCATCCGTTCGGAAGTTAAGGCGGTCTGAAGAATTCGAAAAAGTTCCAAGGAGGCCCCCTTTGATGCAATTTTTTTTCGATTTCGGTTTTTTCGATTGGAGAAATGGATTCTATGAAAAAAAAACAAGCAGTTTGGTATGATCGAAATTGAAAATCGGTCCATCCGTTCGGAAGTTAAGGCGGTCTGAAGAATTCGAAAAAGTTCCAAGGGGGCCCAATTTGATGCATTTTTTTTTCGATTTCGGTTTTTTCGATTGGAGAAATGGATTCTATGAAAAAAACAAGCAGATTGGTATGATCGAAGTTGAAAATCGGCCAATCCGTTCGGAAGTTAAGGCGATCTGAAGAATTCGAAAAAGTTCCAAGGGGGCCCCCTTTGATGCAATTTTTTTTTAAGATTTCGGTTTTTTCGATTGGAGAAATGGATTCTATGAAAAAAAACAAGTAGATTGGTATGATCGAAGTTGAAAATCGGTCCATCCGTTTGGAAGTTAAGGCGATCTGAAGAATTCGAAAAAGTTCCAAGGGGACCCCCTTTGATGCAATTTTTTTTTGATTTCGGTTTTTTCGATTGGAGAAATGGATTCTATGAAAAAAAAACAAGCAGTTTGGTATGATCGAAGTTGAAAATCGGTCCATCCGTTCGGAAGTTAAGGCGATCTGAAGAATTCGAAAAAGTTCCAACAGGACTCCCTTTGATGCAATTTTTTTTCGATTTCGGTTTTTTCTATTGAAGAAATGGATTCTATAAAAAAACAAGCAAATTGGTATGCGCGAAATTGAAAATCGGTCCATCCGTTCGGAAGTTAAATCGGTCTGAAGAATTCGAAAAAGTTCCAAGGGGGCCACCTTTGATGCATTTTTTTTTCGATTTCGGTTTTTTCGATTGGAGAAATGGATTCTATAAAAAAAACAAGCAGATTGGTATGATCGAAGTTGAAAATCGGTCAATCCGTTCGGAAGTTAAGGCGATCTGAAGAATTCGAAAAAGTTCCAAGGGGGCCCCCTTTGATGCAATTTTTTTTTTAGATTTCGATTTTTTCGATTGGAGAAATGGATTCTATGAAAAAAAAACAAGCAGTTTGGTATGATCGAAGTTGAAAATCGGTCCATCCGTTCGGAAGTTAAGGCGATCTGAAGAATTCGAAAAAGTTCCCTTTGATGCAATTTTTTTTTTCGATTTCGGTTTTTTCTATTGAAGAAATGGATTCTATGAAGAAACAAGCAAATTGGTATGCGCGAAATTGAAAATCGGTCCATCCGTTCGGAAGTTAAGGCAGTCTGAAGAATTCGAAAAAGTTCCAAGGGGACCCCCTTTGATGCAATTTTTTTTTGATTTCGGTTTTTTCGATTGGAGAAATGGATTCTATGAAAAAAAACAAGCAGTTTGGTATGATCGAAGTTGAAAATCGGTCCATCCGTTCGGAAGTTAAGGCGATCTGAAGAATTCGAAAAAGTTCCAAGTGGGCCCCCTTTGATGCATTTTTTTTTTCGATTTCGGTTTTTTCGATTAGAGAAATGGATTCTATGAAAAAAAAACAAGCAGATTGGTATGATCGAAGTTGAAAATCGGTCCATCCGTTTGGAAGTTAAGGCGATCTGAAGAATTCGAAAAAGTTCCAAGGGGACCCCCTTTGATGCAATTTTTTTTTCGATTTCGGTTTTTTCGATTGGAGAAATGGATTCTATGAAAAAAACAAGCATATTGGTATGATCGAAGTTGAAAATCTGTCAATCCGTTCGAAAGTTAAGGCGATCTGAAGAATTCGAAAAAGTTCCAAGGGGGCCCCCTTTGATCCAATTTTTTTTTCAGATTTCGGTTTTTTCGATTGGAGAAATGGATTCTATGAAAAAAAAACAAGCAGATTGGTATGATCGAAGTTGAAAATCGGTCCATCCGTTTGGAAGTTAAGGCGATCTGAAGAATTCGAAAAAGTTCCAAGGGGGCCCAATTTGATGCATTTTTTTTTCGATTTCGGTTTTTTCGATTGGAGAAATGGATTCTATGAAAAAAACAAGCAGATTGGTATGATCGAAGTTGAAAATCGGTCAATCCGTTTGGAAGTTAAGGCGATCTGAAGAATTCGAAAAAGTTCCAGAAGGCCCCCTTTGATGCAATTTTTTTTTCAGATTTCGGTTTTTTCGATTGGAGAAATGGATTCTATGAAAAAAAACAAGTAGAATGGTATGATCGAAGTTGAAAATCGGTCCATCCGTTTGGAAGTTAAGGCGATCTGAAGAATTCGAAAAAGTTCCAAGGGGACCCCCTTTGATGCAATTTTTTTTTTGATTTCGGTTTTTTCGATTGGAGAAATGGATTCTATGAAAAAAAAACAAGCAGTTTGGTATGATCGAAGTTGAAAATCGGTCCATCCGTTCGGAAGTTAAGGCGATCTGAAGAATTCGAAAAAGTTCCAACAGGACCCCTTTGATGCAATTTTTTTTTCGATTTCGGTTTTTTCTATTGAAGAAATGGATTCTATGAAAAAACAAGCAAATTGGTATGCGCGAAATTGAAAATCGGTCTATCCGTTCGGAAGTTAAGGCGGTCTGAAGAATTCGAAAAAGTTCCAAGGGGGCCACCTTTGATGCATTTTTTTTCGATTTCGGTTTTTTCGATTGGAGAAATGGATTCTATAAAAAAAACAAGCAGATTGGTATGATCGAAGTTGAAAATCGGTCAATCCGTTCGGAAGTTAAGGCGATCTGAAGAATTCGAAAAAGTTCCAAGGGGGCCCCCTTTGATGCAATTTTTTTTTAAGATTTCGGTTTTTTCGATTGGAGAAATGGATTCTATGAAAAAAAACAAGTAGATTGGTATGATCGAAGTTGAAAATCGGTCCATCCGTTCGGAAGTTAAGGCGATCTGAAGAATTCGAAAAAGTTCCAAGTGGGCCCCCTTTGATGCATTTTTTTTTTCGATTTCGGTTTTTTCGATTGGAGAAATGGATTCTATGAAAAAAAAACAAGCAGATTGGTATGATCGAAGTTGAAAATCGGTCCATCCGTTTGGAAGTTAAGGCGATCTGAAGAATTCGAAAAAGTTCCAAGGGGACCCCCTTTGATGCAATTTTTTTTTCGATTTCGGTTTTTTCGATTGGAGAAATGGATTCTATGAAAAAAACAAGCATATTGGTATGATCGAAGTTGAAAATCTGTCAATCCGTTCGAAAGTTAAGGCGATCTGAAGAATTCGAAAAAGTTCCAAGGGGGCCCCCTTTGATGCAATTTTTTTTTTAGATTTCGGTTTTTTCGATTGGAGAAATGGATTCTATGAAAAAAAACAAGCAGATTGGTATGATCGAAGTTGAAAATCGGTCCATCCGTTTGGAAGTTAAGGCGATCTGAAGAATTCGAAAAAGTTCCAAGGGGACCCCCTTTGATGCAATTTTTTTTTCGATTTCGGTTTTTTCGATTGGAGAAATGGATTCTATGAAAAAAAAACAAGCAGTTTGGTATGATCGAAGTTGAAAATCGGTCCATCCGTTCGGAAGTTAAGGCGGTCTGAAGAATTCGAAAAAGTTCCAAGGGAGCCCAATTTGATGCATTTTTTTTTCGATTTCGGTTTTTTCGATTGGAGAAATGGATTCTATGAAAAAAACAAGCAGATTGGTATGATCGAAGTTGAAAATCGGTCAATCCGTTCGGAAGTTAAGGCGATCTGAAGAATTCGAAAAAGTTCCAGAAGGCCCCCTTTGATGCAATTTTTTTTTCAGATTTCGGTTTTTTCGATTGGAGAAATGGATTCTATGAAAAAAAAACAAGTAGATTGGTATGATCGAAGTTGAAAATCGGTCCATCCGTTCGGAAGTTAAGGCGATCTGAAGAATTCGAAAAAGTTCCAAGAGGACCCCCTTTGATGCAATTTCTTTTTCGATTTCGGTTTTTTCTATTGAAGAAATGGATTCTATGAAAAAACAAGCAGATTGGTATGCGCGAAATTGAAAATCGGTCCATCCGTTCGGAAGTTAAGGCGGTCTGAAGAATTCGAAAAAGTTCCAAGGAGGCCCCCTTTGATGCAATTTTTTTTCGATTTCGGTTTTTTCGATTGGAGAAATGGATTCTATGAAAAAAAAACAAGCAGTTTGGTATGATCGAAATTGAAAATCGGTCCATCCGTTCGGAAGTTAAGGCGGTCTGAAGAATTCGAAAAAGTTCCAAGGGGGCCCAATTTGATGCATTTTTTTTTCGATTTCGGTTTTTTCTATTGAAGAAATGGATTCTATGAAAAAACAAGCAGATTGGTATGCGCGAAATTGAAAATCGGTCCATCCGTTCGGAAGTTAAGGCGGTCTGAAGAATTCGAAAAAGTTCCAAGGAGGCCCCCTTTGATGCAATTTTTTTTCGATTTCGGTTTTTTCGATTGGAGAAATGGATTCTATGAAAAAAAAACAAGCAGTTTGGTATGATCGAAATTGAAAATCGGTCCATCCGTTCGGAAGTTAAGGCGGTCTGAAGAATTCGAAAAAGTTCCAAGGGGGCCCAATTTGATGCATTTTTTTTTCGATTTCGGTTTTTTCGATTGGAGAAATGGATTCTATGAAAAAAACAAGCAGATTGGTATGATCGAAGTTGAAAATCGGTCAATCCGTTCGGAAGTTAAGGCGATCTGAAGAATTCGAAAAAGTTCCAAGGGGGCCCCCTTTGATGCAATTTTTTTTTAAGATTTCGGTTTTTTCGATTGGAGAAATGGATTCTATGAAAAAAAACAAGTAGATTGGTATGATCGAAGTTGAAAATCGGTCCATCCGTTCGGAAGTTAAGGCGATCTGAAGAATTCGAAAAAGTTCCAAGTGGGCCCCCTTTGATGCATTTTTTTTTCGATTTCGGTTTTTTCGATTGGAGAAATGGATTCTATGAAAAAAAAACAAGCAGATTGGTATGATCGAAGTTGAAAATCGGTCCATCCGTTTGGAAGTTAAGGCGATCTGAAGAATTCGAAAAAGTTCCAAGGGGACCCCCTTTGATGCAATTTTTTTTTCGATTTCGGTTTTTCCGATTGGAGAAATGGATTCTATGAAAAAAACAAGCATATTGGTATGATCGAAGTTGAAAATCTGTCAATCCGTTCGAAAGTTAAGGCGATCTGAAGAATTCGAAAAAGTTCCAAGGGGGCCCCCTTTGATGCAATTTTTTTTTTAGATTTCGGTTTTTTCGATTGGAGAAATGGATTCTATGAAAAAAAAAACAAGCAGATTGGTATGATCGAAGTTGAAAATCGGTCCATCCGTTTGGAAGTTAAGGCGATCTGAAGAATTCGAAAAAGTTCCAAGGGGACCCCCTTTGATGCAATTTTTTTTTCGATTTCGGTTTTTTCGATTGGAGAAATGGATTCTATGAAAAAAAAACAAGCAGTTTGGTATGATCGAAGTTGAAAATCGGTCCATCCGTTCGGAAGTTAAGGCGGTCTGAAGAATTCGAAAAAGTTCCAAGGGGGCCCAATTTGATGCATTTTTTTTTCGATTTCGGTTTTTTCGATTGGAGAAATGGATTCTATGAAAAAAACAAGCAGATTGGTATGATCGAAGTTGAAAATCGGTCAATCCGTTCGGAAGTTAAGGCGATCTGAAGAATTCGAAAAAGTTCCAGAAGGCCCCCTTTGATGCAATTTTTTTTTCAGATTTCGGTTTTTTCGATTGGAGAAATGGATTCTATGAAAAAAAAACAAGTAGATTGGTATGATCGAAGTTGAAAATCGGTCCATCCGTTTGGAAGTTAAGGCGATCTGAAGAATTCGAAAAAGTTCCAAGGGGACCCCCTTTGATGCAATTTTTTTTTTGATTTCGGTTTTTTCGATTGGAGAAATGGATTCTATGAAAAAAAACAAGCAGTTTGGTATGATCGAAGTTGAAAATCGGTCCATCCGTTCGGAAGTTAAGGCGATCTGAAGAATTCGAAAAAGTTCCAACAGGACCCCTTTGATGCAATTTTTTTTCGATTTCGGTTTTTTCTATTGAAGAAATGGATTCTATGAAAAAACAAGCAAATTGGTATGCGCGAAATTGAAAATCGGTCTATCCGTTCGGAAGTTAAGGCGGTCTGAAGAATTCGAAAAAGTTCCAAGGGGGCCACCTTTGATGCATTTTTTTTTCGATTTCGGTTTTTTCGATTGGAGAAATGGATTCTATAAAAAAAACAAGCAGATTGGTATGATTGAAGTTGAAAATCGGTCAATCCGTTCGGAAGTTAAGGCGATCTGAAGAATTCGAAAAAGGGGGGGACCCCCTTTGATGCAATTTTTTTTTCGATTTCGGTTTTTTCGATTGGAGAAATGGATTCTATGAAAAAAAACAAGCAGTTTGGTATGATCGAAGTTGAAAATCGGTCCATCCGTTCGGAAGTTAAGGCGATCTGAAGAATTCGAAAAAGTTCCAAGAGGACCCCCTTTGATGCAATTTCTTTTTCGATTTCGGTTTTTTCTATTGAAGAAATGGATTCTATGAAAAAACAAGCAGATTGGTATGCGCGAAATTGAAAATCGGTCCATCCGTTCGGAAGTTAAGGCGGTCTGAAGAATTCGAAAAAGTTCCAAGGAGGCCCCCTTTGATGCAATTTTTTTTCGATTTCGGTTTTTTCGATTGGAGAAATGGATTCTATGAAAAAAAAACAAGCAGTTTGGTATGATCGAAATTGAAAATCGGTCCATCCGTTCGGAAGTTAAGGCGGTCTGAAGAATTCGAAAAAGTTCCAAGGGGGCCCAATTTGATGCATTTTTTTTTCGATTTCGGTTTTTTCGATTGGAGAAATGGATTCTATGAAAAAAACAAGCAGATTGGTATGATCGAAGTTGAAAATCGGCCAATCCGTTCGGAAGTTAAGGCGATCTGAAGAATTCGAAAAAGTTCCAAGGGGGCCCCCTTTGATGCAATTTTTTTTTAAGATTTCGGTTTTTTCGATTGGAGAAATGGATTCTATGAAAAAAAACAAGTAGATTGGTATGATCGAAGTTGAAAATCGGTCCATCCGTTTGGAAGTTAAGGCGATCTGAAGAATTCGAAAAAGTTCCAAGGGGACCCCCTTTGATGCAATTTTTTTTTGATTTCGGTTTTTTCGATTGGAGAAATGGATTCTATGAAAAAAAAACAAGCAGTTTGGTATGATCGAAGTTGAAAATCGGTCCATCCGTTCGGAAGTTAAGGCGATCTGAAGAATTCGAAAAAGTTCCAACAGGACTCCCTTTGATGCAATTTTTTTTCGATTTCGGTTTTTTCTATTGAAGAAATGGATTCTATAAAAAAACAAGCAAATTGGTATGCGCGAAATTGAAAATCGGTCCATCCGTTCGGAAGTTAAATCGGTCTGAAGAATTCGAAAAAGTTCCAAGGGGGCCACCTTTGATGCATTTTTTTTTCGATTTCGGTTTTTTCGATTGGAGAAATGGATTCTATAAAAAAAACAAGCAGATTGGTATGATCGAAGTTGAAAATCGGTCAATCCGTTCGGAAGTTAAGGCGATCTGAAGAATTCGAAAAAGTTCCAAGGGGGCCCCCTTTGATGCAATTTTTTTTTTAGATTTCGATTTTTTCGATTGGAGAAATGGATTCTATGAAAAAAAAACAAGCAGTTTGGTATGATCGAAGTTGAAAATCGGTCCATCCGTTCGGAAGTTAAGGCGATCTGAAGAATTCGAAAAAGTTCCCTTTGATGCAATTTTTTTTTTCGATTTCGGTTTTTTCTATTGAAGAAATGGATTCTATGAAGAAACAAGCAAATTGGTATGCGCGAAATTGAAAATCGGTCCATCCGTTCGGAAGTTAAGGCAGTCTGAAGAATTCGAAAAAGTTCCAAGGGGACCCCCTTTGATGCAATTTTTTTTTGATTTCGGTTTTTTCGATTGGAGAAATGGATTCTATGAAAAAAAACAAGCAGTTTGGTATGATCGAAGTTGAAAATCGGTCCATCCGTTCGGAAGTTAAGGCGATCTGAAGAATTCGAAAAAGTTCCAAGTGGGCCCCCTTTGATGCATTTTTTTTTTCGATTTCGGTTTTTTCGATTAGAGAAATGGATTCTATGAAAAAAAAACAAGCAGATTGGTATGATCGAAGTTGAAAATCGGTCCATCCGTTTGGAAGTTAAGGCGATCTGAAGAATTCGAAAAAGTTCCAAGGGGACCCCCTTTGATGCAATTTTTTTTTTCGATTTCGGTTTTTTCGATTGGAGAAATGGATTCTATGAAAAAAACAAGCATATTGGTATGATCGAAGTTGAAAATCTGTCAATCCGTTCGAAAGTTAAGGCGATCTGAAGAATTCGAAAAAGTTCCAAGGGGGCCCCCTTTGATCCAATTTTTTTTTCAGATTTCGGTTTTTTCGATTGGAGAAATGGATTCTATGAAAAAAAAACAAGCAGATTGGTATGATCGAAGTTGAAAATCGGTCCATCCGTTTGGAAGTTAAGGCGATCTGAAGAATTCGAAAAAGTTCCAAGGGGGCCCAATTTGATGCATTTTTTTTTCGATTTCGGTTTTTTCGATTGGAGAAATGGATTCTATGAAAAAAACAAGCAGATTGGTATGATCGAAGTTGAAAATCGGTCAATCCGTTTGGAAGTTAAGGCGATCTGAAGAATTCGAAAAAGTTCCAGAAGGCCCCCTTTGATGCAATTTTTTTTTCAGATTTCGGTTTTTTCGATTGGAGAAATGGATTCTATGAAAAAAAACAAGTAGAATGGTATGATCGAAGTTGAAAATCGGTCCATCCGTTTGGAAGTTAAGGCGATCTGAAGAATTCGAAAAAGTTCCAAGGGGACCCCCTTTGATGCAATTTTTTTTTTGATTTCGGTTTTTTCGATTGGAGAAATGGATTCTATGAAAAAAAAACAAGCAGTTTGGTATGATCGAAGTTGAAAATCGGTCCATCCGTTCGGAAGTTAAGGCGATCTGAAGAATTCGAAAAAGTTCCAACAGGACCCCTTTGATGCAATTTTTTTTTCGATTTCGGTTTTTTCTATTGAAGAAATGGATTCTATGAAAAAACAAGCAAATTGGTATGCGCGAAATTGAAAATCGGTCTATCCGTTCGGAAGTTAAGGCGGTCTGAAGAATTCGAAAAAGTTCCAAGGGGGCCACCTTTGATGCATTTTTTTTCGATTTCGGTTTTTTCGATTGGAGAAATGGATTCTATAAAAAAAACAAGCAGATTGGTATGATCGAAGTTGAAAATCGGTCAATCCGTTCGGAAGTTAAGGCGATCTGAAGAATTCGAAAAAGGGGGGGGACCCCCTTTGATGCAATTTTTTTTTCGATTTCGGTTTTTTCGATTGGAGAAATGGATTCTATGAAAAAAAAACAAGCAGTTTGGTATGATCGAAGTTGAAAATCGGTCCATCCGTTCGGAAGTTAAGGCGATCTGAAGAATTCGAAAAAGTTCCAAGAGGACCCCCTTTGATGCAATTTCTTTTTCGATTTCGGTTTTTTCTATTGAAGAAATGGATTCTATGAAAAAACAAGCAGATTGGTATGCGCGAAATTGAAAATCGGTCCATCCGTTCGGAAGTTAAGGCGGTCTGAAGAATTCGAAAAAGTCCCAAGGAGGCCCCCTTTGATGCAATTTTTTTTCGATTTCGATTTTTTTGATTGAAGAAATGGATTCTATGAAAAAAAAACAAGCAGTTTGGTATGATCGAAATTGAAAATCGGTCCATCAGTTCGGAAGTTAAGGCGGTCTGAAGAATTCGAAAAAGTTCCAAAGGGGCCCAATTTGATGCACTTTTTTTTCGATTTCGGTTTTTTCGATTGGAGAAATGGATTCTATGAAAAAAACAAGCAGATTGGTATGATCGAAGTTGAAAATCGGTCAATCCGTTCGGAAGTTAAGGCGATCTGAAGAATTCGAAAAAGTTCCAAGGGGGCCCCCTTTGATGCAATTTTTTTTTAGATTTCGGTTTTTTCGATTGGAGAAATGGATTCTATGAAAAAAAAACAAGTAGATTGGTATGATCGAAGTTGAAAATCGGTCCATTCCTTTGGAAGTTAAGGCGATCTGAAGAATTCGAAAAAGTTCCAAGGGGACCCCCTTTGATGCAATTTTTTTTTGATTTCGGTTTTTTCGATTGGAGAAATGGATTCTATGAAAAAAAAACAAGCAGTTTGGTATGATCGAAGTTGAAAATCGGTCCATCCGTTCGGAAGTTAAGGCGATCTGAAGAATTCGAAAAAGTTCCAACAGGACTCCCTTTGATGCAATTTTTTTTCGATTTCGGTTTTTTCTATTGAAGAAATGGATTCTATAAAAAAACAAGCAAATTGGTATGCGCGAAATTGAAAATCGGTCCATCCGTTCGGAAGTTAAATCGGTCTGAAGAATTCGAAAAAGTTCCAAGGGGGCCACCTTTGATGCATTTTTTTTTCGATTTCGGTTTTTTCGATTGGAGAAATGGATTCTATAAAAAAAACAAGCAGATTGGTATGATCGAAGTTGAAAATCGGTCAATCCGTTCGGAAGTTAAGGCGATCTGAAGAATTCGAAAAAGTTCCAAGGGGGCCCCCTTTGATGCAATTTTTTTTTTAGATTTCGATTTTTTCGATTGGAGAAATGGATTCTATGAAAAAAAACAAGCAGTTTGGTATGATCGAAGTTGATAATCGGTCCATCCGTTCGGAAGTTAAGGCGATCTGAAGAATTCGGAAAAGTTCCCTTTGATGCAATTTTTTTTTCGATTTCGGTTTTTTCTATTGAAGAAATGGATTCTATGAAGAAACAAGCAAATAGGTATGCGCGAAATTGAAAATCGGTCCATCCGTTCGGAAGTTAAGGCGGTCTGAAGAATTCGAAAAAGTTCCAAGGGGACCCCCTTTGATGCAATTTTTTTTTGATTTCGGTTTTTTCGATTGGAGAAATGGATTTTATGAAAAAAAACAAGCAGTTTGGTATGATCGAAGTTGAAAATCGGTCCATCCGTTCGGAAGTTAAGGCGATCTGAAGAATTCGAAAAAGTTCCAACAGGACTCCCTTTGATGCAATTTTTTTTTGATTTCGGTTTTTTCTATTGAAGAAATGGATTTTATGAAAAAACAAGCAAATTGGTATGCGCGAAATTGAAAATCGGTCCATCCGTTCGGAAGTTAAGGCGGTCTGAAGAATTCGAAAAAGTTCCAAGGGGGCCACCTTTGATGCATTTTTTTTTCGATTTCGGTTTTTTCGATTGGAGAAATGGATTCTATAAAAAAAACAAGCAGATTGGTATGATCGAAGTTGAAAATCGGTCAATCCGTTCGGAAGTTAAGGCGATCTGAAGAATTCGAAAAAGTTCCAAGGGGGCCCCCTTTGATGCAATTTTTTTTTTTGATTTCGGTTTTTTCGATTGGAGAAATGGATTCTATGAAAAAAAACAAGCAGATTGGTATGATCGAAGTTGAAAATCGGTCCATCCGTTTGGAAGTTAAGGCGATCTGAAGAATTCGAAAAAAATCCAAGGGGACCCCCTTTGATGCAATTTTTTTTCGATTTCGGTTTTTTCGATTGGAGACATGGATTCTATGAAAAAAAACAAGCAGTTTGGTATGATCGAAGTTGAAAATCGGTTCATCCGTTCGGAAGGTAAGGCTATCTGAAGAATTCGAAAAAGTTCCCTTTGATGCAATTTTTTTTTCGATTTCGGTTTTTTCTATTGAAGAAATGGATTCTATGAAAAAACAAGCAAATTGGTATGCGCGAAATTGAAAATCGGTCCATCCGTTCGAAAGTTAAGGCGGTCTGAAGAATTCGAAAAAGTTCCAAGGGGGCCCCCTTTGATGCATTTTTTTTTCGATTTCGGTTTTTTCGATTGGAGAAATGGATTCTATGAAAAAAACAAGCATATTGGTATGATCGAAGTTGAAAATCGATCAATCCGTTCGGAAGTTAAGGCGATCTGAAGAATTCGAAAAAGTTCCAAGGGGGCCCCCTTTGATGCAATTTTTTTTTAGATTTCGATTTTTTCGATTGGAGAAATGGATTCTATGAACAAAAACAAGCAGATTGGTATGATCGAAGTTGAAAATCGGTCCATCCGTTCGGAAGTTAAGGCGATCTGAAGAATTCGAAAAAGTTCCAAGGGGGCCCCCTTTGATGCATTTTTTTTTTCATTTCGGTTTTTTCGATTGGAGGAATGGATTCTATGAAAAAAAAACAAGCAGATTGGTATGACCGAAGTTGAAAATCGGTCCATCCGTTCGGAAGTTAAGGCGATCTGAAGAATTCGAAAAAGTTCCAAAGGGGCCCCCTTTGATGCATTTTTTTTTTTTCGATTTCGGTTTTTTCGATTGTAGAAATGGATTCTATGAAAAAAACAAGCAGATTGGTATGATCGAAGTTGAAAATCTGTCAATCCGTTCGAAAGTTAAGGCGATCTGAAGAATTCGAAAAAGTTCCAAGGGGGCCCCCTTTGATGCAATTTTTTTTTAGATTTCGGTTTTTTCGATTGGAGAAATGGATTCTATGAAAAAAAAACAAGCAGATTGGTATGATCGAAGTTGAAAATCGGTCCATCCGTTTGGAAGTTAAGGCGTTCGGAAGAATTCGAAAAAGTTCCAAGGGGATCCCCTTTGATGCAATTTTTTTTCGATTACGGTTTTTCCGATTGGAGAAATGGATTCTATGAAAAAAAACAAGCAGTTTGGTATGATCGAAGTTGAAAATCGGTCTATCCGTTCGGAAGTTAAGGCGGTCTGAAGAATTCGAAAAAGTTCCAAGGGGGAAATTTGATGCATTTTTTTTTTCGATTTCGGTTTTTTCGATTGGAGAAATGGATTCTATGAAAAAAACAAGCAGATTGGTATGAACGAAGTTGAAAATCGGTCCATCCGTTCGGAAATTAAGGCGGTCTGAAGAATTCGAAAAAGTTTCAAGGGGGCCCAATTTGATGCATTTTTTTTTTTCGATTCCGGTTTTTTCGATTGGAGAAATGGATTCTATGAAGAAAACAAGCAGATTGGTATGATCGAAGTTGAAAATCGGTCAATCCGTTCGGAAGTTAAGGCGATCTGAAGAATTCGAAAAAGTTCCAAGGGGACCCCCTTTGATGCAATTTTTTTTTTATTTCGGTTTTTTCGATTGGAGAAATGGATTCTATGAAAAAAAAACAAGCAGTTTGGTATGATCGAAGTTGAAAATCGGTCCATCCGTTCGGAAGTTAAGGCGATCTGAAGAATTCGAAAAAGTTCCAACAGGACTTCCTTTGATGCAATTTTTTTTCGATTTCGGTTTTTTCTATTGAAGAAATGGATTCTATGAAAAAACAAGCAAATTGGTATGCGCGAAATTGAAAATCGGTCCATCCGTTTGGAAGTTAAGGCGATCTGAAGAATTCGAAAAAGTTCCAAGGGGACCCCCTTTGATGCAATTTTTTTTTCGATTTCGGTTTTTTCGATTGGAGAAATGGATTCTATGAAAAAAAAACAAGCAGTTTGGTATGATCGAAGTTGAAAATCGGTCCATCCGTTCGGAAGTTAAGGCGGTCTGAAGAATTCGAAAAAGTTCCAAGGGAGCCCAATTTGATGCATTTTTTTTCGATTTCGGTTTTTTCGATTGGAGAAATGGATTCTATAAAAAAAAACAAGCAGATTGGTATGATCGAAGTTGAAAATCGGTCAATCCGTTCGGAAGTTAAGGCGATCTGAAGAATTCGAAAAAGTTTCAAGGGAGCCCCCTTTGATTCAATTTTTTTTTAGATTTCGGTTTTTTCGATTGGAGAAATGGATTCTATGAAAAAAAAACAAGCAGATTGGTATGATCGAAGTTGAAAATCGGTCCATCCGTTTGGAAGTTAAGGCGATCTGAAGAATTCGAAAAAAATCCAAGGGGACCCCCTTTGATGCAATTTTTTTTCGATTTCGGTTTTTTCGATTGGAGAAATGGATTCTATGAAAAAAAACAAGCAGTTTGGTATGATCGAAGTTGAAAATCGGTCCATCCGTTCGGAAGTTAAGGCGATCTGAAGAATTCGAAAAAGTTCCCTTTGATGCAATTTTTTTTTCGATTTCGGTTTTTTCTATTGAAGAAATGGATTCTATAAAAAAACAAGCAAATTGGTATGCGCGAAATTGAAAATCGGTCCATCCGTTCGGAAGTTAAGGCGGTCTGAAGAATTCGAAAAAGTTCCAAGGGGGCCCCCTTTGATGCATTTTTTTTTCGATTTCGGTTTTTTCGATTGGAGAAATGGATTCTATGAAAAAAACAAGCATATTGGTATGATCGAAGTTGAAAATCGATCAATCCGTTCGGAAGTTAAGGCGATCTGAAGAATTCGAAAAAGTTCCAAAGGGGCCCCCTTTGATGCAATTTTTTTTTTTAGATTTCGGTTTTTTCGATTGAAGAAATGGATTCTATGAAAAAAAACAAGCAGATTGGTATGATCGAAGTTGAAAATCGGTCCATCCGTTCGGAAGTTAAGGCGATCTGAAGAATTCGAAAAAGTTCCAAGGGGGTCACCCTTTGATGCATTTTCTTTTTCATTTCGGTTTTTTCGATTGGAGGAATGGATTCTATGAAAAAAAAACAAGCAGATTGGTATGATCGAAGTTGAAAATCGGTCCATCCGTTCGGAAGTTAAGGCGATCTGAAGAATTCGAAAAAGTTCCAAGGGGGCCCCCTTTGATGCATTTTTTTTTTCGATTTCGGTTTTTTCGATTGGAGAAATGGATTCTATGAAAAAAACAAGCAGATTGGTATGATCGAAGTTGAAAATCTGTCAATCCGTTCGAAAGTTAAGGCGATCTGAAGAATTCGAAAAAGTTCCAAGGGGGCCCCCTTTGATGCAATTTTTTTTTAGATTTCGGTTTTTTCGATTGAAGAAATGGATTCTATGAAAAAAAACAAGCAGATTGGTATGATCGAAGTTGAAAATCGGTCCATCCGTTCGGAAGTTAAGGCGGTCTGAAGAATTCGAAAAAGTTCCAAGGGGGCCCAATTTGATGCATTTTTTTTTTCGATTTCGGTTTTTTCGATTGGAGAAATGGATTCTATGAAAAAAACAAGCAGATTGGTATGAACGAAGTTGAAAATCGGTCCATCCGTTCGGAAGTTAAGGCGGTCTGAAGAATTCGAAAAAGTTCCAAGGGGGCCCCCTTTGATGCAATTTTTTTCAGATTTCGGTTTTTTCGATTAAAGAAATGGATTCTATGAAAAAAAACAAGTAGATTGGTATGATCGAAGTTGAAAATCGGTCCATCCGTTTGGAAGTTAAGGCGATCTGAAGAATTCGAAAAAGTTCCAAGGGGACCCCCTTTGATGCAATTTTTTTTTTGATTTCGGTTTTTTCGATTGGAGAAATGGATTCTATGAAAAAAAAACAAGCAGTTTGGTATGATCGAAGTTGAAAATCGGTCCATCCGTTCGGAAGTTAAGGCGATCTGAAGAATTCGAAAAAGTTCCAACAGGACTCCCTTTGAAGCAATTTTTTTTTCGATTTCGGTTTTTTCTATTGAAGAAATGGATTTTATGAAAAAACAAGCAAATTGGTTTGCGCGAAATTGAAAATCGGTCCATCCGTTCGGAAGTTAAGGCGGTCTGAAGAATTCGAAAAAGTTCCAAGGGGGCCACCTTTGATGCATTTTTTTTTCAATTTCGGTTTTTTCGATTGGAGAAATGGATTCTATAAAAAAAACAAGCAGATTGGTATGATCGAAGTTGAAAATCGGTCAATCCGTTCGGAAGTTAAGGCGATCTGAAGAATTCGAAAAAGTTCCAAGGGGGCTCCCTTTGATGCAATTTTTTTTTTTAGATTTCGGTTTTTTCGATTGGAGAAATGGATTCTATGAAAAAAAAAACAAGCAGATTGGTATGATCGAAGTTGAAAATCGGTCCATCCGTTTGGAAGTTAAGGCGATCTGAAGAATTCGAAAAAAATCCAAGGGGACCCCCTTTGATGCAATTTTTTTTCGATTTCGGTTTTTTCGATTGGAGAAATGGATTCTATGAAAAAAAACAAGTAGTTTGGTATGATCGAAGTTGAAAATCGGTCCATCCGTTCGGAAGTTAAGGCGATCTGAAGAATTCGAAAAAGTTCCCTTTGATGCAATTTTTTTTTCGATTTCGGTTTTTTATATCGAAGAAATGGATTCTATGAAAAAACAAGCAAATTGGTATGCGCGAAATTGAAAATCGGTCCATCCGTTCGGAAGTTAAGGCGGTCTGAAGAATTCGAAAAAGTTCCAAGGGGGCCCCCTTTGATGCATTTTTTTTTCGATTTCGGTTTTTTCGATTGGAGCAATAGATTCTATGAAAAAAACAAGCATATTGGTATGATCGAAGTTGAAAATCGATCAATCCGTTCGGAAGTTAAGGCGATCTGAAGAATTCGAAAAAGTTCCAAGGGGGCCCCCTTTGATGCAATTTTTTTTCAGATTTCGGTTTTTTCGATTGGAGAAATGGATTCTATGAAAAAAACAAGCAGATTGGTATGATCGAAGTTGAAAATCGGTCCATCCGTTCGGAAGTTAAGGCGATCTGAAGAATTCGAAAAAGTTCCAAGGGGGCCCCCTTTGATGCATTTTTTGTTTCATTTCGGTTTTTTCGATTGGAGAAATGGATTCTATGAAAAAAAACAAGCAGATTGGTATGATCGAAGTTGAAAATCGGTCCATCCGTTTGGAAGTTAAGGCGATCTGAAGAATTCGAAAAAAATCCAAGGGGACCCCCTTTGATGCAATTTTTTTTCGATTTCGGTTTTTTCGATTGGAGAAATGGATTCTATGAAAAAAACAAGCAGTTTGGTATGATCGAAGTTGAAAATCGGTCCATCCGTTCGGAAGTTAAGGCGATCTGAAGAATTCGAAAAAGTTCCCTTTGATGCAATTTTTTTTTCGATTCCGGTTTTTTCTATTGAAGAAATGGATTCTATAAAAAAACAAGCAAATTGGTATGCGCGAAATTGAAAATCGGTCCATCCGTTCGGAAGTTAAGGCGGTCTGAAGAATTCGAAAAAGTTCCAAGGGGGCCCCCTTTGATGCATTTTTTTTTCGATTTCGGTTTTTTCGATTGGAGAAATGGATTCTATGAAAAAAACAAGCATATTGGTATGATCGAAGTTGAAAATCGATCAATCCGTTCGGAAGTTAAGGCGATCTGAAGAATTCGAAAAAGTTCCAAAGGGGCCCCCTTTGATGCAAATTTTTTTTTTAGATTTCGGTTTTTTCGATTGAAGAAATGGATTCTATGAAAAAAAACAAGCAGATTGGTATGATCGAAGTTGAAAATCGGTCCATCCGTTCGGAAGTTAAGGCGATCTGAAGAATTCGAAAAAGTTCCAAGGGGGTCACCCTTTGATGCATTTTCTTTTTCATTTCGGTTTTTTCGATTGGAGGAATGGATTCTATGAAAAAAAAACAAGCAGATTGGTATGATCGAAGTTGAAAATCGGTCCATCCGTTCGGAAGTTAAGGCGATCTGAAGAATTCGAAAAAGTTCCAAGGGGGCCCCCTTTGATGCATTTTTTTTTTCGATTTCGGTTTTTTCGATTGGAGAAATGGATTCTATGAAAAAAACAAGCAGATTGGTATGATCGAAGTTGAAAATCTGTCAATCCGTTCGAAAGTTAAGGCGATCTGAAGAATTCGAAAAAGTTCCAAGGGGGCCCCCTTTGATGCAATTTTTTTTAAGATTTCGGTTTTTTCGATTGAAGAAATAGATTCTATAAAAAAAAACAAGCAGATTGGTATGATCGAAGATGAAAATCGGTCCATCCGTTTGGAAGTTAAGGCGATCTGAAGAATTCGAAAAAGTTCCAAGGGGACCCCCTTTGATGCAATTTTTTTTTCGATTACGGTTTTTTCGATTGGAGAAATGGATTCTATGAAAAAAACAAGCAGTTTGGTATGATCGAAGTTGAAAATCGGTCCATCCGTTCGGAAGTTAAGGCGGTCTGAAGAATTCGAAAAAGTTCCAAGGGGGCCCAATTTGATGCATTTTTTTTTTCGATTTCGGTTTTTTCGATTGGAGAAATGGATTCTATGAAAAAAACAAGCAGATTGGTATGAACGAAGTTGAAAATCGGTCCATCCGTTCGGAAGTTAAGGCGGTCTGAAGAATTCGAAAAAGTTCCAAGGGGGCCCCCTTTGATGCAATTTTTTTCAGATTTCGGTTTTTTCGATTGGAGAAATGGATTCTATGAAAAAAAACAAGTAGATTGGTATGATCGAAGTTGAAAATCGGTCCATCCGTTTGGAAGTTAAGGCGATCTGAAGAATTCGAAAAAGTTCCAAGGGGACCCCCTTTGATGCAATTTTTTTTTTGATTTCGGTTTTTTCGATTGGAGAAATGGATTCTATGAAAAAAAAACAAGCAGTTTGGTATGATCGAAGTTGAAAATCGGTCCATCCGTTCGGAAGTTAAGGCGATCTGAAGAATTCGAAAAAGTTCCAACAGGACTCCCTTTGAAGCAATTTTTTTTTCGATTTCGGTTTTTTCTATTGAAGAAATGGATTCTATGAAAAAACAAGCAAATTGGTTTGCGCGAAATTGAAAATCGGTCCATCCGTTCGGAAGTTAAGGCGGTCTGAAGAATTCGAAAAAGTTCCAAGGGGGCCACCTTTGATGCATTTTTTTTTCAATTTCGGTTTTTTCGATTGGAGAAATGGATTCTATAAAAAAAACAAGCAGATTGGTATGATCGAAGTTGAAAATCGGTCAATCCGTTCGGAAGTAAAGGCGATCTGAAGAATTCGAAAAAGTTCCAAGGGGGCTCCCTTTGATGCAATTTTTTTTTTTAGATTTCGGTTTTTTCGATTGGAGAAATGGATTCTATGAAAAAAAAAACAAGCAGATTGGTATGATCGAAGTTGAAAATCGGTCCATCCGTTTGGAAGTTAAGGCGATCTGAAGAATTCGAAAAAAATCCAAGGGGACCCCCTTTGATGCAATTTTTTTTCGACTTCGGTTTTTTCGATTGGAGAAATGGATTCTATGAAAAAAAACAAGTAGTTTGGTATGATCGAAGTTGAAAATCGGTCCATCCGTTCGGAAGTTAAGGCGATCTGAAGAATTCGAAAAAGTTCCCTTTGATGCAATTTTTTTTTTCGATTTCGGTTTTTTCTATCGAAGAAATGGATTCTATGAAAAAACAAGCAAATTGGTATGCGCGAAATTGAAAATCGGTCCATCCGTTCGGAAGTTAAGGCGGTCTGAAGAATTCGAAAAAGTTCCAAGGGGGCCCCCTTTGATACATTTTTTTTTCGATTTCGGTTTTTTCGATTGGAGCAATAGATTCTATGAAAAAAACAAGCATATTGGTATGATCGAAGTTGAAAATCGATCAATCCGTTCGGAAGTTAAGGCGATCTGAAGAATTCGAAAAAGTTCCAAGGGGGCCCCCTTTGATGCAATTTTTTTTTAGATTTCGGTTTTTTCGATTGGAGAAATGGATTCTATGAAAAAAACAAGCAGATTGGTATGATCGAAGTTGAAAATCGGTCCATCCGTTCGGAAGTTAAGGCGATCTGAAGAATTCGAAAAAGTTCCAAGGGGGCCCCCTTTGATGCATTTTTTGTTTCATTTCGGTTTTTTCGATTGGAGGAATGGATTCTATGAAAAAAAAACAAGCAGATTGGTATGATCGAAGTTGAAAATCTGTCAATCCGTTCGAAAGTTAAGGCGATCTGAAGAATTCGAAAAAGTTCCAAGGGGGCCCCCTTTTATGCAATTTTTTTTTAGATTTCGGTTTTTTCGATTGGAGAAATGGATTCTATAAAAAAAAACAAGCAGATTGGTATGATCGAAGTTGAAAATCGGTTTATCCGTTCGGAAGTTAAGGCGATCTGAAGAATTCGAAAAAGTTCCAACAGGACTCCCTTTGATGCAATTTTCTTTCGATTTCGGTTTTTTCTATCGAAGAAATGGATTCTATGAAAAAAGAAGCAAATTGGTATGCGCGAAATTGAAAATTGGTCCATCCGTTCGGAAGTTAAGGCGGTCTGAAGAATTCGAAAAAGTTCCAAGGGGGCCCCCTTTGATGCATTTTTTTTTCGATTTCGGTTTTTTCGATTGGAGAAATGGATTCTATGAAAAAAACAAGCATATTGGTATGATCGAAGTTGAAAATCGATCAATCCGTTCGGAAGTTAAGGCGATCTGAAGAATTCGAAAAAGTTCCAAGGGGGCCCCCTTTGATGCATTTTTTTTTCGATTTCGGTTTTTTCGATTGGAGAAATGGATTCTATGAAAAAAACAAGCAGATTGGTATGATCGAAGTTGAAAATCTGTCAATCCGTTCGAAAGTTAAGGCGATCTGAAGAATTCGAAAAAGTTCCAAGGGGGCCCCCTTTGATGCAATTTTTTTTTAGATTTCGGTTTTTTCGATTGGAGAAATGGATTCTATGGAAAAAAAACAAGCAGATTGGTATGATCGAAGTTGAAAATCGGTCCATCCGTTTGGAAGTTAAGGCGATCTGAAGAATTCGAAAAAGTTCCAAGGGGACCCCCTTTGATGCAATTTTTTTTTTGATTACGGTTTTTTCGATTGAAGAAATGGATTCTATGAAAAAAAACAAGCAGTTTGGTATGATCGAAGTTGAAAATCGGTCCATCCGTTCGGAAGTTAAGGCGGTCTGAAGAATTCGAAAAAGTTCCAAGGGGGCCCCCTTTGATGCATTTTTTTTTTTCGATTTCGGTTTTTTCGATTGGAGAAATGGATTCTATGAAAAAAACAAGCAGATTGGTATGAACGAAGTTAAAAATCTGTCAATCCGTTCGAAAGTTGAGGCGATCTGAAGAATTCGAAAAAGTTCCAAGGGGACCCCCTTTGATGCAATTTTTTTTTCGATTACGGTTTTTTCGATTGGAGAAATGGATTCTATGAAAAAAGCAAGCAGATTGGTATGATCGAAGTTGAAAATCGGTCCATCCGTTCGGAAGTTAAGGCGATCTGAAGAATTCGAAAAAGTTCCAACAGGACTCCCTTTGATGCAATTTTTTTTCGATTTCGGTTTTTTCTATTGAAGAAATGGATTCTATGAAAAAACAAGCAAATTGGTATGCGCGAAATTGAAAATCGGTCCATCCGTTCGGAAGTTAAGGCGATCTGAAGAATTCGAAAAATTTCCAAGGGGGCCCCCTTTGATGCAATTTTTTTTTTAGATTTCGGTTTTTTCGATTAGAGAAATGGATTCTATGAAAAAAAACAAGCAGATTGGTATGATCAAAGTTGAAAATCGGTCCATCCGTTTGGAAGTTAAGGCGATCTGAAGAATTCGAAAAAAATCCAAGGGGACCCCCTTTGATGCAATTTTTTTTCGATTTCGGTTTTCTCGATTGGAGAAATGGATTCTATGAAAAAAAACAAGCAGTTTGGTATGATCGAAGTTGAAAATCGGTCCATCCGTTCGGAAGTTAAGGCGATCTGAAGAATTCGAAAAAGTTCCCTTTGATGCAATTTTTTTTTCGATTTCGGTTTTTTCTATTGAAGAAATGGATTCTATGAAAAAACAAGCAAATTGGTATGCGCGAAATTGAAAATCGGTCCATCCGTTCGGGAGTTAAGGCGGTCTGAAGAATTCGAAAAAGTTCCAAGGGGGCCCCCTTTGATGCATTTTCTTTTCGATTTCGGTTTTTTCGATTGGAGAAATGGATTCTATGAAAAAAACAAGCATATTGGTATGATCGAAGTTGAAAATCGATCAATCCGTTCGGAAGTTAAGGCGATCTGAAGAATTCGAAAAAGTTCCAAGGGGGCCCCCTTTGATGCCTTTTTTTTTCATTTCGGTTTTTTAGATTGGAGAAATGGATTCTATGAAAAAAAACATACAGATTGGTATGATCGAAGTTGAAAATCGGTCCATCCGTTCGGAAGTTAAGGTGATCTGAAGATTTCGAGAAAGTTCCAAGGGGACCCCCTTTGATGCATTTTTCTTTTCGATTTCGGTTTTTTCGATTGGAGAAATGGATTCTATGAAAAAAAACAAGCAGATTGGTATGATCGAAGTTGAAAATCTGTCAATCCGTTCGAAAGTTAAGGCGATCTGAAGAATTCGAAAAAGTTCCAAGGGGGCCCCCTTTGATGCAATTTTTTTTTAGATTTCGGTTTTTTCGATTGGAGAAATGGATTCTATGAAAAAAAAAACAAGCAGATTGGTATGATCGAAGTTGAAAATCGGTCCATCCGTTCGGAAGTTAAGGCGATCTGAAGAATTCGAAAAAGTTCCAACAGGACTCCCTTTGATGCAATTTTTTTTCGATTTCGGTTTTTTCTATTGAAGAAATGGATTCTATGAAAAAACAATCAAATTGGTATGCGCGAAATTGAAAATCGGTCCATCCGTTCGGAAGTTAAGGCGATCTGAAGAATTCGAAAAATTTCCAAGGGGGCCCCCTTTGATGCAATTTTTTTTTTAGATTTCGGTTTTTTCGATTAGAGAAATGGATTCTATGAAAAAAAACAAGCAGATTGGTATGATCGAAGTTGAAAATCGGCCCATCCGTTTGGAAGTTAAGGCGATCTGAAGAATTCGAAAAAAATCCAAGGGGACCCCCTTTGATACAATTTTTTTTCGATTTCGGTTTTCTCGATAGGAGAAATGGATTCTATGAAAAAAAACAAGCAGTTTGGTATGATCGAAGTTGAAAATCGGTCCATCCGTTCGGAAGTTAAGGCGATCTGAAGAATTCGAAAAAGTTCCCTTTGATGCAATTTTTTTTTCGATTTCGGTTTTCTCTATTGAAGAAATAGATTCTATAAAAAAACAAGCAAATTGGTTTGCGCGAAATTGAAAATCGGTCCATCCGTTCGGGAGTTAAGGCGGTCTGAAGAATTCGAAAAAGTTCCAAGGGGGCCCCCTTTGATGCATTTTCTTTTCGATTTCGGTTTTTTCGAATGGAGAAATGGATTCTATGAAAAAAAACATACAGATTGGTATGATCGAAGTTGAAAATCGGTCCATCCGTTCGGAAGTTAAGGTGATCTGAAGATTTCGAGAAAGTTCCAAGGGGACCCCCTTTGATGCATTTTTTTTTTCGATTTCGGTTTTTTCGATTGGAGAAATGGATTCTATAAAAAAAAACAAGCAGATTGGTATGATCGAAGTTGAAAATCGGTCCATCCGTTCGGAAGTTAAGGCGATCTGAAGAATTCGAAAAAGTTCCAAGGGGGCCCCCTTTGATGCATTTTTTTTTTCATTTCGGTTTTTTCGATTGGAGAAATGGATTCTATGAAAAAAAAAAACAAGCAGATTGGTATGATCGAAGTTGAAAATCGGTCCATCCGTTCGGAAGTTAAGGCGATCTGAAGAATTCGAAAAAGTTCCAAGGGGGCCCCCTTTGATGCATTTTTCTTTTCGATTTCGGTTTTTTCGATTGGAGAAATGGATTCTATGAAAAAAACAAGCAGATTGGTATGATCGAAGTTGAAAATCTGTCAATCCGTTCGAAAGTTAAGGCGATCTGAAGAATTCGAAAAAGTTCCAAGGGGGCCCCCTTTGATGCAATTTTTTTTTTAGATTTCGGTTTTTTCGATTGGAGAAATGGATTCTATGAAAAAAAAAACAAGCAGATTGGTATGATCGAAGTTGAAAATCGGTCCATCCGTTTGGAAGTTAAGGCGATCTGAAGAATTCGAAAAAGTTCCAAGGGGACCCCCTTTGATGCAATTTTTTTTTCGATTACGGTTTTTTCGATTGGAGAAATGGATTCTATGAAAAAAAACAAGCAGTTTGGTATGATCGAAGTTGAAAATCGGTCCATCCGTTCGGAAGTTAAGGCGGTCTGAAGAATTCGAAAAAGTTCCAAGGGGGCCCAATTTGATGAATTTTTTTTTTCGATTTCGGTTTTTTCGATTGGAGAAATGGATTCTATGAAAAAAACAAGCAGATTGGTATGATCGAAGTTGAAAATCGGTCAATCCGTTCGGAAGTTAAGGCGATCTGAAGAATTCGAAAAAGCTCCAAGGGGGCCCCCTTTGATGCAATTTTTTTTTGGTTTCGGTTTTTTCGATTGGAGAAATGGATTCTATAAAAAAAACAAGTAGATTGGTATGATCGAAGTTGAAAATCGGTCCATCCGTTTGGAAGTTAAGGCGATCTGAAGAATTCGAGAAAGTTCCAAGGGGACCCCCTTTGATGCAATTTTTTTTTTGATTTCGGTTTTTTCGATTGGAGAAATGGATTCTATGAAAAAAAAACAAGCAGTTTGGTATGATCGAAGTTGAAAATCGGTCCATCCGTTCGGAAGTTAAGGCGATCTGAAGAATTCGAAAAAGTTCCAACAGGACCCCCTTTGATGCAATTTTTTTTTCGATTTCAGTTTTTTCTATTGAAGAAATGGATTCTATAAAAAAACAAGCAAATTGGTATGCGCGAAATTGAAAATCGGTCCATTCGTTCGGCAGTTAAGGCGGTCTGAAGAATTCGAAAAAGTTCCAAGGGGGCCACCTTTGATGCATTTTTTTATTCGATTTCGGTTTTTTCGATTGGAGAAATGGATTCTATAAAAAAAACAAGCAGATTGGTATGATCGAAGTTGAAAATCGGTCAATCCGTTCGGAAGTTAAGGCGATCCGAAGAATTCGAAAAAGTTCCAAGGGGGCCCCCTTTGATGCAATTTATTTTTTAGATTTCGGTTTTTTCGATTGGAGAAATGGATTCTATAAAAAAAAGAAGATTGGTATGATCGAAGTTGAAAATCGGTCCATCCGTTCGGAAGTTAAAGCGATCTGAAGAATTCGAAAAAAATCCAAGGGGACCCCCTTTGATGCAATTTTTTTTCGATTTCGGTTTTTTCGATTGGAGAAATGGATTCTATGAAAAAAAACAAGCAGTTTGGTATGATCGAAGTTGAAAATCGGTCCATCCGTTCGGAAGTTAAGGCGGTCTGAAGAATTCGAAAAAGTTCCAAGGGGGCCTAATTTGATGAATTTTTTTCGATTTCGGTTTTTTCGATTGGAGAAATGGATTCTATGAAAAAAACAAGCAGATTGGTATGATCGAAGTTGAAAATCGGTCAATCCGTTCGGAAGTTAAGGCGATCTGAAGAATTCGAAAAAGTTCCAAGGGGGCCCCCTTTGATGCAATTTTTTTTTTGGTTTCGGTTTTTTCGATTGGAGAAATGGATTCTATAAAAAAAACAAGTAGATTGGTATGATCGAAGTTGAAAATCGGTCCATCCGTTTGGAAGTTAAGGCGATCTGAAGAATTCGAGAAAGTTCCAAGGGGACCCCCTTTGATGCAATTTGTTTTTTGATTTCGGTTTTTTCGATTGGAGAAATGGATTCTATGAAAAAAAAACAAGCAGTTTGGGATGATCGAAGTTGAAAATCGGTCCATCCGTTCGGAAGTTAAGGCGATCTGAAGAATTCGAAAAAGTTCCAACAGGACCCCCTTTGATGCAATTTTTTTTTCGATTTCGGTTTTTTCTATTGAAGAAATGGATTCTATGAAAAAACAAGCAAATTGGTATGCGCGAAATTGAAAATCGGTCCATTCGTTCGGCAGTTAAGGCGGTCTGAAGAATTCGAAAAAGTTCCAAGGGGGCCACCTTTGATGCATTTTTTTTTTCGATTTCGGTTTTTTCGATTGGAGAAATGGATTCTATAAAAAAAACAAGCAGATTGGTATGATCGAAGTTGAAAATCGGTCAATCCGTTCGGAAGTTAAGGCGATCCGAAGAATTCGAAAAAGTTCCAAGAGGACCCCCTTTGATGCAATTTTTTTTTCGATTTCGGTTTTTTCTATTGAAGAAATGGATTCTATGAAAAAACAAGCAAATTGGTATGCGCGAAATTGAAAATCGGTCCATTCGTTCGGCAGTTAAGGCGGTCTGAAGAATTCGAAAAAGTTCCAAGGGGGCCCCCTTTGATGCAATTTTTTTTTTAGATTTCGGTTTTTTCGATTGGAGAAATGGATTCTATAAAAAAAAAAAAAAAGAAGATTGGTATGCGCGAAATTGAAAATCGGTCCATCCGTTCGGGAGTTAAGGCGGTCTGAAGAATTCGAAAAAGTTCCAAGGGGGCCCCCTTTGATGCATTTTCTTTTCGATTTCGGTTTTTTCGATTGGAGAAATGGATTCTATGAAAAAAACAAGCATATTGGTATGATCGAAGTTGAAAATCGATCAATCCGTTCGGAAGTTAAGGCGATCTGAAGAATTCGAAAAAGTTCCAAGGGGGCCCCCTTTGATGCCTTTTTTTTTCATTTCGGTTTTTTAGATTGGAGAAATGGATTCTATGAAAAAAAACATACAGATTGGTATGATCGAAGTTGAAAATCGGTCCATCCGTTCGGAAGTTAAGGTGATCTGAAGATTTCGAGAAAGTTCCAAGGGGACCCCCTTTGATGCATTTTTTTTTTCGATTTCGGTTTTTTCGATTGGAGAAATGGATTCTATGAAAAAAAACAAGCAGATTGGTATGATCGAAGTTGAAAATCGGTCCATCCGTTCGGAAGTTAAGGCGATCTGAAGAATTCGAAAAAGTTCCAAGGGGGCCCCCTTTGATGCATTTTTTTTTCATTTCGGTTTTTTCGATTGGAGAAATGGATTCTATGAAAAAAAAAAACAAGCAGATTGGTATGATCGAAGTTGAAAATCGGTCCATCCGTTCGGAAGTTAAGGCGATCTGAAGAATTCGAAAAAGTTCCAAGGGGGCCCCCTTTGATGCATTTTTCTTTTCGATTTCGGTTTTTTCGATTGGAGAAATGGATTCTATGAAAAAAACAAGCAGATTGGTATGATCGAAGTTGAAAATCTGTCAATCCGTTCGAAAGTTAAGGCGATCTGAAGAATTCGAAAAAGTTCCAAGGGGGCCCCCTTTGATGCAATTTTTTTTTAGATTTCGGTTTTTTCGATTGGAGAAATGGATTCTATGAAAAAAAAAACAAGCAGATTGGTATGATCGAAGTTGAAAATCGGTCCATCCGTTCGGAAGTTAAGGCGATCTGAAGAATTCGAAAAAGTTCCAACAGGACTCCCTTTGATGCAATTTTTTTTCGATTTCGGTTTTTTCTATTGAAGAAATGGATTCTATGAAAAAACAAGCAAATTGGTATGCGCGAAATTGAAAATCGGTCCATCCGTTCGGAAGTTAAGGCGATCTGAAGAATTCGAAAAATTTCCAAGGGGGCCCCCTTTGATGCAATTTTTTTTTTAGATTTCGGTTTTTTCGATTAGAGAAATGGATTCTATGAAAAAAAACAAGCAGATTGGTATGATCGAAGTTGAAAATCGGTCCATCCGTTTGGAAGTTAAGGCGATCTGAAGAATTCGAAAAAAATCCAAGGGGACCCCCTTTGATGCAATTTTTTTTCGATTTCGGTTTTCTCGATAGGAGAAATGGATTCTATGAAAAAAAACAAGCAGTTTGGTATGATCGAAGTTGAAAATCGGTCCATCCGTTCGGAAGTTAAGGCGATCTGAAGAATTCGAAAAAGTTCCCTTTGATGCAATTTTTTTTTCGATTTCGGTTTTCTCTATTGAAGAAATAGATTCTATAAAAAAACAAGCAAATTGGTTTGCGCGAAATTGAAAATCGGTCCATCCGTTCGGGAGTTAAGGCGGTCTGAAGAATTCGAAAAAGTTCCAAGGGGGCCCCCTTTGATGCATTTTCTTTTCGATTTCGGTTTTTTCGATTGGAGAAATGGATTCTATGAAAAAAAACATACAGATTGGTATGATCGAAGTTGAAAATCGGTCCATCCGTTCGGAAGTTAAGGTGATCTGAAGATTTCGAGAAAGTTCCAAGGGGACCCCCTTTGATGCATTTTTTTTTTCGATTTCGGTTTTTTCGATTAGAGAAATGGATTCTATAAAAAAAAAACAAGCAGATTGGTATGATCGAAGTTGAAAATCGGTCCATCCGTTCGGAAGTTAAGGCGATCTGAAGAATTCGAAAAAGTTCCAAGGGGGCCCCCTTTGATGCATTTTTTTTTTCATTTCGGTTTTTTCGATTGGAGAAATGGATTCTATGAAAAAAAAAAACAAGCAGATTGGTATGATCGAAGTTGAAAATCGGTCCATCCGTTCGGAAGTTAAGGCGATCTGAAGAATTCGAAAAAGTTCCAAGGGGGCCCCCTTTGATGCATTTTTCTTTTCGATTTCGGTTTTTTCGATTGGAGAAATGGATTCTATGAAAAAAACAAGCAGATTGGTATGATCGAAGTTGAAAATCTGTCAATCCGTTCGAAAGTTAAGGCGATCTGAAGAATTCGAAAAAGTTCCAAGGGGGCCCCCTTTGATGCAATTTTTTTTTTAGATTTCGGTTTTTTCGATTGGAGAAATGGATTCTATGAAAAAAAAAACAAGCAGATTGGTATGATCGAAGTTGAAAATCGGTCCATCCGTTTGGAAGTTAAGGCGATCTGAAGAATTCGAAAAAGTTCCAAGGGGACCCCCTTTGATGCAATTTTTTTTTCGATTACGGTTTTTTCGATTGGAGAAATGGATTCTATGAAAAAAAACAAGCAGTTTGGTATGATCGAAGTTGAAAATCGGTCCATCCGTTCGGAAGTTAAGGCGGTCTGAAGAATTCGAAAAAGTTCCAAGGGGGCCCAATTTGATGAATTTTTTTTTTCGATTTCGGTTTTTTCGATTGGAGAAATGGATTCTATGAAAAAAACAAGCAGATTGGTATGATCGAAGTTGAAAATCGGTCAATCCGTTCGGAAGTTAAGGCGATCTGAAGAATTCGAAAAAGCTCCAAGGGGGCCCCCTTTGATGCAATTTTTTTTTGGTTTCGGTTTTTTCGATTGGAGAAATGGATTCTATAAAAAAAACAAGTAGATTGGTATGATCGAAGTTGAAAATCGGTCCATCCGTTTGGAAGTTAAGGCGATCTGAAGAATTCGAGAAAGTTCCAAGGGGACCCCCTTTGATGCAATTTTTTTTTTGATTTCGGTTTTTTCGATTGGAGAAATGGATTCTATGAAAAAAAAACAAGCAGTTTGGTATGATCGAAGTTGAAAATCGGTCCATCCGTTCGGAAGTTAAGGCGATCTGAAGAATTCGAAAAAGTTCCAACAGGACCCCCTTTGATGCAATTTTTTTTTCGATTTCAGTTTTTTCTATTGAAGAAATGGATTCTATAAAAAAACAAGCAAATTGGTATGCGCGAAATTGAAAATCGGTCCATTCGTTCGGCAGTTAAGGCGGTCTGAAGAATTCGAAAAAGTTCCAAGGGGGCCACCTTTGATGCATTTTTTTATTCGATTTCGGTTTTTTCGATTGGAGAAATGGATTCTATAAAAAAAACAAGCAGATTGGTATGATCGAAGTTGAAAAATCGGTCAATCCGTTCGGAAGTTAAGGCGATCCGAAGAATTCGAAAAAGTTCCAAGGGGGCCCCCTTTGATGCAATTTATTTTTTAGATTTCGGTTTTTTCGATTGGAGAAATGGATTCTATAAAAAAAAGAAGATTGGTATGATCGAAGTTGAAAATCGGTCCATCCGTTCGGAAGTTAAAGCGATCTGAAGAATTCGAAAAAGTTCCAAGGGGGCCCCCTTTGATGCAATTTTTTTTTTGGTTTCGGTTTTTTCGATTGGAGAAATGGATTCTATGAAAAAAAACAAGCAGTTTGGTATGATCGAAGTTGAAAATCGGTCCATCCGTTCGGAAGTTAAGGCGGTCTGAAGAATTCGAAAAAGTTCCAAGGGGGCCCAATTTGATGAATTTTTTTCGATTTCGGTTTTTTCGATTGGAGAAATGGATTCTATGAAAAAAACAAGCAGATTGGTATGATCGAAGTTGAAAATCGGTCAATCCGTTCGGAAGTTAAGGCGATCTGAAGAATTCGAAAAAGTTCCAAGGGGGCCCCCTTTGATGCAATTTTTTTTTTGGTTTCGGTTTTTTCGATTGGAGAAATGGATTCTATAAAAAAAACAAGTAGATTGGTATGATCGAAGTTGAAAATCGGTCCATCCGTTTGGAAGTTAAGGCGATCTGAAGAATTCGAGAAAGTTCCAAGGGGACCCCCTTTGATGCAATTTGTTTTTTGATTTCGGTTTTTTCGATTGGAGAAATGGATTCTATGAAAAAAAAACAAGCAGTTTGGGATGATCGAAGTTGAAAATCGGTCCATCCGTTCGGAAGTTAAGGCGATCTGAAGAATTCGAAAAAGTTCCAACAGGACCCCCTTTGATGCAATTTTTTTTTCGATTTCGGTTTTTTCTATTGAAGAAATGGATTCTATGAAAAAACAAGCAAATTGGTATGCGCGAAATTGAAAATCGGTCCATTCGTTCGGCAGTTAAGGCGGTCTGAAGAATTCGAAAAAGTTCCAAGGGGGCCACCTTCGATGCATTTTTTTTTTCGATTTCGGTTTTTTCGATTGGAGAAATGGATTCTATAAAAAAAACAAGCAGATTGGTATGATCGAAGTTGAAAATCGGTCAATCCGTTCGGAAGTTAAGGCGATCCGAAGAATTCGAAAAAGTTCCAAGAGGACCCCCTTTGATGCAATTTTTATTTCGATTTCGGTTTTTTCTATTGAAGAAATGGATTCTATGAAAAAACAAGCAAATTGGTATGCGCGAAATTGAAAATCGGTCCATTCGTTCGGCAGTTAAGGCGGTCTGAAGAATTCGAAAAAGTTCCAAGGGGGCCCCCTTTGATGCAATTTTTTTTTTAGATTTCGGTTTTTTCGATTGGAGAAATGGATTCTATAAAAAAAAAAAAAAAGAAGATTGGTATGATCGAAGTTGAAAATCGGTCCATCCGTTCGGAAGTTAAAGCGATCTGAAGAATTCGAAAAAAATCCAAGGGGACCCCCTTTGATGCAATTTTTTTTTCGATTTCGGTTTTTTCGATTGAAGAAATGGATTCTATGAAAAAAACAAGCAGTTTGGTATGATCGAAGTTGAAAATCGGTCCATCCGTTCGGAAGTTAAGGCGATCTGAAGAATTCCAAAAAGGTCCAAGAGGACCCCCTTTGATGCAATTTTTTTTTCGATTTCGGTTTTTTCTATTGAAGAAATGGATTCTATGAAAAAACAAGCAAATTGGTATGCGCGAAATTGAAAATCGGTCCATCCGTTCGGAAGTTAAGGCGGTCTGAAGAATTCGAAAAAGTTCCAAGGGGGCCCCCTTTGATGCATTTTTTTTTCGATTTCGGTTTTTTCGATAGGAGAAATGGATTCTATGAAGAAAAACAAGCAGTTTGGTATGATCGAAGTTGAAAATTGGTCCATCCCTTCGGATGTTAAGGCGGTCTGAAGAATTCGAAAAAGTTCCAAGGGGGCCCAATTTGATGCATTTTTTTTTCGATTTCGGTTTTTTCGATTGGAGAAATGGATTCTATGAAAAAAACAAGCAGATTGGTATGATCGAAGTTGAAAATCGGTCAATCCGTTCGGAAGTTAAGGCGATCGGAAGAATTCGAAAAAGTTCCAAGATGGCCCCCTTTGATGCAATTTTTTTTTTAGATTTCGGTTTTTTCGATTGGAGAAATGTATTCTATGAAAAAAAACAAGTAGATTGGTATGATCGGAGTTGAAAATCGGTCCATCCGTTTGGAAGTTAAGGCGATCTGAAGAATTCGAAAAAGTTCCAAGGGGACCCCCTTTGATGCAATTTTTTTTTTGATTTCGGTTTTTTCGATTGGAGAAATGGATTCTATGAAAAAAAAAACAAGCAGTTTGGTATGATCGAAGTTGAAAATCGGTCCATCCGTTCGGAAGTTTGTTACGGCCACATAATGAATAAAAGTTTTGTAGGTCAAATCGTAGGTTTTCTATATTAAAAGTAACAAACAACATTCAAAAGGGTTACTCACAATTTATTTAACATTTCCTCATACAGCTTCAGCGCAAAACATAACAGTATCACATTGCAACACACACACTATAACGACGAAAGGTACTACTCGGTTAATTTTTATTCCATTCTCCATACTTCGGTCAACTATCTTGTGGTTTTGAACTAGAGACGATCAAAATGCTTGTCAGTGGAAGCTCACTAACACTATAAAATCCTCGTTTTCCTCGATCAATTTCCCCAATGTTGACATTCTGAATCGAACCTAAAAATAAAGTAGACATTTTAAAGATGAACAAACCCTACGGGGAAGGGTATACTTACCATATTTTAAGTCGTTTCCTTTTATCTCGAAGTCGCAGGTCAACTAATCGATCAAGTAGTCGTAACAAATTGTTATTGTTTTGGTTCGCTGAAATTCCAGGTTATGATGTTCGACGAAAGGCTCGACGTATGACAGCAAATTTTTGGCACGTTAGGCATTAGGCCGAAGGGACATTGGAGCAGACACTTGAAGTTGGCCACTGACCACTGAGAATACTAACCGTGACCTCATCGACCGCTGGCTGGACCTACTGACGTCAGTAGCGTTGCAAGGGGTTCAATAAAATAAATTATTATTTTTTTTTTGCATAGGAATGTTTTGAAAGTTATTGAAATGCAATTTTGGGAGCATTATGATGAGATTCAAGGGTATATAGTGAGATTCGATTTGGAACGAAACTATTCGTCAATTTGTTTGATTTAAGATTTGGTAGGTACGTCTATGTCTTTTGGCATTTTCTAGAAAAGTCTAGATGCTTTCAATTGGAGCGACTAACAGGTGCTGCCACTAGTTGCTACCGTCAAAAAAAAAAGATTGGTTTGGCTGCTTGTTTTCTCCGGTTTGT
The DNA here is from genome assembly GCA_029955515.1 of Chrysomela aeneicollis. Lineage (NCBI taxonomy): Eukaryota > Metazoa > Arthropoda > Insecta > Coleoptera > Chrysomelidae > Chrysomela > Chrysomela aeneicollis. The sequence continues at coordinate 18,663,295 of JARUHQ010000006.1, forward strand.
GATCAATTCTTTTAAAGAAATTGCCCTTATTTGTGGGATTAAATTCTCGTGAGAGAAAGTCAAGGTGTGAAGAGTTGTTGGGAGATTCGGCGATAAATATCCAGCTGATATTTTGATGTATTTTCACACCTACGCCTTGTGCGGACTCGACCGGCAGACCAGCCATTTTGGTAGCCTTTCTGTCTGAACACTCTTCAGACAGCTTCTTCAAAGCCACTCATCATCAACGTAAGTAACACCCTTACTAGAGTTATTGGATTTCATCATGGTAATTCCATTGGTAGGGCTTTTAACTTAGGGATTCACCTTCCACCGAGGATCTCGTTCCCCTGTATGGAGTCCTGCTGGCCCCCTATAGGGCTTCTTGGGGTAGTCTTGCTACACCTGTGTGCAGTTTTCCAAGTGAAGAGGCCCCATCATGGCCGGTTCACGTCCATTACCCGAGCGACCTGCTGCCAGGTGTCAGGCTGTTCTGGATTGACAGGAGCCTGCTCAGGACCAGGACCTTACTATCCATCACCCACGCCAAGATTAGTGGTTTAGAGGAGCCAGCTAAGTGGTCACCATATTTCCAATTGATTTACCCTATGACCCATCATATATATTTTTTTTCATTGGTATTTCACTTTGAGGAATGTACCCTTATGGCAAATGCTCCATGATTAATTCTATTGTGTAAGACCCAAGAGAGATCTCCCTTGCGCCCTTTTCAGTTCATGTTACCTTGTCTTTATTGGTTAAAATATCATTTGGGTATTAGGGGTATACTTGATGGTATAACTTCATTGATTAAATTTTTATTCTAAGTGATTAAATGTCCAGGCTTTGAGATATTGTTGGCTTTTATTAGAGGAACCCAAGGGCTATTATACAGAGAACCCACGATAGTCAGGCCGTGTGCTAATACCTCCTTATGTAACTGGGCAATTTTGGTGCACGTTAAATACTTTCTTGTTAGTTCCTTTTCCGTCAGATTTTGAGCTAATATCTGTGCAATTAAATACATGAATAATATCGAAAGGGAGGAACATTAGTTCCCTACAAAAGTCCCAGTAGAATTGAAACCTAACAAGTGGCGCCCAAACATTTATCTGATAGTTCTTGGGTTTTCTATCAGAAAATACCTCAAGGGTTCCCCTAATAAGATTAATTTGCTAGGGTACATTTCCAATCATGAAATCATGATTGGTGGGTTATGAACTGCACTTAAAACTTATTTTTTTTTTTGTTTTGTTCAAACTATTATAATTATTGTCCATAGTAGGAACATAAATTAACTCAGGGTACTAATTACCCGTAAATATTAATTTTCCTTTTCTCTTTCGATACTCCTACAGGGTGGAAAAGTAGGATTGCAATTTTTCTCCACATATATGGGAATAGGGTGTTTTCAATAAAAATTGTGATACAAATTGTGCAGGTGGGCCAAAAAGAGGTCCTTTGTGGAAATCACGTTTCACTTGTTATTTTTTTTTCTCTTCTCTTCTCTTTTGCCTCAATTCCTGGATTGGAGGTTTTTACAGGGTGGATTTTTTTGTTTTCTTTTTGGTAGCTGTCTTTTTTTCTGCCTTTCCCGGGAAAACGAGGGGTTTAAAAAAAAAATAAAATAAAAATAATATATATATAATTTTTTTTTTTTTTCATTTCATAAAGTATAGAAAATGGAAGTTAATCGACTATTATCTGACGAACTCTCTTATGAATTGACTATTAGAGGAGCAGTTACAGATGGAACAGTGGAGGATAAACGTAAGAGGTTGAGGTTATTTTTGAAATTAGAGAAATTAGGTATTGTTGCGGGGATTAGCCTAGACCCAAATGAGGAAATACAGATCTGTAAAGGAAAGATAAGTGAAATAGAGGAAATTCTGAATAACTTTGACAGTAATAATGCGGTGAATGAACATAAAAGAATACAAACGCGATTATTGCACATAATAGGCAGGTTGAATAGAATCACATCGGAAGACCATCAGTTAGTGAGAACCCAGCTAGTCACTTATTGTGCTGAGGTTATGGATTCCTCAGAAAAATTGTTACAAAATTGTACCCTGGGAAATAATGTCAACTTAGAAAATCCAACTGCCAGGGAGGAAAGAAATGAATTAGAAAATATATCATTACTAGACCTTCCGAATCCAGAACTAGGACCAACGCTTTATCAGAGTGATGCAGACGAGTTATCTCAATTGTATGGTCCAGCTCCACTTCCTAGTAATTCCAAAAATATTCGGAATAATTCTTGCCCCCTGTTCACTAGTGGCCCAATGGAAAAGCCCATCGACCGGGTAAATCGTTCCCTCCCCCAGACTAGGGACAATTGGTATATTCCGCGAAGTCCGAATATTTCTACTCATATTCCGAATCAGCCTATACCTGAGGTTCCGAAGAATTCACCGGGTCCTAGCGCATCCCATACCCATTTGCAACCTACCACAGTGGCCCAATCGATGAGGGAAGACTTACATTCGACACTTGCTGTTGATCCCCAATTACGTCAATTAAAATTAGCTGATCCTTCTGGCCAGGCCTTGCCTACACGGCAAGCGGTAACTTGGCGTAGTGACAATTTTCCGACCGATTATTCCCGAAGTTTCGTCACCATTTCGAAGTGGAATCTTCATTTTAATGGGCATAGTAGCGTTACAAGTTTTCTGGAGAGGGTTGAGGAACTTCGCTTTGCATGTGGCGTAACGGAGGAACAACTTGTCCAAAGTGCTGTCATACTATTCTCGGGAACAGCTCTATCATGGTATCGAGCAGTACGCGATTCTATTAGTACTTGGGGGGAACTGAAAGATAAACTTCGCTCTACATATCTGTCTTCGGAATACGAAGAGGATGTGTGGTGCGATATTCGGAGTCGTACCCAAGGTACTGAGGAGAAGACGGTTATTTTTTGTGCACAAATGCGGAACCTGTTTCGAAAGCTTGCTGAGCCTCCCAGTGAAGCTGTACAACTACGAATAATTCGCCGTAACCTGTTACCGGCTATACAACAACATCTGGCACTTCTACATGTCAATTCCGTGGCTGAACTTGAACAGGCCGCGCAAGCGATTGAGGAAGTACAAGTTCGTACCCAGCGTATGCGTCCTCCTCCGACAAATCCAAATTTGGTAGTTGAACCGGAATTGATGTATCAGAGACCCCGGAGAGCACAGCTTAGCGCTGTAGAGATGGTTTCGACTCAAGGTATTCGAACTCAGGGAACGATTCCGGATCGACCGTCAATAGTTTGTTGGAACTGTAGGGAAGCTGGACACTTGAAAAAGGATTGTAGTCGCCCTTTTTCTAAGCATTGTTTCCGTTGTGGGAAAGAAAACGAAACAAGTCGTTCTTGTCCCAATTGTAATCGATCGGGAAACGCCCCTCCGACTCACTAAATGGTCGAAAGGTGTGTTCGGGAGTTTCCTCGACCAGTCAATCTGACCCAGCGGGAGATGACATTAAACCGGTGCTGTCTTACATTTTTGCCCATTGTGATGGCGATAACCGCCCTTATTTGAATTTGACCATATTTGATATTGAATTCAGGGGTCTTCTAGATTCGGGAGCTAATTCCACTTTCATGAATTGTAAGGGATGGGAAATTTTAAAAGGTTTAGGTTTAGATTTATTACCCACTTCCATAGATATGTGTACGGTTGCCAATAATCAGGCGTGCTCAATTTTAGGTTCTGTCTGTGTCCCAGTAAACTTACAAGGGAAAGTATGTACGGTAGACATATTAATTGTGCCTAGTTTATCACATACATTCGTATTAGGAATCGATTTCTGGATCAAGATGGGCTTAATACCAGATATCAGAAAAAGTTGTTGGTCATTTCAGGACGATTGCCCCAAAATTTCGACTATTGAGGCGTTAATATCTCAGGATGTTTTAACTGCCAGTCAAAGTAAAACCTCAGAGGATTTGACTACTAAATATTTCACTTTGATGGGTGATAAAATCGGCTGTACTAATTTGGTCGACCATAAAATAATAACTGAAGGAGAGCCAATCAGATTGAGACCTTACCGTTATTCTCCCATCATACAAAAACGCATTGATGATGAGATAGAAGCCATGTTAAAGGACGACATCATTGAACATTCCGATTCTGCTTGGTCTTCGCCGGTGTTATTAGTTCCTAAGGGGAACGATAAATGGCGTTTCTGCATAGACTACCGTGCCCTCAATCGGGTGACCAAGAAGGACGCGTACCCTATCCCCTTCATAGCAACCATTCTCGACAAATTGCGTAACGCCAAGTATCTGAGCTCTCTGGACATTCGCTCCGCTTATTGGCAAGTTCCTGTTTCCCCGGAGTCGCGTGATAAAACGGCATTCACAGTCCCCGGACGCGGACTCTATCAATTTAAAAAGATGCCCTTTGGTCTGACCAATGCGCCGGCAACGTGGCAACGCTTAGTTGATCGTTTGCTTGGTGCGGAAATGGAGCCAAATTCATTTGTTTATTTGGACGATATTATTGTTGTTACGGAAACTTTCGACAAGCATGTTGAAGTTCTGGAAAATATTTTCAAGAGATTATTATCCGCAGGTCTAACTCTATCACCCGACAAATGTAAATTTTGCCGAAGTGAGTTAAAGTATCTGGGCTACGTGGTCGATAAGTATGGTCTACACGTCGACCCCGAGAAGGTTAGTGCCATATTGAATATTAAACCACCTGTCAACACTACTGAAGTCCGACGAGTTATCGGAATGGCATCATGGTATCGTCGCTTTTTGCCTAATTTTTCAACCATCATCGCACCACTTACCGCATTATTGTGTAAACATAAAAAATGGCATTGGACCGAGGATTGTGACAAGGCTTTTCAGTCCATAAAAAATTATTTGGCTTCCGCTCCAGTGCTAGTTTGTCCCGACTTCACCAAGCCTTTTATCGTTCAAACTGACGCTTCAGCTTACGGCATTGGCGCTGTTCTGTCCCAGGAGTATAACGACGGAGAACACGTTATCTGCTACATATCACGTTCCCTTTCGAAGACCGAGAAAAACTATTCAACGACTGAGCGCGAACTTCTTGCAGTCATATATGCTTGCGAAAAATTGAGGGCATATCTGGAAGGTTACTCGTTTAAGGTAATCACCGACCACCACAGTCTGGTGTGGCTTCACAACTTAAAGGAACCTACGGGTCGTTTAGCCCGTTGGGTGTTGAGGCTGCAACAGTTCAATTTCGAGGTGATTCACCGCAAAGCTCGTCATCTCGTTGTACCTGATATGCTCAGCAGATCAGTCCCCGAATTGTTGGTCGTGGAACATCCGGACCCTGAGCAATGTAATACTCATCCGTTAGACAAATGGTATCAGTCCCTCATTAAAAAAATTGAAGTCAACCCTCTTCAGTTTCCTCAGTGGCGCTATGATGGAAGAGTTCTTTATAAATACGTCCAGTGTTCTTATCCCAATCTACGTGACGAATCAGAGTCTTGGAAGATTGTGGTGCCAAAGTACCAACGTCGCGAAATCCTAATGAAACATCATGATGACATTACAGCGGGACACGGCGGTGTCTTCAAGACCTACGAACGTTTGAAGAGTAGATATTTTTGGCCAAAAATGAGGGCTGACGTGGCCCGTTACATACGGCGTTGCCACACATGCCTTGCGAACAAACCAGTTTTGCGGCCTCTGGCAGGAAAGTTAGGTAAACCCCCGGAAGTAGTTAGGCCTTGGGCCACAATCAGCATTGATCTGTTTGGACCTTTACCGTGATCTTCGCAAGGTTATCGATTCGTTCTGGTCGTACTTGACACATTCAGTAAGTTCTCGCTGTTTTACCCTCTTCGTTCAGCCACTGCTGCCGCTGTGAGAAGGGTGATTGAAGAACAAATCTTTTTGGTATTCGGTTGTCCCCAATTCGTCCTTTGTGACAATGGAGTCCAGTTCCGAAGTCATCAATTCACTGCCTTGTGTCGCTCGTATGCTGTCGAAATAAGGTTCAGCCCGGCCTACCACCCTCAGGCGAATCCCGTGGAACGCGTGAATGGCGTATTAAAAACCATGCTCAGTTGTTACATCGAGGATAACCATAAGAATTGGGACCGTCTCCTCCCGAAAGTTGGTTGCGCCATCCGCTCGTCAGTGCATGAAGTCACCGGACTTTCCCCATACTTCATCAATTTCTCGAGGGATTACGTGGGCGCAGGAGACTTACACAGTTCACCCGATTTTGTCAGTTTTTCTCCCCAAGACCTTGTTGCACGATCAGAGCAAATCCAAAAGGTTTACAAAGAGGTGCAGGAGCGAATACGTAAGGCTCATGCTGTTTCAAAGGCTAGTTACAATCTGAGACGTCGACACGATACTTATGCAGAAGGTGACCAAGTTTACCGAAAGAACCACGTGCTTTCGGACGCAGCCAACCATTTCACGGCAAAACTGGCTGGCAGGTTCGTAGGACCATTTGTCGTCAAAACTAAGTTGTCTCCTACTACCTATGAGCTCGCCGACGAGCAAAATCGTTCAAAAGGAATATGGCATATCAAGGACCTTAAGGCGAAACCTCCAGATTCTGAATCCGGATCGGAAACGGATTGAGAATTTTGATGAATTGACCGTTCACTTCTGATTGGAAACTGTGTGATGATTCAAGTTGGTTGGGAAAAATTGTCAAAAAAAAAAAAAAAAAAAAAAAATGTGTATTGTCCTTAGCGTTAGACTATGTGAATTCGATACGTTATCCGTAATTTATTTTGGGAAGTGCATTTTTCTGGATTAAGATCATTGCTATTGATGAGTATGTCTTTCCCATTGCGTTACGGTTTTTGATATCGCCTGAGGGCGGAGTAATATTCACGCAGTACCGCGCATAATCATAGGTAAATTAGTTTAGGCATAAATGTTCTTCGGAATGGAATTATTTTCTTTATCGAGAATTACGGAGTAATTCTCTCGGGGGTTAAGGGGGAGTTGTTACGGCCACATAATGAATAAAAGTTTTGTAGGTCAAATCGTAGGTTTTCTATATTAAAAGTAACAAACAACATTCAAAAGGGTTACTCACAATTTATTTAACATTTCCTCATACAGCTTCAGCGCAAAACATAACAGTATCACATTGCAACACACACACTATAACGACGAAAGGTACTACTCGGTTAATTTTTATTCCATTCTCCATACTTCGGTCAACTATCTTGTGGTTTTGAACTAGAGACGATCAAAATGCTTGTCAGTGGAAGCTCACTAACACTATAAAATCCTCGTTTTCCTCGATCAATTTCCCCAATGTTGACATTCTGAATCGAACCTAAAAATAAAGTAGACATTTTAAAGATGAACAAACCCTACGGGGAAGGGTATACTTACCATATTTTAAGTCGTTTCCTTTTATCTCGAAGTCGCAGGTCAACTAATCGATCAAGTAGTTGTAACAAATTGTTATTGTTTTGGTTCGCTGAAATTCCAGGTTATGATGTTCGACAAAAGGCTCGACGTATGACAGCAAATTTTTGGCACGTTAGGCATTAGGCCGAAGGGACATTGGAGCAGACACTTGAAGTTGGCCACTGACCACTGAGAATACTAACCGTGACCTCATCGACCGCTGGCTGGACCTACTGACGTCAGTAGCGTTGCAAGGGGTTCAATAAAATAAATTATTATTTTTTTTTTGCATAGGAATGTTTTGAAAGTTATTGAAATGCAATTTTGGGAGCATTATGATGAGATTCAAGGGTATATAGTGAGATTCGATTTGGAACGAAACTATTCGTCAATTTGTTTGATTTAAGATTTGGTAGGTACGTCTATGTCTTTTGGCATTTTCTAGAAAAGTCTAGATGCTTTCAATTGGAGCGACTAACAGGTGCTGCCACTAGTTGCTACCGTCAAAAAAAAAAGATTGGTTTGGCTGCTTGTTTTCTCCGGTTTGTGATCAATTCTTTTAAAGAAATTGCCCTTATTTGTGGGATTAAATTCTCGTGAGAGAAAGTCAAGGTGTGAAGAGTTGTTGGGAGATTCGGCGATAAATATCCAGCTGATATTTTGATGTATTTTCACACCTACGCCTTGTGCGGACTCGACCGGCAGACCAGCCATTTTGGTAGCCTTTCTGTCTGAACACTCTTCAGACAGCTTCTTCAAAGCCACTCATCATCAACGTAAGTAACACCCTTACTAGAGTTATTGGATTTCATCATGGTAATTCCATTGGTAGGGCTTTTAACTTAGGGATTCACCTTCCACCGAGGATCTCGTTCCCCTGTATGGAGTCCTGCTGGCCCCCTATAGGGCTTCTTGGGGTAGTCTTGCTACACCTGTGTGCAGTTTTCCAAGTGAAGAGGCCCCATCATGGCCGGTTCACGTCCATTACCCGAGCGACCTGCTGCCAGGTGTCAGGCTGTTCTGGATTGACAGGAGCCTGCTCAGGACCAGGACCTTACTATCCATCACCCACGCCAAGATTAGTGGTTTAGAGGAGCCAGCTAAGTGGTCACCATATTTCCAATTGATTTGCCCTATGACCCATCATATATATTTTTTTTCATTGGTATTTCACTTTGAGGAATGTACCCTTATGGCAAATGCTCCATGATTAATTCTATTGTGTAAGACCCAAGAGAGATCTCCCTTGCGCCCTTTTCAGTTCATGTTACCTTGTCTTTATTGGTTAAAATATCATTTGGGTATTAGGGGTATACTTGATGGTATAACTTCATTGATTAAATTTTTATTCTAAGTGATTAAATGTCCAGGCTTTGAGATATTGTTGGCTTTTATTAGAGGAACCCAAGGGCTATTATACAGAGAACCCACGATAGTCAGGCCGTGTGCTAATACCTCCTTATGTAACTGGGCAATTTTGGTGCACGTTAAATACTTTCTTGTTAGTTCCTTTTCCGTCAGATTTTGAGCTAATATCTGTGCAATTAAATACATGAATAATATCGAAAGGGAGGAACATTAGTTCCCTACAAAAGTCCCAGTAGAATTGAAACCTAACAAGTTAAGGCGATCTGAAGAATTCGAAAAAGTTCCAACAGGACCCCCTTTGATGCAATTTTTTTTTCGATTTCGGTTTTTTCTATTGAAGAAATGGATTCTATGAAAAAACAAGCAAATTGGTATGCGCGAAATTGAAAATCGGTCCATCCGTTCGGAAGTTAAGGCGGTCTGAAGAATTCGAAAAAGTTCCAAGGGGGCCACCTATCTGAGTTGTATTCGATGATATCGTGATGATGTTTATATAGCAATACTCACCAGGTAACTGTTCTTCCGTTTTACATACAAGTGACCGAATCGAGCAGAAGGTTGAATTCAGTATAGATTGAACAATCATCGTATCTGGGTTGTATTCGATCATCACGATATCATCGAATACAACTCAGATACAATTATCGTTTCGTCAAACCATTCAACATTCTGTTCGATTCAGTCGCTAGTATGTGTAACGGAAGTACCGTCACCTGGTAAGTATCACTTTATATACAGTATTGCGATATAATCGGATACCACCCAGATACATTGATTGTTCAGTCTATCCATTCAACTTTCTGTTCGTTTCGGTCGCTCGTATGTAAAACGGGAATACCGTCACCTAATGTGTATAACTATATACACAGCATAACATCATAATCGAATACAACCCAGATACTATCCATTCAACCTTCTGTTCGATTCGATTGCTCGTATGTATAACGGAAGAAAAGTTACCTGGTGAGTATAACTTTATAAACATAATCGAATAAAACCCAGATACGATTATTGTTCAATTAATACTGAATTCAACCTTCTGCTCGATTCAGTCGCTTTTATGTATAACTGGAGAACAGATACCTGTTGAGTATAACTATATAAACATCATCACGATATAATCGAATACAACCTCAGATACGATCATTATTTAGTCTATCCATTCAACCTTCTGTTCAATTCAGTCGCTCGTATGTATATCGGAAGAACAGTTACCTGGTGAGTATAACTATATAAACCTAATCGAAAACAACCCAGATACGATGAATTTTCAATCTATCCATTTAACCTTCTGCTCGATTCGGTCGCTTTTATGTAAAACGGAAGAACAGTTACCTGGTGAATATTGCTATATAAACATCATCACGATATCATCGAATACAACTCAGATACAATTATCGCTTCGTCTAACCATTTAACATTCTGTTCGATTCAGTCGCTAGTATGTGTAACGGAAGTACCGTCACCTGGTAAGTATCACTATATATACAGTATTGCGATATAATCGGATACCAACCAGATACATTGATTGTTCAGTCTATCCATTCAACTTTCTGTTCGTTTCGGTCGCTCGTGTATAACTATATACACAGCATAACATCATAATCGAATACAACCCAGATACCATTCATTCAACCTTCTGTTCGATTCGGTTGCTCGTATGTATAACGAAAGAACAGTAACCTGGTGAGTATTTCTATATGAACTTCATCACGATATAATCGAATACAACTCAGATACAATGATCATTCCGTCTATCCATCCAACCTTCTGTTCGATTGGGTCGCTCGTACGTATAACGCAAGAACAGTCACCTGGTGAGTATTACTATATAAACATTACCACGATATAATCGAATACAACTCAGTTACAATTATCTCTAACCATCCAACCTTATGTTCGATTCAGACGCTCGTATGTGTAACGAAAGAACCGTTGCATGGTAGGTGTATCTAATTATACAGCATAACGATATAATCAGAGACAACCCAGATACAATGATTTTTCAATCTATCCATCCAACCTTATGTTTGAACGGTTGCTCGTATGTATAACGGAAGAACAGTTACCTGGTTAGACATAATATATAAAAATCATCACGAAATAATCGAATACAACCCAGATACGATGATTATTCAGTCTATCCATTCAACCTTCTGTTCAGTTCAGTCGCTCTTATTTATAACTGGAGAACAGTTACCTGGTGAGTATAACTATATAAACATCATCACGATATCATCGAATACAACCCCAGATACGATCATTGTTTAGTCTATCCATTCAACCTTCTGTTCAATTCAGTCGCTCGTATGTATAACGGAAGAACAGTTACCTGGTGTGTATAACTATATACACAGCATAACATCATAATCGAATACAACCCAGATACTATCCATTCAACCTTCTGTTCGATTCGATTGCTCGTATGTATAACGGAAGAACAGTTACCTGGTGAGTATAACTTTATTAACATAATCGAATACAACCCAGATACGATTATTGTTCAATCAATACTGAATTCAACCTTCTGCTCGATTCAGTCGCTTTTATGTATAACTGGAGAACAGTTACCTGTTGAGTATAACTATATAAACATCATCACGATATAATCGAATACAACCTCAGATACGATCATATTTAGTCTATCCATTCAACCTTCTGTTCAATTCAGTCGCTCGTATGTATATCGGAAGAACAGTTACCTGGTGAGTATAACTATATAAACCTAATCGAATACAACCCAGATACGATGAATTTTCAATCTATCCATTTAACCTTCTGCTCGATTCGGTCGCTTTTATGTAAAACGGAAGAACAGTTACCTGGTGAATATTGCTATATAAACATCATCACGATATCATCGAATACAACTCAGATACAATTATCGCTTCGTCTAACCATTTAACATTCTGTTCGATTCAGTCGCTAGTATGTGTAACGGAAGTACCGTCACCTGATAAGTATCACTATATATACAGTATTGCGATATAATCGGATACCACCCAGATACATTGATTGTTCAGTCTATCCTATCATTTTTCTGTTCTTTTCGGTCGCTCGTATGTAAAACGGGAATATTGTCATCAAATGTGTATAACTATATACACAGCATAAGATCATAATCGAATACAACCCAGATACTATCCATTCTACCTTCTGTTCGATTCGGTTGCTCGTATGTATAACGAAAGAACAGTAACCTGGTGAGTATTTCTATATAAACTTCATCACGATATAATCGAATACAACTGAGATACAATGATCATTCCGTCTATCCATCCAACCTTCTGTTCGATTGGGTCGCTCGTATGTATAACGCAAGAACAGTCACCTGGTGAGTATTACTATATAAACATCACCACGATATAATAGAATACAACTCAGTTACAATTACCGTTCCGTCTAATCATCCAACCTTATGTTCGATGCATACGCTCCTATGTGAAACTAAAGAACCGTTACATGGTAGGTGTAACTGAATATACAGCATAACGATATAATCGGAGACAACCCAGATACAATGATTGTTCAATCTATCCATTCAACCTCATGTTCGATTCGGTTGCTCGTATGTGTAACAGAAGAACTGTTACATGGTAAGACATACTATATGATAATCATCACGATATAATCGAATACAACCCAGATACAATGATTGTTCAATCTATCCATTCAACCTTCTGTTCAGTTCAGTCGCTCTCATGTATAACTGGAGAACAGTTACCTGGTGAGTATAACTATATAAACATCATCACGATATCATCGAATACAACCCCAGATACGATCATTGTTTAGTCTATCCATTCAACCTTTTGTTCAATTCAGTCGCTCGTATGTATAACGGAAGAACAGTTACCTGGTGAGTATAACTATATAAACATAATCGAATACAACCCAGATACGATGATTGTTCAATCTATCTATTTAACCTTCTGCTCGATTCGGTCGCTTGTATGTAAAACGTAAGAACAGTAACCTGGTGAGTATTGCTATAAACATCATCACGATATCATCGAATACAACTCAGATACAATTATCACTTCGCCTAACCATTTAACCTTCTGTTCGATTCAGTCGCTAGTATGTGTAACGGAAGTACCGTCACCTGGTAAGTATCACTATATATACAGTATTGCGATATAATCGGATACCAACCAGATACATTGATTGTTCAGTCTATCCATTCAACTTTCTGTTCGTTTCGGTCGCTCGTATGTAAAACGGGAATACCGTCACCTAGTGTGTATAACTATATACACAGCATAACATCATAATCGAATACAACTCAGATACTATCCATTCAACCTTCTGTTCGATTCGGTTGCTCGTATGTATAACGAAAGAACAGTAACCTGGTGAGTATTTCTATATAAACTTCATCACGATATAATCGAATACAACTCAGATACAATGATCATTCCGTCTATCCATCCAACCTTCTGTTCGATTGTATCGCTCGTACGTATAACGCAAGAACAGTCACCAGGTGAGTATTACTATATATACATTCCCACGATATGATCGAATACAACTCAGTTACAATTATCGTTCCGTCTAACCATCCAACCTTATGTTCGATTCAGACGCTCGTATGTGTAACGAAAGAACCGTTACATAGTAGGTGTATCTGAATATACAGCATAACGATATAATCGGAGACAACCCAGATACAATGATTGTTCAATCTATCCATTCAATCTTATGTTCGATTCGGTTGCTCGTAAGTATAACGGAAGAACAGTTACCTGGTTAGACATAATATATAATAGTCATCACGAAATAATCGAATACAACCCAGATACGATGATTGTTCAGTCTATCTATACAACTTTCTGTTCAGTTCAGTCGCTCTTATGTATAACTGGAGAACAGTTACCTGGTGAGTATAACTTTATAAACATCATCACGATATCATCGAATACAACCCCAGATACGATCATTGTTTAGTCTATCCATTCAACCTTCTCTTCAATTCAGTCGCTCGTATGTATAACGGAAGAACAGTTACTTGGTGAGTATAACTATATAAACATAATCGAATACAACTCAGATACGATGATTGTTCAATCTATCCATTCAACCTTATGTTCGATTCGGTTGCTCGTATGTATAACGAGAGAACAGGTACCTGGTGAGTATAACTATATGAACATAATCGAATACAACTCAGATACGATGATTGTTCAATCCATACTAAATTCAACCTTCTGCTCGATTCGGTCGCTTGTATGTAAAACGGAAGAACAGTTACCTGGTGAGTATTGCTATATAAACATCATTACGATATCATCGAATACATCTCAGATACAATTATCGTTTCGTCTAACCATTCAACATTCTGTTCGATTCAGTCGCTAGTATGTATAACGGAAGAACAGTTACCTGGTGTGTATAACTATATAAACATAATCGAATACAACCCAGATACGATGATTGTTCAATCCATACTAAATTCAACCTTCTGCTCGATTCGGTCGCTTGTATGTAAAACGGAAGAACAGTTACCTGGTGAGTATTGCTATATAAACATCATCACGATATCATCGAATACAACTCGGATACAATTATCGTTTCGTCTTACCATTTAACCTTAAGTTCGATTCAGTCGCTAGTATGTGCAACGGAAGTACCGTCACCTGGTAAGTATCACTATATATACAGAATTGCGATATAATCGGATACCACCCAGATACATTGATTGTTCAGTCTATCCATTCAACTTTCTGTTCGTTTCGGTCGCTCGTATGTAAAACGGGAATAACGTCACCTAATGTGTATAACTATATACACAGCATAACATCATAATCGAATACAACCCAGATACTATCCATTCAACCTTCTGTTCGATTCGGTTGCTCGTATGTATAAAGAAAAAACAGTAACCTGGTGAGTATTTCTATATGAACGTCATCACGATATAATCGAATACAACTCAGATACAATGATCATTTCGTCTATCCATCCAAACTTCTGTTCGATTGGGTCGCTCGTATGTATAACGCAAGAACAGTCACCTGGTGAGTATTACTATATAAACATCACCACGATATAATCGAATACAACTCAGTTACAATTATTGTTCCGTCTAATCATCCAACCTTATGTTCGATTCAGACGCTCGTATGTGTAACGAAAGAACCGTTACATGGTAGGTGTAACTAAATATACAGCATAACGATATAATCGGAGACAACCCAGATACAATGATTGTTCAATCTATCCATTCAACCTTATGTTCGATTCAGTTGCTCGTATGTGTAACAGAAGAACTGTTACCTGCTTAGACATACTATATGATAATCATCACGATATAATCGAATACAACCCAGATACAATGATTGTTCAGTCTATCCATTCAACTTTCTGTTCAGTTCAGTCGCTCTTATGTATAACTGGAGAACAGTTACCTGGTGAGTATAACTATATAAACATCATCACGATATAATCGAATACAACCCCAGATACGATTATTGTTTAGTCTATCTATTCAACCTTCTGTTCAATTCAGTCGCTCCTATGTATAACGAAAGAACAGTTACCTGGTGAGTATAACTATATGAACATAATCGAATACAACCCAGATACGATGATTGTTCAATCTATACTAAATTCAACCTTCTGCTCGATTCGGTCGCTTGTATGTAAAACGGAAGAACAGTTACCTGGTGATTATTGCTATATAAACATCATCACGATATCATCGAATACAACTCAGATACAATTATCGTTTCGTCTAACCATTCATCCTTCTGTTCGATTCAGTCGCTAGTATGTGTAACGGAAGTACCGTCACCTGGTAAGTATCACTATATATACAGTATTGCGATATAATCGCATACCACCCAGATACATTGATTGTTCAGTCTATCCATTCAACTTTCTGTTCGTTTCGGTCGCTCGTATGTAAAACGGGAATACCGTCATCAAATGTGTATAACCATATACACAGCATAACATCATAATCGAATACAACCCAGATACTATCCATTCAACCTTCTGTTCGATTCGGTTGCTCGTATGTTTAACGGAAGAACTGTTACCTGGTTAGACATACTATATGATAATCATCACGATATACTCGAATACAACCCCAGATACGATTATTGTTTAGTCTGTCCATTCAACCTTCTGTTCAATTCAGTCGTTCTTATGTATAACGGAAAAACAGTTACCTGGTGAGTATAACTATATAAACCTAATCGAATACAACCCAGATACGATGAATTTTCAATCTATCCATTTAACCTTCTGCTCGATTCGGTCGCTTTTATGTAAAACGGAAGAACAGTTACCTGGTGAGTATTGCTATATAAACATCATCACGATATCATCGAATACAACTCAGATACAATTATCGCTTCGTCTAACCATTTAACCTTCTGTTCGATTCAGTCGCTAGTATGTGTAACGGAAGTACCGTCACCTGGTAAGTATCACTATATATACAGTATTGCGATATAATCGGATACCAACCAGATACATTGATTGTTCAGTCTATCCATTCAACTTTCTGTTCGTTTCGGTCGCTCGTATGTAAAACGGGAATACCGTCACCTAGTATGTATAACTATATACACAGCATAACATCATAATCGAATACAACTCAGATACTATCAATTCAACCTTCTGTTCGATTCGGTTGCTCGTATGTATAACGAAAGAACAGTGACCTGGTGAGTATTCCTATATAAACTTCATCACGATATAATCGAATACAACTCAGATACAATGATCATTCCGTCTATCCATCTAACCTTCTGTTCGATTGGGTCGCTCGTACGTATAACGCAAGAACAGTCACCTGGTGAGTATTACTATATGAACATTTCCACGATATAATCGAATACAACTCAGTTACAATTATCGTTCCGTCTAACCATCCAACCTTATGTTCGATTCAGACGCTCGTATGTGTAACGAAAGAACCGTTACATGGTAGGTGTATCTAAATATACAGCATAAAGATATAATCGGAGACAACCCAGATACAATGATTGTTCAATCTATCCATTCAACCTTATGTTCGATTCGGTTTCTCGTATGTATAACGGAAGAATAGTTACCTGGTTAGACATAATATATAATAATCATCACGAAATAATCGAATACAACCCAGATACGATGATTGTTCAGTCTATCTATACAACCTTCTGTTCAGTTCAGTCGCTCTTATGTATAACTGGAGAACAGTTACCTGGTGAGTATAACTATATAAACATCATCACGATATAATCGAATACAACCCCAGATACGATCATTGTTTAGTATATCCATTCAACCTTCTGTTCAATTCAGTCGCTCGTATGTATAACGGAAGAACAGTTACTTGGTGAGTATAACTATATAAACATAATCGAATACAACTCAGATACGATGATTGTTCAATCTATCCATTCAACCTTATGTTCGATTCGGTTGCTCGTATGTATATCGGAAGAACAGGTACCTGGTGAGTATAACTATATAAACATAATCGAATACAACTCAGATACGATGATTGTTCAATCTATCCATTTAACCTTCTGCTCGATTCGGTCGCTTGTATGTAAAACGGAAGAACAGTTACCTGGTGAGTATTGCTATACAAACATCATCACGATATCATCGAATACAACTCAGAGATACAATTATCGTTTCGTCTAACCATTTAACCTTCTGTTCGATTCAGTCGCTAGTATGTGTAACGGAAGTACCGTCACCTGGTAAGTATCACTATATATACAGTATTGCGATATAATCGGATACCACCCAGATACATTGATTGTTCAGTCTATCCATTCAACTTTCTGTTCGTTTCGGTCGCTCGTAAGTAAAACGGGAATACCGTCACCTCATGTGTATAACTATATACACAGCATAACATCATAATCGAATACAACCCAGATACTATCCATTCAACCTTCTGTTCGATTCGGTTGCTCGTATGTATAACGAAAGAACAGTAACCTGGTGAGTATTTCTATATGAACGTCATCACGATATAATCGAATACAACTCAGATACAATGATCATTCCGTCTATCCATCCAACCTTCTGTTCGATTGGGTCGCTCGTATGTATAACGCAAGAACAGTCACCTGGTGAGTATTACTATATAAACATCACCACGATATAATCGAATACAACTCAGTTACAATTATAGTTTCGTCTAACCATCCAACTTTATGTTCGATTCAGATGCTCGTATGTGTAACGAAAGAACCGTTACATGGTAGGTGTAACTAAATATACAGCATAACGATATAATCGGAGACAACCCAGATACAATGATTGTTCAATCTATATCCATCCAACCTTATGTTCGATTCGGTTGCTCGTATGTATAACGGAAGAACTGTTACCTGGTTAGACATACTATATGATAATAATCACGATATAATCAAATACAACCCCAGATACGATTATTGTTTTGTCTATCCATTCAACTTTCTGTTCAATTCAGTCGCTCGTATGTATAACGGAAGAACAGTTACTTGGTGAGTATAACTATATAAACATAATCGAATACAACTCAGATACGATGATTGTTCAATCTATCCATTCAACCTTATGTTCGATTCGGTTGCTCGTATGTATAACGAAAGAACAGGTACCTGGTGAGTATAACTATATAAACATAATCGAATACAACTCAGATACGATGATTGTTTAATCTATCAATTTAACCTTCTGCTCGATTCGGTCACTTGTATGTAAAACTGAAGGACAGTTACCTGGTGAGTATTGCTATATGAACATCATCACGATATCATCGAATACAACTCAGATACAATTATCGTTTCGTCTAACCATTCAACATTCTGTTCGATTCAGTCGCTAGTATGTATAACGGAAGAACAGTTACCTGGTGAGTATAACTATATAAACATAATCGAATACAACCCAGATACGATGATTGTTCAATCCATACTAAATTTAACCTTCTGCTCGATTCGGTCGCTTGTATGTAAAACGGAAGAACAGTTACCTGGTGAGTATTGTTATATAAACATCATCACGATATCATCGAATACAACTCAGATTCAATTATTGTTTCGTCTTACCATTTAACCTTAAGTTCGATTCAGTCGCTAGTATGTGCAACGGAAGTACCGTCACCTGGTAATATATAATATAATATAATATAATAATAATAATGATAATAATAATAATATGTATTTATTGACAGTAAAAAATAAAATAAAGACACAACAAGTAAAGTTACATTCTGCCAATAGGATACAAGATTGGATTGCTCCATTCTTACTCTTGCACCTGAACAAAGAAATTGAAATAAATATTCAAGAGAATACACAAATCAATACATTAAATTGAATTGAATAAAATCGAATCATATTAAGTTATAATAATTATGTAAAACACGTAAGCATAGAAAATTTTTAACATAGCAATATTATTTCAATATACACACATGTACTTTATTTTGGTAGAAGATATATGTTAATATCTGAGATTACAAGAGAAACATTTATATAAAAGTTCACTTGAAATGCTACAAATTATCCAGAAAGTTTTGTTTCAGACAATATTTGAAACTGGCCAAAGATTTCGACTGAAGGGAAAGCGGAATGTCGTTATATAATTCAGCTATTTTGTAGCTGAAAGATTTCTTGAACTGTTCGGTGGAATGTCTAACAATGTGGATTCGTTCACGTCTAATGTTGACGTTATGTACATCAGTTCTATATCGGATTTTGTTATAAAGATAGGGTGGTGTTTTAGTAGTGATAATTTTGTGATATAAAACTGAGGTATGGAGTGAGCGCCTATCAGACATTTTCAACCATTTTGCTTTTTTCAGCGTATATGAAACAGGATCCTGTTTTTTAATTCCGAAAGAAAATCTTAAACACGAGTTCTGGACTCTTTGAATTCTTTGCTGTTCGGTAGAATTCAGGAAATAATGGTAAACCACATCACAATGGTTGAAGGTTGACAGTATTAGAGTGTCGCAAAGAAGTAGCTTAGTTTTAGTACTTAGGGCGTGTCTGTGAGGATATAATACTTTCATCTTACCGTACGCCTTCTGAATCAAAAGTGATATATATTTCTTGAATTTCAGCTCATCATCGATTATAACTCCCAAGTTTTTCACTTGATTCACGACAGGCAGCTCCACGTCACCAATTTTAATACCCAAATCACCAGCTCTCGACCTAGTTCCATATCTTCCGAATGTTATAACAGAGCACTTACCAATGTTTATATGCAGTGCATGTTTTTTCGAGGTATCGATAAAATGATTCAATTCTCGGTTTATAACACTTATACTGTCAGACATTTCATTGAGTTTGAATGAGTAATACAGTTGTGTATCATCCGCGTACATGTGGTATTTCAATTTTTTCAAGCCAATGGATAATTGTGTAGTATAAACTGTGTAGAGAATAGGTCCGAGAATTGAACCTTGCGGCACTCCTGGAAATAAGGTCTTACACTCAGATATTTCATGCTCCAATTTTACTAGTTGTAATCTATTGGAGAGATATGAGTCGAAGAATTTGATAGTGTTATGTGACAATCCATTGAAGTGTAATATGGAAAAAAGAAGTTGGTGATTTATAGTATCGAAGGCTTTACTGTAATCAATCAATATTAAAGTTGTGATTTCATCATTATCTGAAGCTCTGACAATATCATCGAGTATGTTCAATAAGGCTGTAGCACAACTATAATTTGATCTAAAACCAGATTGCATCAGTGGTAAAATGTTATTGATATAAAGGTGATCACGGAGCTGATGAGCGACAGCTTTCTCCAGAATTTTGGAAAGAAAAGGAAGCAAGCTAATAGGACGTAAATCATTGAAACTCTTGGGTTCTTTTACTTTAGGAATCGGAATCACGATCGATTGCTTCCATATTTCAGGAAAAACTTTCTTTTCCAAGCAGTAATTTATTATGTGCAGGATAACTGGTAACAATGAGGGACAACACATATTTATAAGAAAACTATCTAAATCATCAATTCCTTTAGACTTACTTTTAATTTGGGACATGTATGTTAATAACTGATTTTCTGTAATTAAAGTGAGTTCTAAAAATGCTACTACGGAATCATTTATATTGTTTCTATAGAAGTCATCAAGATCCGAATCGATTACGTCACCCAATTGGGTAGCCGAGACAAAAAAGTCATTTATTTCAGTAGCGTTATTTAACTGACCAGGAAGATTCGATGATTTGGGTTTAGTATGTATACTCAATTTTCTTAATTTGAACCATAAGTCTTTCGATCTATTTACATTCTGAGTGATATGTTCCATGTAAGCTTTTCTTTCACGTTCAAAAGCCGACTTCGTGTAGTTCCTAAGTGTTTTATAGTAATCCCAGTCAGCGACTCTTCCCGTCCTTTTGAACTTATTGCGAGCTTTATCTCTAAGTTTGATCATGAGTTTGACATTATCGGTAATCCACGGAGTATATGGCTTGTTGAAGCTTCTTGTGATATATGGAGCATGTTTGTCGAATAGGTTATGTATGTGGAAATTTAAGTAGTCGATTTTATTATCTATATCATCCATTAAGTATCACTATATATACAGAATTGCGATATAATCGGATACCACCCAGATACATTGATTGTTGAGTCTATCCATTCAACTTTCTGTTCGTTTCGGTCGCTCGTATGTAAAACGGGAATACCGTCACCTAATATGTATAACTATATACACAGCATAACATCATAATCGAATACAACCCAGATACTATCCATTCAACCTTCTGTTCGATTCGGTTGCTCGTATGTAAAAAGAAAAAACAGTAACCTGGTGAGTATTTCTATATGAACGTCATCACGATATAATCGAATACAACTCAAATACAATGATCATTCCGTCTATCCATCCAAACTTCTGTTCGATTGAGTCGCTCGTATGTATAACGCAAGAACAGTCACCTGGTGAGTATTACTATATAAACATCACCACGATATAATCGAATACAACTCAGTTACAATTATTGTTCCGTCTAATCATCCAAAGTTATGTTCGATTCAGACGCTCGTATGTGTAACGAAAGAACCGTTACCTGGTGAGTATAACTATATAAACATAATCGAATACAACCCAGATACGATGATTGTTCAATCTCTACTAAATTTAAGCTTCTGCTCGATTCGGTCGCTTATATGTAAAACGGAAGAACAGTTACCTGGTGAGTATCGCTATATAAACATCATCACGATATCATCGAATATAACTCAGAGATACAATTATCGTTTCGTCTAACCATTTAACCTTCTGTTCGATTCAGTCTCTAGTATGTGTAACGGAAGTACCGTCACCTGGTAAGTATCACTAAATATACAGTATTGCGATATAATCGGATACCACCCAGATACATTGATTGTTCAGTCTATCCATCCAACTTTCTGTTCAGTTTAGTCGCTCTTATGTATAACTGGAGAACAGTTTCCTGGTGAGTATAACTATATGAACATCATCAAGATATAATCGAATACAACCCCAGATACGATTATTGTTTAGTCTATCCATTCAACCTTCTGTTCAATTCAGTCGCTCGTATGTATAACGAAAGAACAGTTACCTGGTGAGTATAACTATATAAACATAATCGAATACAACCCAGATACAATGATTGTTCAATCTCTACTAAATTTAAGCTTCTGCTCGATTCGGTCGCTTGTATGTAAAACGGAAGAACAGTTACCTGGTGAGTATCGCTATATAAACATCATCACGATATCATCGAATACAACTCAGAGATACAATTATCGTTTCGTCTAACCATTCAACCTTCTGTTCGATTCAGTCTCTAGTATGTGTAACGGAAGTACCGTCACCTGGTAAGTATCACTATATATACAGTATTGCGATATAATCGGATACCACCCAGATACATTGATTGTTCAGTCTATCCATTCAACTTTCTGTTCGTTTCGGTCGCTCGTATGTAAAACGGGAATACCGTCACCTAATGTGTATAACTATATACACAGCATAACATCATAATCGAATACAACCCAGATACTATCCATTCAACCTTCTGTTCGATTCGGTTGCTCGTATGTATAACGAAAGAACAGTAACCTGGTGAGTATTTCTATATGAACGTCATCACGATATAATCGAATACAACTCAGATACAATGATCATTCCGTCTATCCATACAACCTTCTGTTCGATTGGGTCGCTCGTATGTATAACGCAAGAACAGTCACCTGGTGAGTATTACTATATAAACATCACCACGATATAATCGAATACAACTCAGTTACAATTATTGTTCCGTCTAATCATCCAAACTTATGTTCGATTCAGACGCTCGTATGTGTAACGAAATAACCGTTACATGGTAGGTGTAACTGAATATACAGCATAAAGATATATTCGGAGACAACCCAGATACAATGATTGTTCAATCTATCCATCCAACCTTATGTTCGATTCGGTTGCTCGTATGTTTAACGAAAGAACTGTTACCTGGTGAGTATTTCTATATAAACTTCATCCTGATATAATCGAATACAACTCAGATACAATGATCATTTCGTTTATCCATCTAACCTTCTGTTCGATTGGGTCGCTCGTACGTATAACGAAAGAACAGGCACCTGGTGAGTATTACTATATAAACATTCCCACGATATAATCGAATACAACTCAGTTACAATTATCGTTCCGTCTAACCATCCAACCTTATGTTCGATTCAGACGCTCGTATGTGTAACGAAAGAACCGTTACATGGTAGGTGTATCTAAATATACAGCAAAACGATATAATCGGAGACAACCCAGATACAATGATTGTTCTATCTATCCATTCAACCTTATATTCGATTCGGTTGCTCGTATGTATAACGGAAGAACAGTTACCTGGTTAGACATAATATATAATAATCATCACGAAATAATCGAATACAACCCAGATACGATGATTGTTCAGTATATCTAAACAACCTTCTGTTCAGTTCAGTCGCTCTTATGTATAACTGGAGAACAGTTACCTGGTGAGTATAACTATATAAACATCATCACGATACAATCGAATACAACCCCAGATACGATCATTGTTAAGTCTATCCATTCAACCTTCTGTTCAATTCAGTCGCTCGTATGTATAACGGAAGAACAGTTACTTGGTGAGTATAACTATATAAACATAATCGAATACAACACAGATACGATGATTGTTCAATCTATCCATTCAACCTTATGTTCGATTCGGTTGCTCGTATGTATAACGAAAGAACAGGTACCTGGTGAGTATAACTATATAAACATAATCGAATACAACTCAGATACGATGATTGTTCAATCTATCCATTTAACCTTCTGCTCGATTCGGTCACTTGTATGTAAAACTGAAGGACAGTTACCTGGTGAGTATTGCTATATAAATATCATCACGATATCATCGAATACAACTCAGATACAATTATCGTTTCGTCTAACCATTCAACATTCTGTTCGATTCAGTCGCTAGTATGTATAACGAAAGAACAGTCACGTGGTGAATATTACTATATAAACATCACCACGATATAATCGAATACAACTCAGTTACAATTATCGTTTCGTCTCACCATCCAACCTTATGTTCGATTCAGACGCTCGTATGTGTAACGAAAGAACTTTTACATGGTAGGTGTAACTAAATATACAGCATAACGATATAATCGGAGACAACCCAGATACATTCAACCTTATGTTCGATTCGGTTGCTCGTATGTATAACGGAAGAACTGTTACCTGGTTAGACATACTATATTATAATCATCACGATATAATCAAATACAACCCAGATACGATGATTGTTCAGTCTATCCATTCAACCTTCTGTTCAGTTCAGTCGCTCTTATGTATAACTGGAGAACAGTTTCCTGGTGAGTATAACTATATAAACATCATCAAGATATAATTGAATACAACCCCAGATACGATTATTGTTTAGTCTATCCATTCAACCTTCTGTTCAATTCAGTCGCTCCTATGTATATCGGAAGAACAGTTACCTGGTGAGTATAACTATATGAACATAATCGAATACAACCCAGATACGATGATTGTTCAATCTATACTAAATTCAACCTTCTGCTCGATTCGGTCGCTTGTATGTAAAACGAAACAACAGTTACCTGGTGAGTATTTCTATATAAACATCATCACGATATCATCGAATACAACTCAGATACAATTATCGTTTCGTCTAACCATTTAACCTTCTGTTCGATTCAGTCGCTAGTATGTGTTACGGAAGTACCGTCACCTGGTAAGTATCACTATATATTCAGTATTGCGATATAATCGGATACCATCCAGATACATTGATTGTTCAGACTATCCATTCAACTTTCTGTTCGTTTCGGTCGCTCGTATGTAAAACGGGAGTACCGTCACCTAATGTGTATAACTATTTACACAGCATAACATCATAATCGAATACAACCCAGATACTATCCATTCAACCTTCTGTTCGATTCGGTTGCTCGTATGTATAACGAGAGAACAGTAACCTGGTGAGTATTTCTATATGAACGACACCACGATATAATCGAATACAACTCAGATACAATGATCATTCCGTCTATCCATCCAACTTTCTGTTCGATTGGGTCGCTCGTATGTATAACGCAAGAATAGTCACCTGGTGAGTATTACTATATAAACATCATCACGATATAATCGAATACAACTCAGTTACAATTATCGTTCCGTCTTATCATCCAACCTTATGTTCGATGCAGACGCTCGTATGTGTAACGAGAGAACCGTTACATGGTAGGTGTAACTAAATATACAGCATAACGATATAATCGGAGACAACCCAGATACAATGATTGTTCAATCTATCCATTCAACTTTTTGTTCGATTCGGTTGCTCTTATGTGTAACAGAAGAACTGTTACCTAGTTAGACATACTATATGAAAATCATCACGATATAATCGAATACAACCCAGATACAATGATTGTTCAGTCTATCCATTCAATCTTCTGTTCAGTTTAGTCGCTCTTATGTATAACTGGAGAACAGTTACCTATAGAGTATGACTATATAAACATCATCACGATATAATCGAATACAACCTCAGATACGATCATTGTTTAGTCTATCCATTCAACCTTCTGTTCAATTCAGTCGCTCGTATGTATAACGGAAG
Organism: Chrysomela aeneicollis; assembly: GCA_029955515.1. Lineage (NCBI taxonomy): Eukaryota > Metazoa > Arthropoda > Insecta > Coleoptera > Chrysomelidae > Chrysomela > Chrysomela aeneicollis. Next base: position 18,689,131 of record JARUHQ010000006.1, read on the forward strand.
AACAGTTACCTGGTGAGTATAACTATATAAACCTAATCGAATACAACCCAGATACGATGAATTTTCAATCTATACATTTAACCTTCTGCTCGATTCGGTCGCTTTTATGTAAAACGGAAGAACAGTTACCTGGTGAATATTGCTATATAAACATCATCACGATATCATCGAATACAACTCAGATACAATTATCGCTTCGTCTAACCATTTAACCTTCTGTTCGATTCAGTCGCTAGTATGTGTAACGGAAGTACCGTCACCTGGTAAGTATCACTATATATACAGTATTGCGATATAATCGGATACTAAATTTAACCTTCTGCTCGATTCGGTCGCTTGTATGTAAAACGGAAGAACAGTTGCCTGGTGAGTATTGCTATATAAACATCATCACGATATCATCGAATACAACTCAGATACAATTATCGTTTCGTCTAACCATTTAACCTTCTGTTCGATTCAGTCGCTAGTATGTGTAACGGAAGTACCGTCACCTGGTAAGTAATACATACAGTTCTGCGATATAATCGGATACCAACCAGATACATTGATTGTTCAGTCTATCCATTCAACTTTCTCTTCGTTTCGGTCGCTCGTATGTAAAACGGGGATACCGTCACCTAGTGTGTATAACTATAAACACAGCATAACATCATAATCGAATACAACCCAGATACCATCTATTCAACCTTCTGTTCGATTCGGTTGCTCGTATGTATAACGAAAGAACAGTAACCTGGTGAGTATTTCTATATGAACTTCATCACGATATAATCGAATACAACTCAGATACAATGATCATTCCGTCTATCCATCCAACCTTCTGTTCGATTCAGACGCTCGTATGTGTAACGAAAGAACCGTTACATGGTAGGTGTATCTAATTATACAGCATAACGATATAATCGGAGACAACCCAGATACAATGATTTTTCAATCTATCCATTCAACCTTATGTTCGATTCGGTTGCTCGTATGTATAACGGAAGAACAGTTACCTGGTTAGACATAATATATAATAATCATCACGAAATAATCGAATACAACCCAGATACGATGATTATTCAGTCTATCCATTCAACCTTCTGTTCAGTTCAGTCGCTCTTATGTATAACTGAAGAACAGTTACCTGGTGAGTATAACTATATAAACATCATCACGATATCATCGAATACAACCCCAGATACGATCATTGTTTAGTCTATCCATTCAACCTTCTGTTCAATTCAGTCGCTCGTATGTATAACGGAGGAACAGTTACCTGGTGAGTATAACTATATAAACATAATCGAATACAACCCAGATACGATGATTGTTCAATCTATCTATTTAACCTTCTGCTCGATTCGGTCGCTTGTATGTAAAACGGAAGAACAGTAACCTGGTGAGTATTTCTATATAAACTTCATCACGATATCATCGAATACAACTCAGAGATACAATTATCATTTCGTCTAACCATTTAACCTTCTGTTCGATTCAGTCGCTAGTATGTGTAACGGAAGTACCGTCACCTGGTAAGTATCACTATATATACAGTATTGCGATATAATCGGATACCACCCAGATACATTGATTGTTCAGTCTATCCATTCAACTTTCTGTTCGTTTCGGTCGCTCATATGTGAAACGGGAATACCGTCACCTTATGTGTATAACTATATACACAGCATAACATCATAATCGAATACAACCCAGATACTATCCATTCAACCTTCTGTTCAATTCAGTCGCTCGTATGTATAACGGAAGAACAGTTACCTGGTGAGTATAACTATATAAACATAATCGAATACAACCCAGATACGATGATTGTTCAATCTATACTGAATTCAACCTTCTGCTCGATTCGGTCGCTTGTATGTAAAACGGAAGAACAGTTACCTGGTGAGTATTGCTATATAAACATCATCACGATATCATCGAATACAACTCAGATACAATTATCGTTTCGTCTAACCATTAACCTTCTGTTCGATTCAGTCGCTAGTATGTGTAACGGAAGTACCGTCACCTGGTAGGTATCACTATATATACAGTATTGCGATATAATCGGATACCACCCAGATACATTGATTGTTCAGTCTATCCATTCAACTTTCTGTTCGTTTCGGTCGTTCGTATCTGAAACGGGAATACCGTCACCTTATGTGTATAACTATATACACAGCATAACATCATAATCGAATACAACCCAGATACTATCCATTCAACCTTCTGTTCGATTCGGTTGCTCGTATGTATAACGAAAGAACAGTAACCTGGTGAGTATTTCTATATGAACGTCATCACGATATAATCGAATACAACTTAGTTACAATTATCGTTCCGTCCAACCATCCAACCTTATGTTCGATTCAGACGCTCGTATGTGTAACGAAAGAACCGTTACATGGTAGGTGTAGTTAAATATACAACATAACGATATAATCGGAGACAACCCATATACAATGATTGTTCAATCTATCCATTCGACCTTATGTTCGATTCGGTTGCTAGTATGTATAACGAAATAACAGTTACCTGGTTAGACATAATATATAATAATCATCACGAAATAATCGAATACAACCCAGATACGATGATTGTTCAGTCTATCCATTCAACCTTCTGTTCAGTTCAGTCGCTCTTATGTATAACTGGAGAACAGTTACCTGGTGAGTATAACTATATGAACATCATCATGATATAATCGAATACAACCCCAGATACGATCATTGTTTAGTCTATCCATTCAACCTTCAGTTCAATTCAGTCGCTCGTATGTATAACAGAAGAACAGTTACCTGGTGAGTATAACTATATAAACATAATCGAATACAACTCAGATACGATGATTGTTCAATCTATCCATTTAACCTTCTGCTCGATTCGGTCACTTGTATGTGAAACGGAAGGACAGTTACCTGGTGAGTATTGCTATATAAACATCATCACGATATCATCGAATACAACTCAGATACAATTATCGTTTCGTCTAACCATTCAACATTCTGTTCGATTCAGTCGCTAGTATGTGTAACGGAAGTATCGTCACCTGGTAAGTATCACTATATATACAGTATTGCGATATAATCGGATACCATCCAGATACATTGATTGTTCAGTCTATCCATTCAACTTTCTTTTCGTTTCGGTCGCTCGTATGTAAAACGGGAATACCGTCTCCTAGTGTGTATAACTATATACACAGCATAACGTCATAATCGAATACAACCCATATACTATCCATTCAACCTTCTGTTCAATTCAGTCGCTCGTATGTATAACGAAAGAACAGTAACCTGGTGAGTATTTCTATATGAACGTCATCACGATATAATCGAATACAACTTAGTTACAATTATCGTTCCGTCTAACCATCCAACCTTATGTTCGATTCAGACGCTCGTATGTGTAACGAAAGAACCGTTACATGGTAGGTGTAGTTAAATATACAACATAACGATATAATCGGAGACAACCCAGATACAATGATTGTTCAATCTATCCATTCAACCTTATGTTCGATTCGGTTGCTAGTTTGTATAACGAAAGAACAGTTACCTGGTTAGACATAATATATAATAATCATCACGAAATAATCGAATACAACCCAGATACGATGATTGTTCAGTCTATCCATTCAACCTTCTGTTCAGTTCAGTCGCTCTTATGTATAACTGGAGAACAGTTACCTGGTGAGTATAACTATATGAACATCATCACGATATAATCGAATACAATCCCAGATACGATCATTGTTTAGTCTATCCATTCAACCTTCTGTTCAATTCAGTCGCTCGTATGTATAACGGAAGAACAGTTACCTGGTGAGTATAACTATATAAACATAATCGAATACAACTCAGATACGATGATTGTTCAATCTATCCATTCAACCTTATGTTCGATTCGGTTGCTCGTATGTATATCGGAAGAACAGGTACCTGGTGAGTATATCTATATAAACATAATCGAATACAACTCAGATACGATGATTGTTCAATCTATCCATTTAACCTTCTGCTCGATTCGGTCGCTTGTATGTAAAACGAAAGGACAGTTACCTGGTGAGTATTGCTATATAAACATCATCACGATATCATCGAATACAACTCAGATACAATTATCGTTTCGTCTAACCATTTAACCTTCTGTTCGATTCAGTCGCTAGTATGTGTAACGGAAGCACCGTCACCTGGTAAGTATCACTATATATACAGTATTGCGATATAATCGGATACCACCCAGATACATTGATTGTTCAGTCTATCCATTCAACTTTCTGTTCGTTTCGGTCGCTCGTATGTGACACGGGAATACCGTCACCTTATGTGTATAACTATATACACAGCATAACATCATAATCGAATACAACCCAGATACTATCCATTCAACCTTCTGTTCGATTCGGTTGCTCGTATGTATAACGAAAGAACAGTAACCTGGTGAGTATTTCTATATGAACGTCATCACGATATAATCGAATACAACTTAGTTACAATTATCGTTCCGTCTAACCATCCAACCTTATGTTCGATTCAGACGCTCGTATGTGTAACGAAAGAACCGTTACATGGTAGGTGTAGTTTAATATACAACATAACGATATAATCGGAGACAACCCAGATACAATGATTGTTCAATCTATCCATTCAACCTTATGTTCGATTCGGTTGCTAGTATGTATAACGAAAGAACAGTTACCTGGTTAGACATAATATATAATAATCATCACGAAATAATCGAATACAACCCAGATACGACGATTGTTCAGTCTATCCATTCAACCTTCTGTTCAGTTCAGTCGCTCTTATGTATAACTGGAGAACAGTTACCTGGTGAGTATAACTATATGAACATCATCACGATATAATCGAATACAACCCCAGATACGATCATTGTTTAGTCTATCCATTCAACCTTCAGTTCAATTCAGTCGCTCGTATGTATAACGGAAGAACAGTTACCTAGTGAGTATAACTATATAAACATAATCGAATACAACTCAGATACGATGATTGTTCAATCTATCCATTTAACCTTATGTTCGATTCGGTTGCTCGTATGTATATCGAAAGAACAGGTACCTGGTGAGTATATCTATATAAACATAATCGAATACAACTCAGATACGATGATTGTTCAATCTATCCATTTAACCTTCTGCTCGATTCGGGCACTTGTATGTAAAACGGAAGGACAGTTACCTGGTGAGTATTGCTATATAAACATCATCACGATATCATCGAATACAACTCAGATACAATTATCGTTTCGTCTAACCATTCAACATTCTGTTCGATTCAGTCGCTAGTATGTGTAACGGAAGTAACGTCACCTGGTAAGTATCACTATATATACAGTATTGCGATATAATCGGATACCACCCAGATACATTGATTGTTCAGTCTATCCATTCAACTATCTTTTCGTTTCGGTCGCTCGTATGTATAACGGGAATACCGTCTCCTAGTGTGTATAACTATATACACAGCATAACATCATAATCGAATACAACCCATATACTATCCATTCAACCTTCTGTTCAATTCAGTCGCTCGTATGTATAACGGAAGAACAGTTACCTGGTGAGTATAACTATATAAACATAATCGAATACAACCCAGATACGATGATTGTTCAATCTATACTGAATTCAACCTTCTGCTCGATTCGGTCGCTTGTATGTAAAACGGAAGAACAGTTACCTGGTGAGTATTGCTATATAAACATCATCACGATATCATCGAATACAACTCAGATACAATTATCGTTTCGTCTAACCATTTAACCTTCTGTTCGATTCAGTCGCTAGTATGTGTAACGGAAGTACCGTCACCTGGTAAGTATCACTATATATACAGTATTGCGATATAATCGGATACCACCCAGATACATTGATTGTTCAGTCTATCCATTCAACTTTCTGTTCGTTTCGGTCGCTCGTATGTGAAACGGGAATACCGTCACCTTATGTGTATAACTATATATACAGCATAACATCATAATCGAATACAACCCAGATACTATCCATTCAACCTTCTGTTCGATTCGGTTGCTCGTATGTATAACGAAAGAACAGTAACCTGGTGAGTATTTCTATATGAACGTCATCACGATATAATCGAATACAACTTAGTTACAATTATCGTTCCGTCTAACCATCCAACCTTATGTTCGATTCAGACGCTCGTATGTGTAACGAAAGAACCGTTACATGGTAGGTGTAGTTAAATATACAACATAACGATATAATCGGAGACAACCCAGATACAATGATTGTTCAATCTATCCATTCAACCTTATGTTCGATTCGGTTGTTAGTATGTATAACGAAAGAACAGTTACCTGGTAAGACATAATATATAATAATCATCACGAAATAATCGAATACAACCCAGATACGATGATTGTTCAGTCTATCCATTCAACCTTCTGTTCAGTTCAGTCGCTCTTATGTATAACTGGAGAACAGTTACCTGGTGAGTATAACTATATAACGATATATAAACATAATCGAATACAACTCAGATACGATGATTGTTCAATCTATACTGAATTCAACCTTCTGCTCGATTCGGTCGCTTGTATGTAAAACGGAAGAACAGTTACCTGGTGAGTATTGCTATATAAACATCATCACGATATCATCGAATACAACTCAGATACAATTATCGTTTCGTCTAACCATTAACCTTCTGTTCGATTCAGTCGCTAGTATGTGTAACGGAAGTACCGTCACCTGGTAGGTATCACTATATATACAGTATTGCGATATAATCGGATACCACCCAGATACATTGATTGTTCAGTCTATCCATTCAACTTTCTGTTCGTTTCGGTCGTTCGTATCTGAAACGGGAATACCGTCACCTTATGTGTATAACTATATACACAGCATAACATCATAATCGAATACAACCCAGATACTATCCATTCAACCTTCTGTTCGATTCGGTTGCTCGTATGTATAACGAAAGAACAGTAACCTGGTGAGTATTTCTATATGAACGTCATCACGATATAATCGAATACAACTTAGTTACAATTATCGTTCCGTCTCACCATCGAACCTTATGTTCGATTCAGACGCTCGTATGTGTAACGAAAGAACCGTTACATGGTAGGTGTAGTTAAATATACAACATAACGATATAATCGGAGACAACCCAGATACAATGATTGTTCAATCTATCAGTTCGACCTTATGTTCGATTCGGTTGCTAGTATGTATAACGAAAGAACAGTTACCTGGTTAGACATAATATATAATAATCATCACGAAATAATCGAATACAACCCAGATACGATGATTGTTCAGTCTATCCATTCAACCTTCTGTTCAGTTCAGTCGCTCTTATGTATAACTGGAGAACAGTTACCTGGTGAGTATAACTATATGAACATCATCACGATATAATCGAATACAACCCCAGATACGATCATTGTTTAGTCTATCCATTCAACCTTCAGTTCAATTCAGTCGCTCGTATGTATAACAGAAGAACAGTTACCTGGTGAGTATAACTATATAAACATAATCGAATACAACTCAGATACGATGATTGTTCAATCTATCCATTTAAACTTCTGCTCGATTCGGTCACTTGTATGTGAAACGGAAGGACAGTTACCTGGTGAGTATTGCTATATAAACATCATCACGATATCATCGAATACAACTCAGATACAATTATCGTTTCGTCTAACCATTCAACATTCTGTTCGATTCAGTCGCTAGTATGTGTAACGGAAGTATCGTCACCTGGTAAGTATCACTATATATACAGTATTGCGATATAATCGGATACCACCCAGATACATTGATTGTTCAGTCTATCCATTCAACTTTCTTTTCGTTTCGGTCGCTCGTATGTAAAACGGGAATACCGTCTCCTAGTGTGTATAACTATATACACAGCATAACGTCATAATCGAATACAACCCATATACTATCCATTAAACCATCTGTTCAATTCAGTCGCTCGTATGTATAACGAAAGAACAGTAACCTGGTGAGTATTTCTATATGAACGTCATCACGATATAATCGAATACAACTTAGTTACAATTATCGTTCCGTCTAACCATCCAACCTTATGTTCGATTCAGTCGCTCGTAAAACGGGAATACCGTCTCCTAGTGTGTATAACTATATACACAGCATAATATCATAATCGAATACAACCCATATACTATCCATTCAACCTTCTGTTCAATTCAGTCGCTCGTATGTATAACGGAAGAACAGTTACCTGGTGAGTATAGCTATATAAACATAATCGAATACAACCCAGATACGATGATTGTGCAATCTATACTGAATTCAACCTTCTGCTCGATTCGTCGCTTGTATGTAAAACGGAAGAACAGTTACCTGGTGAGTATTGCTATATAAACATCATCACGATATCATCGAATACAACTCAGATACAATTATCGTTTCGTCTAACCATTCAACATTCTGTTCGATTCAGTCGCTAGTATGTGTAACGAAAGTATCGTCACCTGGTAAGTATCACTATATATACAGTATTGCGATATAATCGGATACCACCCAGATACATTGATTGTTCAGTCTATCCATTCAACTTTTTTTTTGTTTCGGTCGCTCGTATGTGAAACGGGAATACCGTCACCTTATGTGTATAACTATATACACAGCATAACATCATAATCGAATACAACCCAGATACTATCCATTCAACCTTCTGTTCGATTCGGTTGCTCGTATGTATAACGAAAGAACAGTAACCTTGTGAGTATTTCTATATGAACGTCATCACGATATAATCGAATACAACTTAGTTACAATTATCGTTCCGTCTAACCATCCAACCTTATGTTCGATTCAGACGCTCGTATGTGTAACGAAAGAACCGTTACATGGTAGGTGTAGTTAAATATACAACATAACGATATAATCGGAGACAACCCTGATACAATGATTGTTCAATCTATCCATTCAACCTTATGTTCGATTCGGTTGCTAGTATGTATAACGAAAGAACAGTTACCTGGTTAGACATAATATATAATAATCATCACGAAATAATCGAATATAACCCAGATACGATGATTGTTCAGTCTATCCATTCAACCTTCTGTTCAGTTCAGTCGCTCTTATGTATAACTGGAAAACAGTCACCTGGTGAGTATAACTATATGAACATCATCACGATATAATCGAATACAACCCCAGATACGATCATTATTTAGTCTATCCATTCAACCTTCAGTTCAATTCAGTCGCTCGTATGTATAACGGAAGAACAGTTACCTGGTGAGTATAACTATATAAACATAATCGAATACAACTCAGATACGATGATTGTTCAATCTATCCATTCAACCTTATGTTCGATTCGGTTGCTCGTATGTATAACGAAAAAACAGTAACCTGGTGAGTATTTCTATATGAACGTCATCACGATATAATCGAATACAACTTAGTTACAATTATCGTTCCGTCTAACCATCCAACCTTATGTTCGATTCAGACGCTCGTATGTGTAAGGAAAGAACCGTTACATGGTAAGTGTAGTTAAATATACAACATAACGATATAATCGGAGACAACCCAGATACAATGATTGTTCAATCTATCCATTCAACCTTATGTTCGATTCGGTTGTTGGTATGTATAACGAAAGAACAGTTACCTGGTAAGACATAATATATAATAATCATCACGAAATAATCGAATACAACCCAGATACGATGATTGTTCAGTCTATCCATTCAACCTTCTGTTCAGTTCAGTCGCTCTTATGTATAACTGGAGAACAGTCACCTGGTGAGTATAACTATATAACGATATATAAACATAATCGAATACAACTCAGATACGATGATTGTTCAATCTATCCATTCAACCTTATGTTCGATTCAGACGCTCGTATGTGTAAGGAAAGAACCGTTACATGGTAAGTGTAGTTAAATATACAACATAACGATATAATCGGAGACAACCCAGATACAATGATTGTTCAATCTATCCATTCAACCTTATGTTCGATTCGGTTGTTGGTATGTATAACGAAAGAACAGTTACCTGGTTAGACATAATATATAATAATCATCACGAAATAATCGAATACAACCCAGATACGATGATTGTTCAGTCTATCCATTCAACCTTCTGTTCAGTTCAGTCGCTCTTATGTATAACTGGAGAACAGTTACCTGGTGAGTATAACTATATGAACATCATCACGATATAATCGAATACAACCCCAGATACGATCATTGTTTAGTCTATCCATTCAACCTTCAGTTCAATTCAGTCGCTCGTATGTATAACGGAAGAACAGTTACCTGGTGAGTATAACTATATAAACATAATCGAATACAACTCAGATATGATGATTGTTCAATCTATCCATTCAACCTTATGTTCGATTCACTTGCTCGTATGTATATCGGAAGAACAGGTACCTGGTGAGTATATCTATATAAACATAATCGAATACAACTCAGATACGATGATTGTTCAATCTATCCATTTAACCTTCTGCTCGATTCGGTCGCTTGTATGTAAAACGGAAGGACAGTTACCTGGTGAGTATTGCTATATAAACATCATCACGATATCATCGAATACAACTCAGATACAATCATCGTTTCGTCTAACCATTCAACATTCTGTTCGATTCAGTCGCTAGTATGTGTAACGGAAGTATCGTCACCTGGTAAGTATCACTATATATACAGTATTGCGATATAATCGGATACCACCCAGATACATTGATTGTTCAGTCTATCCATTCAACTTTCTTTTCGTTTCGGTCGCTCGTATGTAAAACGGGAATACCGTCTCCTAGTGTGTATAACTATATACACAGCATAACATCATAATCGAATACAACCCATATACTATCCATTCAACCTTCTGTTCAATTCAGTCGCTCGTATGTATAACGGAAGAACAGTTACCTGGTGAGTATAACTATATAAACATAATCGAATACAACCCAGATACGATGATTGTTCAATCTACACTGAATTCAACCTTCTGCTCGATTCGGTCGCTTGTATGTAAAACGGAAAAACAGTTACCTGGTGAGTATTGCTATATAAACATCATCACGATATCATCGAATACAACTCAGATACAATTATCGTTTCGTCTAACCATTTAACCTTCCGTTCGATTCAGTTGCTAGTATGTGTAACGGAAGTACCGTCACCTGGTAAGTATCACTATATATACAGTATTGCGATATAATCGGATACCACCCAGATACATTGATTGTTCAGTCTATCCATTCAACTTTCTTTTCGTTTCGGTCGCTCGTATGTAAAACGGGAATACCGTCTCCTAGTGTGTATAACTATATACACAGCATAACATCATAATCGAATACAACCCATATACTATCCATTCAACCTTCTGTTCAATTCAGTCGCTCGTATGTATAACGGAAGAACAGTTACCTGGTGAGTATAACTATATAAACATAATCGAATGCAACCCAGATACGATGATTGTTCAATCTATACTGAATTCAACCTTCTGCTCGATTCGGTCGCTTGTATGTAAAACGGAAAAACAGTTACCTGGTGAGTATTGCTATATAAACATCATCACGATATCATCGAATACAACTCAGATACAATTATCGTTTCGTCTAACCATTTAACCTTCTGTTCGATTCAGTCGCTAGTATGTGTAACGGAAGTACCGTCACCTGGTAAGTATCACTATATATACAGTATTGCGATATAATCGGATACCACCCAGATACATTGATTGTTCAGTCTATCCATTCAACTTTCTGTTCGTTTCGGTCGCTCGTATGTGGAACGGGAATACCGTCACCTTATGTGTATAACTATATACACAGCATAACAGCATAATCGAATACAACCCAGATACTATCCATTCAACCTTCTGTTCGATTCGGTTGCTCGTATGTATAACGAAAGAACAGTAACCTGGTGAGTATTTCTATATGAACGTCATCACGATATAATCGAATACAACTTAGTTACAATTATCGTTCCGTCTAACCATCCAACCTTATGTTCGATTCAGACGCTCGTATGTGTAACGAAAGAACCGTTACATGGTAGGTGTAGTTAAATATACAACATAACGATATAATCGGAGACAACCCAGATACAATGATTGTTCAATCTATCCATTCAACCTCATGTTCGATTCGGTTGTTAGTATGTATAACGAAAGAACAGTTACCTGGTAAGAGATAATATATAATAATCATCACGAAATAATCGAATACAACCCAGATACGATGATTGTTCAGTCTATCCATTCAACCTTCTGTTCAGTTCAGTCGCTCTTATGTATAACTGGAGAACAGTTACCTGGTGAGTATAACTATATGAACATCATCACGATATAATCGAATACAACCCCAGATACGATCATTGTTTAGTCTATCCATTCAACCTTCAGTTCAATTCAGTCGCTCGTATGTATAACGGAAGAACAGTTACCTGGTGAGTATTACTATATAAACATTATCGAATACAACTCAGATACGATGATTGTTCAATCTATCCATTGAACCTTATGTTCGATTCGGTTGCTCGTATGTATATCGGAAGAACAGGTACCTGGTGAGTATATCTATATAAACATAATCGAATACAACTCAGATACGATGATTGTTCAATCTATCCATTTAACCTTCTGCTCGATTCGGTCACTTGTATGTAAAACGGAAGGACAGTTACCTGGTGAGTATTGCTATATAAACATCATCACGATATCATCGAATACAACTCAGATACAATTATCGTTTCGTCTAACCATTCAACATTCTGTTCGATTCAGTCGCTAGTATGTGTAACGGAAGTATCGTCACCTGGTAAGTATCACTATATATACAGTATTGCGATATAATCGGATACCACCCAGATACATTGATTGTTCAGTCTATCCATTCAACTTTCTTTTCGTTTCGGTCGCTCGTATGTAAAACGGGAATACCGTCTCCTAGTGTGTATAACTATATACACAGCATAACATCATAATCGAATACAACCCATATACTATCCATTCAACCTTCTGTTCAATTCAGTCGCTCGTATGTATAACGGAAGAACAGTTACCTGGTGAGTATAACTATATAAACATAATCGAATACAACCCAGATACGATGATTGTTCAATCTATACTGAATTCAACCTTCTGCTCGATTCGGTCGCTTGTATGTAAAACGGAAGAACAGTTACCTGTTGAGTATTGCTAAATAAACATCATCACGATATAATCGAATACAACTCAGATACAATTATCGTTTCGTCTAACCATTCAACATTCTGTTCGATTCAGTCGCTAGTATGTGTAACGGAAGTATCGTCACCTGGTTAGTATCACTATATATACAGTATTGCGATATAATCGGATACCACCCAGATACATTGATTGTTCAGTCTATCCATTCAACTTTCTTTTCGTTTCGGTCGCTCGTATGTAAAACGGGAATACCGTCTCCTAGTGTGTATAACTATATACACAGCATAACATCATAATCGAATACAACCCATATACTATCCATTCAACCTTCTGTTCAATTCAGTCGCTCGTATGTATAACGGAAGAACAGTTACCTGGTGAGTATAACTATATAAACATAATCGAATACAACTCAGATACGATGATTGTTCAATCTATCCATTCAACCTTATGTTCGATTCGGTTGCTCGTATGTATATCGGAAGAACAGGTACCTGGTGAGTATATCTATATAAACATAATCGAATACAACTCAGATACGATGATTGTTCAATCTATCCATTTAACCTTCTGCTCGATTCGGTCGCTTGTATGTAAAACGGAAGGACAGTTACCTGGTGAGTATTGCTATATAAACATCATCACGATATCATCGAATACAACTCAGATACAATTATCGTTTCGTCTAACCATTTAACCTTCTGTTCGATTCAGTCGCTAGTATGTGTAACGGAAGTACCGTCACCTGGTAAGTATCACTATATATACAGTATTGCGATATAATCGGATACCACCCAGATACATTGATTGTTCAGTCTATCCATTCAACTTTCTGTTCGTTTCGGTCGCTAGTATGTGAAACGGGAATACCGTCACCTTATGTGTATAACTATATACACAGCATAACATCATAATCGAATACAACCGAGATACTATCCATTCAACCTTCTGTTCGATTCGGTTGCTCGTATGTATAACGAAAGAACAGTAACCTGGTGAGTATTTCTATATGAACGTCATCAAGATATAATCGAATACAACTTAGTTACAATTATCGTTCCGTCTAACCATCCAACCGTATGTTCGATTCAGACGCTTGTATGTGTAACGAAAGAACCGTTACATGGTAGGTGTAGTTATATACAACATAACGATATAATCGGAGACAACCCAGATACAATGATTGTTCAATCTATCCATTGTTTATGAAAATGAGTTGTACGTCCATTTTGAGCTCCTAAGAAAACCGTCTCGTGATTGTAGTTAAAAGTGTTTAAGAATATTTATGTCCTAATAATTGTGTGAATAGACAATCAAACAATTATAATCTCTAAAAGTTGAGTGAAAAAACCATGTTGCAAAGTGGAAAAAACAGATGATAAATTTCTGTTTTACCATAGCTTGATAACGAACTGTGAGTATCCTATAGATTTTATGTGGTTGCTTTTTCACCGTACTATCGAAAGGTATTCACAAACCGTATTACGGGCCGATTCCGCTGATTTCGGATATTTGTAAACAAAGATATGATACACCCGATGGATTCGGAGGGTGCTGATCATGTAGATGAAGAGAATATATCCAATAAACAAATATTTATTCTACTCAAATCTGTACTATCGAGCAACCAGGAAATACAGAAGCAAAATGAAGAAATAAAACACGAAATCTTGAATATTTAGAACGAAAACAACAAAGAAATAGAACAACTGAGAAGAGAGAATACTGAATTGAAAGAACACATAAGTTTACTGAAGGAGCGAACTCTCATGAATGAGAGAAAACAGAAAAAGTTTAACCTGATAGTATATGGTTTGAGAGAAGAAGAGAATGAGTTGAAAGATATTGAACAGTTCATAAATCTCATTGAAAATAGATGTGCAACTGAATGTAGGTTTCATGATTTTAGAGATTGGTACAGGATCGGAAAATTTAGTGTTGATCAAGCAAAGCCTAGACCAATAGTGGTGGAATTCCTTCATTATAAATTAATTGGAGCGATTCTCGAAAAAAGTTCAATTTTGAAAGGTAGTGGAATATTTGTATCCAGAGACTATATCAAAGAAGATTACGAGGCCCGTAAAGTCCTGTACCCTCATCTAAAGGAAGCAAAATTGAAAAACCTTGATGCAAAAATAAAAAATAATCACCTAATTGTAAATGGTGTCACATACACAACGGAAGATTTAGCGCAAACATCAACCGGAAGTAAAAATAACAAAACAACGAAATCGAAACCGAACTCGGATAATAGAGATCTTACTCCAGTTTCCAGTCAACCACCGACAACACAATCTTCAGCAAAAAGACCTCAACAGTTCGACGATATTCCATCGAAGAGGCTGACAAGGCAAACAAATAAGTTATAAAATCTGTGAAAAACATAATAATTTTCTTAATTTTCGTTCACCTATTGTTTTTATTATATTATTATTATTATCACTTATAGCTTTTTACCGGCTAGTCAATTATTTAATAATCACTGATTGTATCACCATATTATTGATTGATCATTATAGCACCTTTATATTTCATTGTATAATTGGAACATGGATCCATACATAGAACAATTCAGACCAAATTCAATAGAAACAAATATTGCTAAAAACATAAAAGATAGCAAACTGCTACTGTCCCATACTCACAGGAAGTTCAGAATTTTCCACAATAATGTCAGAAGCATCACAAAAAATATAGATGAAATGCGAATAATACTCAGAGAATTCATGGATGATTTCGAGTTGATAGTTTTCACAGAAACTTGGAAAGTCGTTAATTTAGATATACTAAGTTTCCCAAAATATGATCTAATATACAATAATGGTGACATAAACCAGAATGATGGAGTGATCGTCTATATAAAAAGTGAACTCGTCTACAACTACCAGATAATCAAATTAGACAATATTTCTATGATACACTTTGTAATCATCTACGAGAATGAAACCATCACAGTAGACTGCTTATATAGACCACCATCGACATCACCAATAACCTTCATCAATAATCTACATGAATATTTGAACACAAACAAAAAAGAACAATCAGATGTGAGAATTTTGATAGGAGATATTAATATTGACTTGATAGACAGTAACGACGTATCTGAACAATACCTGAATATGATGAGCGAAATAGACTATATATCTGCCATCAACGAATATACTAGAATATATAAGAGCAGTAAATCGTGTATCGATCATGTGTTCATAAATAGTAAGAAATCTCTTGAATCATTCCTGCCAATAGTCCTACAGCTTAATGTGACAGATCATTACCCACTAATTTTACAAATCAACTACCCACCTGATGGAAAAGAAAGAACGAGAAACATAGATAACCCGAATTACAAGATTATAGTAAATCAATATAAACTAGAACAATCGTTGAAAAATGAAACTTGGTGTGAAGTATATAATACATTGGAATTAGACAAGGCGACCGATAAATTTGTTGATATTCTGAAGAATAAAATTACAGAATCAACGTTCAAGAAGAGAAAAAAATAGAAACGAAATTAAAAGAAACGAGGGGATTACAAACGGGCTAATCAAATCAGTGAACAAAAAATCAGAAATGTACAAAAAAATGCAGAATAATCCAGAAAATGAGGCTTTCAGGAGAGAATTCAAAACTTACAAGAATAAACTGGAAGAGATCATCCTGAAAACGAAAGCTGATTATTATAAACATCAACTTGAACTAAATAGAAACTGTCCTAACAAATTATGGAAATGTATCAAAGAAATGAGAAATAAAAATGATTCGAAGAATGAGAACATCAAACAAATAAAAACATCCAATGGAAATATAATCAAGAACAAAATTGAAATCGCCGAAAACTTTATAGAACATTATAGCACAATTGGTGAGAACTTAGCTAAAAAATGTTATCCATCAGATGCAAATTATGAAATTCACGAAGCATATTTGAGGAATTCAATATCCATTTCGGATACAAGTGAATATGAGGTTGATGAAATCATAAACAGCCTAAAACCGAAAAAAGCTCCTGGGCCAGATGGGTTGACATCAGAAATATTGAAGAAAGCGAGTGCATATATCCGACAGCCACTAACCTATCTTATGAATAAAGCCATCAGGTCAGGAGAATTTCCTACAGCATTCAAGGAGGCAGTCATAAAACCAATTTACAAGTCCGGAAACAGGGAAACTATCACTAATTACAGACCAATATGCCTGATAAGCAACCTGGCCAAAATATTCGAAAAGATACTGAAAACAAGAATCTCCAGCTATCTCGACAAGCATAAAATATTATCAGATAATCAGTTTGGCTTCAGGCAGGCCAAGTCAACGGAAGATGCGATGACGTATGTGATTTCAAGAATTTACGAACTCATCGACAAAAGCAAACCATCACTATGTGTATTCGTTGACTTGGCCAAAGCTTTCGATACTGTGTGTCACAAAAAATTACTGACTACTCTGGAAAAAATCGGATTCAGAGGTATTGCTCTCGACCTGATGACAAGTTATCTGAAAGAGAGGCAATATAGGGTGAGTATAGGAGATGAAGTGAGTTCTAATAGATCTATGGCCTTCGGAGTTCCCCAGGGAACGGTACTTGGCCCCATTCTCTTCAATATATACTTGAATGGTCTGTTCGAACTTAGTGGACCTGGTGATATAGTAAGCTTTGCTGACGATACAGCAATTGTTTATCATGCGGATACCTGGTCCCAACTAAAAGAGATTGTTGAAGATGACTTCCCAAACATAACTAGATGGCTGAATAGTAGAACACTGACTATGAATGTGGAAAAAACATTTTACGTACCCTTTTCATGCTCCTCAAATACGCTACCTAACTTTGAAGTACTAGAAATGAATCAATTTAACCACTTCTTGAACATAACTTCAAAAAATCAAATCAAATATCTTGGAATAATAATCGATTCAAACTTGAGATGGAACTACCACGTTGATGATGTCGTGAGAAAATTAAGATCTCTTATAGGCACCTTCAAATTCCTTCGAAACATTCTCGACATCAAGGATCTGAAGACTCTTTATAATGCATTAGTCCAACCACATATTTCGTATGGGATTCTAGCATGGGGAGGAGTTACTAACAACCATATTAAAAAACTTGAGAATACTCAGAAATGGATATTGAAAGTAATTCACAACAAAGGACTAACATATCCTAGCGCAGCATTATACGAAGAGAGTAAGGTATTAGATGCAAGGCAAATATTTTTTCAAAAAATGTTGATAAAGCACTTCAGAGAGAAAGACACTATGAGAAAAATTGAACACAAATATGATACACGGCACAAAGCGAAAACAACGGCAATTCCAAAAATCGAAAAAACTATCGCTCAAAGATGTTATACTTATCTCAGTCCGGTAGTATATTCTGAGATTCCCAGTGAGTTGAGACAGATAAACTCAGTTGGACTATTCAAAAAAAAAGTCAAAGAATGGATCCAGAGATTACCTAGAATAAAAGTACATCAACTAATTGATAGGAAAAATACCCACTACTTTCAGGATGTGTCAGTTCTTGAATGCATTATTCTTATACTTAATATTTTTATAATTTAGTATTAATTTATTATTCATTAGTTTTTTATAATTTTTTTATATATGTATGGAATTTATTTATATTTATGCACTTATAATGTTTTATACACAGAATACCTACCTCATCCACGCACAGGGATTCATCCCTTTGTGGATTATGTTTATTCGCCATTCTGACATTCTTTTCATCTCACTGTACAATTATTAGTGAATAAATTATTATTATTATTATTATTATTATTATTATTCAACCTTATGTTCGATTCGGTTGCTAGTATGTATAACGAAAGAACAGTTACCTGGTTAGACATAATATATAATAATCATCACGAAATAATCGAATACAACCCAGATACGATGATTGTTCAGTCTATCCATTCAACCTTCTGTGCAGTTCAGTCGCTCTTATGTATAACTGGAGAACAGTTACCTGGTGAAAATAACTATATGAACATCATCACGATATAATCGAATACAACCCCAGATACGATCATTGTTTAGTCTATCCATTCAACCTTCAGTTCAATTCAGTCGCTCGTATGTATAACGGAAGAACAGTTACCTGGTGAGTATAACTATATAAACATAATAAAATACAACTCAGATACGATGATTGTTCAATCTATCCATTCAACCTTATGTTCGATTGGGTTGCTCGTATGTATATCGGAAGAACAGGTACCTGGTGAGTATATCTATATAAACATAATCGAATACAACTCAGATACGATGATTGTTCAATCTATCCATTTAACCTTCTGCTCGATTCGGTCGCTTGTATGTAAAACGGAAGGACAGTTACCTGGTGAGTATTGCTATATAAACATCATCACGATATAATCGAATACAACTCAGATACAATTATCGTTTCGTCTAACCATTCAACATTCCGTTCGATTCAGTCGCTAGTATGTGTAACGGAAGTATCGTCACCTGGTAAGTATCACTATATATACAGTATTGCGATATAATCGGATACCACCCAGATACATTGATTGTTCAGTCTATCCATTCAACTTTCTTTTCGTTTCGGTCGCTCGTATGTAAAACGGGAATACCGTCTCCTAGTGTCTCCTATATACACAGCATAAAATCATAATCGAAAACAACCCATATACTATCCATTCAACCTTCTGTTCAATTCAGTCGCTCGTATGTATAACGGAAGAACAGTTACCTGGTGAGTATAACTATATAAACATAATCGAATACAACTCAGATACGATGATTGTTCAATCTATCCATTCAACCTTATGTTCGATTTGGTTGCTCGTATGTATATCGGAAGAACAGGTACCTGGTGAGTATATCTATATAAACATAATCGAATACAACTCAGATACGATGATTGTTCAATCTATCCATTTAACCTTCTGCTCGATTCGGTCGCTTGTATGTAAAACGGAAGGACAGTTACCTGGTGAGTATTGCTATATAAACATCATCACGATATCATCGAATACAACTCAGATACAATTATCGTTTCGTCTAACCATTTAACCTTCTGTTCGATTCAGTCGCTAGTATGTGTAACGGAAATACCGTCACCTGGTAAGTATCACTATATATACAGTATTGCGATATAATCGGATACCACCCAGATACATTGATTGTTCAGTCTATCCATTCAACTTTCTGTTAGTTTCGGTCGCTCGTATGTGAAACGGGAATACCGTCACCTTATGTGTATAACTATATACACAGCATAACATCATAATCGAATACAACCCAGATACTATCCATTCAACCTTCTGTTCGATTCGGTTGCTCGTATGTATAACGAAAGAACAGTAACCTGGTGAGTATTTCTATATGAACGTCATCACGATATAATCGAATACAACTTAGTTACAATTATCGTTCCGTCTAACCATCCAACCTTATGTTCGATTCAGACGCTCGTATGTGTAACGAAAGAACCGTTACATGGTAGGTGTAGTTAAATATACAACATAACGATATAATCGGAGACAACCCAGATACAATGATTGTTCAATCTATCCATTCAACCTTATGTTCGATTCGGTTGCTAGTATGTATAACGAAAGAACAGTTACCTGGTTAGACATAATATATAATAATCATCACGAAATAATCGAATACAACCCAGATACGATGATTGTTCAGTCTATCCATTCAACCTTCTGTTCAGTTCAGTCGCTCTTATGTATAACTGGAGAACAGTTACCTGGTGAGTATAACTATATAAACATCATCACGATATAATCGAATACAACCCCAGATACGATCATTGTTTAGTCTATCCATTCAACCTTCAGTTCAATTCAGTCGCTCGTATGTATAACGGAAGAACAGTTACCTGGTGAGTATAACTATATAAACATAATCGAATACAACTCAGATACGATGATTGTTCAATCTATCCATTCAACCTTATGTTCGATTCGGTTGCTCGTATGTATATCGGAAGAACAGGTACCTGGTGAGTATATCTATATAAACATAATCGAATACAACTCAGATACGATGATTGTTCAATCTATCCATTTAACCTTCTGCTCGATTCGGTCGCTTGTATGTGAAACGGAAGGACAGTCACCTGATGAGTATTGCTATATAAACATCATCACGATATCATCGAATACAACTCAGATACAATTATCGTTTCGTCTAACCATTCAACATTCTGTTCGATTCAGTCGCTAGTATGTGTAACGGGAGTATCGTCACCTGGTATATATACAGTATTGCGATATAATCGGATACCACCCAGATACATTGATTGTTCAGTCTATCCATTCAACTTTCTGTTCGTTTCGGTCGCTCGTATGTGAAACGGGAATACCGTCACCTTATGTGTATAACTATATACACAGCATAACATCATAATCGAATACAACCCAGATACTATCCATTCAACCTTCTGTTCGATTCGGTTGCTCGTATGTATAACGAAAGAACAGTAACCTGGTGAGTATTTCTATATGAACGTCATCACGATATAATCGAATACAACTTAGTTACAATTATCGTTCCGTCTAACCATCCAACCTTATGTTCGATTCAGACGCTCGTATGTGTAACGAAAGAACCGTTACATGGTAGGTGTAGTGTACAACATAACGATAGTGTAGTGTACAACATAACGATATAATCGGAGACAACCCAGATACAATGATTGTTCAATCTATCCATTCAACCTTATGTTCGATTCGGTTGCTAGTATGTATAACGAAAGAACAGTTACCTGGTTAGACATAATATATAATAATCATCACGAAATAATCGAATACAACCCAGATACGATGATTGTTCAGTCTATCCATTCAACCTTCTGTTCAGTTCAGTCGCTCTTATGTATAACTGGAGAACAGTTACCTGGTGAGTATAACTATATGAACATCATCACGATATAATCGAATACAACCCCAGATACGATCATTGTTTAGTCTATCCATTCAACCTTCAGTTCAATTCAGTCGCTCGTATGTATAACGGAAGAACAGTTACTTGGTGAGTACAACTATATAAACATAATCGAATACAACTCAGATACGATGATTGTTCAATCTATCCATTGAACCTTATGTTCGATTCGGTTGCTCGTATGTATATCGGAAGAACAGGTACCTGGTGAGTATATCTATATAAACATAATCGAATACAACTCAGATACGATGATTGTTCAATCTATCCATTTAACCTTCTGCTCGATTCGGTCACTTGTATGTAAAACGGAAGGACAGTTACCTGGTGAGTATTGCTATATAAACATCATCACGATATCATCGAATACAACTCAGATACAATTATCGTTTCGTCTAACCATTCAACATTCTGTTCGATTCAGTCGCTAGTATGTGTAACGGAAGTATCGTCACCTGGTAAGTATAACCATATATACAGTATTGCGATATAATCGGATACCACCCAGATACATTGATTGTTCAGTCTATCCATTCAACTTTCTTTTCGTTTCGGTCGCTCGTATGTAAAACGGGAATACCGTCTCCTAGTGTGTATAACTATATACACAGCATAACATCATAATCGAATACAACCCATATACTATCCATTCAACCTTCTGTTCAATTCAGTCGCTCGTATGTATAACGGAAGAACAGTTACCTGGTGAGTATAAATATATAAACATAATCGAATACAACCCAGATACGATGATTGTTCAATTTATACTGAATTCAACCTTCTGCTCGATTCGGTCGCTTGTATGTAAAACGGAAGAACAGTTACCTGTTGAGTATTGCTATATAAACATCATCACGATATAATCGAATACAACTCAGATACAATTATCGTTTCGTCTAACCATTCAACATTCTGTTCGATTCAGTCGCTAGTATGTGTAACGGAAGTATCGTCACCTGGTAAGTATCACTATATATACAGTATTGCGATATAATCGGATACCACCCAGATACATTGATTGTTCAGTCTATCCATTCAACTTTCTTTTCGTTTCGGTCGCACGTATGTAAAACGGGAATACCGTCTCCTAGTGTGTATAACTATATACACAGCATAACATCATAATCGAATACAACCCATATACTATCCATTCAACCTTCTGTTCAATTCAGTCGCTCGTATGTATAACGGAAGAACAGTTACCTGGTGAGTATAACTATATAAACATAATCGTATACAACTCAGATACGATGATTGTTCAATCTATCCATTCAACCTTATGTTCGATTCGGTTGCTCGTATGTATATCGGAAGAACAGGTACCTGGTGAGTATATCTATATAAACATAATCGAATACAACTCAGATACGATGATTGTTCAATCTATTCATTCAACCTTCTGCTCGATTCGGTCGCTTGTATGTAAAACGGAAGGACAGTTACCTGGTGAGTATTGCTATATAAACATCATCACGATTTCATCGAATACAACTCAGATACAATTATCGTTTCGTCTAACCATTTAACCTTCTGTTCGATTCAGTCGCTAGTATGTGTAACGGAAGTACCGTCACCTGGTAAGTATCACTATATATACAGTATTGCGATATAATCGGATACCACCCAGATACATTGATTGTTCAGTCTATCCATTCAACTTTCTGTTCGTTTCGGTCGCTCGTATGTGAAACGGGAATACCGTCACCTTATGTGTATAACTATATACACAGCATAACATCATAATCGAATACAACCCAGATACTATCCATTCAACCTTCTGTTCGATTCGGTTGCTCGTATGAATAACGAAAGAACAGTAACCTGGTGAGTATTTCTATATGAACGTCATCACGATATAATCGAATACAACTTAGTTACAATTATCGTTCCGTCTAACCATCCAACCTTATGTTCGATT
This sequence comes from Chrysomela aeneicollis, assembly GCA_029955515.1. Lineage (NCBI taxonomy): Eukaryota > Metazoa > Arthropoda > Insecta > Coleoptera > Chrysomelidae > Chrysomela > Chrysomela aeneicollis. Next base: position 18,713,178 of record JARUHQ010000006.1, read on the forward strand.
CAGACGCTCGTATGTGTAACGAAAGAACCGTTACATGGTAGGTGTAGTTAAATATACAACATAACGATATAATCGGAGACAACCCAGATACAATGATTGTTCAATCTATCCATTCAACCTTATGTTCGATTCGGTTGCTAGTATGTATAACGAAAGAACAGTTACCTGGTTAGACATAATATATAATAATCATCACGAAATAATCGAATACAACCCAGATACGATGATTGTTCAGTCTATCCATTCAACCTTCTGTTCAGTTCAGTCGCTCTTATGTATAACTGGAGAACAGTAACCTGGTGAGTATAACTATATGAACATCATCACGATATAATCGAATACAACCCCAGATACGATCATTGTTTAGTCTATCCATTCAACCTTCAGTTCAATTCAGTCGCTCGTATGTATAACGGAAGAACAGTTACCTGGTGAGTATAACTATATAAACATAATCGAATACAACTCAGATACGATGATTGTTCAATCTATCCATTCAACCTTATGTTCGATTCGGTTGCTCGTATGTATATCGGAAGAACAGGTACCTGGTGAGTATATCTATATAAACATAATCGAATACAACTCAGATACGATGATTGTTCAATCTATCCATTTAACCTTCTGCTCGATTCGGTCGCTTGTATGTAAAACGGAAGGACAGTTACCTGGTGAGTATTGCTATATAAACATCATCACGATATAATCGAATACAACTCAGATATAATCATCGTTTCGTCTAACCATTCAACATTCTGTTCGATTCAGTCGCTAGTATGTGTAACGGAAGTATCGTCACCTGGTAAGTATCACTATATATACAGTATTGCGATATAATCGGATACTACCCAGATACATTGATTGTTCAGTCTATCCATTCAACTTTCTTTTCGTTTCGGTCGCTCGTATGTAAAACGGGAAAACCGTCTCCTAGTGTGTATAACTATATACACAGCATAAAATCATAATCGAAAACAACCCATATACTATCCATTCAACCTTCTGTTCAATTCAGTCGCTTGTATGTATAACGGAAGAACAGTTACCTGGTGAGTATAACTATATAAACATAATCGAATACAACTCAGATACGATGATTGTTCAATCTATCCATTCAACCTTATGTTCGATTCGGTTGCTCGTATGTATATCGGAAGAACAGGTACCTGGTGAGTATATCTATATAAACATAATCGAATACAACTCAGATACGATGATTGTTCAATCTATCCATTTAACCTTCTGCTCGATTCGGTCGCTTGTATGTAAAACGGAAGGACAGTTACCTGGTGAGTATTGCTATATAAACATCATCACGATATCATCGAATACAACTCAGATACAATTATCGTTCCGTCTAACCATTCAACATTCTGTTCGATTCAGTCGCTAGTATGTGTAACGGAAGTATCGTCACCTGGTAAGTATCACTATATATACAGTATTGCGATATAATCGGATACCACCCAGATACATTGATTGTTCAGTCTATCCATTCAACTTTCTGTTCGTTTCAGTCGCTCGTATGTGAAACGGGAATACCGTCACCTTATGTGTATAACTATATACACAGCATAACATCATAATCGAATACAACCCAGATACTATCCATTCAACCTTCTGTTCGATTCGGTTGCTCGTATGTATAACGAAAGAACAGTAACCTGGTGAGTATTTCTATATGAACGTCATCACGATATAATCGAATACAACTTAGTTACAATTATCGTTCCGTCTAACCATCCAACCTTATGTTCGATTCAGACGCTCGTATGTGTAACGAAAGAACCGTTACATGGTAGGTGTAGTTAAATATACAACATAACGATATAATCGGAGACAACCCAGATACAATGATTGTTCAATCTATCCATTCAACCTTATGTTCGATTCGGTTGCTCGTATGTTTAACGGAAGAACTGTTACCTGGTGAGTATTTCTATATAAACTTCATCTTGATATAATCGAATACAACTCAGATACAATGATCATTTCGTTTATCCATCTAACCTTCTGTTCGATTGGGTCGCTCGTACGTATAACGAAAGAACAGTCACCTGGTGAGTATTACTATATAAACATTCCCACGATATAATCGATTACAACTCAGTTACAATTATCGTTCCGTCTAACCATCCAACCTTATGTTCAATTCAGACGCTCGTATGTGTAACGAAAGAACCGTTACATGGTAGGTGTATCTAAATATACAGCAAAACGATATAATCGGAGACAACCCAGACACAATGATTGTTCTATCTATCCATTCAACCTTATGTTCGATTCGGTTGCTCGTATGTATAACGGAAGAACAGTTACCTGGTTAGACATAATATATAATAATCATCACGAAATAATCGAATACAACCCAGATACGATGATTGTTCAGTCTATCTAAACAACCTTCTGTTCAGTTCAGTCGCTCTTATGTATAACTGGAGAACAGTTACCTGGTGAGTATAACTATATAAACATCATCACGATATAATCGAATACAACCCCAGATACGATCATTGTTTAGTCTATCCATTCAACCTTCTGTTCAATTCAGTCGCTCGTATGTATAACGGAAGAACAGTTACCTGGTGAGTATAACTATATAAACATAATCGAATACAACTCAGATACGATGATTGTTCAATCTATCCATTTAACCTTCTGCTCGATTCGGTCACTTGTATGTAAAACTGAAGGACAGTTACCTGGTGAGTATTGCTATATAAATATCATCACGATATCATCGAATACAACTCAGATACAATTATCGTTTCGTCTAACCATTCAACATTCTGTTCGATTCAGTCGCTAGTATGTATAACGAAAGAACAGTAACCTGGTGAGTATTTCTATATGAACGTCATCACGATATAATAGAATACAACTAAGATACAATGATCATTCCGTCTATCCACCCAACCTTCTGTTCGATTGGGTCGTTCGTATGTATAACGCAAGAACAGTCACCTGGTGAATATTACTATATAAACATCACCACGATATAATCGAATACAACTCAGTTACAATTATCGTTTCGTCTCACCATCCAACCTTATGTTCGATTCAGACGCTCGTATGTGTAACGAAAGAACTTTTACATGGTAGGTGTAACTAAATATACAGCATAACGATATAATCGGAGACAACCCAGATACATTCAACCTTATGTTCGATTCGGTTGCTCGTATGTATAACGGAAGAACTGTTACCTGGTTAGACATACTATATTATAATCATCACGATATAACCAAATACAACCCAGATACGATGATTGTTCAGTCTATCCATTCAACCTTCTGTTCAGTTCAGTCGCTCTTATGTATAACTGGAGAACAGTTTCCTGGTGAGTAAAACTATATAAACATCATCAAGATATAATTGAATACAACCCCAGATACGATTATTGTTTAGTCTATCCATTCAACCTTCTGTTCAATTCAGTCGCTCCTATGTATAACGGAAGAACAGTTACCTGGTGAGTATAACTATATGAACATAATCGAATACAACCCAGATACGATGATTGTTCAATCTATACTAAATTCAACCTTCTGCTCGATTCGGTCGCTTGTATGTAAAACGAAAGAACAGTTACCTGGTGAGTATTTCTATATAAACATCATCACGATATCATCGAATACAACTCAGATACAATTATCGTTTCGTCTAACCATTTAACCTTCTGTTCGATTCAGTCGCTAGTATGTGTTACGGAGGTACCGTCACCTGGTAAGTATCACTATATATTCAGTATTGCGATATAATTGGATACCATCCAGATACATTGATTGTTCAGACTATCCATTCAACTTTCTGTTCGTTTCGGTCGCTCGTATGTAAAACGGGAGTACCGTCACCTAATGTGTATAACTATTTACACAGCATAACATCATAATCGAATACAACCCAGATACTATCCATTCAACCTTCTGTTCGATTCGGTTGCTCGTATGTATAACGAGAGAACAGTAACCTGGTGAGTATAACTATATAAACATAATCGAATACAACCCAGATACGATGATTGTTCAATCTATACTGAATTCAACCTTCTGTTCGATTCGGTCGCTTGTATGTAAAACGGAAGAACAGTTACCTGGTGAGTATTGCTATATAAACATCATCACGATATCATCGAATACAACTCAGATACAATTATCGTTTCGTCTAACCATTAACCTTCTGTTCGATTCAGTCGCTAGTATGTGTAACGGAAGTACCGTCACCTGGAAGGTATCACTATATATACAGTATTGCGATATAATCGGATACCACCCAGATACATTGATTGTTCAGTCTATCCATTCAACTTTCAGTTCGTTTCGGTCGTTCATATCTGAAACGGGAATACCGTCACCTTATGTGTATAACTATATACACAGCATAACATCATAATCGAATACAACCCAGATACTATCCATTCAACCTTCTGTTCGATTCGGTTGCTCGTATGTATAACGAAAGAACAGTAACCTGGTGAGTATTTCTATATGAACGTCATCACGATATAATCGAATACAACTTAGTTACAATTATCGTTCCGTCTAACCATCCAACCTTATGTTCGATTCAGACGCTCGTATGTGTAACGAAAGAACCGTTACATGGTAGGTGTAGTTAAATATACAACATAACGATATAATCGGAGACAACCCAGATACAATGATTGTTCAATCTATCCATTCGACCTTATGTTCGATTCGGTTGCTAGTATGTATAACGAAAGAACAGTTACCTGGTTAGACATAATATATAATAATCATCACGAAATAATCGAATACAACCCAGATACGATGATTGTTCAGTCTATCCATTCAACCTTCTGTTCAGTTCAGTCGCTCTTATGTATAACTGGAGAACAGTTACCTGGTGAGTATAACTATATGAACATCATCACGATATAATCGAATACAACCCCAGATACGATCATTGTTAAGTCTATCCATTCAACCTTCAGTTCAATTCAGTCGCTCGTATGTATAACAGAAGAACAGTTACCTGGCGAGTATAACTATATAAACATAATCGAATACAACTCAGATACGATGATTGTTCAATCTATCCATTTAACCTTCTGCTCGATTCGGTCACTTGTATGTGAAACGGAAGGACAGTTACCTGGTGAGTATTGCTATATAAACATCATCACGATATCATCGAATACAACTCAGATACAATTATCGTTTCGTCTAACCATTCAACATTCTGTTCGATTCAGTCGCTAGTATGTGTAACGGAAGTATCGTCACCTGGTAAGTATCACTATATATACAGTATTGCGATATAATCGGATACCACCCAGATACATTGATTGTTCAGTCTATCCATTCAACTTTCTTTTCGTTTCGGTCGCTCGTATGTAAAACGGGAATACCGTTTCCTAGTGTGTATAACTATATACACAGCATAACGTCATAATCGAATACAACCCATATACTATCCATTCAACCTTCTGTTCAATTCAGTCGCTCGTATGTATAACGAAAGAACAGTAACCTGGTGAGTATTTCTATATGAACATCATCACGATATAATCGAATACAACTTAGTTACAATTATCGTTCCGTCTAACCATCCAACCTTATGTTCGATTCAGACGCTCGTATGTGTAACGAAAGAACCGTTACATGGTAGGTGTAGTTAAATATACAACATAACGATATAATCGGAGACAACCCAGATACAATGATTGTTAAATCTATCCATTCAACCTTATGTTCGATTCGGTTGCTAGTTTGTATAACGAAAGAACAGTTACCTGGTTAGACATAATATATAATAATCATCACGAAATAATCGAATACAACCCAGATACGATGATTGTTCAGTCTATCCATTCAACCTTCTGATCAGTTCAGTCGCTCTTATGTATAACTGGAGAACAGTTACCTGGTGAGTATAACTATATGAACATCATCACGATATAATCGAATACAACCCCAGATACGATCATTGTTTAGTCTATCCATTCAACCTTCAGTTCAATTCAGTCGCTCGTATGTATAACGGAAGAACAGTTACCTGGTGAGTATAACTATATAAACATAATCGAATACAACTCAGATACGATGATTGTTCAATCTATCCATTCATCCTTATGTTCGATTCGGTTGCTCGTATGTATATCGGAAGAACAGGTACCTGGTGAGTATATCTATATAAACATAATCGAATACAACTCAGATACGATGATTGTTCAATCTATCCATTTAACCTTCTGCTCGATTCTGTCGCTTGTATGTAAAACGGAAGGACAGTTACCTGGTGAGTATTGCTATATAAACATCATCACGATATCATCGAATACAACTCAGATACAATTATCGTTTCGTCTAACCATTCAACATTCTGTTCGATTCAGTCGCTAGTATGTGTAACGGAAGTATCGTCACCTGGTAAGTATCACTATATATACAGTATTGCGATATAATCGGATACCACCCAGATACATTGATTGTTCAGTCTATCCATTCAACTTTCTTTTCGTTTCGGTCGCTCGTATGTAAAACGGGAATACCGTCTCCTAGTGTGTATAACTATATACACAGCATAACATCATAATCGAATACAACCCATATACTATCCATTCAACCTTCTGTTCAATTCAGTCGCTCGTATGTATAACGGAAGAACAGTTACCTGGTGAGTATAACTATATAAACATAATCGAATACAACTCAGATACGATGATTGTTCAATCTATCCATTCAACCTTATGTTCGATTCGGTTGCTCGTATGTATATCGGAAGAACAGGTACTTGGTGAGTATATCTATATAAACATAATCGAATACAACTCAGATACGATGATTGTTCAATCTATCCATTTAACCTTCTGCTCGATTCGGTCGCTTGTATGTAAAACGGAAGGACAGTTACCTGGTGAGTATTGCTATATAAACATCATCACGATATCATCGAATACAACTCAGATACAATTATCGTTTCGTCTAACCATTCAACCTTCTGTTCGATTCAGTCGCTAGTATGTGTAACGGAAGCACCGTCACCTGGTAAGTATCACTATATATACAGTATTGCGATATAATCGGATACCACCCAGATACATTGATTGTTCAGTCTATCCATTCAACTTTCTGTTCGTTTCGGTCGCTCGTATGTGAAACGGGAATACCGTCACCTTATGTGTATAACTATATACACAGCATAACATCATAATCGAATACAACCCAGATACTATCCATTCAACCTTCTGTTCGATTCGGTTGCTCGTATGTATAACGAAAGAACAGTAACCTGGTGAGTATTTCTATATGAACGTCATCACGATATAATCGAATACAACCTATTTACAATTATCGTTCCGTCTAACCATCCAACCTTATGTTCGATTCAGACGCTCGTATGTGTAACGAAAGAACCGTTACATGGTAGGTGTAGTTAAATATACAACATAACGATATAATCGGAGACAACCCAGATACAATGATTGTTCAATCTATCCATTCAACCTTATGTTCGATTCGGTTGCTAGTATGTATAACGAAAGAACAGTTACCTGGTTAGACATAATATATAATAATCATCACGAAATAATCGAATACAACTCAGATACGATGATTGTTCAGTCTATCCATTCAACCTTCTGTTCAGTTCAGTCGCTCTTATGTATAACTGGAGAACAGTTACCTGGTGAGTATAACTATATGAACATCATCACGATATAATCGAATACAACCCCAGATACGATCATTGTTTAGTCTATCCATTCAACCTTCAGTTCAATTCAGTCGCTCGTATGTATAACGGAAGAACAGTTACCTAGTGAGTATAACTATATAAACATAATCGAATACAACTCAGATACGATGATTGTTCAATCTATCCATTGAACCTTATGTTCGATTCGGTTGCTCGTATGTATATCGAAAGAACAGGTACCTGGTGAGTATATCTATATAAACATAATCGAATACAACTCAGATACGATGATTGTTCAATCTATCCATTTAACCTTCTGCTCGATTCGGTCACTTGTATGTAAAACGGAAGGACAATTACCTGGTGAGTATTGCTATATAAACATCATCACGATATCATCTAATACAACTCAGATACAATTATCGTTTCGTCTAACCATTCAACATTCTGTTCGATTCAGTCGCTAATATGTGTAACGGAAGTATCGTCACCTGGTAAGTATCACTATATATACAGTATTGCGATATAATCGGATACCACCCAGATACATTGATTGTTCAGTGTATCCATTCAACTTTCTTTTCGTTTCGGTCGCTCGTATGTAAAACGGGAATACCGTCTCCTAGTGTGTATAACTATATACACAGCATAACATCATAATCGAATACAACCCATATACTATCCATTCAACCTTCTGTTCAATTCAGTCGCTCGTATGTATAACGGAAGAACAGTTACCTGGTGAGTATAACTATATAAACATAATCGAATACAACCCAGATACGATGATTGTTCAATCTATACTGAATTCAACCTTCTGCTCGATTCGGTCGCTTGTATGTAAAACGGAAGAACAGTTACCTGTTGAGTATTGCTATATAAACATCATCACGATATCATCATGTATCGTTTCGTCTAACCATTTAACCATCTGTTCGATTCAGTCGCTAGTATGTGTAACGGAAGTACCGTCACCTGGTAAGTATCACTATATATACAGTATTGCGATATAATCGGATACCACCCAGATACATTGATTGTTCAGTCTATCCATTCAACTTTCTGTTCGTTTCGGTCGCTCGTATGTGAAACGGGAATACCGTCATCTTATGTGTATAACTATATACACAGCATAACATCATAATCGAATACAACCCAGATACTATCCATTCAACCTTCTGTATGATTTGGTTGCTCGTATGTATAACGAAAGAACAGTAACCTGGTGAGTATTTCTATATGAACGTCATCACGATATAATCGAATACAACTTAGTTACAATTATCGTTCCGTCTAACCATCCAACCTTATGTTCGATTCAGACGCTCGTATGTGTAACGAAAGAACCGTTACATGGTAGGTGTAGTTAAATATACAACATAACGATATAATCGGAGACAACCCAGATACAATGATTGTTCAATCTATCCATTCAACCTTATGTTCGATTCGGTTGCTAGTATGTATAACGAAAGAACAGTTACCTGGTTAGACATAATATATAATAATCATCACGAAATAATCGAATACAACCCAGATACGATGATTGTTCAGTCTATCCATTCAACCTTCTGTCCAGTTCAGTCGCTCTTATGTATAACTGAAGAACAGTTACCTGGTGAGTATAACTATATGAACATCATCACGATATAATCGAATACAACCGCAGATACGATCATTGTTTAGTCTATCCATTCAACCTTCAGTTCAATTCAGTCGCTCGTATGTATAACGGAAGAACAGTTACCTGGTGAGTATAACTATATAAACATAATCGAATACAACTCAGATACGATGATTGTTCAATCTATCCATTCAACCTTATGTTTGATTCGGTTGCTCGTATGTATATCGGAAGAACAGGTACCTGGTGAGTATATCTATATAAACATAATCGAATACAACTCAGATACGATGATTGTTCAATCTATCCATTTAACCTTCTGCTTGATTCGGTCGCTTGTATGTAAAACGGAAGGACAGTTACCTGGTGAGTATTGCTATATAAACATCATCACGATATCATCGAATACAACTCAGATACAATTATCGTTTCGTCTAACCATTCAACATTTTGTTCGATTCAGTCGCTAGTATGTGTAACGGAAGTATCGTCACCTGGTAAGTATCACTATATATACAGTATTGCGATATAATCGGATACCACCCAAATACATTGATTGTTCAGTCTATCCATTCAACTTTCTTTTCGTTTCGGTCGCTCGTATGTATAACGAGAATACCGTCTCCTAGTGTGTATAACTATATACACAGCATAACATCATAATCGAATACAACCCATATACTATCCATTCAACCTTCTGTTCAATTCAGTCGCTCGTATGTATAACGGAAGAACAGTTACCTGGTGAGTATAACTATATAAACATAATCGAATACAACCCAGATACGATGATTGTTCAATCTATACTGAATTTAACCTTCTGCTCGATTCGGTCGCTAGTATGTAAAACGGAAGAACAGTTACCTGGTGAGTATTGCTATATAAACATCATCACGATATCATCGAATACAACTCAGATACAATTATCGTTTCGTCTAACCATTTAACCTTCTGTTCGATTCAGTCGCTAGTATGTGTAACGGAAGTACCGTCACCTGGTAAGTATCACTATATATACAGTATTGCGATATAATCGGATACCACCCAGATACATTGATTGTTCAGTCTATCCATTCAACTTTCTGTTCGTTTCGGTCGCTCGTATGTGAAACGGGAATACCGTCACCTTATGTGTATAACTATATATACAGCATAACATCATAATCGAATACAACCCAGATACTATCCATTCAACCTTCTGTTCGATTCGGTTGCTCGTATGTATAACGAAAGAACAGTAACCTGGTGAGTATTTCTATATGAACGTCATCACGATATAATCGAATACAACTTAGTTACAATTATCGTTCCGTCTAACCATCCAACCTTATGTTCGATTCAGACGCTCGTATGTGTAACGAAAGAACCGTTACATGGTAGGTGTAGTTAAATATACAACATAACGATATAATCGGAGACAACCCAGATACAATGATTGTTCAATCTATCCATTCGACCTTATGTTCGATTCGGTTGCTAGTATGTATAACGAAAGAACAGTTACCTGGTTAGACATAATATATAATAATCATCACGAAATAATCGAATACAACCCAGATACGATGATTGTTCAGTCTATATATTCAACCTTCTGTTCAGTTCAGTCGCTCTTATGTATAACTGGAGAACAGTTACCTGGTGAGTATAACTATATGAACATCATCACGATATAATCGAATACAACCCCAGATACGATCATTGTTAAGTCTATCCATTCAACCTTCAGTTCAATTCAGTCGCTCGTATGTATAACAGAAGAACAGTTACCTGGTGAGTATAACTATATAAACATAATCGAATACAACTCAGATACGATGATTGTTCAATCTATCCATTTAACCTTCTGCTCGATTCGGTCACTTGTATGTGAAACGGAAGGACAGTTACCTGGTGAGTATTGCTATATAAACATCATCACGATATCATCGAATACAACTCAGATACAATTATCGTTTCGTCTAACCATTCAACATTCTGTTCGATTCAGTCGCTAGTATGTGTAACGGAAGTATCGTCACCTGGTAAGTATCACTATATATACAGTATTGCGATATAATCGGATACCACCCAGATACATTGATTGTTCAGTCTATCCATTCAACTTTCTTTTCGTTTCGGTCGCTCGTATGTAAAACGGGAATACCGTTTCCTAGTGTGTATAACTATATACACAGCATAACGTCATAATCGAATACAACCCATATACTATCCATTCAACCTTCTGTTCAATTCAGTCGCTCGTATGTATAACGAAAGAACAGTAACCTGGTGAGTATTTCTATATGAACGTCATCACGATATAATCGAATACAACTTAGTTACAATTATCGTTCCGTCTAACCATCCAACCTTATGTTCGATTCAGACGCTCGTATGTGTAACGAAAGAACCGTTACATGGTAGGTGTAGTTAAATATACAACATAACGATATAATCGGAGACAACCCAGATACAATGATTGTTAAATCTATCCATTCAACCTTATGTTCGATTCGGTTGCTAGTTTGTATAACGAAAGAACAGTTACCTGGTTAGACATAATATATAATAATCATCACGAAATAATCGAATACAACCCAGATACGATGATTGTTCAGTCTATCCATTCAACCTTCTGATCAGTTCAGTCGCTCTTATGTATAACTGGAGAACAGTTACCTGGTGAGTATAACTATATGAACATCATCACGATATAATCGAATACAACCCCAGATACGATCATTGTTTAGTCTATCCATTCAACCTTCAGTTCAATTCAGTCGCTCGTATGTATAACGGAAGAACAGTTACCTGGTGAGTATAACTATATAAACATAATCGAATACAACTCAGATACGATGATTGTTCAATCTATCCATTCATTCTTATGTTCGATTCGGTTGCTCGTATGTATATCGGAAGAACAGGTACCTGGTGAGTATATCTATATAAACATAATCGAATACAACTCAGATACGATGATTGTTCAATCTATCCATTTAACCTTCTGCTCGATTCTGTCGCTTGTATGTAAAACGGAAGGACAGTTACCTGGTGAGTATTGCTATATAAACATCATCACGATATCATCGAATACAACTCAGATACAATTATCGTTTCGTCTAACCATTCAACATTCTGTTCGATTCAGTCGCTAGTATGTGTAACGGAAGTATCGTCACCTGGTAAGTATCACTATATATACAGTATTGCGATATAATCGGATACCACCCAGATACATTGATTGTTCAGTCTATCCATTCAACTTTCTTTTCGTTTCGGTCGCTCGTATGTAAAACGGGAATACCGTCTCCTAGTGTGTATAACTATATACACAGCATAACATCATAATCGAATACAACCCATATACTATCCATTCAACCTTCTGTTCAATTCAGTCGCTCGTATGTATAACGGAAGAACAGTTACCTGGTGAGTATAACTATATAAACATAATCGAATACAACTCAGATACGATGATTGTTCAATCTATCCATTCAACCTTATGTTCGATTCGGTTGCTCGTATGTATATCGGAAGAACAGGTACCTGGTGAGTATATCTATATAAACATAATCGAATACAACTCAGATACGATGATTGTTCAATCTATCCATTTAACCTTCTGCTCGATTCGGTCGCTTGTATGTAAAACGGAAGGACAGTTACCTGGTGAGTATTGCTATATAAACATCATCACGATATCATCGAATACAACTCAGATACAATTATCGTTTCGTCTAACCATTTAACCTTCTGTTCGATTCAGTCGCTAGTATGTGTAACGGAAGCACCGTCACCTGGTAAGTATCACTATATATACAGTATTGCGATATAATCGGATACCACCCAGATACATTGATTGTTCAGTCTATCCATTCAACTTTCTGTTCGTTTCGGTCGCTCGTATGTGAAACGGGAATACCGTCACCTTATGTGTATAACTATATACACAGCATAACATCATAATCGAATACAACCCAGATACTATCCATTCAACCTTCTGTTCGATTCGGTTGCTCGTATGTATAACGAAAGAACAGTAACCTGGTGAGTATTTCTATATGAACGTCATCACGATATAATCGAATACAACCTATTTACAATTATCGTTCCGTCTAACCATCCAACCTTATGTTCGATTCAGACGCTCGTATGTGTAACGAAAGAACCGTTACATGGTAGGTGTAGTTAAATATACAACATAACGATATAATCGGAGACAACCCAGATACAATGATTGTTCAATCTATCCATTCAACCTTATGTTCGATTCGGTTGCTAGTATGTATAACGAAAGAACAGTTACCTGGTTAGACATAATATATAATAATCATCACGAAATAATCGAATACAACTCAGATACGATGATTGTTCAGTCTATCCATTCAACCTTCTGTTCAGTTCAGTCGCTCTTATGTATAACTGGAGAACAGTTACCTGGTGAGTATAACTATATGAACATCATCACGATATAATCGAATACAACCCCAGATACGATCATTGTTTAGTCTATCCATTCAACCTTCAGTTCAATTCAGTCGCTCGTATGTATAACGGAAGAACAGTTACCTAGTGAGTATAACTATATAAACATAATCGAATACAACTCAGATACGATGATTGTTCAATCTATCCATTGAACCTTATGTTCGATTCGGTTGCTCGTATGTATATCGAAAGAACAGGTACCTGGTGAGTATATCTATATAAACATAATCGAATACAACTCAGATACGATGATTGTTCAATCTATCCATTTAACCTTCTGCTCGATTCGGTCACTTGTATGTAAAACGGAAGGACAATTACCTGGTGAGTATTGCTATATAAACATCATCACGATATCATCTAATACAACTCAGATACAATTATCGTTTCGTCTAACCATTCAACATTCTGTTCGATTCAGTCGCTAATATGTGTAACGGAAGTATCGTCACCTGGTAAGTATCACTATATATACAGTATTGCGATATAATCGGATACCACCCAGATACATTGATTGTTCAGTGTATCCATTCAACTTTCTTTTCGTTTCGGTCGCTCGTATGTAAAACGGGAATACCGTCTCCTAGTGTGTATAACTATATACACAGCATAACATCATAATCGAATACAACCCATATACTATCCATTCAACCTTCTGTTCAATTCAGTCGCTCGTATGTATAACGGAAGAACAGTTACCTGGTGAGTATAACTATATAAACATAATCGAATACAACCCAGATACGATGATTGTTCAATCTATACTGAATTCAACCTTCTGCTCGATTCGGTCGCTTGTATGTAAAACGGAAGAACAGTTACCTGTTGAGTATTGCTATATAAACATCATCACGATATCATCATGTATCGTTTCGTCTAACCATTTAACCATCTGTTCGATTCAGTCGCTAGTATGTGTAACGGAAGTACCGTCACCTGGTAAGTATCACTATATATACAGTATTGCGATATAATCGGATACCACCCAGATACATTGATTGTTCAGTCTATCCATTCAACTTTCTGTTCGTTTCGGTCGCTCGTATGTGAAACGGGAATACCGTCATCTTATGTGTATAACTATATACACAGCATAACATCATAATCGAATACAACCCAGATACTATCCATTCAACCTTCTGTATGATTTGTTTGCTCGTATGTATAACGAAAGAACAGTAACCTGGTGAGTATTTCTATATGAACGTCATCACGATATAATCGAATACAACTTAGTTACAATTATCGTTCCGTCTAACCATCCAACCTTATGTTCGATTCAGACGCTCGTATGTGTAACGAAAGAACCGTTACATGGTAGGTGTAGTTAAATATACAACATAACGATATAATCGGAGACAACCCAGATACAATGATTGTTCAATCTATCCATTCAACCTTATGTTCGATTCGGTTGCTAGTATGTATAACGAAAGAACAGTTACCTGGTTAGACATAATATATAATAATCATCACGAAATAATCGAATACAACCCAGATACGATGATTGTTCAGTCTATCCATTCAACCTTCTGTCCAGTTCAGTCGCTCTTATGTATAACTGAAGAACAGTTACCTGGTGAGTATAACTATATGAACATCATCACGATATAATCGAATACAACCGCAGATACGATCATTGTTTAGTCTATCCATTCAACCTTCAGTTCAATTCAGTCGCTCGTATGTATAACGGAAGAACAGTTACCTGGTGAGTATAACTATATAAACATAATCGAATACAACTCAGATACGATGATTGTTCAATCTATCCATTCAACCTTATGTTTGATTCGGTTGCTCGTATGTATATCGGAAGAACAGGTACCTGGTGAGTATATCTATATAAACATAATCGAATACAACTCAGATACGATGATTGTTCAATCTATCCATTTAACCTTCTGCTTGATTCGGTCGCTTGTATGTAAAACGGAAGGACAGTTACCTGGTGAGTATTGCTATATAAACATCATCACGATATCATCGAATACAACTCAGATACAATTATCGTTTCGTCTAACCATTCAACATTTTGTTCGATTCAGTCGCTAGTATGTGTAACGGAAGTATCGTCACCTGGTAAGTATCACTATATATACAGTATTGCGATATAATCGGATACCACCCAGATACATTGATTGTTCAGTCTATCCATTCAACTTTCTTTTCGTTTCGGTCGCTCGTATGTATAACGAGAATACCGTCTCCTAGTGTGTATAACTATATACACAGCATAACATCATAATCGAATACAACCCATATAATATCCATTCAACCTTCTGTTCAATTCAGTCGCTCGTATGTATAACGGAAGAACAGTTACCTGGTGAGTATAACTATATAAACATAATCGAATACAACCCAGATACGATGATTGTTCAATCTATACTGAATTTAACCTTCTGCTCGATTCGGTCGCTTGTATGTAAAACGGAAGAACAGTTACCTGGTGAGTATTGCTATATAAACATCATCACGATATCATCGAATACAACTCAGATACAATTATCGTTTCGTCTAACCATTTAACCTTCTGTTCGATTCAGTCGCTAGTATGTGTAACGGAAGTACCGTCACCTGGTAAGTATCACTATATATACAGTATTGCGATATAATCGGATACCACCCAGATACATTGATTGTTCAGTCTATCCATTCAACTTTCTGTTCGTTTCGGTCGCTCGTATGTGAAACGGGAATACCGTCACCTTATGTGTATAACTATATATACAGCATAACATCATAATCGAATACAACCCAGATACTATCCATTCAACCTTCTGTTCGATTCGGTTGCTCGTATGTATAACGAAAGAACAGTAACCTGGTGAGTATTTCTATATGAACGTCATCACGATATAATCGAATACAACTTAGTTACAATTATCGTTCCGTCTAACCATCCAACCTTATGTTCGATTCAGACGCTCGTATGTGTAACGAAAGAACCGTTACATGGTAGGTGTAGTTAAATATACAACATAACGATATAATCGGAGACAACCCAGATACAATGATTGTTCAATCTATCCATTCAACCTTATGATCGATACGGTTGTTAGTATGTATAACGAAAGAACAGTTACCTGGTAAGACATAATATATAATAATCATCACGAAATAATCGAATACAACCCAGATACGATGATTGTTCAGTCTATCCATTCAACCTTCTGTTCAGTTCAGTCGCTATTATGTATAACTGGAGAACAGTTACCTGGTGAGTATAACTATATAACGATATATAAACATAATCGAATACAACTCAGATACGATGATTGTTCAATCTATCCATTCAACCTTATGTTCGATTCGGTTGCTCGTATGTATATCGGAAGAACAGGTACCTGGTGAGTATATCTATATAAACATAATCGAATACAACCCAGATACGATGATTGTTCAATCTATACTGAATTCAACCTTCTGCTCGATTCGGTCGCTTGTATGTAAAACGGAAGAACAGTTACCTGGTGAGTATTGCTATATAAACATCATCACGATATCATCGAATACAACTCAGATACAATTATCGTTTCGTCTAACCATTTAACCTTCTGTTCGATTCAGTCGCTAGTATGTGTAACGGAAGTACCGTCACCTGGTAAGTATCACTATATATACAGTATTGCGATATAATCGGATACCACCCAGATACATTGATTATTCAGTCTATCCATTCAACTTTCTGTTCGTTTCGGTCGCTCGTATTTGAAACGGGAATACCGTCACCTTATGTGTATAACTATATATACAGCATAACATCATAATCGAATACAACCCAGATACTATCCATTCAACCTTTTGTTCGATTCGGTTGCTCGTATGTATAACGAAAGAACAGTAACCTGGTGAGTATTTCTATATGAACGTCATCACGATATAATCGAATACAACTTAGTTACAATTATCGTTCCGTCTAACCATCCAACCTTATGTTCGATTCAGACGCTCGTATGTGTAACGAAAGAACCGTTACATGGTAGGTGTAATTAAATATACAACATAACGATATAATCGGAGACAACCCAGATACAATGATTGTTCAATCTATCCATTCAACCTTATGATCGATTCGGTTGTTAGTATGTATAACGAAAGAACAGTTACCTGGTAAGACATAATATATAATAATCATCACGAAATAATCGAATACAACCCAGATACGATGATTGTTCAGTCTATCCATTCAACCTTCTGTTCAGTTCAGTCGCTCTTATGTATAACTGGAGAACAGTTACCTGGTGAGTATAACTATATAACGATATATAAACATAATCGAATACAACTCAGATACGATGATTGTTCAATCTATCCATTCAACCTTATGTTCGATTCGGTTGCTCGTATGTATATCGGAAGAACAGTTACCTGGTGAGTATAGCTATATAAACATAATCGAATACAACCCAGATACGATGATTGTGCAATCTATACTGAATTCAACTTTCTGCTCGATTCGTCGCTTGTATGTAAAACGGAAGAACAGTTACCTGGTGAGTATTGCTATATAAACATCATCACGATATCATCGAATACAACTCAGATACAATTAACGTTTCGTCTAACCATTCAACATTCTGTTCGATTCAGTCGCTAGTATGTGTAACGAAAGTATCGTCACCTGGTAAGTATCACTATATATACAGTATTGCGATATAATCATATACCACCCAGATACATTGATTGTTCAGTCTATCCATTCAACTTTTTTTTTGTTTCGGTCGCTCGTATGTGAAACGGGAAAACCGTCACCTTATGTGTATAACTATATACACAGCATAACATCATAATCGAATACAACCCAGATACTATCCATTCAACCTTCTGTTCGATTCGGTTGCTCGTATGTATAACGAAAGAACAGTAACCTGGTGAGTATTTCTATATGAACGTCATCACGATATAATCGAATACAACTTAGTTACAATTATCGTTCCGTCTAACCATCCAACCTTATGTTCGATTCAGACGCTCGTATGTGTAACGAAAGAACCGTTACAATGATTGTTCAATCTATCCATTCAACCTTATGTTCGATTCGGTTGCTAGTATGTATAACGAAAGAACAGTTACCTGGTTAGACATAATATATAATAATCATCACGAAATAATCGAATACAACCCAGATACGATGATTGTTCAGTCTATCCATTCAACCTTCTGTTCAGTTCAGTCACTCTTATGTATAACTGGAAAACAGTTACCTGGTGAGTATAACTATATGAACATCATCACGATATAATCGAATACAACCCCAGATACGATCATTGTTTAGTCTATCCATTCAACCTTCAGTTCAATTCAGTCGCTCGTATGTATAACGGAAGAACAGTTACCTGGTGAGTATAACTATATAAACATAATCGAATACAACTCAGATACGATGATTGTTCAATCTATCCATTCAACCTTATGTTCGATTCGATTGCTCGTATGTATATCGGAAGAACAGGTACCTGGTGAGTATATCTATATAAACATAATCGAATACAACTCAGATACATTGATTGTTCAGTCTATCCATTCAACTTTCTTTTCGTTTCGGTCGCTCGTATGTAAAACGGGAATACCGTCTCCTAGTGTGTATAACTATATACACAGCATAACATCATAATCGAATACAACCCATATACTATCCATTCAACCATCTGTTCAATTCAGTCGCTCGTATGTATAACGGAAGAACAGTTACCTTTTGAGTATAACTATATAAACATAATCGAATACAACCCAGAAACGATGATTGTTCAATCTATACTGAATTCAACCTTCTGCTCGATTCGGTCGCTTGTATGTAAAACGGAAGAACAGTTACCTGGTGAGTATTGCTATATAAACATCATCACGATATCATCGAATACAACTCAGATACAATTATCGTTTCGTCTAACCATTTAACCTTCCGTTCGATTCAGTTGCTAGTATGTGTAACGGAAGTACCGTCACCTGGTAAGTATCACTATATATACAGTATTGCGATATAATCGGATACCACCCAGATACATTGATTGTTCAGTCTATCCATTCAACTTTCTTTTCGTTTCGGTCGCTCGTATGTGAAACGGGAATACCGTCTCCTAGTGTGTATAACTATATACACAGCATAACATCATAATCGAATACAACCAATATACTATCCATTCAACCTTCTGTTCAATTCAGTCGCTCGTATGTATAACGGAAGAACAGTTACCTGGTGAGTATAACTATATAAACATAATCGAATACAACCCAGATACGATGATTGTTCAATGTATACTGAATTCAACCTTCTGCTCGATTCGGTCGCTTGTATGTAAAACGGAAGAACAGTTACCTGGTGAGTATTGCTATATAAACATCATCACGATATCATCGAATACAACTCAGATACAATTATCGTTTCGTCTAACCATTTAACCTTCTGTTCGATTCAGTCGCTAGTATGTGTAACGGAAGTACCGTCACCTGGTAAGTATCACTATATATACAGTATTGCGATATAATTGGATACCACCCAGATACATTGATTGTTCAGTCTATCCATTCAACATTCTGTTCGTTTCGGTCGCTCGTATGTGAAACGGGAATACCGTCACCTTATGTGTATAACTATATATACAGCATAACATCATAATCGAATACAACCCAGATACTATCCATTCAACCTTCTGTTCGATTCGGTTGCTCGTATGTATAACGAAAAAACAGTAACCTGGTGAGTATTTCTATATGAACGTCATCACGATATAATCGAATACAACTTAGTTACAATTATCGTTCCGTCTAACCATCCAACCTTATGTTCGATTCAGACGCTCGTATGTGTAACGAAAGAACCGTTACATGGTAGGTGTAGTTAAATATACAACATAACGATATAATCGGAGACAACCCAGATACAATGATTGTTCAATCTATCCATTCAACCTTATGTTCGATTCGGTTGTTAGTATGTATAACGAAAGAACAGTTACCTGGTAAGACATATTATATAATAATCATCACGAAATAATCGAATACAACCCAGATACGATGATTGTTCAGTCTATCCATTCAACCTTCTGTTCAGTTCAGTCGCTCTTATGTATAACTGGAGAACAGTTACCTGGTGAGTATAACTATATAACGATATATAAACATAATCGAATACTACTTAGATACGATGATTGTTCAATCTATCCATTCAACCTTATGTTCGATTCGGTTGCTCGTATGTATATCGGAAGAACAGGTACCTGGTGAGTATATCTATATAAACATAATCGAATACAACTCAGATACGATGATTGTTCAATCTATCCATTTAACCTTCTGCTCAATTCGGTCGCTTGTATGTAAAGCGGAAGGACAGTTACCTGGTGAGTATTGCTATATAAACATCATCACGATATCATCGAATACAACTCAGATACAATTATCGTTTCGTCTAACCATTCAACATTCTGTTCGATTCAGTCGCTAGTATGTGTAACGGAAGTATCGTCACCTGATAAGTATCACTATATATACAGTATTGCGATATAATCGGATACCCTATCCAGATACATTGATTGTTCAGTCTATCCATTCAACTTCCTTTTCGTTTCGGTCGCTCGTATGTAAAACGGGAATACCGTCTCCTAGTGTGTATAACTATATACACAGCATAACATCATAATCGAATACAACCCATATACTATCCATTCAACCTTCTGTTCAATTCAGTCGCTCGTATGTATAACGGAAGAACAGTTACCTGGTGAGTATAACTATATAAACATAATCGAATACAACCCAGATACGATGATTGTGCAATCTATACTGAATTCAACCTTCTGCTCGATTCGTCGCTTGTATGTAAAACGGAAGAACAGTTACCTGGTGAGTATTGCTATATAAACATCATCACGATATCATCGAATACAACTCAGATACAATTATCGTTTCGTCTAACCATTCAACATTCTGTTCGATTCAGTCGCTAGTATGTGTAACGAAAGTATCGTCACCTGGTAAGTATCACTATATATACAGTATTGCGATATAATCGGATACCACCCAGATACATTGATTGTTCAGTCTATCCATTCAACTTTCTTCTTGTTTCGGTCGCTCGTATGTGAAACGGGAATACCGTCACCTTATGTGTATAACTATATACACAGCATAACATCATAATCGAATACAACCCAGATACTATCCATTCAACCTTCTGTTCGATTCGGTTGCTCGTATGTATAACGAAAGAACAGTAACCTGGTGAGTATTTCTATATGAACGTCATCACGATATAATCGAATACAACTTAGTTACAATTATCGTTCCGTCTAACCATCCAACCTTATGTTCGATTCAGACGCTTATATGTGTAACGAAAGAACCGTTACATGGTAGGTGTAGTTAAATATACAACATAACGATATAATCGAAGACAACCCAGATACAATGATTGTTCAATCTATCCATTCAACCTTATGTTCGATTCGGTTGCTAGTATGTATAACGAAAGAACAGTTACCTGGTTAGACATAATATATAATAATCATCACGAAATAACCGAATACAACACAGATACGATGATTGTTCAGTCTATCCATTCAACATTCTGTTCAGTTCAGTCGCTCTTATGTATAACTGGAGAACAGTTACCTGGTGAGTATAACTATATGAACATCATCACGATATAATCGAATACAACCCCAGATACGATCATTGTTTAGTCTATCCATTCAACCTTCAGTTCAATTCAGTCGCTCGTATGTATAACGGAAGAACAGTTACCTGGTGAGTATAACTATATAAACATAATCGAATACAACTCAGATACGATGATTGTTCCATCTATCCATTCAACCTTATGTTCGATTCGGTTGCTCGTATGTATATCGGAAGAACAGGTACCTGGTGAGTATATCTATATAAACATAATCGAATACAACTCAGATACGATGATTGTTCAATCTATCCATTCAACCTTCTGCTCGATTTGGTCGCTTGTATGTAAAACGGAAGGACAGTTACCTGGTGAGTATTGCTATATAAACATCATCACGATATCATCGAATACAACTCAGATACAATCATCGTTTCGTCTATCCATTCAACATTCTGTTCGATTCAGTCGCTAGTATGTGTAACGGAAGTATCGTCACCTGGTAAGTATCATTATATATACAGTATTGCGATATAATCGGATACCACCCAGATACATTGATTGTTCAGTCTATCCATTCAACTTTCTTTTCGTTTCGGTCGCTCGTATGTAAAACGGGAATACCGTCTCCCAGTGTGTATAACTATATACACAGCATAACATCATAATCGAATACAACCCATATACTATCCATTCAACCTTCTGTTCAATTCAGTCGCTCGTATGTATAACGGAAGAACAGTTACCTGGTGAGTATAACTATATAAACATAATCGAATACAACCCAGATACGATGATTGTTCAATCTATACTGAATTCAACCTTCTGCTCGATTCGGTCGCTTGTATGTAAAACGAAAGAACAGTTACCTGGTGAGTATTGCTATATAAACATCATCACGATATCATCGAATACAACTCAGATACAATTATCGTTTCGTCTAACCATTTAACCTTCTGTTCGATTCAGTTGCTAGTATGTGTAACGGAAGTACCGTCACCTGGTAAGTATCACTATATATACAGTATTGCGATATAATCGGATACCACCCAGATACATTGATTGTTCAGTCTATCCATTCAACATTCTTTTCGTTTCGGTCGCTCGTATGTAAAACGGGAATACCGTCTCCTAGTGTGTTTAACTATATACACAGCATAACATCATAATCGAATACAACCCATATACTATCCATTCAACCTTCTGTTCAATTCAGTCGCTCGTATGTATAACGGAAGAACAGTTACCTGATGAGTATAACTATATAAACATAATCGAATACAACCCAGATACGATGATTGTTCAATCTATACTGAATTCAACCTTCTGCTCGATTCGGTCGCTTGTATGTAAAACGGAAGAACAGTTACCTGGTGAGTATTGCTATATAAACATCATCACGATATCATCGAATACAACTCAGATACAATTATCGTTTCGTCTAACCATTTAACCTTCTGTTCGATTCAGTCGCTAGTATGTGTAACGGAAGTACCGTCACCTGGTAAGAATCACTATATATACAGTATTGCGATATTATCGGATACCACCCAGATACATTGATTGTTCAGTCTATCCATTCAACTTTCTGTTCGTTTCGGTCGCTCGTATGTGAAACGGGAATACCGTCACCTTATGTGTATAACTATATACACAGCATAACATCATAATCGAATACAACCCAGATACTATCCATTCAACCTTCTGTTCGATTCGGTTGCTCGTATGTATAACGAAAGAACAGTAACCTGGTGAGTATTTCTATATGAACGTCATCACGATATAATCGAATACAACTTAGTTACAATTATCGTTCCGTCTAACCATCCAACCTTATGTTCGATTCAGACGCTCGTATGTGTAACGAAAGAACCGTTACATGGTAGTTGTAGTTAAATATACAACATAACGATATAATCGGAGACAACCCAGATACAATGATTGTTCAATCTATCCATTCAACCTTATGTTCGATTCGGTTGCTAGTATGTATAACGAAAGAACAGTTACCTGGTTAGACATAATATATAATAATCATCACGAAATAATCGAATTCAACCCAGATACGATGATTGTTCAGTCTATCCATTCAACCTTCAGTTCAATTCAGTCGCTCGTATGTATAACGGAAGAACAGTTACCTGGTGAGTATTACTATATAAACATAATCGAATACAACTCAGATACGATGATTGTTCAATCTATCCATTCAACCTTATGTTCGATTCGGTTGCTCGTATGTATATCGGAAGAACAGGTACCTGGTGAGTATATCTATATAAACATAATCGAATACAACTCAGATACGATGATTGTTCAATCTATCCATTTAACCTTCTGCTCGATTCGGTCGCTTGTATGTAAAACGGAAGGACAGTTACCTGGTGAGTATTGCTATATAAACATCATCACGATATCATCGAATACAACTCAGATACAATTATCGTTTCGTCTAACCATTCAAAATTCTGTTCGATTCAGTCGCTAGTATGTGTAACGGAAGTATCGTCACCTGGTAAGTATCACTATAAATACAGTATTGCGATATAATCGGATACCACCCAGATACATTGATTGTTCAGTCTATCCATTCAACTTTCTTTTCGTTTCGGTCGCTCGTATGTAAAACGGGAATACCGTCACCTTATGTGTATAACTATATACACAGCATAACATCATAATCGAATACAACCCAGATACTATCCATTCAACCTTCTGTTCGATTCGGTTGCTCGTATGTATAACGAAAGAACAGTAACCTGGTGAGTATTTTTATATGAACGTCATCACGATATAATCGAATACAACTTAGTTACAATTATCGTTCCGTCTAATCATCCAACCTCATGTTCGATTCAGACGCTCGTATGTGTAACAAAAGAACCGTTACATGGTAGGTGTAGTTAAATATACAACATAACGATATAATCGGAGACAACCCAGATACAATGATTGTTCAATCTATCCATTCAACCTTATGTTCGATTCGGTTGCTAGTATGTATAACGAAAGAACAGTTACCTGGTTAGACATAATATATAATAATCATCACGAAATAATCGAATACAACCCAGATACGATGATTGTTCAGTTTATCCATTCAACCTTCTGTTCAGTTCAGTCGCTCTTATGTATAACTGGAGAACAGTTACCTGGTGAGTATAACTATATGAACATCATCACGATATAATCGAATACAACCCCAGATACGATCATTGTTTAGTCTATCCATTCAACCTTCAGTTCAATTCAGTCGCTCGTATGTATAACGGAAGAACAGTTACCTGGTGAGTATAACTATATAAACATAATCGAATACAACTCAGATACGATGATTGTTCAATCTATCCATTGAACCTTATGTTCGATTCGGTTGCTCGTATGTATATCGGAAGAACAGGTACCTGGTGAGTATATCTATATAAACATAATCGAATACAACTCAGATACGATGATTGTTCAATCTACCCATTTAACCTTCTGCTCGATTCGGTCACTTGTATGTAAAACGGAAGGACAGTTACCTGGTGAGTATTGCTATATAAACATCATCACGATATCATCGAATACAACTCAGATACAATTATCGTTTCGTCTAACCATTCATCATTCTGTTCGATTCAGTCGCTAGTATGTGTAACGGAAGTATCGTCACCTGGTAAGTATCACTATATATACAGTATTGCGATATAATCGGATACCACCCAGATACATTGATTGTTCAGTCTATCCATTCAACTTTCTTTTCGTTTCGGTCGCTCGTATGTAAAACGGGAATACCGTCTCCTAGTGTGTATAACTATATACACAGCATAACATCATAATCGAATACAACCCATATACTATCCATTCAACCTTCTGTTCAATTCAGTCGCTCGTATGTATAACGGAAGAACAGTTACCTGGTGAGTATAACTATATAAACATAATCGAATACAACCCAGATACGATGATTGTTCAATCTATACTGAATTCAACCTTCTGCTCGATTCGGTCGCTTGTATGTAAAACGGAAGAACAGTTACCTGTTGAGTATTGCTATATAAACATCATCACGATATAATGGAATACAACTCAGATACAATTATCGTTTCGTCTAACCATTCAACATTCTGTTCGATTCAGTCGCTAGTATGTGTAACGGAAGTATCGTCACCTGGTAAGTATCACTATATATACAGTATTGCGATATAATCGGATACCACCCAGATACATTGATTGTTCAGTCTATCCATTCAACTTTCTTTTCGTTTCGGTCGCTCGTATGTAAAACGGGAATACCGTCTCCTAGTGTGTATAACTATATACACAGCATAACATCATAATCGAATACAACTCATATACTATCCATTCAACCTTCTGTTCAATTCAGTCGCTCGTATGTATAACGGAAGAACAGTTACCTGGTGAGTATAACTATATAAACATAATCGAATACAACTCAGATACGATGATTGTTCAATCTATCCATTCAACCTTATGTTCGATTCGGTTGCTCGTATGTATATCGGAAGAACAGGTACCTGGTGAGTATATCTATATAAACATAATCGAATACAACTCAGATACGATGATTGTTCAATCTATCCATTTAACCTTCTGCTCGATTCGGTCGCTTGTATGTAAAACGGAAGGACAGTTACCTGGTGAGTATTGCTATATAAACAGCATCACGATATCATCGAATACAACTCAGATACAATTATCGTTTCGTCTAACCATTTAACCTTCTGTTCGATTCAGTCGCTAGTATGTGTAACGGAAGTACCGTCACCTGGTAAGTATCACTATATATACAGTATTGCGATATAATCGGATACCACCCAGATACATTGATTGTTCAGTCTATCCATTCAACTTTCTGTTCGTTTCGGTCGCTCGTATGTGAAACGGGAATACCGTCACCTTATGTGTATAACTTTATACACAGCATATCATCATAATCGAATACAACCCAGATACTATCCATTCAACCTTCTGTTCGATTCGGTTGCTCGTATGTATAACGAAAGAACAGTAACCTGGTGAGTATTTCTATATGAACGTCATCAAGATATAATCGAATACAACTTAGTTACAATTATCGTTCCGTCTAACCATCCAACCTTATGTTCGATTCAGACGCTCGTATGTGTAACGAAAGAACCGTTACATGGTAGGTGCAGTTATATACAACATAACGATATAATCGGAGACAACCCAGATACAATGATTGTTCAATCTATCCATTGTTTATGAAAATGAGTTGTACGTCCATTTTGAGCTCCTAAGAAAACCGTCTCGTGATTGTAGTTAAAAGTGTTTAAGAATATTTATGTCCTAATAATTGTGTGAATAGACAATCAAACAATTATAATCTCTAAAAGTTGAGTGAAAAAACCATGTTGCAAAGTGGAAAAAACAGATGATAAATTTCTGTTTTACCATAGCTTGATAACGAACTATGAGTATCCTATAGATTTTATGTGGTTGCTTTTTCACCGTACTATCGAAAGGTATTCACAAACCGTATTACGGGCCGATTCCGCTGATTTCGGATATTTGTAAACAAAGATATGATACACCCGATGGATTCGGAGGGTGCTGATCATGTAGATGTAGAGAATATATCCAATAAACAAATATTCATTCTACTCAAATCTGTACTATCGAGCAACCAGGAAATACAGAAGCAAAATGAAGAAATAAAACACGAAATCTTGAATATTAAGAACGAAAACAACAAAGAAATAGAACAACTGAGAAGAGAGAATACTGAATTGAAAGAACACATAAGTTTACTGAAGGAGCGAACTCTCATGAATGAGAGAAAACAGAAAAAGTTTAACCTGATAGTATATGGTTTGAGAGAAGAAGAGAATGAGTTGAAAGATATTGAACAGTTCATAAATCTCATTGAAAATAGATGTGGAACTGAATGTAGGTTTCATGATTTTAGAGATTGGTACAGGATCGGAAAATTTAGTGGTGATCAAGCAAAGCCTAGACCAATAGTGGTGGAATTCCTTCATTATAAATTAATTGGAGCGATTCTCGAAAAAAGTTCAATTTTGAAAGGTAGTGGAATATTTGTATCCAGAGACTATATCAAAGAAGATTACGAGGCCCGTAAAGTCCTGTACCCTCATCTAAAGGAAGCAAAATTGAAAAACCTTGATGCAAAAATAAAAAATAATCACCTAATTGTAAATGGTGTCACATACACAACGGAAGATTTAGCGCAAACATCAACCGGAAGTAAAAATAACAAAACAACGAAATCGAAACCGAACTCGGATAATAGAGATCTTACTCCAGTTTCCAGTCAACCACCGACAACACAATCTTCAGCAAAAAGACCTCAACAATTCGACGATATTCCATCGAAGAGGCTGACAAGGCAAACAAATAAGTTATAAAATCTGTGAACAACATAATAATTTTCTTAATTTTCGTTCACCTATTGTTTTTATTATATTATTATTATTATCACTTATAGCTTTTTACCGGCTAGTCAATTATTAAATAATCACTGATTGTATCACCATATTATTGATTGATCATTATAGCACCTTTATATTTCATTGTATAATTGGAACATGGATCCATACATAGAACAATTCAGACCAAATTCAATAGAAACAAATATTGCTAAAAACATAAAAGATAGCAAACTGCTACTGTCTCATACTCACAGGAAGTTCAGAATTTTCCACAATAATGTCAGAAGCATCACAAAAAATATAGATGAAATGCGAATAATACTCAGAGAATTCATGGATGATTTCGAGTTGATAGTTTTCACAGAAACTTGGAAAGTCGTTAATTTAGATATACTAAGTTTCCCAAAATATGATCTAATATACAATAATGGTGACATAAACCAGAATGATGGAGTGGTCGTCTATATAAAAAGTGAACTCGTCTACAACTACCAGATAATCAAATTAGACAATATTTCTATGATACACTTTGTAATCATCTACGAGAATGAAACCATCACAGTAGACTGCTTATATAGACCACCATCGACATCACCAATAACCTTCATCAATAATCCACATGAATATTTGAACACAAACAAAAAAGAACAATCAGATGTGAGAATTTTGATAGGAGATATTAATATTGACTTGATAGACAGTAACGACGTATCTGAACAATACCTCAATATGATGAGCGAAATAGACTATATATCTGCCATCAACGAATATACTAGAATATATAAGAGCAGTAAATCGTGTATCGATCATGTGTTCATAAATAGTAAGAAATCTCTTGAATCATTCCTGCCAATAGTCCTACAGCTTAATGTGACAGATCATTACCCACTAATTTTACGAATCAACTACCCACCTGATGGAAAAGAAAGAACGAGAAACATAGATAACCCGAATTACAAGATTATAGTAAATCAATATAAACTAGAACAATCGTTGAAAAATGAAACTTGGTGTGAAGTATATAATACATTGGAATTAGACAAGGCGACCGATAAATTTGTTGATATTCTGAAGAATAAAATTACAGAATCAACGTTCAAGAAGAGAAAAAATAGAAACGAAATTAAAAGAAACGAGTGGATTACAAACGGGCTAATCAAATCAGTGAACAAAAAATCAGAAATGTACAAAAAAATGCAGAATAATCCAGAAAATGAGGCTTTCAGGAGAGAATTCAAAACTTACAAGAATAAACTGGAAGAGATCATCCTGAAAACGAAAGCTGATTATTATAAACATCAACTTGAACTAAATAGAAACTGTCCTAACAAATTATGGAAATGTATCAAAGAAATGAGAAATAAAAATGATTCGAAGAATGAGAACATCAAACAAATAAAAACATCCAATGGAAATATAATCAAGAACAAAATTGAAATCGCCGAAAACTTTATAGAACATTATAGCACAATTGGTGAGAACTTAGCTAAAAAATGTTATCCATCAGATGCAAATTATGAAATTCACGAAGCATATTTGAGGAATTCAATATTCATTTCGGATACAAGTGAATATGAGGTTGATGAAATCATAAACAGCCTAAAACCGAAAAAAGCTCCGGGGCCAGATGGGTTGACATCAGAAATATTGAAGAAAGCGAGTGCATATATCCGACAGCCACTAACCTATCTTATAAATAAAGCCATCAGGTCAGGAGAATTTCCTACAGCATTCAAGGAGGCAGTCATAAAACCAATTTACAAGTCCGGAAACAGGGAAACTATCACTAATTACAGACCAATATGCCTGATAAGCAACCTGGCCAAAATATTCGAAAAGATACTGAAAACAAGAATCTCCAGCTATCTCGACAAGCATAAAATATTATCAGATAATCAGTTTGGCTTCAGGCAGGCCAAGTCAACGGAAGATGCGATGACGTATGTGATTTCAAGAATTTACGAACTCATCGACAAAAGCAAACCATCACTATGTGTATTCGTTGACTTGGCCAAAGCTTTCGATACTGTGTGTCACAAAAAATTACTGACTTCTCTGGAAAAAATCGGATTCAGAGGTATTGCTCTCGACCTGATGACAAGTTATCTGAAAGAGAGGCAATATAGGGTGAGTATAGGAGATGAAGTGAATTCTAATAGATCTATGGCCTTCGGAGTTCCCCAGGGAACGGTACTTGGCCCCATTCTCTTCAATATATACTTGAATGGTCTGTTCGAACTTAGTGGACCTGGCGATATAGTAAGCATTGCTGACGATACAGCAATTGTTTATCATGCGGATACCTGGTCCCAACTAAAAGAGATTGTTGAAGATGACTTCCCAAACATAACTAGATGGCTGAATAGTAGAACACTGACTATGAATGTGGAAAAAACATTTTACGTACCCTTTTCATGCTCCTCAAATACGCTACCTAACTTTGAAGTACTAGAAATGAATCAATTTAACCACTTCTTGAACATAACTTCAAAAAATCAAATCAAATATCTTGGAATAATAATCGATTCAAACTTGAGATGGAACTACCACGTTGATGATGTCGTGAGAAAATTAAGATCTCTTATAGGCACCTTCAAATTCCTTCGAAACATTCTCGACATCAAGGATCTGAAGACTCTTTATAATGCATTAGTCCAACCACATATTTCGTATGGGATTCTAGCATGGGGAGGAGTTACTAACAACCATATTAAAAAACTTGAGAATACTCAGAAATGGATATTGAAAGTAATTCACAACAAAGGACTAACATATCCTAGCGCAGCATTATACGAAGAGAGTAAGGTATTAGATGCAAGGCAAATATTTTTTCAAAAAATGTTGATAAAGCACTTCAGAGAGAAAGACACTATGAGAAAAATTGAACACAAATATGATACACGGCACAAAGCGAAAACAACGGCAATTCCAAAAATCGAAAAAACTATCGCTCAAAGATGTTATACTTATCTCAGTCCGGTAGTATATTCTGAGATTCCCAGTGAGTTGAGACAGATAAACTCAGTTGGACTATTCAAAAAAAAAGTCAAAGAATGGATCCAGAGATTACCTAGAATAAAAGTACATCAACTAATTGATAGGAAAAATACCCACTACTTTCAGGATGTGTCAGTTCTTGAATGCATTATTCTTATACTTAATATTTTTATAATTTAGTATTAATTTATTATTCATTAGTTTTTTATAATTTTTTTATATATGTATGGAATTTATTTATATTTATGCACTTATAATGTTTTATACACAGAATACCTACCTCATCCACGCACAGGGATTCATCCCTTTGTGGATTGTGTTTATTCGCCATTCTGCCATTCTTTTCATCTCACTGTACAATTATTAGTGAATAAATTATTATTATTATTATTATTATTATTCAACCTTATGTTCGATTCGGTTGCTAGTATGTATAACGAAAGAACAGTTACCTGGTTAGACATAATATATAATAATCATCACGAAATAATCGAATACAACCCAGATACGATGATTGTTCAGTCTATCCATTCAACCTTCTGTTCAGTTCAGTCGCTCTTATGTATAACTGGAGAACAGTTACCTGGTGAGTATAACTATATGAACATCATCACGATATAATCGAATACAACCCCAGATACGATCATTGTTTAGTCTATCCATTCAACCTTCAGTTCAATTCAGACGCTCGTATGTATAACGGAAGAACAGTTACCTGGTGAGTATAACTATATAAACATAATCGAATACAACTCAGATACGATGATTGTTCAATCTATCCATTCAACCTTATGTTCGATTCGGTTGCTCGTATGTATATCGGAAGAACAGGTACCTGGTGAGTATATCTATATAAACATAATCGAATACAACTCAGATACGATGATTGTTCAATCTATCCATTTAACCTTCTGCTCGATTCGGTCGCTTGTATGTAAAACGGAAGGACAGTTACCTGGTGAGTATTGCTATATAAACATCATCACGATATAATCGAATACAACTCAGATACAATTATCGTTTCGTCTAACCATTCAACATTCTGTTCGATTCAGTCGCTAGTATGTGTAACGGAAGTATCGTCACCTGGTAAGTATCACTATATATACAGTATTGCGATATAATCGGATACCACCCAGATACATTGATTGTTCAGTCTATCCATTCAACTTTCTTTTCGTTTCGGTCGCTCGTATCTAAAACGGGAATACCGTCTCCTAGTGTGTATAACTATATACACAGCATAAAATCATAATCGAAAACAACCCATATACTATCCATTCAACCTTCTGTTCAATTCAGTCGCTCGTATGTATAACGGAAGAACAGTTACCTGGTGAGTATAACTATATAAACATAATCGAATACAACTCAGATACGATGATTGTTCAATCTATCCATTCAACCTTATGTTCGATTCGGTTGCTCGTATGTATATCGAAAGAACAGGTACCTGGTGAGTATATCTATATAAACATAATCGAATACAACTCAGATACGATGATTGTTCAATCTATCCATTTAACCTTCTGCTCGATTCAGTCGCTTGTATGTAAAACGGAAGGACAGTTACCTGGTGAGTATTGCTATATAAACATCATCACGATATCATCGAATACAACTCAGATACAATTATCGTTTCGTCTAACCATTTACCCTTCTGTTCGATTCAGTCGCTAGTATGTGTAACGGAAGTACCGTCACCTGGTAAGTATCACTATATATACAGTATTGCGATATAATCGGATACCACCCAGATACATTGATTGTTCAGTCTATCCATTCAACTTTCTGTTCGTTTCGGTCGCTCGTATGTGAAACGGGAATACCGTCACCTTATGTGTATAACTATATACACAGCATAACATCATAATCGAATACAACCCAGATACTATCCATTCAACCTTCTGTTCGATTCGGTTGCTCGTATGTATCACGATATAATCGAATACAACTTAGTTACAATTATCGTTCCGTCTAACCATCCAACCTTATGTTCGATTCAGACGCTCGTATGTGTAACGAAAGAACCGTTACATGGTAGGTGTAGTTAAATATACAACATAACGATATAATCGGAGACAACCCAGATACAATAATTGTTCAATCTATCCATTCAACCTTATGTTCGATTCGGTTGCTAGTATGTATAACGAAAGAACAGTTACCTGGTTAGACATAATATATAATAATCATCACGAAATAATCGAATACAACCCAGATACGATGATTGTTCAGTCTATCCATTCAACCTTCTGTTCAGTTCAGTCGCTCTTATGTATAACTGGAGAACAGTTACCTGGTGAGTATAACTATATAAACATCATCACGATATAATCGAATACAACCCCAGATACGATCATTGTTTAGTCTATCCATTCAACCTTCAGTTCAATTCAGTCGCTCGTATGTATAACGGAAGAACAGTTACCTGGTGAGTATAACTATATAAACATAATCGAATACAACTCAGATACGATGATTGTTCAATCTATCCATTCAACCTTATGTTCGATTCGGTTGCTCGTATGTATATCGGAAGAACAGGTACCTGGTGAGTATATCTATATAAACATAATCGAATACAACTCAGATACGATGATTGTTCAATCTATCCATTTAACCTTCTGCTCGATTCGGTCACTTGTATGTAAAACGGAAGGACAGTTACCTGGTGAGTATTGCTATATAAACATCATCACGATATCATCGAATACAACTCAGATACAATTATCGTTTCGTCTAACCATTCAACATTCTGTTCGATTCAGTCGCTAGTATGTGTAACGGAAGTATCGTCACCTGGTAAGTATCACCATATATACAGTAATGCGATATAATCGGATACCACCCAGATACATTGATTGTTCAGTCTATCCATTCAACTTTCTTTTCGTTTCGGTCGCTCGTATGTAAAACGGGAATACCGTCTCCTAGTGGTATAACTATATACACAGCATAACATCATAATCGAATACAACCCATATACTATCCATTCAACCTTCTGTTCAATTCAGTCGCTCGTATGTATAACGGAAGAACAGTTACCTGGTGAGTATAACTATATAAACATAATCGAATACAACCCAGATACGATGATTGTTCAATCTATACTGAATTCAACCTTCTGCTCGATTCGGTCGCTTGTATGTAAAACGGAAGAACAGTTACCTGTTGAGTATTGCTATATAAACATCATCACGATATAATCGAATACAACTCAGATACAATTATCGTTTCGTCTAACCATTCAACATTCTGTTCGATTCAGTCGCTAGTATGTGTAACGGAAGTATCGTCACCTGGTAAGTATCACTATATATACAGTATTGCGATATAATCGGATACCACCCAGATACATTGATTGTTCAGTCTATCCATTCAACTTTCTTTTCGTTTCGGTCGCTCGTATTTAAAACGGGAATACCGTCTCCTAGTGTGTATAACTATATACACAGCATAACATCATAATCGAATACAACCCATATACTATCCATTCAACCTTCTGTTCAATTCAGTCGCTCGTATGTATAACGGGAGAACAGTTACCTGGTGAGTATAACTATATAAACATAATCGTATACAACTCAGATACGATGATTGTTCAATCTATCCATTCAACCTTATGTTCGATTCGGTTGCTCGTATGTATATCGGAAGAACAGGTACCTGGTGAGTATATCTATATAAACATAATCGAATACAACTCAGATACGATGATTGTTCAATCTATTCATTCAACCTTCTGCTCGATTCGGTCGCTTGTACGTAAAACGGAAGGACAGTTACCTGGTGAGTATTGCTATATAAACATCATCACGATATCATCGAATACAACTCAGATACAATTATCGTTTCGTCTAACCATTTAACCTTCTGTTCGATTCAGTCGCTAGTATGTGTAACGGAAGTACCGTCACCTGGTAAGTATCACTATATATACAGTATTGCGATATAATCGGATACCACCCAGATACATTGATTGTTCAGTCTATCCATTCAACTTTCTGTTCGTTTCGGTCGCTCGTATGTGAAACGGGAATACCGTCACCTTATGTGTATAACTATATACACAGCATAACATCATAATCGAATACAACCCAGATACTATCCATTCAACCTTCTGTTCGATTCGGTTGCTCGTATGTATATCGAAAAAACAGTAACCTGGTGAGTATTTCTATATGAACGTCATCACGATATAATCGAATACAACTTAGTTACAATTATCGTTCCGTCTAACCATCCAACCTTATGTTCGATTCAGACGCTCGTATGTGTAACGAAAGAACCGTTACATGGTAGGTGTAGTTAAATATACAACATAACGATATAATCGGAGACAACCCAGATACAATGATTGTGCAATCTATCCATTCAACCTTATGTTCGATTCGGTTGCTAGTATGTATAACGAAAGAACAGTTACCTGGTTAGACATAATATATAATAATCATCACGAAATAATCGAATACAACCCAGATACGATGATTGTTCAGTCTATCCATTCAACCTTCTGTTCAGTTCAGTCGCTCTTATGTATAACTGGAGAACAGTTACCTGGTGAGTATAACTATATGAACATCATCACGATATAATCGAATACAACCCCAGATACGATCATTGTTTAGTCTATCCATTCAACCTTCAGTTCAATTCAGTCGCTCGTATGTATAACGGAAGAACAGTTACCTGGTGAGTATAACTATATAAACATAATCGAATACAACTCAGATACGATGATTGTTCAATCTATCCATTCAACCTTATGTTCGATTCGGTTGCTCGTATGTATATCGGAAGAACAGGTACCTGGTGAGTATATCTATATAAACATAATCGAATACAACTCAGATACGATGATTGTTCAATCTATCCATTTAACCTTCTGCTCGATTCGGTCGCTTGTATGTAAAACGGAAGGACAGTTACCTGGTGAGTATTGCTATATAAACATCATCACGATATAATCGAATACAACTCAGATACAATCATCGTTTCGTCTAACCATTCAACATTCTGTTCGATTCAGTCGCTAGTATGTGTAACGGAAGTATCGTCACCTGGTAAGTATCACTATATATACAGTATTGCGATATAATCGGATACCACCCAGATACATTGATTGTTCAGTCTATCCATTCAACTTTCTTTTCGTTTCGGTCGCTCGTATGTAAAACGGGAATACCGTCTCCTAGTGTGTATAACTATATACACAGCATAAAATCATAATCGAAAACAACCCATATACAATCCATTCAACCTTCTGTTCAATTCAGTCGCTCGTATGTATAACGGAAGAACAGTTACCTGGTGAGTATAACTATATAAACATAATCGAATACAACTCAGATACGATGATTGTTCAATCTATCCATTCAACCTTATGTTCGATTCGGTTGCTCGTATGTATATCGGAAGAACAGGTACCTGGTGAGTATATCTATATAAACATAATCGAATACAACTCAGATACGATGATTGTTCAATCTATCCATTTAACCTTCTGCTCGATTCGGTCGCTTGTATGTAAAACGGAAGGACAGTTACCTGGTGAGTATTGCTATATAAACATCATCACGATATCATCGAATACAACTCAGATACAATTATCGTTTCGTCTAACCATTCAAAATTCTGTTCGATTCAGTCGCTAGTATGTGTAACGGAAGTATCGTCACCTGGTAAGTATCACTATATATACAGTATTGCGATATAATCGGATACCACCCAGATACATTGATTGTTCAGTCTATCCATTCAACTTTCTTTTCGTTTCGGTCGCTCGTATGTAAAACGGGAATACCGTCTCCTAGTGTGTATAACTATATACTCAGCATAACATCATATTCGAATACAACCCATATACTATCCATTCAACCTTCTGTTCAATTCAGTCGCTCGTATGTATAACGGAAGAACAGTTACCTGGTGAGTATAACTATATAAACATAATCGAATACAACCCAGATACGATGATTGTTCAATCTATACTGAATTCAACCTTCTGCTCGATTCGGTCGCTTGTATGTAAAACGGAAGGACAGTTACCTGGTGAGTATTGCTATATAAACATCATCACAATATCATCGAATACAACTCAGATACAATTATCGTTTCGTCTAACCATTCAACATTCTGTCCCGATTCAGTCGCTAGTATGTGTAACGGGAGTATCGTCACCTGGTATATATACAGTATTGCGATATAATCGGATACCACCCAGATACATTGATTGTTCAGTCTATCCATTCAACTTTCTGTTCGTTTCGGTCGCTCGTATGTGAAACGGGAATACCGTCACCTTATGTGTATAACTATATACACAGCATAACATCATAATCGAATACAACCCAGATACTATCCATTCAACCTTCTGTTCGATTCGGTTGCTCGTATGTATAACGAAAGAACAGTAACCTGGTGAGTATTTCTATATGAACGTCATCACGATATAATCGAATACAACTTAGTTACAATTATCGTTCCGTCTAACCATCCAACCTTATGTTCGATTCAGACGCTCGTATGTGTAACGAAAGAACCGTTACATGGTAGGTGTAGTTAAATATACAACATAACGATATAATCGGAGACAACCCAGATACAATGATTGTTCAATCTATCCATTCAACCTTATGTTCGATTCGGTTGCTAGTATGTATAACGAAAGAACAGTTACCTGGTTAGACATAATATATAATAATCATCACGAAATAATCGAATACAACCCAGATACGATGATTGTTCAGTCTATCCATTCAACCTTCTGTTCAGTTCAGTCGCTCTTATGTATAACTGGAGAACAGTTACCTGGTGAGTATAACTATATGAACATCATCACGATATAATCGAATACAACCCCAGATACGATCATTGTTTAGTCTATCCATTCAACCTTCAGTTCAATTCAGTCGCTCGTATGTATAACGGAAGAACAGTTACCTGGTGAGTATAACTATATAAACATAATCGAATACAACTCAGATACGATGATTGTTCAATCTATCCATTGAACCTTATGTTCGATTCGGTTGCTCGTATGTATATCGGAAGAACAGGTACCTGGTGAGTATATCTATATAAACATAATCGAATACAACTCAGATACGATGATTGTTCAATCTATCCATTTAACCTTCTGCTCGATTCGGTCACTTGTATGTAAAAAGGAAGGACAGTTACCTGGTGAGTATTGCTATATAAACATCATCACGATATCATCGAATACAACTCAGATACAATTATCGTTTCGTCTAATCATTCAACATTCTGTTCGATTCAGTCGCTAGTATGTGTAACGGAAGTATCGTCACCTGGTAAGTATCACCATATATACAGTATTGCGATATAATCGGATACCACCCAGATACATTGATTGTTCAGTCTATCCATTCAACTTTCTTTTCGTTTCGGTCGCTCGTATGTAAAACGGGAATACCGTCTCCTAGTGGTATAACTATATACACAGCATAACATCATAATCGAATACAACCCATATACTATCCATTCAACCTTCTGTTCAATTCAGTCGCTCGTATGTATAACGGAAGAACAGTTACCTGGTGAGTATAACTATATAAACATAATCGAATACAACCCAGATACGATGATTGTTCAATCTATACTGAATTCAACCTTCTGCTCGATTCGGTCGCTTGTATGTAAAACGGAAGAACAGTTACCTGTTGAGTATTGCTATATAAACATCATCACGATATAATCGAATACAACTCAGATACAATTATCGTTTCGTCTAACCATTCAACATTCTGTTCGATTCAGTCGCTAGTATGTGTAACAGAAGTATCGTCACCTGGTAAGTATCACTATATATACAGGATTGCGATATAATCGGATACCACCCAGATACATTGATTGTTCAGTCTATCCATTCAACTTTCTTTTCGTTTCGGTCGCTCGTATGTAAAACGGGAATACCGTCTCCTAGTGTGTATAACTATATACACAGCATAACATCATAATCGAATACAACCCATATACTATCCATTCAACCTTCAGTTCAATTCAGTCGCTCGTATGTATAACGGAAGAACAGTTACCTGGTGAGTATAACTATATAAACATAATCGAATACAACTCAGATACGATGATTGTTCAATCTATCCATTCAACCTTATGTTCGATTCGGTTGCTCGTATGTATATCGGAAGAACAGGTACCTGGTGAGTATATCTATATAAACATAATCGAATACAACTCAGATACGATGATTGTTCAATCTATCCATTTAACCTTCTGCTCGATTCGGTCGCTTGTATGTAAAACGGAAGGACAGTTACCTGGTGAGTATTGCTATATAAACATCATCACGATATAATCGAATACAACTCAGATACAATCATCGTTTCGTCTAACCATTCAACATTCTGTTCGATTCAGTCGCTAGTATGTGTAACGGAAGTATCGTCACCTGGTAAGTATCACTATATATACAGTATTGCGATATAATCGGATACCACCCAGATACATTGATTGTTCAGTCTATCCATTCAACTTTCTTTTCGTTTCGGTCGCTCGTATGTAAAACGGGAATACCGTCTCCTAGTGTGTATAACTATATACACAGCATAAAATCATAATCGAAAACAACCCATATACTATCCATTCAACCTTCTGTTCAATTCAGTCGCTCGTATGTATAACGGAAGAACAGTTACCTGGTGAGTATAACTATATAAACATAATCGAATACAACTCAGATACGATGATTGTTCAATCTATCCATCCAACCTTATGTTCGATTCGGTTGCTCGTATGTACATCGGAAGAACAGGTACCTGGTGAGTATATCTATATAAACATAATCGAATAAAACTCAGATACGATGATTGTTCAATCTATCCATTTAACCTTCTGCTCGATTCGGTCGCTTGTATGTAAAACGGAAGGACAGTTACCTGGTGAGTATTGCTATATAAACATCATCACGATATCATCGAATACAACTCAGATACAATTATCGTTCCGTCTAACCATTCAACATTCTGTTCGATTCAGTCGCTAGTATGTGTAACGGAAGTATCGTCACCTGGTAAGTATCACTATATATACAGTATTGCGATATAATCGGATACCACCCAGATACATTGATTGTTCAGTCTATCCATTCAACTTTCTGTTCGTTTCGGTCGCTCGTATGTGAAACGGGAATACCGTCACCTTATGTGTATAACTATATACACAGCATAACATCATAATCGAATACAACCCAGATACTATCCATTCAACCTTCTGTTCGATTCGGTTGCTCGTATGTATAACGAAAGAACAGTAACCTGGTGAGTATTTCTATATGAACGTCATCACGATATAATCGAATACAACTTAGTTACAATTATCGTTCCGTCTAACCATCCAACCTTATGTTCGATTCAGACGCTCGTATGTGTAACGAAAGAACCGTTACATGGTAGGTGTAGTTAAATATACAACATAACGATATAATCGGAGACAACCCAGATACAATGATTGTACAATCTATCCATTCAACCTTATGTTCGATTCGGTTGCTAGTATGTATAACGAAAGAACAGTTACCTGGTTAGACATAATATATAAAAATCATCACGAAATAATCGAATACAACCCAGATACGATGATTGTTTAGTATATC
Source organism: Chrysomela aeneicollis (assembly GCA_029955515.1). Taxonomy (NCBI): domain Eukaryota; kingdom Metazoa; phylum Arthropoda; class Insecta; order Coleoptera; family Chrysomelidae; genus Chrysomela; species Chrysomela aeneicollis. Next base: position 18,754,607 of record JARUHQ010000006.1, read on the forward strand.
CATTCAACCTTCTGTTCAGTTCAGTCGCTCTTATGTATAACTGGAGAACAGTTACCTGGTGAGTATAACTATATGAACATCATCACGATATAATCGAATACAACCCTAGATACGATCATTGTTTAGTCTATCCATTCAACCTTCAGTTCAATTCAGTCGCTCGTATGTATAACGGAAGAACAATTACCTGGTGAGTATAACTATATAAACATAATCGAATACAACTCAGATACGATGATTGTTCAATCTATCCATTCAACCTTATGTTCGATTCGGTTGCTCGTATGTATATCGGAAGAACAGGTACCTGGTGAGTATATCTATATAAACATAATCGAATACAACTCAGATACGATGATTGTTCAATCTATCCATTTAACCTTCTGCTCGATTCGGTCGCTTGTATGTAAAACGGAAGGACAGTTACCTGGTGAGTATTGCTATATAAACATCATCACGATATCATCGAATACAACTCAGATACAATTATCGTTTCGTCTAACCATTCAAAATTCTGTTCGATTCAGTCGCTAGTATGTGTAACGGAAGTATCGTCACCTGGTAAGTATCACTATATATACAGTATTGCGATATAATCGGATACCACCCAGATACATTGATTGTTCAGTCTATCCATTCAACTTTCTTTTCGTTTCGGTCGCTCGTATGTAAAACGGGAATACCGTCTCCTAGTGTGTATAACTATATACTCAGCATAACATCATATTCGAATACAACCCATATACTATCCATTCAACCTTCTGTTCAATTCAGTCGCTAGTATGTATAACGGAAGAACAGTTACCTGGTGAGTATAACTATATAAACATAATCGAATACAACCCAGATACGATGATTGTTCAATCTATACTGAATTCAACCTTCTGCTCGATTCGGTCGCTTGTTTGTAAAACGGAAGAACAGTTACCTGGTGAGTATTGCTATATAAACATCATCACGATATCATCGAATACAACTCAGATACAATTATCGTTTCGTCTAACCATTTAACCTTCTGTTCGATTCAGTCGCTAGTATGTGTAACGGAAGTACCGTCACCTGGTAAGTATCACTATATATACAGTATTGCGATATAATCGTATACCACCCAGATACATTGATTGTTCAGTCTATCCATTCAACTTTCTGTTCGTTTCGGTCGCTCGTATGTGAAACGGGAATACCGTCACCTTATGTGTATAACTATATACACAGCATAACATCATAATCGAATACAACCCAGATACTATCCATTCAACCTTCTGTTCAATTCAGTCGCTCGTATGTATAACGGAAGAACAGTTACCTGGTGAGTATAACTATATAAACATAATCGAATACAACCCAGATACGATGATTGTTCAATCTATACTGAATTCAACCTTCTGCTCGATTCGGTCGCTTGTATGTAAAACGGAAGAACAGTTACCTGGTGAGTATTGCTATATAAACATCATCACGATATCATCGAAAACAACTCAGATACAATTATCGTTTCGTCTAACCATTAAACTTCTGTTCGATTCAGTCGCTAGTATGTGTAACGGAAGTACCGTCACCTGGTAGGTATCACTATATATACAGTATTGCGATATAATCGGATACCACCCAGATACATTGATTGTTCAGTCTATCCATTCAACTTTCTGTTCGTTTCGGTCGTTCGTATGTGAAACGGGAATACCGTCACCTTATGTGTATAACTATATACACAGCATAACATCATAATCGAATACAACCCAGATACTATCCATTCAACCTTCTGTTCGATTCGGTTGCTCGTATGTATAACGAAAGAACAGTAACCTGGTGAGTATTTCTATATGAACGTCATCACGATATAATCGAATACAACTTAGTTACAATTATCGTTCCGTCTAACCATCCAACCTTATGTTCGATTCAGACGCTCGTATGTGTAACGAAAGAACCGTTACATGGTAGGTGTAGTTAAATATACAACATAACGATATAATCGGAGACAACCCAGATACAATGATTGTTCAATCTATCCATTCAACCTTATGTTCGATTCGGTTGCTAGTATGTATAACGAAAGAACAGTTACCTGGTTAGACATAATATATAATAATCATCACGAAATAATCGAATACAACCCAGATACGATGATTGTTCAGTCTATCCATTCAACCTTCTGTTCAGTTCAGTCGCTCTTATGTATAACTGGAGAACAGTTACCTGGTGAGTATAACTATATGAACATCATCACGATATAATCGAATACAACCCCAGATACGATCATTGTTTAGTCTATCCATTCAACCTTCAGTTCAATTCAGTCGCTCGTATGTATAACGGAAGAACAGTTACCTGGTGAGTATAACTATATAAACATAATCAAATACAACTCAGATACGATGATTGTTCAATCTATCCATTCAACCTTATGTTCGATTCGGTTGCTCGTATGTATATCGGAAGAACAGGTACCTGGTAAGTATATCTATATAAACATAATCGAATACAACTCAGATACGATGATTGTTCAATCTATCCATTTAACCTTCTGCTCGATTCGGTCGCTTGTATGTGAAACGGAAGGACAATTACCTGGTGAGTATTGCTATATAAACATCATCACGATATCATCGAATACAACTCAGATACAATTATCGTTTCGTCTAACCATTCAACATTCTGTTCGATTCAGTCGCTAGTATGTGTAACGGGAGTATCATCACCTGGTAAGTATCACTATATATACAGTATTGCGATATAATCGGATACCACCCAGATACATTGATTGTTCAGTCTATCCATTCAACTTTCTGTTCGTTTCGGTCGCTCGTATGTGAAACGGGAATACCGTCACCTTATGTGTATAACTATATACACAGCATAACATCATAATCGAATACAACCCAGATACTATCCATTCAACCTTCTGTTCGATTCGGTTGCTCGTATGTATAACGAAAGAACAGTAACCTGGTGAGTATTTCTATATGAACGTCATCACGATATAATCGAATACAACTTAGTTACAATTATCGTTCCGTCTAACCATCCAACCTTATGTTCGATTCAGACGCTCGTATGTGTAACGAAAGAACCGTTACATGGTAGGTGTAGTTAAATATACAACATAACGATATAATCGGAGACAACCCAGATACAATGATTGTTCAATCTATCCATTCAACCTTATATTCGATTCGGTTGCTAGTATGTATAACGAAAGAACAGTTACCTGGTTAGACATAATATATAATAATCATCACGAAATAATCGAATACAACCCAGATACGATGATTGTTCAGTCTATCCATTCAACCTTCTGTTCAGTTCAGTCGCTCTTATGTATAACTGGAGAACAGTTACCTGGTGAGTATAACTATATAAACATAATCGAATAGAACTCAGATACGATGATGGTTCAATCTATCCATTTAACCTTCTGCTCGATTCGGTCACTTGTAAAACGGAAGGACAGTTACCTGGTGAGTATTGCTATATGAACATCATCACGATATCATCGAATACAACCCCAGATACGATCATTGTTTAGTCTATCCATTCAACCTCCAGTTCAATTCAGTCGCTCGTATGTATAACGAAAGAACAGTTACCTGGTGAGTATAACTATATAAACATAATCGAATACAACTCAGATACGATGATGGTTCAATCTATCCATTTAACCTTCTGCTCGATTCGGTCACTTGTAAAACGGAAGGACAGTTACCTGGTGAGTATTGCTATATAAACATCATCACGATATCATCGAATACAACTCAGATACAATTATCGTTTCGTCTAACCATTCAACATTCTGTTCGATTCAGTCGCTAGTATGTGTAACGGAAGTATCGTCACCTGGTAAGTATCACCATATATACAGTATTGCGATATAATCGGATACCACCCAGATACATTGATTGTTCAGTCTATCCATTCAACTTTCTTTTCGTTTCGGTCGCTCGTATGTAAAACGGGAATACCGTCTCCTAGTGTGTATAACTATATACACAGCATAACATCATAATCGAATACAACCCATATACTATCCATTCAACCTTCTGTTCAATTCAGTCGCTCGTATGTATAACGGAAGAACAGTTACCTGGTGAGTATAACTATATAAACATAATCGAATACAACCCAGATACGATGATTGTTCAATCTATACTGAATTCAACCTTCTGCTCGATTCGGTCGCTTGTATGTAAAACGGAAGAACAGTTACCTGTTGAGTATTGCTATATAAACATCATCACGATATCATCGAATACAACTCAGATACATGTATCGTTTCGTCTAACCATTTAACCTTCTGTTCGATTCAGTCGCTAGTATGTGTAACGGAAGTACCGTCACCTGATAAGTATCACTATATATACAGTATCGCGATATAATCGGATACCACCCAGATACATTGATTGTTCAGTCTATCCCTTCAACTTTCTGTTCGTTTCGGTCGCTCGTATGTGAAACGGGAATACCGTCACCTTATGTGTATAACTATATACACAGCATAACATCATAATCGAATACAACCCAGATACTATCCATTCAACCTTCTGTACCATTCGGTTGCTCGTATGTATAACGAAAGAACAGTAACCTGGTGAGTATTTCTATATGAACGTCATCACGATATTCGAATACAACTTAGTTACAATTATCGTTCCGTCTAACCATCCAACCTTATGTTCGATTCAGACGCTCGTATGTGTAACGAAAGAACCGTTACATGGTAGGTGTAGTTAAATATACAACATAACGATATAATCGGAGACAACCCAGATACAATGATTGTTCAATCTATCCATTCAACCTTATGTTCGATTCGGTTGCTAGTATGTATAACGAAAGAACAGTTACCTGGTTAGACATAATATATAATAATCATCACGAAATAATCGAATACAACCCAGATACGATGATTGTTCAGTCTATCCATTCAACCATCTGTTCAGTTCAGTCGCTCTTATGTATAACTGGAGAACAGTTACCTGGTGAGTATAACTATATGAACATCATCACGATATAATCGAATACAACCCCAGATACGATCATTGTTTAGTCTATCCATTCAACCTTCAGTTCAATTCAGTCGCTCGTATGTATAACGGAAGAACAGTTACCTGGTGAGTATAACTATATAAACATAATCGAATACAACTCAGATACGATGATTGTTCAATCTATCCATTCAATCTTATGTTCGATTCGGTTGCTCGTATGTATATCGGAAGAACAGGTACCTGGTGAGTATATCTATATAAACATAATCGAATACAACTCAGATACGATGATTGTTCAATCTATCCATTTAACCTTCTGCTCGATTCTGTCGCTTGTATGTAAAACGGAAGGACAGTTACCTGGTGAGTATTGCTATATAAACATCATCACGATATCATCGAATACAACTCAGATACAATTATCGTTTCGTCTAACCATTCAACATTCTGTTCGATTCAGTCGCTAGTATGTGTAACGGAAGTATCGTCACCTGGTAAGTATCACTATATATACAGTATTGCGATATAATCGGATACCACCTAGATACATTGATTGTTCAGTCTATCCATTCAACTTTCTTTTCGTTTCGGTCGCTCGTATGTAAAACGGGAATACCGTCTCCTAGTGTGTATAACTATATACACAGCATAACATCATAATCGAATACAACCCATATACTATCCATTCAACCTTCTGTTCAATTCAGTCGCTCGTATGTATAACGAAAGAACAGTTACCTAGTGAGTATAACTATATAAACATAATCGAATACAACCCAGATACGATGATTGTTCAATCTATACTGAATTCAACCTTCTGCTCGATTCGGTCGCTTGTATGTAAAACGGAAGAACAGTTACCTGTTGAGTATTGCTATATAAACATCATCACGATATCATCGAATACAACTCAGATACATGTATCGTTTCGTCTAACCATTTAACCTTCTGTTCGATTCAGTCGCTAGTATGTGTAACGGAAGTACCGTCACCTGGTAAGTATCACTATATATACAGTATTGCGATATAATCGGATACCACCCAGATACATTGATTGTTCAGTCTATCCATTCAACTTTCTGTTCGTTTCGGTCGCTCGTATGTGAAACGGGAATACCGTCACCTTATGTGTATAACTATATACACAGCATAACATCATAATCGAATACAACCCAGATACTATCCATTCAACCTTCTGTACCATTCGGTTGCTCGTATGTATAACGAAAGAACAGTAACCTGGTGAGTATTTCTATATGAACGTCATCACGATATAATCGAATACAACTTAGTTACAATTATCGTTCCGTCTAACCATCCAACCTTATGTTCGATTCAGACGCTCGTATGTGTAACGAAAGAACCGTTACATGGTAGGTGTAGTTAAATATACAACATAACGATATAATCGGAGACAACCCAGATACAATGATTGTTCAATCTATCCATTCAACCTTATGTTCGATTCGGTTGCTAGTATGTATAACGAAAGAACAGTTACCTGGTTAGACATAATATATAATAATCATCACGAAATAATCGAATACAACCCAGATACGATGATTGTTCAGTCTATCCATTCAACCATCTGTTCAGTTCAGTCGCTCTTATGTATAAATGGAGAACAGTTACCTGGTGAGTATAACTATATGAACATCATCACGATATAATCGAATACAACCCCAGATACGATCATTGTTTACCGTTATACATACGAGCGACTGAATTGAATAGAAGGTTGAATGGATAGTATATGGGTTGTATTCGATTATGATGTTATGCTGTGTATATAGTTATACACACTAGGAGACGGTATTCCCGTTTTACATACGAGCGACCGAAACGAAAAGAAAGTTGAATGGATAGACTGAACAATCAATGTATCTGGGTGGTATCCGATTATATCGCAATACTGTATATATAGTGATACTTACCAGGTGACGATACTTCCGTTACACACACTAGCGACTGAATCGAACAGAATGTTGAATGGTTAGACGAAACGATAATTGTATCTGAGTTGAATTCGATGATATCGTGATGATGTTTATATAGCAATACTCACCAGGTAACTGTCCTTCCGTTTTACATACAAGCGACCGAATCGAGCAGAAGGTTAAATGGATAGATTGAACAATCATCGTATCTGAGTTGTATTCCATTATGTTTATATAGATATACTCACCAGGTACCTGTTCTTCCGATATACATACGAGCAACCGAATCGAACATAAGGTTGAATGGATAGATTGAACAATCATCGTATCTGAGTTGTATTCGATTATGTTTATATAGTTATACTCACCAGGTAACTGTTCTTCCGTTATACATACGAGCGACTGAATTGAACTGAAGGTTGAATGGATAGACTAAACAATGATCGTATCTGGGGTTGTATTCGATTATATCGTGATGATGTTCATATAGTTATACTCACCAGGTAACTGTTCTCCAGTTATACATAAGAGCGACTGAACTGAACAGAAGGTTGAATGGATAGACTGAACAATCATCGTATCTGGGTTGTTTTCGATTATTTCGTGATGATTATTATATATTATATCTAACCAGGTAACTGTTCTTTCGTTATACATACTAGCAACCGAATCGAACATAAGGTTGAATGGATAGATTGAACAATCATTGTATCTGGGTTGTCTCCGATTATATCGTTATGTTGTATATTTAACTACACCTACCATGTAACGGTTCTTTCGTTACACATACGAGCGTCTGAATCGAACATAAGGTTGGATGGTTTGACGGAACGATAATTGTAACTAAGTTGTATTCGATTATATCGTGATGACGTTCATATAGAAATACTCACCAGGTTACTGTTCTTTCGTTATACATACGAGCAACCGAATCGAACAGAAGGTTGAATGGATAGTATCTGGGTTGTATTCGATTATGATGTTATGCTGTGATATAGTTATACACATAAGGTGACGGTATTCCCGTTTCACATACGAGCGACCGAAACGAACAGAAAGTTGAATAGATAGACTGAACAATCAATGTATCTGGGTGGTATCCGATTATATCGCAATACTGTATATATAGTGATGCTTACCAGGTGGCGGTACTTCCGTTACACATACTAGCGACTGAATCGAACAGAAGGTTAAATGGTTAGACGAAACGATAATTGTATCTGAGTTGTATTCGATGATATCGTGATGATGTTTATATAGCAATACTCACCAGGTAACTGTTCTTCCGTTTTACATACAAGCGACCGAATCGAGCAGAAGGTTGAATTCAGTATAGATTGAAGAATCATCGTATCTGGGTTGTATTCGATTATGTTTATATAGTTATACTCACCAGGTAACTGTTCTTCCGTTATACATACGAGCGACTGAATTGAACAGAAGGTTGAATGGATAGTATCTGGGTTGTATTCGATTATGATGTTATGCTGTGTATATAGTTATACACATAAGGTGACAGTATTCCCGTTTCACATACGAGCGACCGAAACGAACAGAAAGTTGAATAGATAGACTGAACAATCAATGTATCTGGGTGGTATCCGATTATATCGCAATACTGTATATATAGTGATACTTACCAGGTGGCGGTACTTCCGTTACACATACTAGCGACTGAATCGAACAGAAGGTTAAATGGTTAGACGAAACGATAATTGTATCTGAGTTGTATTCGATGATATCGTGATGATGTTTATATAGCAATACTCACCAGGTAACTGTTCTTCCGTTTTACATACAAGCGACCGAATCGAGCAGAAGGTTGAATTCAGTATAGATTGAACAATCATCGTATCTGGGTTGTATTCGATTATGTTTATATAGTTATACTCACCAGGTAACTGTTCTTCCGTTATACATACGAGCGACTGAATTGAATAGAAGGTTGAATGGATAGTATATGGGTTGTATTCGATTATGATGTTATGCTGTGTATATAGTTATACACACTAGGAGACGGTATTACCGTTTTACATACGAGCGACCGAAACGAAAAGAAAGTTGAATGGATAGACTGAACAATCAATGTATCTGGGTGGTATCCGATTATATCGCAATACTGTATATATAGTGATACTTACCAGGTTACGATACTTCCGTTAAACATACTAGCGACTGAATCAAACAGAATGTTGAATGGTTAGACGAAACGATAATTGTATCTGAGTTGTATTCGATGATATCGTGATGATGTTTATATAGCAATACTCACCAGGTAACTGTCCTTCCGTTTTACATACAAGCGACCGAATCGAGCAGAAGGTTAAATGGATTGATTGAACAATCATCGTATCTGAGTTGTATTCGATTATGTTTATATAGATATTCTCACCAGGTACCTGTTCCTCCGATATACATACGAGCAACCGAATCGAACATAAGGTTGAATGGATAGATTGAACAATCATCGTATCTGAGTTGTATTCGATTATGTTCATATAGTTATACTCACCAGGTAACTGTTCTTCCGTTATACATACGAGCGACTGAATTGAACTGAAGGTTGAATGGATAGACTAAACAATGATCGTATCTGGGGTTGTATTCGATTATATCGTGATGATGTTCATATAGTTATTCTTACCAGGAAACTGTTCTCCAGTTATACATAAGAGCGACTGAACTGAACAGAAGGTTGAATGGATAGACTGAACAATCATCGTATCTGGGTTGTATTCGATTATTTCGTGATGATCATTATATATTATGTCTAACCAGGTAACTGTTCTTTCGTTATACATACTAGCAACCGAATCGAACATAAGGTTGAATGGATAGATTGAACAATCATTGTATCTGGGTTGTCTCCGATTATATCGTTATGTTGTATATTTAACTACACCTACCATGTAACGGTTGTTTCGTTACACATACGAGCGTCTGAATCGAACATAAAGTTGGATGGTTAGACGGAACGATAATTGTAACTAAGTTGTATTCGATTATATCGTGATGACGTTCATATAGAAATACTCACCAGGTTACTGTTCTTTCGTTATACATACGAGCAACCGAATCGAACAGGAGGTTGAGTGGATAGTATCTGGGTTGTAATCGATTATGATGTTATGCTGTGTATATAGTTATACACATAAGGTGACGGTATTCCCGTTTCACATACGAACGACCGAAACGAACAGAAAGTTGAATGGATAGACTGAACAATCAATGTATCTGGGTGGTATCCGATTATATCGCAATACTGTATATATAGTGATACTTACCAGGTGACGGTACTTCCGTTACACATACTAGCGACTGAATCGAACAGAAGGTTAAATGGTTAGACGAAACGATAATTGTATCTGAGTTGTATTCGATGATATCGTGATGATGTTTATATAGCAATACTCACCAGGTAACTGTTCTTCCGTTTTACATACAAGCGACCGAATCGAGCAGAAGGTTGAATTCAGTATAGATTGAACAATCATCGTATCTGGGTTGTATTCGATTATGTCTATATAGTTATACTCACCAGGTAACTGTTCTTCCGTTATACATACGAGCGACTGAATTGAACAGAAGGTTGAATGGATAGTATATGGGTTGTATTCGATTATGATGTTATGCTGTGTATATAGTTATACACACTAGGAGACGGTATTCCCGTTTCACATACGAGCGACCGAAACGAAAAGAAAGTTGAATGGATAGACTGAACAATCAATGTATCTGGGTGGTATCCGATTATATCGCAATACTGTATATATAGTGATACTTACCAGGTGACGATACTTCCGTTACACATACTAGCGACTGAATCGAACAGAATGTTGAATGGTTAGACGAAACGATAATTGTATCTGAGTTGTATTCGATGATATCGTGATGATGTTTATATAGCAATACTCACCAGGTAACTGTCCTTCCGTTTTACATACAAGCGACCGAATAGAGCAGAAGGTTAAATGGATAGATTGAACAATCATCGTATCTGAGTTGTATTCGATTATGTTTATATAGATATACTCACCAGGTACCTGTTCTTCCGATATACATACGAGCAACCGAATCGAACATAAGGTTGAATGGATAGATTGAACAATCATCGTATCTGAGTTGTATTCGATTATGTTTATATAGTTATACTCACCAGGTAACTGTTCTTCCGTTATACATACGAGCGACTGAATTGAACTGAAGGTTGAATGGATAGACTAAACAATGATCGTATCTGGGGTTGTATTCGATTATATCGTGATGATGTTCATATAGTTATACTCACCAGGTAACTGTTCTCCAGTTATACATAAGAGCGACTGAACTGAACAGAAGGTTGAATGGATAGACTGAACAATCATCGTATCTGGGTTGTATTCGATTATTTCGTGATGATTATTATATATTATGTCTAACCAGGTAACTGTTCTTTCGTTATACATACTAGCAACCGAATCGAACATAAGGTTGAATGGATAGAATGAACAATCATTGTATCTGGGTTGTCTCCGATTATATCGTTATGTTGTAAATTTAACTACACCTACCATGTAACGGTTCTTTCGTTACACATACGAGCGTCTGAATCGAACATAAGGTTGGATGGTTAGACGGAACGATAATTGTAACTAAGTTGTATTCGATTATATCGTGATGACGTTCATATAGAAATACTCACCAGGTAACTGTTCTTTCGTTATACATACGAGCAACCGAATCGAACAGAAGGTTGAATGGATAGTATCTGGGTTGTATTCGATTATGATGTTATGCTGTGATATAGTTATACACATAAGGTGACGGTATTCCCGTTTCACATACGAGCGACCGAAACGAACAGAAAGTTGAATGGATAGACTGAACAATCAATGTATCTGGGTGGTATCCGATTATATCGCAATACTGTATATATAGTGATACTTACCAGGTGACGGTACTTCCGTTACACATACTAGCGACTGAATCGAACAGAAGGTTGAATGGTTAGACGAAACGATAATTGTATCTGAGTTGTATTCGATGATATCGTGATGATGTTTATATAGCAATACTCACCAGGTAACTGTTCTTCCGTTTTACATACAAGCGACCGAATCGAGCAGAAGGTTGAATTCAGTATAGATTGAACAATCATCGTATCTGGGTTGTATTCGATTATGTTTATATAGTTATACTCACCAGGTAACTGTTCTTCCGTTATACATACGAGCGACTGAATTGAACAGAAGGTTGAATGGATAGTATATGGGTTGTATTCGATTATGATGTTATGCTGTGTATATAGTTATACACACTAGGAGACGGTATTCCCGTTTTACATACGAGCGACCGAAACGAAAAGAAAGTTGAATGGATAGACTGAACAATCAATGTATCTGGGTGGTATCCGATTATATCGCAATACTGTATATATAGTGATACTTACCAGGTGACGATACTTCCGTTACACATACTAGCGACTGAATCGAACAGAATGTCGAATGGTTAGACGAAACGATAATTGTATCTGAGTTGTATTCGATGATATCGTGATGATGTTTATATAGCAATACTCACCAGGTAACTGTCCTTCCGTTTTACATACAAGCGACCGAATCGAGCAGAAGGTTAATTGGATAGATTGAACAATCATCGTATCTGAGTTGTATTCGATTATGTTTATATAGATATACTCACCAGGTACCTGTTCTTCCGATATATATACGAGCAACCGAATCGAACATAAGGTTGAATGGATAGATTGAACAATCATCGTATCTGAGTTGTATTCGATTATGTTTATATAGTTATACTCACCAGGTAACTGTTCTTCCGTTATACATACGAGCGACTGAATTGAACTGAAGGTTGAATGGATAGACTGAACAATGATCGTATCTGGGGTTGTATTCGATTATATCGTGATGATGTTCATATAGTTATATTCACCAGGTAACTGTTCTCCAGTTATACATAAGAGCGACTGAACTGAACAGAAGGTTGAATGGATAGACTGAACAATCATCGTATCTGGGTTGTATTCGATTATTTCGTGATGATTATTATATATTATGTCTAACCAGGTAACTGTTCTTTCGTTATACATACTAGCAACCGAATCGAACATAAGGTTGAATGGATAGATTGAACAATCATTGTATCTGGGTTGTCTCCGATTATATCGTTATGTTGTATATTTAACTACACCTACCATGTAACGGTTCTTTCGTTACACATACGAGCGTCTGAATCGAACATAAGGTTGGATGGTTAGACGGAACGATAATTGTAACTAAGTTGTATTCGATTATATCGTGATGACGTTCATATAGAAATACTCACCAGGTTACTGTTCTTTCGTTATACATACGAGCAACCGAATTGAACAGAAGGTTGAATGGATAGTATCTGGGTTGTATTCGATAATGATGTTATGCTATGTATATAGTTATACACATAAGGTGACGGTATTCCCGTTTCACGTACGAGCGACCGAAACGAACAGAAAGTTGAATGGATAGACTGAACAATCAATGTATCTGGGTGGTATCCGATTATATCGCAATACTGTATATATAGTGATACTTACCAGGTGACGGTACTTCCGTTACACATACTAGCGACTAAATCGAACAGAAGGTTAAATGGTTAGACGAAACGATAATTGTATCTGAGTTGTATTCGATGATATCGTGATAATGTTTATATAGCAATACTCACCAGGTAACTTTCCTTCCGTTTTACATACAAGCGACCGAATCGAGCAGAAGGTTAAATGGATAGATTGAACAATCATCGTATCTGAGTTGTATTCGATTATGTTTATATAGATATACTCACCAGGTACCTGTTCTTCCGATATACATACGAGCAACCGAAACGAACATAAGGTGACGGTATTCCCGTTTCACATACGAGCGACCGAAACGAACAGAAAGTTGAATGGATAGACTGAACAATCAATGTATCTGGGTGGTATCCGATTATATCGCAATACTGTATATATAGTGATACTTACCAGGTGACGGTACTTCCGTTACACATACTAGCGACTGAATCGAACAGAAGGTTAAATGGTTAGACGAAACGATATTTGTATCTGAGTTGTATTCGATGATATCGTGATGATGTTTATATAGCAATACTCACCAGGTAACTGTTCTTCCGTTTTATATACAAGCGACCGAATCGAGCAGAAGGTTGAATTCAGTATAGATTGAACAATCATCGTATCTGGGTTGTATTCGATTATGTTTATATAGTTATACTCACCAGGTTACTGTTCTTCCGTTATACATACGAGCGACTGAATTGAACAGAAGGTTGAATGGATAGTATATGGGTTGTATTCGATTATGATGTTATGCTGTGTATATAGTTATACACACTAGGAGACGGTATTCCCGTTTTACATACGAGCGACCGAAACGAAGAGAAAGTTGAATGGATAGACTGAACAATCAATGTATCTGGGTGGTATCCGATTAAATCGCAATACTGTATATATAGTGATACTTACCAGGAGACGATACTTCCGTTACACATACTAGCGACTGAATCGAACAGAATGTTGAATGGTTAGACGAAACGATAATTGTATCTGAGTTGTATTCGATGATATCGTGATGATGATTATATAGCAATACTCACCAGGTAACTGTTCTTCCGTTTTACATACAAGCGACCGAATCGAGCAGAAGGTTGAATGGATAGATTGAACAATCATCGTATCTGAGTTGTATTCGATTATGTTTATATAGATATACTCACCAGGTACCTGTTCTTCCGATATTCATACGAGCAACCGAATCGAACATAAGGTTGAATGGATAGATTGAACAATCATCGTATCTGAGTTGTATTCGATTATGTTTATATAGTTATACTCACCAGGTAACTGTTCTTCCGTTATACATACGAGCGACTGAATTGAACTGAAGGTTGAATGGATAGACTAAACAATGATCGTATCTGGGGTTGTATTCGATTATATCGTGATGATGTTCATATAGTTATACTCACCAGGTAACTGTTCTCCAGTTATACATAAGAGCGACTGAACTGAACAGAAGGTTGAATGGATAGACTGAACAATCATCGTATCTGGGTTGTATTCGATTATTTCGTTATGATTATTATATATTATGTCTAACCAGGTAACTGTTCTTTCGTTATACATACTAGCAACCGAATCGAACCTAAGGTTGAATGGATAGATTGATCAATCATTGTATCTGGGTTGTCTCCGATTATAACGTTATGTTGTATATTTAACTACACCTTTCATGTAACGGTTCTTTCGTTACACATACGAGCGTCTGAATCGAACATAAGGTTGGATGGTTAGACGGAACGATAATTGTAACTAAGTTGTATTCGATTATATCGTGATGACGTTCATATAGAAATACTCACCAGGTAACTGTTCTTTCGTTATACATACGAGCAACCGAATCGAACAGAAGGTTGAATGGATAGTATCTGGGTTGTATTCGATTATGATGTTATGCTGTGATATAGTTATACACATAAGGTGACGGTATTCCCGTTTCACATACGAGCGACCGAAACGAACAGAAAGTTGAATGGATAGACTGAACAATCAATGTATCTGGGTGGTATCCGATTATATCGCAATACTGTATATATAGTGATACTTACCAGGTGACGGTACTTCCGTTACACATACTAGCGACTGAATCGAACAGAAGGTTGAATGGTTAGACGAAACGATAATTGTATCTGAGTTGTATTCGATGATATCGTGATGATGTTTATATAGCAATACTCACCAGGTAACTGTTCTTCCGTTTTACATACAAGCGACCGAATCGAGCAGAAGGTTGAATTCAGTATAGATTGAACAATCATCGTATCTGGGTTGTATTCGATTATGTTTATATAGTTATACTCACCAGGTAACTGTTCTTCCGTTATACATACGAGCGACTGAATTGAACAGAAGGTTGAATGGATAGTATATGGGTTGTATTCGATTATGATGTTATGCTGTGTATATAGTTATACACACTAGGAGACGGTATTCCCGTTTTACATACGAGCGACCGAAACGAAAAGAAAGTTGAATGGATAGACTGAACAATCAATGTATCTGGGTGGTATCCGATTATATCGCAATACTGTATATATAGTGATACTTACCAGGTGACGATACTTCCGTTACACATACTAGCGACTGAATCGAACAGAATGTCGAATGGTTAGACGAAACGATAATTGTATCTGAGTTGTATTCGATGATATCGTGATGATGTTTATATAGCAATACTCACCAGGTAACTGTCCTTCCGTTTTACATACAAGCGACCGAATCGAGCAGAAGGTTAATTGGATAGATTGAACAATCATCGTATCTGAGTTGTATTCGATTATGTTTATATAGATATACTCACCAGGTACCTGTTCTTCCGATATATATACGAGCAACCGAATCGAACATAAGGTTGAATGGATAGATTGAACAATCATCGTATCTGAGTTGTATTCGATTATGTTTATATAGTTATACTCACCAGGTAACTGTTCTTCCGTTATACATACGAGCGACTGAATTGAACTGAAGGTTGAATGGATAGACTGAACAATGATCGTATCTGGGGTTGTATTCGATTATATCGTGATGATGTTCATATAGTTATATTCACCAGGTAACTGTTCTCCAGTTATACATAAGAGCGACTGAACTGAACAGAAGGTTGAATGGATAGACTGAACAATCATCGTATCTGGGTGGTATCCGATTATATCGCAATACTGTATATATAGTGATACTTACCAGGTGACGGTACTTCCGTTACACATACTAGCGACTGAATCGAACAGAAGGTTGAATGGTTAGACGAAACGATAATTGTATCTGAGTTGTATTCGATGATATCGTGATGATGTTTATATAGCAATACTCACCAGGTAACTGTTCTTCCGTTTTACATACAAGCGACCGAATCGAGCAGAAGGTTGAATTCAGTATAGATTGAACAATCATCGTATCTGGGTTGTATTCGATTATGTTTATATAGTTATACTCACCAGGTAACTGTTCTTCCGTTATACATACGAGCGACTGAATTGAACAGAAGGTTGAATGGATAGTATATGGGTTGTATTCGATTATGATGTTATGCTGTGTATATAGTTATACACACTAGGAGACGGTATTCCCGTTTTACATACGAGCGACCGAAACGAAAAGAAAGTTGAATGGATAGACTGAACAATCAATGTATCTGGGTGGTATCCGATTATATCGCAATACTGTATATATAGTGATACTTACCAGGTGACGATACTTCCGTTACACATACTAGCGACTGAATCGAACAGAATGTCGAATGGTTAGACGAAACGATAATTGTATCTGAGTTGTATTCGATGATATCGTGATGATGTTTATATAGCAATACTCACCAGGTAACTGTCCTTCCGTTTTACATACAAGCGACCGAATCGAGCAGAAGGTTAATTGGATAGATTGAACAATCATCGTATCTGAGTTGTATTCGATTATGTTTATATAGATATACTCACCAGGTACCTGTTCTTCCGATATATATACGAGCAACCGAATCGAACATAAGGTTGAATGGATAGATTGAACAATCATCGTATCTGAGTTGTATTCGATTATGTTTATATAGTTATACTCACCAGGTAACTGTTCTTCCGTTATACATACGAGCGACTGAATTGAACTGAAGGTTGAATGGATAGACTGAACAATGATCGTATCTGGGGTTGTATTCGATTATATCGTGATGATGTTCATATAGTTATATTCACCAGGTAACTGTTCTCCAGTTATACATAAGAGCGACTGAACTGAACAGATGGTTGAATGGATAGACTGAACAATCATCGTATCTGGGTTGTATTCGATTATTTCGTGATGATTATTATATATTATGTCTAACCAGGTAACTGTTCTTTCGTTATACATACTAGCAACCGAATCGAACATAAGGTTGAATGGATAGATTGAACAATCATTGTATCTGGGTTGTCTCCGATTATATCGTTATGTTGTATATTTAACTACACCTACCATGTAACGGTTCTTTCGTTACACATACGAGCGTCTGAATCGAACATAAGGTTGGATGGTTAGACGGAACGATAATTGTAACTAAGTTGTATTCGATTATATCGTGATGACGTTCATATAGAAATACTCACCAGGTTACTGTTCTTTCGTTATACATACGAGCAACCGAATTGAACAGAAGGTTGAATGGATAGTATCTGGGTTGTATTCGATAATGATGTTATGCTATGTATATAGTTATACACATAAGGTGACGGTATTCCCGTTTCACGTACGAGCGACCGAAACGAACAGAAAGTTGAATGGATAGACTGAACAATCAATGTATCTGGGTGGTATCCGATTATATCGCAATACTGTATATATAGTGATACTTACCAGGTGACGGTACTTCCGTTACACATACTAGCGACTAAATCGAACAGAAGGTTAAATGGTTAGACGAAACGATAATTGTATCTGAGTTGTATTCGATGATATCGTGATAATGTTTATATAGCAATACTCACCAGGTAACTTTCCTTCCGTTTTACATACAAGCGACCGAATCGAGCAGAAGGTTAAATGGATAGATTGAACAATCATCGTATCTGAGTTGTATTCGATTATGTTTATATAGATATACTCACCAGGTACCTGTTCTTCCGATATACATACGAGCAACCGAAACGAACATAAGGTGACGGTATTCCCGTTTCACATACGAGCGACCGAAACGAACAGAAAGTTGAATGGATAGACTGAACAATCAATGTATCTGGGTGGTATCCGATTATATCGCAATACTGTATATATAGTGATACTTACCAGGTGACGGTACTTCCGTTACACATACTAGCGACTGAATCGAACAGAAGGTTAAATGGTTAGACGAAACGATATTTGTATCTGAGTTGTATTCGATGATATCGTGATGATGTTTATATAGCAATACTCACCAGGTAACTGTTCTTCCGTTTTATATACAAGCGACCGAATCGAGCAGAAGGTTGAATTCAGTATAGATTGAACAATCATCGTATCTGGGTTGTATTCGATTATGTTTATATAGTTATACTCACCAGGTTACTGTTCTTCCGTTATACATACGAGCGACTGAATTGAACAGAAGGTTGAATGGATAGTATATGGGTTGTATTCGATTATGATGTTATGCTGTGTATATAGTTATACACACTAGGAGACGGTATTCCCGTTTTACATACGAGCGACCGAAACGAAGAGAAAGTTGAATGGATAGACTGAACAATCAATGTATCTGGGTGGTATCCGATTATATCGCAATACTGTATATATAGTGATACTTACCAGGAGACGATACTTCCGTTACACATACTAGCGACTGAATCGAACAGAATGTTGAATGGTTAGACGAAACGATAATTGTATCTGAGTTGTATTCGATGATATCGTGATGATGATTATATAGCAATACTCACCAGGTAACTGTTCTTCCGTTTTACATACAAGCGACCGAATCGAGCAGAAGGTTGAATGGATAGATTGAACAATCATCGTATCTGAGTTGTATTCGATTATGTTTATATAGATATACTCACCAGGTACCTGTTCTTCCGATATTCATACGAGCAACCGAATCGAACATAAGGTTGAATGGATAGATTGAACAATCATCGTATCTGAGTTGTATTCGATTATGTTTATATAGTTATACTCACCAGGTAACTGTTCTTCCGTTATACATACGAGCGACTGAATTGAACTGAAGGTTGAATGGATAGACTAAACAATGATCGTATCTGGGGTTGTATTCGATTATATCGTGATGATGTTCATATAGTTATACTCACCAGGTAACTGTTCTCCAGTTATACATAAGAGCGACTGAACTGAACAGAAGGTTGAATGGATAGACTGAACAATCATCGTATCTGGGTTGTATTCGATTATTTCGTTATGATTATTATATATTATGTCTAACCAGGTAACTGTTCCTTCGTTATACATACTAGCAACCGAATCGAACCTAAGGTTGAATGGATAGATTGATCAATCATTGTATCTGGGTTGTCTCCGATTATAACGTTATGTTGTATATTTAACTACACCTTTCATGTAACGGTTCTTTCGTTACACATACGAGCGTCTGAATCGAACATAAGGTTGGATGGTTAGACGGAACGATAATTGTAACTAAGTTGTATTCGATTATATCGTGATGACGTTCATATAGAAATACTCACCAGGTTACTGTTCTTTCGTTATACATACGAGCAACCGAATTGAACAGAAGGTTGAATGGATAGTATCTGGGTTGTATTCGATAATGATGTTATGCTGTGTATATAGTTATACACATAAGGTGACGGTATTCCCGTTTCACATACGAGCGACCGAAACGAACAGAAAGTTGAATGGATAGACTGAACAATCAATGTATCTGGGTGGTATCCGATTATATCGCAATACTGTATATATAGTGATACTTACCAGGTGACGGTACTTCCGTTACACATACTAGCGACTGAATCGAACAGAAGGTTAAATGGTTAGACGAAACGATAATTGTATCTGAGTTGTATTCGATGATATCGTGATGATGTTTATATAGCAATACTCACCAGGTAACTGTCCTTCCGTTTTACATACAAGCGACCGAATCGAGCAGAAGGTTAAATGGATAGATTGGACAATCATCGTATCTGAGTTGTATTCGATTATGTTTATATAGATATACTCACCAGGTACCTGTTCTTCCGATATACATACGAGCAACCGAATCGAACATAAGGTGACGGTATTCCCGTTTCACATACGAGCGACCGAAACGAACAGAAAGTTGAATGGATAGACTGAACAATCAATGTATCTGGGTGGTATCCGATTATATCGCAATACTGTATATATAGTGATACTTACCAGGTGACGGTACTTCCGTTACACATACTAGCGACTGAATCGAACAGAAGGTTAAATGGTTAGACGAAACGATATTTGTATCTGAGTTGTATTCGAGGATATCGTGATGATGTTTATATAGCAATACTCACCAGGTAACTGTTCTTCCGTTTTATATACAAGCGACCGAATCGAGCAGAAGGTTGAATTCAGTATAGATTGAACAATCATCGTATCTGGGTTGTATTCGATTATGTTTATATAGTTATACTCACCAGGTTACTGTTCTTCCGTTATACATACGAGCGACTGAATTGAACAGAAGGTTGAATGGATAGTATATGGGTTGTATTCGATTATGATGTTATGCTGTGTATATAGTTATACACACTAGGAGACGGTATTCCCGTTTTACATACGAGCGACCGAAACAAAAAGAAAGTTGAATGGATAGACTGAACAATCAATGTATCTGGGTGGTATCCGATTATATCGCAATACTGTATATATAGTGATACTTACCAGGTGACGATACTTCCGTTACACATACTAGCGACTGAATCGAACAGAATGTTGAATGGTTAGACGAAACGATAATTGTATCTGAGTTGTATTCGATGATATCGTGATGATGTTTATATAGCAATACTCACCAGGTAACTGTTCTTCCGTTTTACATACAAGCGACCGAATCGAGCAGAAGGTTGAATTCAGTATAGATTGAACAATCATCGTATCTGGGTTGTATTCGATTATGTTTATATAGTTATACTCACCAGGTAACTGTTCTTCCGTTATACATACGAGCGACTGAATTGAACAGAAGGTTGAATGGATAGTATATGGG
Organism: Chrysomela aeneicollis; assembly: GCA_029955515.1. NCBI lineage: Eukaryota > Metazoa > Arthropoda > Insecta > Coleoptera > Chrysomelidae > Chrysomela > Chrysomela aeneicollis. The sequence continues at coordinate 18,776,282 of JARUHQ010000006.1, forward strand.
TTGTATTCGATTATGATGTTATGCTGTGTATATAGTTATACACACTAGGAGACGGTATTCCCGTTTTACATACGAGCGACCGAAACGAAAAGAAAGTTGAATGGATAGACTGAACAATCAATGTATCTGGGTGGTATCCGATTATATCGCAATACTGTATATATAGTGATACTTACCAGGTGACGATACTTCCGTTACACATACTAGCGACTGAATCGAACAGAATGTTGAATGGTTAGACGAAACGATAATTGTATCTGAGTTGTATTCGATGATATCGTGATGATGTTTATATAGCAATACTCACCAGGTAACTGTCCTTCCGTTTTACATACAAGCGACCGAATCGAGCAGAAGGTTAAATGGATAGATTGAACAATCATCGTATCTGAGTTGTATTCGATTATGTTTATATAGATATACTCACCAGGTACCCGTTCTTCCGATATATATACGAGCAACCGAATCGAACATAAGGTTGAATGGATAGATTGAACAATCATCGTATCTGAGTTGTATTCGATTATGTTTATATAGTTATACTCACCAGGTAACTGTTCTTCCGTTATACATACGAGCGACTGAATTGAACTGAAGGTTGAATGGATAGACTAAACAATGATCGTATCTGGGGTTGTATTCGATTATATCGTGATGATGTTCATATAGTTATACTCACCAGGTAACTGTTCTCCAGTTATACATAAGAGCGACTGAACTGAACAGAAGGTTGAATGGATAGACTGAACAATCATCGTATCTGGGTTGTATTCGATTATTTCGTGATGATTATTATATATTATGTCTAACCAGGTAACTGTTCTTTCGTTATACATACTAGCAACCGAATCGAACATAAGGTTGAATGGATAGATTGAACAATCATTGTATCTGGGTTGTCTCCGATTATATCGTTATGTTGTATATTTAACTACAACTACCATGTAACGGTTCTTTCGTTACACATACGAGCGTCTGAATCGAACATAAGGTTGGATGGTTAGACGGAACGATAATTGTAACTAAGTTGTATTCGATTATATCGTGATGACGTACATAAGGTTGAATGGATAGATTGAACAATCATCGTATCTGAGTTGTATTCGATTATGTTTATATAGTTATACTCACCAGGTAACTGTTCTTCCGTTATACATACGAGCGACTGAATTGAACTGAAGGTTGAATGGATAGACTAAACAATGATCGTATCAGGGGTTGTATTCGATTATATCGTGATGATGTTCATATAGTTATACTCACCAGGTAACTGTTCTTCCGTTATACATACGAGCGACTGAATTGAACAGAAGGTTGAATGGATAGTATATGGGTTGTATTCGATTATGATGTTATGCTGTGTATATAGTTATACACACTAGGAGACGGTATTCCCGTTTTACATACGAGCGACCGAAACGAAAAGAAAGTTGAATGGATAGACTGAACAATCAATGTATCTGGGTGGTATCCGATTATATCGCAATACTGTATATATAGTGATACTTACCAGGTGACGATACTTCCGTTACACATACTAGCGACTGAATCGAACAGAATGTTGAATGGTTAGACGAAACGATAATTGTATCTGAGTTGTATTCGATGATATCGTGATGATGTTTATATAGCAATACTCACCAGGTAACTGTCCTTCCGTTTTACATACAAGCGACCGAATCGAGCAGAAGGTTAAATGGATAGATTGAACAATCATCGTATCTGAGTTGTATTCGATTATGTTTATATAGATATACTCACCAGGTACCCGTTCTTCCGATATATATACGAGCAACCGAATCGAACATAAGGTTGAATGGATAGATTGAACAATCATCGTATCTGAGTTGTATTCGATTATGTTTATATAGTTATACTCACCAGGTAACTGTTCTTCCGTTATACATACGAGCGACTGAATTGAACTGAAGGTTGAATGGATAGACTAAACAATGATCGTATCTGGGGTTGTATTCGATTATATCGTGATGATGTTCATATAGTTATACTCACCAGGTAACTGTTCTCCAGTTATACATAAGAGCGACTGAACTGAACAGAAGGTTGAATGGATAGACTGAACAATCATCGTATCTGGGTTGTATTCGATTATTTCGTGATGATTATTATATATTATGTCTAACCAGGTAACTGTTCTTTCGTTATACATACTAGCAACCGAATCGAACATAAGGTTGAATGGATAGATTGAACAATCATTGTATCTGGGTTGTCTCCGATTATATCGTTATGTTGTATATTTAACTACAACTACCATGTAACGGTTCTTTCGTTACACATACGAGCGTCTGAATCGAACATAAGGTTGGATGGTTAGACGGAACGATAATTGTAACTAAGTTGTATTCGATTATATCGTGATGACGTACATAAGGTTGAATGGATAGATTGAACAATCATCGTATCTGAGTTGTATTCGATTATGTTTATATAGTTATACTCACCAGGTAACTGTTCTTCCGTTATACATACGAGCGACTGAATTGAACTGAAGGTTGAATGGATAGACTAAACAATGATCGTATCTGGGGTTGTATTCGATTATATCGTGATGATGTTCATATAGTTATACTCACCAGGTAACTGTTCTCCAGTTATACATAAGAGCGACTGAACTGAACAGAAGGTTGAATGGATAGACTGAACAATCATCGTATCTGGGTTGTATTCGATTATTTCGTGATGATTATTATATATTATGTCTAACCAGGTAACTGTTCTTTCGTTATACATACTAGCAACCGAATCGAACATGAGGTTGAATGGATAGATTGAACAATCATTGTATCTGGGTTGTCTCCGATTATATCGTTATGTTGTATATTTAACTACACCTACCATGTAACGGTTCTTTCATTACACATACGAGCGTCTGAATCGAACATAAGGTTGGATGGTTAGACGGAACGATAATTGTAACTAAGTTGTATTCGATTATATCGTGATGACGTTCATATAGAAATACTCACCTAGTTACTGTTCTTTCGTTATACATACGAGCAACCGAATCGAACAGAAGGTTGAATGGATAGTATCTGGGTTGTATTCGATTATGATGTTATGCTGTGTATATAGTTATACACATAAGGTGATGGTATTCCTGTTTCACATACGAGCGACCGAAACGTACAGAAAGTTGAATGGATAGACTGAACAATCAATGTATCTGGGTGGTATCCGATTATATCGCAATACTGTATATATAGTGATACTTACCAGGTGACGGTACTTCTGTTACACATACTAGCGACTAAATCGAACAGAAGGTTAAATGGTTAGACGAAACGATAATTGTATCTGAGTTGTATTCGAAGATATCGTGATGATGTTTATATAGCAATACTCACCAGGTAACTGTTCTTCCGTTTACATACAAGCGACCGAATCGAGCAGAAGGTTGAATTCAGTATAGATTGAACAATCATCGTATCTGGGTTGTATTCGATTATGTTTATATAGTTATACTCACCAGGTAACTGTTCTTCCGTTATACATACGAGCGACTGAATTGAACAGAAGGTTGAATGGATAGTATATGGGTTGTATTCGATTATGATGTTATGCTGTGTATATAGTTATACACACTAGGAGACGGTATTCCCGTTTTACATACGAGCGACCGAAACGAAAAAAAAGTTGAATGGATAGACTGAACAATCAATGTATCTGGGTGGTATCCGATTATATCGCAATACTGTATATATAGTGATACTTACCAGGTGACGATACTTCCGTTACACATACTAGCGACTGAATCGAACAGAATGTTGAATGGTTAGACGAAACGATAATTGTATCTGAGTTGTATTCGATGATATCGAGATGATGTTTATATAGCAATACTCACCAGGTAACTGTCCTTCCGTTTTACATACAAGCGACCGAATCGAGCAGAAGGTTAAATGGATAGATTGAACAATCATCGTATCAGAGTTGTATTCGATTATGTTTATATAGATATACTCACCAGGTACCTGTTCTTTCGATATACATACGAGCAACCGAATCGAACATAAGGTTGAATGGATAGATTGAACAATCATCGTATCTGAGTTGTATTCGATTATGTTTATATAGTTATACTCACCAGGTAACTGTTCTTCCGTTATACATACGAGCGACTGAATTGAACTGAAGGTTGAATGGATAGACTAAACAATGATCGTATCTGGGGTTGTATTCGATTATATCGTGATGATGTTCATATAGTTATACTCACCAGGTAACTGTTCTCCAGTTATACATAAGAGCTACTGAACTGAACAGAAGGTTGAATGGATAGACTGAACAATCATCGTATCTGGGTTGTATTCGATTATTTCGTGATGATTATTATATATTATGTCTAACCAGGTAACTGTTCTTTCGTTATACATACTAGCAACCGAGTCGAACATAAGGTTGAATGGATAGATTGAACAATCATTGTATCTGGGTTGTCTCCGATTATATCGTTATGTTGTATATTCAACTACAACTACCATGTAACGGTTCTTTCGTTACACATACGAGCGTCTGAATCGAACATAAGGTTGGATGGTTAGACGGAACGATAATTGTAACTAAGTTGTATTCGATTATATCGTGATGACGTACATAAGGTTGAATGGATAGATTGAACAATCATCGTATCTGAGTTGTATTCGATTATGTTTATATAGTTATACTCACCAGGTAACTGTTCTTCCGTTATACATACGAGCGACTGAATTGAACTGAAGGTTGAATGGATAGACTAAACAATGATCGTATCTGGGGTTGTATTCGATTATATCGTGATGATGTTCATATAGTTATACTCACCAGGTAACTGTTCTCCAGTTATACATAAGAGCGACTGAACTGAACAGAAGGTTGAATGGATAGACTGAACAATCATCGTATCTGGGTTGTATTCAATTATTTCGTGATGATTATTATATATTATGTCTAACCAGGTAACTGTTCTTTCGTTATACATACTAGCAACCGAATCGAACATAAGGTTGAATGGATAGATTGAACAATCATTGTATCTGGGTTGTCTCCGATTATATCGTTATGTTGTATATTTACCTACACCTACCATGTAACGGTTCTTTCATTACACATACGAGCGTCTGAATCGAACATAAGGTTGGATGGTTAGACGGAACGATAATTGTAACTGAGTTGTATTCGATTATATCGTGATGACGTTCATATAGAAATACTCACCTGGTTACTGTTCTTTCGTTATACATACGAGCAACCGAATCGAACAGAAGGTTAAATGGATAGTATCTGGGTTGTATTCGATTATGATGTTATGCTGTGTATATAGTTATACACATAAGGTGACGGTATTCCCGTTTCACATACGAGCGACCGAAACGAACAGAAAGTTGAATGGATAGACTGAACAATCAATGTATCTGGGTGGTATCCGATAATATCGCAATACTGTATATATAGTGATACTTACCAGGTGACGGTACTTCCGTTACACATACTAGCGACTGAATCGAACAGAAGGTTAAATGGTTAGACGAAACGATAATTGTATCTGAGTTGTATTCGATGATATCGTGATGATGTTTATATAGCAATACTCACCAGGTAACTGTTCTTCCGTTTTACATACAAGCGACCGAATCGAGCAGAAGGTTGAATTCAGTATAGATTGAACAATCATCGTATCTGGGTTGTATTCGATTATGTTTATATAGTTATACTCACCAGGTAACTGTTCTTCCGTTATACATACGAGCGACTGAATTGAACAGAAGGTTGAATGGATAGTATCTGGGTTGTATTCGATTATGATGTTATGCTGTGTATATAGTTATACACATAAGGTGACGGTATTCCCGTTTCACATACGAACGACCGAAACGAACAGAAAGTTGAATGGATAGACTGAACAATCAATGTATCTGGGTGGTATCCGATTATATCGCAATACTGTATATATAGTGATACTTACCAGGTGACGGTACTTCCGTTACACATACTAGCGACTGAATCGAACAGAAGGTTAAATGGTTAGACGAAACGATAATTGTATCTGAGTTGTATTCGATGATATCGTGATGATGTTTATATAGCAATACTCACTAGGTAACTGTTTTTCCGTTTTACATACAAGCGACCGAATCGAGCAGAAGGTTGAATTCAGTATAGATTGACCAATCATCGTATCTGGGTTGTATTCGATTATGTTTATATAGTTATACTCACCAGGTAACTGTTCATCCGTTATACATACGAGCGACTGAATTGAACAGAAGGTTGAATGGATAGTATCTGGGTTGTATTCGATTATGATGTTATGCTGTGTATACAGTTATACACATAAGGTGACGGTATTCCCGTTTCACATACGAGCGACCGAAACGAACAGAAAGTTGAATGGATAGACTGAACAATCAATGTATCTGGGTGGTATCCGATTATATCGCAATACTGTATATATAGTGATACTTACCAGGTGACGGTACTTCCGTTACACATACTAGCGACTGAATCGAACAGAAGGTTAAATGGTTAGACGAAACGATAATTGTATCTGAGTTGTATTCGATGATATCGTGATGATGTTTATATAGCAATACTCACCAGGTAACTGTTCTTCCGTTTTACATACAAGCGACCGAATCGAGCAGAAGGTTGAATTCAGTATAGATTGAACAATCATCGTATCTGGGTTGTATTCGATTATGTTTATATAGTTATACTCACCAGGTAACTGTTCTTCCGTTATACATACGAGCGACTGAATTGAACAGAAGGTTGAATGGATAGTATATGGGTTGTATTCGATTATGATGTTATGCTGTGTATATAGTAATACACACTAGGAGACGGTATTCCCGTTTCACATACGAGCGACCGAAACGAAAAGAAAGTTGAATGGATAGACTGAACAATCAATGTATCTGGGTGGTATCTGATTATATCGCAATACTGTATATATAATGATACTTACCAGGTGACGATACTTCCGTTACACATACTAGCGACTGAATCGAACAGAATGTTGAATGGTTAGACAAAACGATAATTGTATCTGAGTTGTATTCGATGATATCGTGATGATGTTTATATAGCAATACTCACCAGGTAACTGTCCTTCCGTTTTACATACAAGCGACCGAATCGAGCAGAAGGTTAAATGGATAGATTGAACAATCATCGTATCTGAGTTGTATTCGATTATGTTTATATAGATATACTCACCAGGTACCTGTTCTTCCGTTATACATACGAGCGACTGAATTGAACTGAAGGTTGAATGGATAGACTAAACAATGATCGTATCTGGGGTTGTATTCGATTATATCGTGATGATGTTCATATAGTTATACTCACCAGGTAACTGTTCTCCAGTTATACATAAGAGCGACTGAACTGAACAGAAGGTTGAATGGATAGACTGAACAATCATCGTATCTGGGTTGTATTCGATTATTTCGTTATGATTATTATATATTATGTCTAACCAGGTAACTGTTCTTTCGTTATACATACTAGCAACCGAATCGAACCTAAGGTTGAATGGATAGATTGAACAATCATTGTATCTGGGTTGTCTCCGATTATAACGTTATGTTGTATATTTAACTACACCTTTCATGTAACGGTTCTTTCGTTACACATACGAGCGTCTGAATCGAACATAAGGTTGGATGGTTAGACGGAACGATAATTGTAACTAAGTTGTATTCGATTATATCGTGATGACGTTCATATAGAAATACTCACCAGGTTACTGTTCTTTCGTTATACATACGAGCAACCGAATTGAACAGAAGGTTGAATGGATAGTATCTGGGTTGTATTCGATAATGATGTTATGCTGTGTATATAGTTATACATATAAGGTGACGGTATTCCCGTTTCACATACGAGCGACCGAAACGAACAGAAAGTTGAATGGATAGACTGAACAATCAATGTATCTGGGTGGTATCCGATTATATCGCATTACTGTATATATAGTGATACTTACCAGGTGACGGTACTTCCGTTACACATACTAGCGACTGAATCGAACAGAAGGTTAAATGGTTAGACGAAACGATAATTGTATCTGAGTTGTATTCGATGATATCGTGATGATGTTTATATAGCAATACTAACCAGGTAACTGTCCTTCCGTTTTACATACAAGCGACCGAATCGAGCAGAAGGTTAAATGGATAGATTGGACAATCATCGTATCTGAGTTGTATTCGATTATGTTTATATAGATATACTCACCAGGTACCTGTTCTTCCGATATACATACGAGCAACCGAATCGAACATAAGGTGACGGTATTCCCGTTTCACATACGAGCGACCGAAACGAACAGAAAGTTGAATGGATAGACTGAACAATCAATGTATCTGGGTGGTATCCGATTATATCGCAATACTGTATATATAGTGATACTTACCAGGTGACGGTACTTCCGTTACACATACTAGCGACTGAATCGAACAGAAGGTTGAATGGTTAGACGAAACGATATTTGTATCTGAGTTGTATTCGAGGATATCGTGATGATGTTTATATAGCAATACTCACCAGGTAACTGTTCTTCCGTTTTATATACAAGCGACCGAATCGAGCAGAAGGTTGAATTCAGTATAGATTGAACAATCATCGTATCTGGGTTGTATTCGATTATGTTTATATAGTTATACTCACCAGGTTACTGTTCTTCCGTTATACATACGAGCGACTGAATTGAACAGAAGGTTGAATGGATAGTATATGGGTTGTATTCGATTATGATGTTATGCTGTGTATATAGTTATACACACTAGGAGACGGTATTCCCGGTTTACATACGAGCGACCGAAACAAAAAGAAAGTTGAATGGATAGACTGAACAATCAATGTATCTGGGTGGTATCCGATTATATCGCAATACTGTATATATAGTGATACTTACCAGGTGACGATACTTCCGTTACACATACTAGCGACTGAATTGAACAGAATGTTGAATGGTTAGACGAAACGATAATTGTATCTGAGTTGTATTCGATGATATCGTGATGATGTTTATATAGCAATACTCACCAGGTAACTGTCCTTCCGTTTTACATACAAGCGACCGAATCGAGCAGAAGGTTGAATTCAGTATAGATTGAACAATCATCGTATCTGGGTTGTATTCGATTATGTTTATATAGTTATACTCACCAGGTAACTGTTCTTCCGTTATACATACGAGCGACTGAATTGAACAGAAGGTTGAATGGATAGTATATGGGTTGTATTCGATTATGTTTATATAGTTATACTCACCAGGTAACTGTTCTTCCGTTATACATACGAGCTACTGAATTGAACTGAAGGTTGAATGGATAGACTAAACAATGATCGTATCTGGGGTTGTATTCGATTATATCGTGATGATGTTCATATAGTTATACTCACCAGGTAACTGTTCTCCAGTTATACATAAGAGCGACTGAACTGAACAGAAGGTTGAATGGATAGACTGAACAATCATCGTATCTGGGTTGTATTCGATTATTTCGTGATGATTATTATATATTATGTCTAACCAGGTAACTGTTCTTTCGTTATACATACTAGCAACCGAATCGAACATAAGGTTGAATGGATAGATTGAACAATCATTGTATCTGGGTTGTCTCCGATTATATCGTTATGTTGTATATTTAACTACAACTACCATGTAACGGTTCTTTCGTTACACATACGAGCGTCTGAATCGAACATAAGGTTGGATGGTTAGACGGAACGATAATTGTAACTAAGTTGTATTCGATTATATCGTGATGACGTTCATATAGGCATACTCACCTGGTTACTGTTCTTTCGTTATACATACGAGCAACCGAATCGAACAGAAGGTTGAATGGATAGTATCTGGGTTGTATTCGATTATGATGTTATGCTGTGTATATAGTTATACACATAAGGTGATGGTATTCCTGTTTCACATACGAGCGACCGAAACGTACAGAAAGTTGAATGGATAGACTGAACAATCAATGTATCTGGGTGGTATCCGATTATATCGCAATACTGTATATATAGTGATACTTACCAGGTGACGGTACTTCTGTTACACATACTAGCGACTAAATCGAACAGAAGGTTAAATGGTTAGACGAAACGATAATTGTATCTGAGTTGTATTCGAAGATATCGTGATGATGTTTATATAGCAATACTCACCAGGTAACTGTTCTTCCGTTTACATACAAGCGACCGAATCGAGCAGAAGGTTGAATTCAGTATAGATTGAACAATCATCGTATCTGGGTTGTATTCGATTATGTTTATATAGTTATACTCACCAGGTAACTGTTCTTCCGTTATACATACGAGCGACTGAATTGAACAGAAGGTTGAATGGATAGTATATGGGTTGTATTCGATTATGATGTTATGCTGTGTATATAGTTATACACACTAGGAGACGGTATTCCCGTTTTACATACGAGCGACCGAAACGAAAAAAAAGTTGAATGGATAGACTGAACAATCAATGTATCTGGGTGGTATCCGATTATATCGCAATACTGTATATATAGTGATACTTACCAGGTGACGATACTTCCGTTACACATACTAGCGACTGAATCGAACAGAATGTTGAATGGTTAGACGAAACGATAATTGTATCTGAGTTGTATTCGATGATATCGAGATGATGTTTATATAGCAATACTCACCAGGTAACTGTCCTTCCGTTTTACATACAAGCGACCGAATCGAGCAGAAGGTTAAATGGATAGATTGAACAATCATCGTATCAGAGTTGTATTCGATTATGTTTATATAGATATACTCACCAGGTACCTGTTCTTCTGATATACATACGAGCAACCGAATCGAACATAAAGTTGAATGGATAGATTGAACAATCATCGTATCTGAGTTGTATTCGATTATGTTTATATAGTTATACTCACCAGGTAACTGTTCTTCCGTTATACATACGAGCGACTGAATTGAACTGAAGGTTGAATGGATAGACTAAACAATGATCGTATCTGGGGTTGTATTCGATTATATCGTGATGATGTTCATATAGTTATACTCACCAGGTAACTGTTCTCCAGTTATACATAAGAGCTACTGAACTGAACAGAAGGTTGAATGGATAGACTGAACAATCATCGTATCTGGGTTGTATTCGATTATTTCGTGATGATTATTATATATTATGTCTAACCAGGTAACTGTTCTTTCGTTATACATACTAGCAACCGAGTCGAACATAAGGTTGAATGGATAGATTGAACAATCATTGTATCTGGGTTGTCTCCGATTATATCGTTATGTTGTATATTTAACTACAACTACCATGTAACGGTTCTTTCGTTACACATACGAGCGTCTGAATCGAACATAAGGTTGGATGGTTAGACGGAACGATAATTGTAACTAAGTTGTATTCGATTATATCGTGATGACGTACATAAGGTTGAATGGATAGATTGAACAATCATCGTATCTGAGTTGTATTCGATTATGTTTATATAGTTATACTCACCAGGTAACTGTTCTTCCGTTATACATACGAGCGACTGAATTGAACTGAAGGTTGAATGGATAGACTAAACAATGATCGTATCTGGGGTTGTATTCGATTATATCGTGATGATGTTCATATAGTTATACTCACCAGGTAACTGTTCTCCAGTTATACATAAGAGCGACTGAACTGAACAGAAGGTTGAATGGATAGACTGAACAATCATCGTATCTGGGTTGTATTCAATTATTTCGTGATGATTATTATATATTATGTCTAACCAGGTAACTGTTCTTTCGTTATACATACTAGCAACCGAATCGAACATAAGGTTGAATGGATAGATTGAACAATCATTGTATCTGGGTTGTCTCCGATTATATCGTTATGTTGTATATTTACCTACACCTACCATGTAACGGTTCTTTCATTACACATACGAGCGTCTGAATCGAACATAAGGTTGGACGGTTAGACGGAACGATAATTGTAACTGAGTTGTATTCGATTATATCGTGATGACGTTCATATAGAAATACTCACCTGGTTACTGTTCTTTCGTTATACATACGAGCAACCGAATCGAACAGAAGGTTGAATGGATAGTATCTGGGTTGTATTCGATTATGATGTTATGCTGTGTATATAGTTATACACATAAGGTGACGGTATTCCCGTTTCACATACGAGCGACCGAAACGAACAGAAAGTTGAATGGATAGACTGAACAATCAATGTATCTGGGTGGTATCCGATAATATCGCAATACTGTATATATAGTGATACTTACCAGGTGACGGTACTTCCGTTACACATACTAGCGACTGAATCGAACAGAAGGTTAAATGGTTAGACGAAACGATAATTGTATCTGAGTTGTATTCGATGATATCGTGATGATGTTTATATAGCAATACTCACCAGGTAACTGTTCTTCCGTTTTACATACAAGCGACCGAATCGAGCAGAAGGTTGAATTCAGTATAGATTGAACAATCATCGTATCTGGGTTGTATTCGATTATGTTTATATAGTTATACTCACCAGGTAACTGTTCTTCCGTTATACATACGAGCGACTGAATTGAACAGAAGGTTGAATGGATAGTATCTGGGTTGTATTCGATTATGATGTTATGCTGTGTATATAGTTATACACATAAGGTGACGGTATTCCCGTTTCACATACGAACGACCGAAACGAACAGAAAGTTGAATGGATAGACTGAACAATCAATGTATCTGGGTGGTATCCGATTATATCGCAATACTGTATATATAGTGATACTTACCAGGTGACGGTACTTCCGTTACACATACTAGCGACTGAATCGAACAGAAGGTTAAATGGTTAGACGAAACGATAATTGTATCTGAGTTGTATTTGCTGATATCGTGATGATGTTTATATAGCAATACTCACCAGGTAACTGTTTTTCCGTTTTACATACAAGCGACCGAGTCGAGCAGAAGGTTGAATTCAGTATAGATTGACCAATCATCGTATCTGGGTTGTATTCGATTATGTTTATATAGTTATACTCACCAGGTAACTGTTCATCCGTTATACATACGAGCGACTGAATTGAACAGAAGGTTGAATGGATAGTATCTGGGTTGTATTCGATTATGATGTTATGCTGTGTATACAGTTATACACATAAGGTGACGGTATTCCCGTTTCACATACGAGCGACCGAAACGAACAGAAAGTTGAATGGATAGACTGAACAATCAATGTATCTGGGTGGTATCCGATTATATCGCAATACTGTATATATAGTGATACTTACCAGGTGAGGGTACTTCCGTTACACATACTAGCGACTGAATCGAACAGAAGGTTAAATGGTTAGACGAAACGATAATTGTATCTGAGTTGTATTCGATGATATCGTGATGATGTTTATATAGCAATACTCACCAGGTAACTGTTCTTCCGTTTTACATACAAGCGACCGAATCGAGCAGAAGGTTGAATTCAGTATAGATTGAACAATCATCGTATCTGGGTTGTATTCGATTATGTTTATATAGTTATACTCACCAGGTAACTGTTCTTCCATTATACATACGAGCGACTGAATTGAACAGAAGGTTGAATGGATAGTATATAGGTTGTATTCGATTATGATGTTATGCTGTGTATATAGTAATACACACTAGGAGACGGTATTCCCGTTTCACATACGAGCGACCGAAACGAAAAGAAAGTTGAATGGATAGACTGAACAATCAATGTATCTGGGTGGTATCCGATTATATCGCAATACTGTATATATAATGATACTTACCAGGTGACGATACTTCCGTTACACATACTAGCGACTGAATCGAACAGAATGTTGAATGGTTAGACGAAACGATAATTGTATCTGAGTTGTATTCGATGATATCGTGATGATGTTTATATAGCAATACTCACCAGGTAACTGTCCTTCCGTTTTACATACAAGCGACCGAATCGAGCAGAAGGTTAAATGGATAGATTGAACAATCATCGTATCTGAGTTGTATTCGATTATGTTTATATAGATATACTCACCAGGTACCTGTTCTTCCGATATACATACGAGCAACCGAATCGAACATAAGGTTGAATGGATAGATTGAACAATCATAGTATCTGAGTTGTATTCGATTATGTTTATATAGTTATACTCACCAGGTAACTGTTCTTCCGTTATACATACGAGCGACTGAATTGAACTGAAGGTTGAATGGATAGACTAAACAATGATCGTATCTGGGGTTGTATTCGATTATATCGTGATGATGTTCATATAGTTATACTCACCAGGTAACTGTTCTCCAGTTATACATAAGAGCGACTGAACTGAACAGAAGGTTGAATGGATAGACTGAACAATCATCGTATCTGGGTTGTATTCGATTATTTCGTGATGATTATTATATATTATGTCTAACCAGGTAACTGTTCTTTCGTTATACATACTAGCAACCGAATCGAACATAAGGTTGAATGGATAGATTGAACAATCATTGTATCTGGGTTGTCTCCGATTATATCGTTATGTTGTATATTTAACTACACCTACCATGTAACGGTTCTTTCGTTACACATACGAGCGTCTGAATCGAACATAAGGTTGGATGGTTAGACGGAACAGTAATTGTAACTAAGTTGTATTCGATTATATCGTGATGACGTTCATATAGAAATACTCACCAGGTTACTGTTCTTTCGTTATACATACGAGCAACCGAATCGAACAGAAGGTTGAATGGATAGTATCTGGGTTGTATTCGATTATGATGTTATGCTGTGATATAGTTATACACATAAGGTGACGGTATTCCCGTTTCACATACGAGCGACCGAAACGAACAGAAAGTTGAATGGATAGACTAAACAATCAATGTATCTGGGTGGTATCCGATTATATCGCAATACTGTTGTAACATCCACATTTTGTAAATGTTACTTTTTCTATGGAATATTGTCAATACCAAGTATTTTGCGGAACAATTTGAATTTCCATCTCAACTTTAATTGTCACCAACTTTGTTTCATATAATACTGGTAGCATTTGTTGTGATTATATTTTTCAGATTTCGTGAGGCTGCGAGTCGCTGGAAGTGGAAGACACCCTGTAGTGCCCATATTAACTTACCTTGCTTGATTTCAAGTTATTGGTTTTGAATCCATAATTATTCTGTTTGTTTACGTTGGGAATTATAGATGAACATTTGTAGGTTAACATTCATATCAAATGTCACTTTGAATGCAAAGGTATGATTTCAGTAATTCTTCTTTCTTTTCAAATTTCACTGCGAAGATTAGCGCCAAGTTCACTTTGTGTCCTTGACATTGTATTCAAGAGTATTTATATCAGTATCAGTCAAACGGAAGTGATTTCATGAATGTGAATATTATAATCTGATAATGTTTGATTTGTGCCTTGAAACAAGTGCTAATTTGACTGATTGACAAGTGAACTTTAGCATGAACTGAAGAACTGAAAGAAGGTGCTGAAATCGTTCCTTTCTGTTCCTGGCATTCAACAAGTGAACATGTGTGAGATTTCTTAAAAACGCCATTTCTGAAAATCCACGAATTTCCATCATGAACATCAGATAAATGGTAATTATTAGATTTGATATTAAATTCTCATTGTGTAGAAAATTATATTATGGAATCTGTCCATAATCCATAGTTTTGAGCTGAAAAATCTATCAAGATCAAGGGTATAGTACTACAGCGTGGTTTTTTCTGATTTTTTTTGTGCTATAGTTCTGCCAGGCTATTTTCTTGATGATTGCTTGCTATTTTCTTGATGAGTGCTTTATACTTTCTTGATAATTGCTTTCTACTTTTTTGATGATTGCTTTGTATTTTCTTGATAATTGCTTGCTATTTTGATGCAACCATTAGCCTCCATCTTGGTACCTATCAAGAGGCTAATGTGAACCTCATGTGAGGTTAATCTGCAAATTTTTGTGAAACAGTCTTCATAGTAAGTCTGTACCGGCTGATGAGTTATTTTGTTCCTGTGAGAAGAATTTCCATTATATTCAAAAGCACTGGCTGGACTAAGCATACCTAGGTTGCTGCATCCAAGGGATATTGGAAAGTTATTATGAAGTAGGTGTCTTCCAACCTACGTCTTCAAGATGGGATGCTGCTCCACCAGGGTTTCATAATTTGTTCATCACCAAATTTTACTGACAAGGTATCTTACCAATTTAATCTGGGAAATTGTTTTATTTTTGATATAATTGTCTTTAAATGTGAAATCGTATTAATATCTAATCAGAAGTATTTCTATTGTGCGAATTGAATGCATTCAATTTAAAATCAGAAATATTCAAATCTAAGGGATATCTAATGCATAATTATTCCTAGTGATAAAACACTATTTTCATTATTAATATGCATGGAAGGAATTCTATGATTTAAAAATCGTAAGTACCTAGAACATCTGAGTGTCAGTAAAAATCGAAGTTAAATTGTATTTTTATTTGTTATCCTATCCTTAGGCATTTGCAGATTCTATCTACAGAGACTGGCTTAAGAAAAGAGGTTTGTTAAACTAATTTTTGCTGTAGATGGCGTCCATTTAAGATCATCCCTGGTATAACCTTTTTTATTTTGCCACTTGCAAATATTTTTGATTGGCTATATAAGATTAAGTAAGTAATCGAACCACGACCTTCTTGCCCTGACTATATGAGCTAACCGTTCGCACAGTATAGCCAGAAAATTATTTTTCTCAACTTTAACTGCTATACAAATGGCGCCGACAACTTGTGGCCTCTGAAAATAAAATCTTTTCATTCTTATCTTATATAACAATCAAAAAGTGCCTTAAGGTTGGACAACAAATATTTCTTTTCATGTGAAGCATATTGGTGAGAATTTCAGTTGAGATTGAAATTTATTGGAATTTTCTTATTGGAGAATTTATTGATTGTGTGATTTTGTGTGTTTTGTTTACTGCTTGGTACTGAAAATATTTTTTGAGATTTTGGATAAACTAGTATTTTCAAAATGGAAGGTAAAGTTGAAGCTTTGTTTTTGTCTGAAGAAGAGATAGACTATGAACTACGTATCAGGAATGTTAAAGCTACTAGAAAGACTTTGACTTCGAAAAGAATAATCTTGAACAGACTTATCAGCACTGAAACTGTAACAGTTGAACTGAAAGATCCTGATTTTGAAACAGAATCCGAAAAACTTTTTATAGACAAAACTTTTTCAGATTTGGAATCTTTAATTCTCAGTTTCTCTGGTCCAACATCAGATCAAATGTATAAAATCATTGAATCCAGATTAACTTCTTTAACTGGTAGAGTAGGACGTTTCAAAATTCCTGAGTAACCTGAAGATTTACATTTATCTTTTACTGAATACAAGGATTATGCTGTTGCAACATGTATTGAGTTAGAAGCAAGATTATCTTTTAATGTCAAACCTGATACTAGTAGAGCTTCAACTAGCCATCCAGAACATTGCAAATCAGTTCCAGTTTATAAATGGGGATTACAGTTTGATGGGACAAGTAGTTTGAAATCTTTTTTGGAAAGGGTCACAGAGTTATCTCAAGCTAGAGGAGTTTCAGAATTAGAACTTTTTCAATCTGCTATTGATTTATTTTCTGGTCGTGCGTTAATTTGGTTTAGATCTGTCAAAAATTCAGTTTTCAACTGGAAAGATCTGATTTCTCAATTAGAAAATGCATTCTTACCATCATCTTATGATGATAAACTATTAGATGAAATCAAATCGCGTACACAAGGTAGAGATGAACCTGTTGAAATATTTGTAGCGATAATGCTCAATTTATCGAGTAGACTGAGCCAACCTCTTGACGACCAGGAAATATTGAAAATAATCAGAAGAAATTGTTTACCTAAATATACTAAACTACTTCCTTTGCAGAATATTAGTAGTATTGCGGACTTGACAAGTTTCTGTAGGAAAATTGATGAATCTAATGAACATCAGCAGAGATATACTCCACCTAAATCCATAAATTGTTTAGAGAGTGATTTGGCATATGTGGATTCAAATATTGGAAGTAATGATGGGAACTTTTCAAATAACTTCAGTCGTCCTTCTGTATCTGGAGTGAATTCCAATAATAATGATAAATCAAGGCAACCAACTTGCTTTCGTTGTCAAAAGCCAGGTCACATTGCTCGTGATTGTAGAGAGTCCCACAAATTGATTTGTTTTGGTTGTGGAAAACCTAATGTAGTAAAACCTAACTGCCTCAGGTGTAATCCAAAAAACTAGTTTCCGAGATTGATCACACTGGCCATAGATCAGTCTCAATATCTGTTGGCCAAAATTCTCGAAATTTTTTTAGTTATGGAAAAGGTAACAATTATAAAAGGAAAAACCTAGTTACAAATAATAGTAAAGATTCTAGAAAAGAGACAGTTGATGATCATGTATTGAATTCTAGTGATGTTTTGCCAGATGTTTCACCACTGTTTATTTCAAGACCTTCAGATAACAGACCCTACATTTCTATCAAACTTTATGATGAAGAGATTGTTGCACTTGTTGATAGTGGAGCTAATTTAACTTGTCTTGGTGCTCATTTCATGGATTTGTTGAGAAAATATAAAATTAAATTAAATAGAAGTCAAAGAAGATTTGTAACAACTGCAGATGGAAATGGACAGACTGTATTAGGAACTTGCCAGATTCCATTGAGCCTTGGAAATATATGCAAATTGGTAACTGTTTCAGTTATTCCTAGTTTAAAATGTGGTTTAATTCTTGGCAGTGATTTTTGCAAGATGTTTGCACTTTCCATTAATTTTCTCAATAATTCCTGGGAAATTCAAAGTGAGTTTATTTTCCATGTGAATGTTTTATCAGAAGCTCCTCAGAAAAGTGAGATAGATGTAGGTCTGTGCAAAAATTTATCTAATGAACAGTTGGGACAAACAAAAGTGATTATGGATTTGTTTTCGTCAATTTCAAGCGAGGATCGTCTTGGATTAACTGATAAAATCAAAGCTCATATAAATACTGGTGATCATTCTCCTTTTAAGAAAAGACAGTATAGATTGTCTCCATATATGATGGAACATCTTAATAGAGAACTAGATCGAATGTTAACCTTAAAAGTTGTAGAAAAATCAGAGAGTCCTTGGAACTCTCCAGTTCTCCTTGTGAAAAAGAGCTCTGGTGAATTTAGATTTTGCTTTGACAGAAGATCTTTGAATGAAATTACGAAGAAAGATTCATATCCACTTCCTCTTGTTGATGACATCTTGAATATGCTCAGTAATGCAAAATTTATTTCATCTATTGATTTAAGAAGTGCTTTTTGGCAAATACCTCTAGATGAAGAAAGTAGGGAAAAGACTGCCTTCAGTGTACCTGGTCGTGGATTATTTCACTTCCGATGCTTACCATTTGGCTTATCGAATTCCGCAGCTATCACCCAGCGTTTAATGGATAGAATTTTAGGACCAGAGTTACAACCTAAGGTATTTGTTTATTTGGATGATATAATTTGCACTAGTTCAACTTTTGAAGAGCATATTGGTCTATTGAAGGAAGTTCATAGACGTTTAGTTGATGCCAATTTAACTGTCAATTTCAAGAAATGTCAATTTTTTAGAGAGTCTTTACATTATTTGGGCTTTGTTGTTGATTCCCATGGCTTGAGAACATCTTCAAGTGAAATTAAAGCAATGGTAGAGTACCCAAGACCTAAGACTACTACCGAAATCAACGTTTTGTTGGCATGTGTTCATGGTACAGGCGTTTTATTCCTCATTTTAGTACTTTATTGAGTCCTTTGAATGATTTATTGAAGGGGAGGGGTAAAAAGCAATCAGTGCCATGGAACGATCAGGCTGAAAAAGCATTTATTGAGATAAAACAAAATTTGATTTCTGCTCCAATTTTATGTGCTCCAGATTTCTCTGTAGAATTTTGCATACAATGCGATGCTAGTGAAACTGGTTTAGGTGCGGTCTTAACGCAAGTTCAAAACAATGAAGAGAGAGTCATAGCATATGCTAGTAGAAGCCTTTCTAGGGCTGAGAGGAATTATTCAGCTACTGAACGTGAGTGCCTAGCACTAATTTTTTCTCTAGAGAAGTTCAGACCTTATGTAGATGGAGTACATTTTAAAGCCATAACTGATCATGCAAGTTTGAAATATTTAACTAAAATGGCTGGTACCTCTGGTAGACTTAGTAGATGGGCTATGAGGCTTTCTTGTTCTGACTTTGAAGTAGTATACCGTAAAGGAAAATATCATGTAACTCCTGACGCGTTAAGTAGAGCCCCTCTGGGCACAGAAATAAATTTTTTAGGCTTAACTCTTGATAATCTTGAACCATGGTATCTGAAATTGAAAAATAATGTTAGTAAAAATCCTGAAAAATATCCTCAGTGGATGATTAAAGATGGCTATCTCTTCAAACATACTTCAGGAAATATACCATTGAAAACTAACATTTCTGAATGGAAATTATTAGTTCCAGCAGATCAAAAATTGAAGATTATCCATGATTGTCATGATTTACCAACTTCAGCTCATTTAGGATATTTCAAGACTCTTAAAAAGATTGCTGAAACCTATTATTGGCCTAAAATGAGGAAAGACGTTCTGGACTATGTTCGAAGTTGTCAAGAGTGTGGTAGTCAAAAAGCCTTGAATGGAAAACGTTTTGGTTTGATGGGAAATGAGAAAAAGGTTAGTTTTCCTTTTCAATTTGTGAGTACTGATGTAATGGGCCCTTTTCCTAGAAGTACCAAGGGTAACAAATTCCTTATTGTGGCTTCAGACTATTTTACAAAATTTGTAATTTTGAAACCTGTTAGAAATGCGACAGCTCCATCTATTGTCTCATTTTTGAAAGATGTATTCTTGACTTATGGTGTTCCTCAAGTTCTGGCTTTAGATAATGCTCCAGCGCATACTGGAAAACTTTTTGATCAATTTGTCAACAATTTCAAAATTCCAAAAATTTATTTCAATTGCCGATACCATCCTCAGGTTAATCAAACGGAGAGAGTTAATCGTACAATAGGAACTGCCATTAGAAGTTTTATTAAAGACTCTCATAAGAAATGGGATAATGAAATCTTAGAAATCCAGCATGCCTTGAATTCAGCTACCCATGAAGTTACTGGGTTTATTCCAAATTTTTTGAATTTTGGGAGAATAACTCCTGCATCTGGAGATTATTATGGGGATAATTTTGATTTTGAATTAAATAACAATGAGGAAGCCAGGAAAATATATTCTGAAGAAGTCGAAAAATTGCCACCACTTTATAAAAAAGTTAAAGAAAGATTAACAGCTTCTTATAATAAAAACGCCCAGTATTACAATCTGAGGAGACGAGAACATATTTTTAAAGTAGGTGAATTAGTCTGGAGGCGCAATATGGTTTTGTCTGACGCTGCTAGGGATTTTTCTGCCAAATTGGCACAGCGTCACATTTTGAGTAAAATTAAGGAAGTGATATCAAAAGTGGCATATGAGTTGAGTAACCTTGATGGTACAGCTGCTGGTACGTGGCATGTTTCAAAACTCAAGCCATATTTTGGTACAGACATTAATGACGAGCAGTAGCTCATGGAAGTTAATTGATGACTTAAATAGCCATTCAGGTTTGTAATGTTGTATTATACAATATAAAGAATGAGCTGAAGTATAGTAAGTCATTGGACATTTGTTTGGAGAATAATTTCAATTCGATTGAATTTTCAACATCTAGAGTATGTCGGTTTTGAACCGTCATTTTGTGGATTCAGGTCATTGAAAACATTTCAGGAAAAGTTTTTTAACTTGCAGTTTTCAATCCTGAGTATTTTTTTTGAAGTTCCGGAAGTAAAAAAAAAACCTAGGTAAACTTGAAAAGTTTTTTTGAAGTAGGATGTACATCTTCATGTTTTTTTTTTGAGTATGGTTTGACATCTCCACCCTGTAGATATATTTTGATATATCTTCAACTTGTAAATATTTTCTATAGTTTTAGGGATCAGTAAATGGAACCTGGATGTACACCAGGGTTCATGTACTTTTGCATTTTTGTAAATATTTTTTATGGTTTTAGGTATTCAATTAGGTATTAACCTAATTACTTGGGGTAGAAGTTGGCTATCCCTAGCATTGTGCTAAAAGCAACTTGGACTCGACACGGTTCCCAACTAGTGGTAGTTAGTACTCATGGGACGCTGTGAGATACTAACTCAAGACCACGTAATAAACATCTATGATTACTGCTTGCAGTTATTTTTGTGTCAAACCCTTTTCTGATGTGTATTTGTTTCAGGCGGTTTCTGTGTTCTAGGTTTTGCTTCACCTGTGAAATGATTTGAATATGTGAATGAAATGTCACATTAGCTTTCACAGTTGTTGTCATGGCCATATCCTTAAGACGGATAACATGCAGTTCGATGTTGATTTTTGTACTTGAGTGTACACTTTTGTTGAGTTTTCGGATCTAATTGAAACAAATTATGGCCTAGAAATATGCACTTACCTGAGGTAAATTGACAATCTTTATAGTGTCCCACCACTGGACATATGGAAATCACATCATTTTCCAAGGTAGGATTTATCCTACAATTTTTGATCAAGATTGATCAATGAGTCTTTTTTTTGAACTCTGTTGAACTTCTTCAAAGTTCACAAAGGTTTTACCTTTGTTGGGAGTTGCGTTTCCCGTATATATTTTTTTTTTGTCTGTAGGTAGCTGTGACCGGCACTGGTGCAGGCTGGTTTCAGAGTGGCTTCCTTCAATGGAAAGAATATATAGCCTGTATAGTCGTTCATAAGGGGGGTAAAGGGTGGACCGTCAGAATGTGCCTGAGGGCTGCTGACAACAGTGCTATTCTTTACTACTACGCTCTATGTGGCCGCTACTTATTTGTCGCTCTGAAAGATAGTCTGCAGAGTCTAGTATACAGAGTACTCCCGAATATTTCTTCTGGATTTTATTGTACCGAGCTTCACTCGTTTCAGGTTGGTGGTCCTTCTATCACTGCAGTTGATCGGTGGACAACTGGGTAAAACAAAATTTGTTTAAACTCTTTTCTTTTTTGTTTCCACCTTGGAGTTGTTTGTTGATATGCCTGCATAATGCTTTAGGTAGGGTTATCATTCGTCTGGAGTGCGACTTGGAGGCGTGGTGTTTATCAGGATTTTCGATGGTGCAGCATTAACATCTAGCAGCAAGAAGATTATACCTGATCTAAGTAGCATTGCAAACGGTGATGCAATGCCGGGTACGATGTGGACATGTCACCGAAGGCTCTGAATACAATTTTGATGTTTGGAAATAGGCATTTGTCTCAGGGAGTACCGTGCACGATTTGCGCTATGGTCCATTATCACTATTGTAATTTTTGTTTTTCAAAAAATTTAAATAGCTTCGAATTTAAATTTTCTTTAGCAAGGGGGGTGGTGTAACATCCACATTTTGTAAATGTTACTTTTTCTATGGAATATTGTCAATACCAAGAATTTTGCGGAACAATTTGAATTTCCATCTCAACTTTAATTGTCACCAACTTTGTTTCATATAATACTGGTAGCATTTGTTGTGATTATATTTTTCAGATTTCGTGAGGCTGCGAGTCGCTGGAAGTGGAAGACACCCTGTAGTGCCCATATTAACTTACCTTGCTTGATTTCAAGTTATTGGTTTTGAATCCATAATTATTCTGTTTGTTTACGTTGGGAATTATAGATGAACATTTGTAGGTTAACATTCATATCAAATGTCACTTTGAATGCAAAGGTATGATTTCAGTAATTCTTCTTTCTTTTCAAATTTCACTGCGAAGATTAGCGCCAAGTTCACTTTGTGTCCTTGACATTGTATTCAAGAGTATTTATATCAGTATCAGTCAAACGGAAGTGATTTCATGAATGTGAATATTATAATCTGATAATGTTTGATTTGTGCCTTGAAACAAGTGCTAATTTGACTGATTGACAAGTGAACTTTAGCATGAACTGAAGAACTGAAAGAAGGTGCTGAAATCGTTCCTTTCTGTTCCTGGCATTCAACAAGTGAACATGTGTGAGATTTCTTAAAAACGCCATTTCTGAAAATCCACGAATTTCCATCATGAACATCAGATAAATGGTAATTATTAGATTTGATATTAAATTCTCATTGTGTAGAAAATTATATTATGGAATCTGTCCATAATCCATAGTTTTGAGCTGAAAAATCTATCAAGATCAAGGGTATAGTACTACAGCGTGGTTTTTTCTGATTTTTTTTGTGCTATAGTTCTGCCAGGCTATTTTCTTGATGATTGCTTGCTATTTTCTTGATGAGTGCTTTATACTTTCTTGATAATTGCTTTCTACTTTTTTGATGATTGCTTTGTATTTTCTTGATGATTGCTTGCTATTTTCTTGATGAGTGCTTTATACTTTCTTGATAATTGCTTTCTACTTTTTTGATGATTGCTTTGTATTTTCTTGATAATTGCTTGCTATTTTGATGCAACCATTAGCCTCCATCTTGGTACCTATCAAGAGGCTAATGTGAACCTCATGTGAGGTTAATCTGCAAATTTTTGTGAAACAGTCTTCATAGTAAGTCTGTACCGGCTGATAAGTTATTTTGTTCCTGTGAGAAGAATTTCCATTATATTCAAAAGCACTGGCTGGACTAAGCATACCTAGGTTGCTGCATCCAAGGGCTCGTAGTCTCAGAAATCTGAGATGGATGTCACTCCCATTTCCACTAATGGAGCTGGATATTGGAAAGTTATTATGAAGTAGGTGTCTTCCAACCTACGTCTTCAAGATGGGATGCTGCTCCACCAGGGTTTCATAATTTGTTCATCACCAAATTTTACTGACAAGGTATCTTACCAATTTAATCTGGAAAATTGTTTTATTTTTGATATAATTATCTTTAAATGTGAAATCGTATTAATATCTAATCAGAAGTATTTCTATTGTGCGAATTGAATGCATTCAATTTAAAATCAGAAATATTCAAATCCAAGGGATATCTAATGCATAATTATTCCTAGTGATAAAACACTATTTTCATTATTTATATGCATGGAAGGAATTCTATGATTTAAAAATCGTAAGTACCTAGAACATCTGAGTGTCAGTAAAAATCGAAGTTAAATTGTATTTTTATTTGTTATCCTATCCTTAGGCATTTGCAGATTCTATCTACAGAGACTGGCTTAAGAAAAGAGGTTTGTTAAACTAATTTTTGCTGTAGATGGCGTCCATTTAAGATCATCCCTGGTATAACCTTTTTTCTTTTGCCACTTGCAAATATTTTTGATTGGCTATATAAGATTAAGTAAGTAATCGAACCACGACCTTTTTGCCCTGACTATATGAGCTAACCGTTCGCACAGTATAGCCAGAAAATTATTTTTCTCAACTTTAACTGCTATACTGTATATATAGTGATACTAACCAGGTGACGGTACTTCTGTTACACATACTAGCGACTGAATCGAACAGAAGGTTGAATGGTTAGACGAAATGATAATTGTATCTGAGTTGTATTCGATGATATCGTGATGATGTTTATATAGCAATACTCACCAGGTAACTGTTCTTCCGTTTCACATACAAGCGACCGAATCGAGCAGAAGGTTGAATTCAGTATAGATTGAACAATCATCGTATCTGGGTTGTATTCGATTATGTTTATATAGTTATACTCACCAGGTAACTGTTCTTCCGTTATACATACGAGCGACTGAATTGAACAGAAGGTTGAATGGATAGTATATGGGTTGTATTCGATTAGGATGTTATGCTGTGTATATAGTTATACACACTAGGAGACGGTATTCCCGTTCTACATACGAGCGACCGAAACGAAAAGAAAGTTGAATGGATAGACTGAACAATCAATGTATCTGGGTGGTATCCGATTATATCGCAATACTGTATATATAGTGATACTTACCAGGTGACGATACTTCCGTTACACATAATAGCGACTGAATCGAACAGAATGTTGAATGGTTAGACGAAACGATAATTGTATCTGAGTTGTATTCGATGATATCGTGATGATGTTAATATAGCAATACTCACCAGGTAACTGTCCTTCCGTTTCACATACAAGCGACCGAATCGAGCAGAAGGTTAAATGGATAGATTGAACAATCATCGTATCTGAGTTGTGTAACGAAATTTCTCACGTCTTTAAATTTCGTTCCTTTTTAATGATATCTTTCATTTCCCTCGTATATTGTGGTTTCACAAATTCAATTAGTGCTTTTTGATTGGTTGATTAGTTGATCGTTGACAGGTAAGTATATCAAATGGGTATTTCGCTTTGCACATTGTTGTCGCTTGACCACTATTTCGGTTATTGCGATTTTGTTTTCTTTTCTTTCAACTAATTCGACCACTTTCTGCTTTCTTCGCACAAATGGAGTATTTAAATATCACGATGAGATATCTAAGAGGTATCGAATACAACCCAGATATGATGATTGATCAATCTATACTGAATTCAACCTTCTGCTCGATTCGGTCGCTTGCATGTAAAATGGAAGAACAGTTACCTGGTGAGTATTGCTATATGAACATCATCACGATATCATCGAATACAACTCAGATACAATTATCGTTTCGTCTAACCATTTAACCTTCTGTTCGATTCAGTCGCTAGTATGTGTAACGGAAGTACCGTCACCTGGTAAGTATCACTATATATACAGTATTGCGATATAATCGGATACCACCCAGATACATTGATTGTTCAGTCTATCCATTCAACCTTCTGTTCGATTCGGTTGCTCGTATGTATAACGAAAGAACAGTAACCTGGTGAGTATTTCTATATGAACGTCATCACGATATAATCGAATACAACTTAGTTACAATTATCGTTCCGTCTAACCATCCAACCTTATGTTCGATTCAGACGCTCGTATGTGTAACGAAAGAACCGTTACATGGTAGGTGTAGTTAAATATACAACATAACGATATAATCGGAGACAACCCAGATACAATGATTGTTCAATCTATCCATTCAACCTTATGTTCGATTTGGTTGCTAGTATGTATAACGAAAGAACAGTTACCTGGTAGGACATAATATATAATAATCATCACGAAATAATCGAATACAACCCAGATACGATGATTTTTCAGTCTATCCATTCAACCTTCTGTTCAGTTCAGTCGCTCTTATGTATAACTGGAGAACAGTTACCTGGTGAGTATAACTATATGAACATCATCACGATATAATCGAATACAACCCCAGATACGATCATTGTTTAGTCTATCCATTCAACCTTCAGTTCAATTCAGTCGCTCGTATGTATAACGGAAGAACAGTTACCTGGTGAGTATAACTATATAAACATAATCGAATACAACTCAGATACGATGATTGTTCAATCTATCCATTCAACCTTATGTTCGATTCGGTTGCTCGTATGTATATCGGAAGAACAGGTACCTGGTGAGTATATCTATATAAACATAATCGAACACAACTCAGATACGATGATTGTTCATCCATCCATTTAACCTTCTGCTCGATTCGGTCGCTTGTATGTAAAACGGAAGGACAGTTACCTGGTGAGTATTGCTATATAAACATCATCACGATATCATCGAATACAACTCAGATACAATTATCGTTTCGTCTAACCATTCAAA
The DNA here is from genome assembly GCA_029955515.1 of Chrysomela aeneicollis. Taxonomy (NCBI): domain Eukaryota; kingdom Metazoa; phylum Arthropoda; class Insecta; order Coleoptera; family Chrysomelidae; genus Chrysomela; species Chrysomela aeneicollis. The sequence continues at coordinate 18,803,901 of JARUHQ010000006.1, forward strand.
ATTCTGTTCGATTCAGTCGCTAGTATGTGTAACGGGAGTATCGTCACCTGGTAAGTATCACTATATATACAGTATTGCGATATAATCGGATACCACCCAGATACATTGATTGTTCAGTCTATCCATTCAACTTTCTGTTCGTTTCGGTCGCTCGTATGTGAAACGGGAATACCGTCACCTTATGTGTATAACTATATACACAGCATTACATCATAATCGAATACAACCCAGATACTATCCATTCAACCTTCTGTTCGATTCGGTTGCTCGTATGTATAACGAAAGAACAGTAACCTGGTGAGTATTTCTATATGAACGTCATCACGATATAATCGAATACAACTTAGTTACAATTATCGTTCCGTCTAACCATCCAACCTTATGTTCGATTCAGACGCTTGTATGTGTAACGAAAGAACCGTTACATGGTAGGTGTAGTTAAATATACAACATAACGATATAATCGGAGACAACCCAGATACAATGATTGTTCAATCTATCCATTCAACCTTATGTTCGATTCGGTTGCTAGTATGTATAACGAAAGAACAGTTACCTGGTAAGACATAATATATAATAATCATCACGAAATAATCGAATACAACCCAGATACGATGATTGTTCAGTCTATCCATTCAACCTTCTGTTCAGTTCAGTCGCTCTTATGTATAACTGGAAAACAGTTACCTGGTGAGTATAACTATATTATGAACATCATCACGATATAATCGAATACAACCCCAGATACGATCATTGTTTAGTCTATCCATTCAACCTTCAGTTCAATTCAGTCGCTCGTATGTATAACGGAAGAACAGTTACCTGGTGAGTATAACTATATGAACATAATCGAATACAACTCAGATACGATGATTGTTCAATCTATCCATTCAAACTTATGTTCGATTCGGTTGCTCGTATGTATATCGGAAGAACAGGTTCCTGGTGAGTATATCTATATAAAGATAATCGAACACAACTCAGATACGATGATTGTTCAATCTATCCATTTAACCTTCTGCTCGATTCGGTCGCTTGTATGTAAAACGGAAGGACAGAACATCATCACGATATCATCGAATACAACTCAGATACAATTATCGTTTCGTCTAACCATTTAACCTTCTGTTCGATTCAGTCGCTAGTATGTGTAACGGAAGAACCGTCACCTGGTAAGTATCACTATATATACAGTATTGCGATATAATCGGATACCACCCAGATACATTGATTGTTCAGTCTATCCATTCAACTTTCTGTTCGTTTCGGTCGCTCGTATATGAAACGGGAATATTGTCACCTTATGTGTATAACTATATACACAGCTATACATCATAATCGAATACAACCCAGATACTATCCATTCAACCTTCTGTTCGATTCGGTTGCTCGTATGTATAACGAAAGAACAGTAACCTGGTGAGTATTGCTATATAAACATCATCACGATATCATCGAATACAACTCAGATACAATTATCGTTTCGTCTAACCATTCAACATTCTGTTCGATTCAGTCGCTAGTATGTGTAACGGAAGTATCGTCACCTGGTAAATATCACTATATATACAGTATTGCGATATAATCGGATACCACCCAGATACATTGATTGTTCAGTCTATCCATTCAACTTTCTTTTTGTTTCGGTCGCTCGTATGTAAAACGGGAATACCGTCTCCTAGTGTGTATAACTATATACACAGCATAGCATCATAATCGAATACAACCCATATACTATCCATTCAACCTTCTGTTCAATTTAGTCGCTCGTATGTATAACGGAAGAACAGTTACCTGGTGAGTATAACTATATAAACATAATCGAATACAACCCAGATACGATGATTGTTCAATCTATACTGAATTCAACCTTCTGCTCGATTCGGTCGCTTGTATGTAAAACGGAAGAACAGTTACCTGGTGAGTATTGCTATATAAACATCATCACGATATCATCGAATACAACTCAGATACAATTATCGTTTCGTCTAACCATTTAAACTTCTGTTCGATTCAGTCGCTAGTATGTGTAACGGAAGTACCGTCACCTGGTAAGTATCACTATATATACAGTATTGCGATATAATCGGATACCACCCAGATACATTGATTGTTCAGTCTATCCATTCAACTTTCTGTTCGTTTCGGTCGCTCGTATGTGAAACGGGAATACCGTCACCTTATGTGTATAACTATATACACAGCATAACATCATAATCGAATACAACCCAGATACTATCCATTCAACCTTCTGTTCGATTCGGTTGCTCGTATGTATAACGAAAGAACAGTAACCTGGTGAGTATTTCTATATGAACGTCATCACGATATAATCGAATACAACTTAGTTACAATTATCGTTCCGTCTAACCATCCAACCTTATGTTCGATTCAGACGCTCGTATGTGTAACGAAAGAACCGTTACATGGTTGTTGTAGTTAAATATACGACATAACGATATAATCGGAGACAACCCAGATACAATGATTGTTCAATCTATCCATTCAACCTTATGTTCGATTCGGTTGCTAGTATGTATAACGAAAGAACACTTACCTGGTTAGACATAATATATAATAATCATCACGAAATAATCGAATACAACCCAGATACGATGATTGTTCAGTCTATCCATTCAACCTTCTGTTCAGTTCAGTCGCTCTTATGTATAACTGGAGAACAGTTACCTGGTGAGTATAACTATATGAACATCATCACGATATAATCGAATACAACCCCAGATACGATCATTGTGTAGTCTATCCATTCAACCTTCAGTTCAATTCAGTCGCTCGTATGTATAACGGAAGAACAGTTACCTGGTGAGTATAACTATATAAACATAATCGAATACAACTCAGATACGATGATTGTTCAATCTATCCATTCAACCTTATGTTCGATTCGATTGCTCGTATGTATATCGGAAGAACAGGTACCTGGTGAGTATATCTATATAAACATAATCGAATACAACTCAGATACGATGATTGTTCAATCTATCCATTTAACCTTCTGCTCGATTCGGTCGCTTGTATGTAAAACGGAAGAACAGTTACCTGGTGAGTATTGCTATATAAACATCATCACGATATCATCGAATACAACTCAGATACAATTATCGTTTCGTCTAACTATTTAACCTTCTTCTCGATTCAGTCGCCAGTATGTGTAACGGAAGTACCGTCACCTGGTAAGTATCACTATATATACAGTATTGCGATATAATCGGATACCACCCAGATACATTGATTGTTCAGTCTATCCATTCAACTTTCTGTTCGTTTCGGTCGCTCATATGTGAAACGGGAATACCGTCACCTTATGTGTTTAACTATATACACAGCATAACATCATAATCGAATACAACCCAGATACTATCCATTCAACCTTCTGTTCGATTCGGTTGCTCGTATGTATAACGAAAAAACAGTAACCTGGTGAGTATTTCTATATGAACGTCATCACGATATAATCGAATACAACATAGTTACAATTATCGTTCCGTCTAACCATCCAACCTTATGTTCGATTCAGACGCTCGTATGTGTAACGAAAGAACCGATACATGGTAGGTGTAGTTAAATATACAACATAACGATATAATCGGAGACAACCCAGATACAATGATTGTTCAATCTATCCATTCAACCTTATGTTCGATTCGGTTGCTAGTATGTATAACGAAAGAACAGTTACCTGGTTAGACATAATATATAATAATCATCACGAAATAATCGAATACAACCCAGATACGATGATTGTTCAGTCTATCCATTCAACCTTCTGTTCAGTTCAGTCGCTCTTATGTATAACTGGAGAACAGTTACCTGGTGAGTATAACTATATGAACATCATCACGATATAATCGAATACAACCCCAGATACGATAATTGTTTAGTCTATCCATTCAACCTTCAGTTCAATTCAGTCGCTCGTATGTATAACGGAAGAACAGTTACCTGGTGAGTATAACTATATAAACATAATCGAATACAACTCAGATACGATGATTGTTCAATCTATCCATTCAACCTTATGTTCGATTCGGTTGCTCGTATGTATATCGGAAGAACAGGTACCTGGTGAGTATATCTATATAAACATAATCGAATACAACTCAGATACGATGATTGTTCAATCTATCCATTTAACCTTCTGCTCGATTCGGTCGCTTGTATGTAAAACGGAAGTTACCTGGTGAGTATTGCTATATAAACATCATCACGATATCATCGAATACAACTCAGATACAATTATCGTTTCGTCTAACCATTTAACCTTCTGTTCGATTCAGTCGCTAGTATGTGTAACGGAAGTACCGTCACCTGGTAAGTATCACTATATATACAGTATTGCGATATAATCAGATACCACCCAGATACATTGATTATTCAGTCTATCCATTCAACTTTCTGTTCGTTTCGGTCGCTCGTATGTGAAACGGGAATACCGTCACCTTATGTGTATAACTATATGATTATGATGTTATGCTGTGTATATAGTTATACACATAAGGTGACGGTATTCCCGTTTCACATACGAGCGACCGAAACGAACAGAAAGTTGAATGGATAGAGAACAATCAATGTATCTGGGTGGTATCCGATTATATCGCAATACTGTATATATATAGTGATACTTACCAGGTGACGGTACTTCCGTTACACATACTAGCGACTGAATCGAACAGAAGGTTAAATGGTTAGACGAAACGATAATTGTATCTGAGTTGTATTCGATAATATCGTGATGATGTTTATATAGCAATACTCACCAGGAAACTGTTCTTCCGTTTTACATACAAGCGACCGAATCGAGCAGAAGGTTGAATTCAGTATAGATTGAACAATCATCGTATCTGGGTTGTATTCGATTATGTTTATATAGTTATACTCACCAGGTAACTGTTCTTTCGTTATACATACGAGCGACTGAAATGAACAGAAGGTTGAATGGATATTATATGGGTTGTATTCGATTATGATGTTATGCTGTGTATATAGTTATACACACTAGGAGACGGTATTCCCGTTTTACATACGAGCGACCGAAACGAAAAGAAAGTTGAATGGATAGACTGAACAATCAATGTATCTGGGTGGTATCCGATTATATCGCAATACTGTATATATAATGATACTTACCAGGTGACGATACTTCCGTTACACATACTAGCGACTGAATCGAACAGAATGTTGAATGGTTAGACGAAACGATAATTGTATCTGAGTTGTATTCGATGATATCGTGATGATGTTTATATAGCAATACTCACCAGGTAACTGTTCTTCCGTTTTACATACAAGCGACCGAATCGAGCAGAAGGTTGAATTCAGAATAGATTGAACAATCATCGTATCTGAGTTGTATTCGATTATGTTAATATAGTTATACTCACCAGGTAACTGTCCTTCCGTTTTACATACAAGCGACCGAATCGAGCAGAAGGTTAAATGGATAGATTGAACAATCATCGTATCTGAGTTGTATTCGATTATGTTTATATAGATATACTCACCAGGTACCTGTTCTTCCGATATACATACGAGCAACCGAATCGAACATAAGGTTGAATGGATAGATTGAACAATCATCGTATCTGAGTTGTATTCGATTATGTTTATATGATTATACTCACCAGGTAACTGTTCTTCCGTTATACATACGAGCGACTGAATTGAACTGAAGGTTGAATGGATAGACTAAACAATGATCGTATCTGGGGTTGTATTCGATTATATCGTGATGATGTTCATATAGTTATACTCACCAGGTAACTGTTCTCCAGTTATACATAAGAGCGACTGAACTGAACAGAAGGTTGAATGGATAGACTGAACAATCATCGTATCTGGGTTGTATTCGATTATTTCGTGATGATTATTATATATTATGTCTAACCAGGTAACTGTTCTTTCGTTATACATACTAGCAACCGAATCGAACATAAGGTTGAATGGATAGATTGAACAATCATTGTATCTGGGTTGTCTCCGATTATATCGTTATGTTGTATATTTAACTACACCTACCATGTAACGGTCCTTTCGTTACACATACGAGCGTCTGAATCGAACATAAGGTTGGATGGTTAGACGGAACGATAATTGTAACTAAGTTGTATTCGATTATATCGTGATGACGTTTATATAGAAATACTCACCAGGTTACTGTTCTTTCGTTATACATACGAGCAACCGAATCGAACAGAAGGTTGAATGAATAGTATCTGGGTTGTATTCGATTATGATGTTATGCTGTGTATATAGTTATACACATAAGGTGACGGTATTCCCGTTTCACATACGAGCTACCGAAACGAACAGAAAGTTGAATGGATAGACTGAACAATCAATGTATCTGGGTGGTATCCGATTATATCGCAATACTGTATATATAGTGATATTTACCAGGTGACGATACTTCCGTTACACATACTAGCGACTGAATCGAACAGAATGTTGAATGGTTAGACGAAACGATAATTGTATCTGAGTTGTATTCGATGATATCGTGATGATGTTTATATAGCAATACTCACCAGGTACCTGTCCTTCCGTTTTACATACAAGCGACCGAATCGAGCAGAAGGTTAAATGAATAGATTGAACAATCATCGTATCTGAGTTGTATTCGATTACGTTTACATAGATATACTCACCAGGTACCTGTTCTTCCTATATACATACGAGCAACCGAATCGAACATAAGGTTGAATGGATAGATTGAACAATCATCGTATCTGAGTTGTATTCGATTATGTTTATATAGTTATACTCACCAGGTAACTGTTCTTCCGTTATACATACGAGCAACTGAATTGAACTGAAGGTTGAATGAATAGACTAAACAATGATCGTATCTGGGGTTGTATTCGATTATATCGTGATGATGTTCATATAGTTATACTCACCAGGTAACTGTTCTCCAGTTATATATAAGAGCGACTGAACTGAACAGAAGGTTGAATGGATAGACTGAACAATCAGTTGTATATTTAACTACACCTACCATGTAACGGTTCTTTCGTTACACATACGAGCGTCTGAATCGAACATAAGGTTGGATGGTTAGACGGAACAGTAATTGTAACTAAGTTGTATTCGATTATATCGTGATGACGTTCATATAGAAATACTCACCAGGTTACTGTTCTTTCGTTATACATACGAGCAACCGAATCGAACAGAAGGTTGAATGGATAGTATCTGGGTTGTATTCGATTATGATGTTATGCTGTGATATAGTTATACACATAAGGTGACGGTATTCCCGTTTCACATACGAGCGACCGAAACGAACAGAAAGTTGAATGGATAGACTAAACAATCAATGTATCTGGGTGGTATCCGATTATATCGCAATACTGTTGTAACATCCACATTTTGTAAATGTTACTTTTTCTATGGAATATTGTCAATACCAAGTATTTTGCGGAACAATTTGAATTTCCATCTCAACTTTAATTGTCACCAACTTTGTTTCATATAATACTGGTAGCATTTGTTGTGATTATATTTTTCAGATTTCGTGAGGCTGCGAGTCGCTGGAAGTGGAAGACACCCTGTAGTGCCCATATTAACTTACCTTGCTTGATTTCAAGTTATTGGTTTTGAATCCATAATTATTCTGTTTGTTTACGTTGGGAATTATAGATGAACATTTGTAGGTTAACATTCATATCAAATGTCACTTTGAATGCAAAGGTATGATTTCAGTAATTCTTCTTTCTTTTCAAATTTCACTGCGAAGATTAGCGCCAAGTTCACTTTGTGTCCTTGACATTGTATTCAAGAGTATTTATATCAGTATCAGTCAAACGGAAGTGATTTCATGAATGTGAATATTATAATCTGATAATGTTTGATTTGTGCCTTGAAACAAGTGCTAATTTGACTGATTGACAAGTGAACTTTAGCATGAACTGAAGAACTGAAAGAAGGTGCTGAAATCGTTCCTTTCTGTTCCTGGCATTCAACAAGTGAACATGTGTGAGATTTCTTAAAAACGCCATTTCTGAAAATCCACGAATTTCCATCATGAACATCAGATAAATGGTAATTATTAGATTTGATATTAAATTCTCATTGTGTAGAAAATTATATTATGGAATCTGTCCATAATCCATAGTTTTGAGCTGAAAAATCTATCAAGATCAAGGGTATAGTACTACAGCGTGGTTTTTTCTGATTTTTTTTGTGCTATAGTTCTGCCAGGCTATTTTCTTGATGATTGCTTGCTATTTTCTTGATGAGTGCTTTATACTTTCTTGATAATTGCTTTCTACTTTTTTGATGATTGCTTTGTATTTTCTTGATAATTGCTTGCTATTTTGATGCAACCATTAGCCTCCATCTTGGTACCTATCAAGAGGCTAATGTGAACCTCATGTGAGGTTAATCTGCAAATTTTTGTGAAACAGTCTTCATAGTAAGTCTGTACCGGCTGATAAGTTATTTTGTTCCTGTGAGAAGAATTTCCATTATATTCAAAAGCACTGGCTGGACTAAGCATACCTAGGTTGCTGCATCCAAGGGATATTGGAAAGTTATTATGAAGTAGGTGTCTTCCAACCTACGTCTTCAAGATGGGATGCTGCTCCACCAGGGTTTCATAATTTGTTCATCACCAAATTTTACTGACAAGGTATCTTACCAATTTAATCTGGGAAATTGTTTTATTTTTGATATAATTGTCTTTAAATGTGAAATCGTATTAATATCTAATCAGAAGTATTTCTATTGTGCGAATTGAATGCATTCAATTTAAAATCAGAAATATTCAAATCTAAGGGATATCTAATGCATAATTATTCCTAGTGATAAAACACTATTTTCATTATTAATATGCATGGAAGGAATTCTATGATTTAAAAATCGTAAGTACCTAGAACATCTGAGTGTCAGTAAAAATCGAAGTTAAATTGTATTTTTATTTGTTATCCTATCCTTAGGCATTTGCAGATTCTATCTACAGAGACTGGCTTAAGAAAAGAGGTTTGTTAAACTAATTTTTGCTGTAGATGGCGTCCATTTAAGATCATCCCTGGTATAACCTTTTTTATTTTGCCACTTGCAAATATTTTTGATTGGCTATATAAGATTAAGTAAGTAATCGAACCACGACCTTCTTGCCCTGACTATATGAGCTAACCGTTCGCACAGTATAGCCAGAAAATTATTTTTCTCAACTTTAACTGCTATACAAATGGCGCCGACAACTTGTGGCCTCTGAAAATAAAATCTTTTCATTCTTATCTTATATAACAATCAAAAAGTGCCTTAAGGTTGGACAACAAATATTTCTTTTCATGTGAAGCATATTGGTGAGAATTTCAGTTGAGATTGAAATTTATTGGAATTTTCTTATTGGAGAATTTATTGATTGTGTGATTTTGTGTGTTTTGTTTACTGCTTGGTACTGAAAATATTTTTTGAGATTTTGGATAAACTAGTATTTTCAAAATGGAAGGTAAAGTTGAAGCTTTGTTTTTGTCTGAAGAAGAGATAGACTATGAACTACGTATCAGGAATGTTAAAGCTACTAGAAAGACTTTGACTTCGAAAAGAATAATCTTGAACAGACTTATCAGCACTGAAACTGTAACAGTTGAACTGAAAGATCCTGATTTTGAAACAGAATCCGAAAAACTTTTTATAGACAAAACTTTTTCAGATTTGGAATCTTTAATTCTCAGTTTCTCTGGTCCAACATCAGATCAAATGTATAAAATCATTGAATCCAGATTAACTTCTTTAACTGGTAGAGTAGGACGTTTCAAAATTCCTGAGTAACCTGAAGATTTACATTTATCTTTTACTGAATACAAGGATTATGCTGTTGCAACATGTATTGAGTTAGAAGCAAGATTATCTTTTAATGTCAAACCTGATACTAGTAGAGCTTCAACTAGCCATCCAGAACATTGCAAATCAGTTCCAGTTTATAAATGGGGATTACAGTTTGATGGGACAAGTAGTTTGAAATCTTTTTTGGAAAGGGTCACAGAGTTATCTCAAGCTAGAGGAGTTTCAGAATTAGAACTTTTTCAATCTGCTATTGATTTATTTTCTGGTCGTGCGTTAATTTGGTTTAGATCTGTCAAAAATTCAGTTTTCAACTGGAAAGATCTGATTTCTCAATTAGAAAATGCATTCTTACCATCATCTTATGATGATAAACTATTAGATGAAATCAAATCGCGTACACAAGGTAGAGATGAACCTGTTGAAATATTTGTAGCGATAATGCTCAATTTATCGAGTAGACTGAGCCAACCTCTTGACGACCAGGAAATATTGAAAATAATCAGAAGAAATTGTTTACCTAAATATACTAAACTACTTCCTTTGCAGAATATTAGTAGTATTGCGGACTTGACAAGTTTCTGTAGGAAAATTGATGAATCTAATGAACATCAGCAGAGATATACTCCACCTAAATCCATAAATTGTTTAGAGAGTGATTTGGCATATGTGGATTCAAATATTGGAAGTAATGATGGGAACCATAAAAGTAAAAAGAACTTTTCAAATAACTTCAGTCGTCCTTCTGTATCTGGAGTGAATTCCAATAATAATGATAAATCAAGGCAACCAACTTGCTTTCGTTGTCAAAAGCCAGGTCACATTGCTCGTGATTGTAGAGAGTCCCACAAATTGATTTGTTTTGGTTGTGGAAAACCTAATGTAGTAAAACCTAACTGCCTCAGGTGTAATCCAAAAAACTAGTTTCCGAGATTGATCACACTGGCCATAGATCAGTCTCAATATCTGTTGGCCAAAATTCTCGAAATTTTTTTAGTTATGGAAAAGGTAACAATTATAAAAGGAAAAACCTAGTTACAAATAATAGTAAAGATTCTAGAAAAGAGACAGTTGATGATCATGTATTGAATTCTAGTGATGTTTTGCCAGATGTTTCACCACTGTTTATTTCAAGACCTTCAGATAACAGACCCTACATTTCTATCAAACTTTATGATGAAGAGATTGTTGCACTTGTTGATAGTGGAGCTAATTTAACTTGTCTTGGTGCTCATTTCATGGATTTGTTGAGAAAATATAAAATTAAATTAAATAGAAGTCAAAGAAGATTTGTAACAACTGCAGATGGAAATGGACAGACTGTATTAGGAACTTGCCAGATTCCATTGAGCCTTGGAAATATATGCAAATTGGTAACTGTTTCAGTTATTCCTAGTTTAAAATGTGGTTTAATTCTTGGCAGTGATTTTTGCAAGATGTTTGCACTTTCCATTAATTTTCTCAATAATTCCTGGGAAATTCAAAGTGAGTTTATTTTCCATGTGAATGTTTTATCAGAAGCTCCTCAGAAAAGTGAGATAGATGTAGGTCTGTGCAAAAATTTATCTAATGAACAGTTGGGACAAACAAAAGTGATTATGGATTTGTTTTCGTCAATTTCAAGCGAGGATCGTCTTGGATTAACTGATAAAATCAAAGCTCATATAAATACTGGTGATCATTCTCCTTTTAAGAAAAGACAGTATAGATTGTCTCCATATATGATGGAACATCTTAATAGAGAACTAGATCGAATGTTAACCTTAAAAGTTGTAGAAAAATCAGAGAGTCCTTGGAACTCTCCAGTTCTCCTTGTGAAAAAGAGCTCTGGTGAATTTAGATTTTGCTTTGACAGAAGATCTTTGAATGAAATTACGAAGAAAGATTCATATCCACTTCCTCTTGTTGATGACATCTTGAATATGCTCAGTAATGCAAAATTTATTTCATCTATTGATTTAAGAAGTGCTTTTTGGCAAATACCTCTAGATGAAGAAAGTAGGGAAAAGACTGCCTTCAGTGTACCTGGTCGTGGATTATTTCACTTCCGATGCTTACCATTTGGCTTATCGAATTCCGCAGCTATCACCCAGCGTTTAATGGATAGAATTTTAGGACCAGAGTTACAACCTAAGGTATTTGTTTATTTGGATGATATAATTTGCACTAGTTCAACTTTTGAAGAGCATATTGGTCTATTGAAGGAAGTTCATAGACGTTTAGTTGATGCCAATTTAACTGTCAATTTCAAGAAATGTCAATTTTTTAGAGAGTCTTTACATTATTTGGGCTTTGTTGTTGATTCCCATGGCTTGAGAACATCTTCAAGTGAAATTAAAGCAATGGTAGAGTACCCAAGACCTAAGACTACTACCGAAATCAACGTTTTGTTGGCATGTGTTCATGGTACAGGCGTTTTATTCCTCATTTTAGTACTTTATTGAGTCCTTTGAATGATTTATTGAAGGGGAGGGGTAAAAAGCAATCAGTGCCATGGAACGATCAGGCTGAAAAAGCATTTATTGAGATAAAACAAAATTTGATTTCTGCTCCAATTTTATGTGCTCCAGATTTCTCTGTAGAATTTTGCATACAATGCGATGCTAGTGAAACTGGTTTAGGTGCGGTCTTAACGCAAGTTCAAAACAATGAAGAGAGAGTCATAGCATATGCTAGTAGAAGCCTTTCTAGGGCTGAGAGGAATTATTCAGCTACTGAACGTGAGTGCCTAGCACTAATTTTTTCTCTAGAGAAGTTCAGACCTTATGTAGATGGAGTACATTTTAAAGCCATAACTGATCATGCAAGTTTGAAATATTTAACTAAAATGGCTGGTACCTCTGGTAGACTTAGTAGATGGGCTATGAGGCTTTCTTGTTCTGACTTTGAAGTAGTATACCGTAAAGGAAAATATCATGTAACTCCTGACGCGTTAAGTAGAGCCCCTCTGGGCACAGAAATAAATTTTTTAGGCTTAACTCTTGATAATCTTGAACCATGGTATCTGAAATTGAAAAATAATGTTAGTAAAAATCCTGAAAAATATCCTCAGTGGATGATTAAAGATGGCTATCTCTTCAAACATACTTCAGGAAATATACCATTGAAAACTAACATTTCTGAATGGAAATTATTAGTTCCAGCAGATCAAAAATTGAAGATTATCCATGATTGTCATGATTTACCAACTTCAGCTCATTTAGGATATTTCAAGACTCTTAAAAAGATTGCTGAAACCTATTATTGGCCTAAAATGAGGAAAGACGTTCTGGACTATGTTCGAAGTTGTCAAGAGTGTGGTAGTCAAAAAGCCTTGAATGGAAAACGTTTTGGTTTGATGGGAAATGAGAAAAAGGTTAGTTTTCCTTTTCAATTTGTGAGTACTGATGTAATGGGCCCTTTTCCTAGAAGTACCAAGGGTAACAAATTCCTTATTGTGGCTTCAGACTATTTTACAAAATTTGTAATTTTGAAACCTGTTAGAAATGCGACAGCTCCATCTATTGTCTCATTTTTGAAAGATGTATTCTTGACTTATGGTGTTCCTCAAGTTCTGGCTTTAGATAATGCTCCAGCGCATACTGGAAAACTTTTTGATCAATTTGTCAACAATTTCAAAATTCCAAAAATTTATTTCAATTGCCGATACCATCCTCAGGTTAATCAAACGGAGAGAGTTAATCGTACAATAGGAACTGCCATTAGAAGTTTTATTAAAGACTCTCATAAGAAATGGGATAATGAAATCTTAGAAATCCAGCATGCCTTGAATTCAGCTACCCATGAAGTTACTGGGTTTAGTCCAAATTTTTTGAATTTTGGGAGAATAACTCCTGCATCTGGAGATTATTATGGGGATAATTTTGATTTTGAATTAAATAACAATGAGGAAGCCAGGAAAATATATTCTGAAGAAGTCGAAAAATTGCCACCACTTTATAAAAAAGTTAAAGAAAGATTAACAGCTTCTTATAATAAAAACGCCCAGTATTACAATCTGAGGAGACGAGAACATATTTTTAAAGTAGGTGAATTAGTCTGGAGGCGCAATATGGTTTTGTCTGACGCTGCTAGGGATTTTTCTGCCAAATTGGCACAGCGTCACATTTTGAGTAAAATTAAGGAAGTGATATCAAAAGTGGCATATGAGTTGAGTAACCTTGATGGTACAGCTGCTGGTACGTGGCATGTTTCAAAACTCAAGCCATATTTTGGTACAGACATTAATGACGAGCAGTAGCTCATGGAAGTTAATTGATGACTTAAATAGCCATTCAGGTTTGTAATGTTGTATTATACAATATAAAGAATGAGCTGAAGTATAGTAAGTCATTGGACATTTGTTTGGAGAATAATTTCAATTCGATTGAATTTTCAACATCTAGAGTATGTCGGTTTTGAACCGTCATTTTGTGGATTCAGGTCATTGAAAACATTTCAGGGAAAACTTTTTAACTTGCAGTTTTCAATCCTGAGTATTTTTTTTGAAGTTCCGGAAGTAAAAAAAAAACCTAGGTAAACTTGAAAAGTTTTTTTGAAGTAGGATGTACATCTTCATGTTTTTTTTTTGAGTATGGTTTGACATCTCCACCCTGTAGATATATTTTGATATATCTTCAACTTGTAAATATTTTCTATAGTTTTAGGGATCAGTAAATGGAACCTGGATGTACACCAGGGTTCATGTACTTTTGCATTTTTGTAAATATTTTTTATGGTTTTAGGTATTCAATTAGGTATTAACCTAATTACTTGGGGTAGAAGTTGGCTATCCCTAGCATTGTGCTAAAAGCAACTTGGACTCGACACGGTTCCCAACTAGTGGTAGTTAGTACTCATGGGACGCTGTGAGATACTAACTCAAGACCACGTAATAAACATCTATGATTACTGCTTGCAGTTATTTTTGTGTCAAACCCTTTTCTGATGTGTATTTGTTTCAGGCGGTTTCTGTGTTCTAGGTTTTGCTTCACCTGTGAAATGATTTGAATATGTGAATGAAATGTCACATTAGCTTTCACAGTTGTTGTCATGGCCATATCCTTAAGACGGATAACATGCAGTTCGATGTTGATTTTTGTACTTGAGTGTACACTTTTGTTGAGTTTTCGGATCTAATTGAAACAAATTATGGCCTAGAAATATGCACTTACCTGAGGTAAATTGACAATCTTTATAGTGTCCCACCACTGGACATATGGAAATCACATCATTTTCCAAGGTAGGATTTATCCTACAATTTTTGATCAAGATTGATCAATGAGTCTTTTTTTTGAACTCTGTTGAACTTCTTCAAAGTTCACAAAGGTTTTACCTTTGTTGGGAGTTGCGTTTCCCGTATATATTTTTTTTTTGTCTGTAGGTAGCTGTGACCGGCACTGGTGCAGGCTGGTTTCAGAGTGGCTTCCTTCAATGGAAAGAATATATAGCCTGTATAGTCGTTCATAAGGGGGGTAAAGGGTGGACCGTCAGAATGTGCCTGAGGGCTGCTGACAACAGTGCTATTCTTTACTACTACGCTCTATGTGGCCGCTACTTATTTGTCGCTCTGAAAGATAGTCTGCAGAGTCTAGTATACAGAGTACTCCCGAATATTTCTTCTGGATTTTATTGTACCGAGCTTCACTCGTTTCAGGTTGGTGGTCCTTCTATCACTGCAGTTGATCGGTGGACAACTGGGTAAAACAAAATTTGTTTAAACTCTTTTCTTTTTTGTTTCCACCTTGGAGTTGTTTGTTGATATGCCTGCATAATGCTTTAGGTAGGGTTATCATTCGTCTGGAGTGCGACTTGGAGGCGTGGTGTTTATCAGGATTTTCGATGGTGCAGCATTAACATCTAGCAGCAAGAAGATTATACCTGATCTAAGTAGCATTGCAAACGGTGATGCAATGCCGGGTACGATGTGGACATGTCACCGAAGGCTCTGAATACAATTTTGATGTTTGGAAATAGGCATTTGTCTCAGGGAGTACCGTGCACGATTTGCGCTATGGTCCATTATCACTATTGTAATTTTTGTTTTTCAAAAAATTTAAATAGCTTCGAATTTAAATTTTCTTTAGCAAGGGGGGTGGTGTAACATCCACATTTTGTAAATGTTACTTTTTCTATGGAATATTGTCAATACCAAGAATTTTGCGGAACAATTTGAATTTCCATCTCAACTTTAATTGTCACCAACTTTGTTTCATATAATACTGGTAGCATTTGTTGTGATTATATTTTTCAGATTTCGTGAGGCTGCGAGTCGCTGGAAGTGGAAGACACCCTGTAGTGCCCATATTAACTTACCTTGCTTGATTTCAAGTTATTGGTTTTGAATCCATAATTATTCTGTTTGTTTACGTTGGGAATTATAGATGAACATTTGTAGGTTAACATTCATATCAAATGTCACTTTGAATGCAAAGGTATGATTTCAGTAATTCTTCTTTCTTTTCAAATTTCACTGCGAAGATTAGCGCCAAGTTCACTTTGTGTCCTTGACATTGTATTCAAGAGTATTTATATCAGTATCAGTCAAACGGAAGTGATTTCATGAATGTGAATATTATAATCTGATAATGTTTGATTTGTGCCTTGAAACAAGTGCTAATTTGACTGATTGACAAGTGAACTTTAGCATGAACTGAAGAACTGAAAGAAGGTGCTGAAATCGTTCCTTTCTGTTCCTGGCATTCAACAAGTGAACATGTGTGAGATTTCTTAAAAACGCCATTTCTGAAAATCCACGAATTTCCATCATGAACATCAGATAAATGGTAATTATTAGATTTGATATTAAATTCTCATTGTGTAGAAAATTATATTATGGAATCTGTCCATAATCCATAGTTTTGAGCTGAAAAATCTATCAAGATCAAGGGTATAGTACTACAGCGTGGTTTTTTCTGATTTTTTTTGTGCTATAGTTCTGCCAGGCTATTTTCTTGATGATTGCTTGCTATTTTCTTGATGAGTGCTTTATACTTTCTTGATAATTGCTTTCTACTTTTTTGATGATTGCTTTGTATTTTCTTGATGATTGCTTGCTATTTTCTTGATGAGTGCTTTATACTTTCTTGATAATTGCTTTCTACTTTTTTGATGATTGCTTTGTATTTTCTTGATAATTGCTTGCTATTTTGATGCAACCATTAGCCTCCATCTTGGTACCTATCAAGAGGCTAATGTGAACCTTATGTGAGGTTAATCTGCAAATTTTTGTGAAACAGTCTTCATAGTAAGTCTGTACCGGCTGATAAGTTATTTTGTTCCTGTGAGAAGAATTTCCATTATATTCAAAAGCACTGGCTGGACTAAGCATACCTAGGTTGCTGCATCCAAGGGCTCGTAGTCTCAGAAATCTGAGATGGATGTCACTCCCATTTCCACTAATGGAGCTGGATATTGGAAAGTTATTATGAAGTAGGTGTCTTCCAACCTACGTCTTCAAGATGGGATGCTGCTCCACCAGGGTTTCATAATTTGTTCATCACCAAATTTTACTGACAAGGTATCTTACCAATTTAATCTGGAAAATTGTTTTATTTTTGATATAATTATTTTTAAATGTGAAATCGTATTAATATCTAATCAGAAGTATTTCTATTGTGCGAATTGAATGCATTCAATTTAAAATCAGAAATATTCAAATCCAAGGGATATCTAATGCATAATTATTCCTAGTGATAAAACACTATTTTCATTATTTATATGCATGGAAGGAATTCTATGATTTAAAAATCGTAAGTACCTAGAACATCTGAGTGTCAGTAAAAATCGAAGTTAAATTGTATTTTTATTTGTTATCCTATCCTTAGGCATTTGCAGATTCTATCTACAGAGACTGGCTTAAGAAAAGAGGTTTGTTAAACTAATTTTTGCTGTAGATGGCGTCCATTTAAGATCATCCCTGGTATAACCTTTTTTCTTTTGCCACTTGCAAATATTTTTGATTGGCTATATAAGATTAAGTAAGAAATCGAACCACGACCTTTTTGCCCTGACTATATGAGCTAACCGTTCGCACAGTATAGCCAGAAAATTATTTTTCTCAACTTTAACTGCTATACTGTATATATAGTGATACTAACCAGGTGACGGTACTTCTGTTACACATACTAGCGACTGAATCGAACAGAAGGTTGAATGGTTAGACGAAATGATAATTGTATCTGAGTTGTATTCGATGATATCGTGATGATGTTTATATAGCAATACTCACCAGGTAACTGTTCTTCCGTTTCACATACAAGCGACCGAATCGAGCAGAAGGTTGAATTCAGTATAGATTGAACAATCATCGTATCTGGGTTGTATTCGATTATGTTTATATAGTTATACTCACCAGGTAACTGTTCTTCCGTTATACATACGAGCGACTGAATTGAACAGAAGGTTGAATGGATAGTATATGGGTTGTATTCGATTAGGATGTTATGCTGTGTATATAGTTATACACACTAGGAGACGGTATTCCCGTTCTACATACGAGCGACAGAAACGAAAAGAAAGTTGAATGGATAGACTGAACAATCAATGTATCTGGGTGGTATCCGATTATATCGCAATACTGTATATATAGTGATACTTACCAGGTGACGATACTTCCGTTACACATAATAGCGACTGAATCGAACAGAATGTTGAATGGTTAGACGAAACGATAATTGTATCTGAGTTGTATTCGATGATATCGTGATGATGTTAATATAGCAATACTCACCAGGTAACTGTCCTTCCGTTTCACATACAAGCGACCGAATCGAGCAGAAGGTTAAATGGATAGATTGAACAATCATCGTATCTGAGTTGTGTAACGAAATTTCTCACGTCTTTAAATTTCGTTCCTTTTTAATGATATCTTTCATTTCCCTCGTATATTGTGGTTTCACAAATTCAATTAGTGCTTTTTGATTGGTTGATTAGTTGATCGTTGACAGGTAAGTATATCAAATGGGTATTTCGCTTTGCACATTGTTGTCGCTTGACCACTATTTCGGTTATTGCGATTTTGTTTTCTTTTCTTTCAACTAATTCGACCACTTTCTGCTTTCTTCGCACAAATGGAGTATTTAAATATCACGATGAGATATCTAAGAGGTATCGAATACAACCCAGATATGATGATTGATCAATCTATACTGAATTCAACCTTCTGCTCGATTCGGTCGCTTGCATGTAAAATGGAAGAACAGTTACCTGGTGAGTATTGCTATATGAACATCATCACGATATCATCGAATACAACTCAGATACAATTATCGTTTCGTCTAACCATTTAACCTTCTGTTCGATTCAGTCGCTAGTATGTGTAACGGAAGTACCGTCACCTGGTAAGTATCACTATATATACAGTATTGCGATATAATCGGATACCACCCAGATACATTGATTGTTCAGTCTATCCATTCAACCTTCTGTTCGATTCGGTTGCTCGTATGTATAACGAAAGAACAGTAACCTGGTGAGTATTTCTATATGAACGTCATCACGATATAATCGAATACAACTTAGTTACAATTATCGTTCCGTCTAACCATCCAACCTTATGTTCGATTCAGACGCTCGTATGTGTAACGAAAGAACCGTTACATGGTAGGTGTAGTTAAATATACAACATAACGATATAATCGGAGACAACCCAGATACAATGATTGTTCAATCTATCCATTCAACCTTATGTTCGATTTGGTTGCTAGTATGTATAACGAAAGAACAGTTACCTGGTAGGACATAATATATAATAATCATCACGAAATAATCGAATACAACCCAGATACGATGATTTTTCAGTCTATCCATTCAACCTTCTGTTCAGTTCAGTCGCTCTTATGTATAACTGGAGAACAGTTACCTGGTGAGTATAACTATATGAACATCATCACGATATAATCGAATACAACCCCAGATACGATCATTGTTTAGTCTATCCATTCAACCTCCAGTTCAATTCAGTCGCTCGTATGTATAACGGAAGAACAGTTACCTGGTGAGTATAACTATATAAACATAATCGAATACAACTCAGATACGATGATTGTTCAATCTATCCATTCAACCTTATGTTCGATTCGGTTGCTCGTATGTATATCGGAAGAACAGGTACCTGGTGAGTATATCTATATAAACATAATCGAACACAACTCAGATACGATGATTGTTCAATCTATCCATTTAACCTTCTGCTCGATTCGGTCGCTTGTATGTAAAACGGAAGGACAGTTACCTGGTGAGTATTGCTATATAAACATCATCACGATATCATCGAATACAACTCAGATACAATTATCGTTTCGTCTAACCATTCAAAATTCTGTTCGATTCAGTCGCTAGTATGTGTAACGGGAGTATCGTCACCTGGTAAGTATCACTATATATACAGTATTGCGATATAATCGGATACCACCCAGATACATTGATTGTTCAGTCTATCCATTCAACTTTCTGTTCGTTTCGGTCGCTCGTATGTGAAACGGGAATACCGTCACCTTATGTGTATAACTATATACACAGCATTACATCATAATCGAATACAACCCAGATACTATCCATTCAACCTTCTGTTCGATTCGGTTGCTCGTATGTATAACGAAAGAACAGTAACCTGGTGAGTATTTCTATATGAACGTCATCACGATATAATCGAATACAACTTAGTTACAATTATCGTTCCGTCTAACCATCCAACCTTATGTTCGATTCAGACGCTTGTATGTGTAACGAAAGAACCGTTACATGGATTGGTGTAGTTAAATATACAACATAACGATATAATCGGAGACAACCCAGATACAATGATTGTTCAATCTATCCATTCAACCTTATGTTCGATTCGGTTGCTAGTATGTATAACGAAAGAACAGTTACCTGGTAAGACATAATATATAATAATCATCACGAAATAATCGAATACAACCCAGATACGATGATTGTTCAGTATATCCATTCAACCTTCTGTTCAGTTCAGTCGCTCTTATGTATAACTGGAAAACAGTTACCTGGTGAGTATAACTATATTATGAACATCATCACGATATAATCGAATACAACCCCAGATACGATCATTGTTTAGTCTATCCATTCAACCTTCAGTTCAATTCAGTCGCTTGTATGTATAACGGAAGAACAGTTACCTGGTGAGTATAACTATATAAACATAATCGAATACAACTCAGATACGATGATTGTTCAATCTATCCATTCAAACTTATGTTCGATTCGGTTGCTCGTATGTATATCGGAAGAACAGGTACCTGGTGAGTATATCTATATAAAGATAATCGAACACAACTCAGATACGATGATTGTTCAATCTATCCATTTAACCTTCTGCTCGATTCGGTCGCTTGTATGTAAAACGGAAGGACAGAACATCATCACGATATCATCGAATACAACTCAGATACAATTATCGTTTCGTCTAACCATTTAACCTTCTGTTCGATTCAGTCGCTAGTATGTGTAACGGAAGAACCGTCACCTGGTAAGTATCACTATATATACAGTATTGCGATATAATCGGATACCACCCAGATACATTGATTGTTCAGTCTATCCATTCAACTTTCTGTTCGTTTCGGTCGCTCGTATATGAAACGGGAATATTGTCACCTTATGTGTATAACTATATACACAGCTATACATCATAATCGAATACAACCCAGATACTATCCATTCAACCTTCTGTTCGATTCGGTTGCTCGTATGTATAACGAAAGAACAGTAACCTGGTGAGTATTGCTATATAAACATCATCACGATATCATCGAATACAACTCAGATACAATTATCGTTTCGTCTAACCATTCAACATTCTGTTCGATTCAGTCGCTAGTATGTGTAACGGAAGTATCGTCACCTGGTAAATATCACTATATATACAGTATTGCGATATAATCGGATACCACCCAGATACATTGATTGTTCAGTCTATCCATTCAACTTTCTTTTTGTTTCGGTCGCTCGTATGTAAAACGGGAATACCGTCTCCTAGTGTGTATAACTATATACACAGCATAGCATCATAATCGAATACAACCCATATACTATCCATTCAACCTTCTGTTCAATTTAGTCGCTCGTATGTATAACGGAAGAACAGTTACCTGGTGAGTATAACTATATAAACATAATCGAATACAACCCAGATACGATGATTGTTCAATCTATACTGAATTCAACCTTCTGCTCGATTCGGTCGCTTGTATGTAAAACGGAAGAACAGTTACCTGGTGAGTATTGCTATATAAACATCATCACGATATCATCGAATACAACTCAGATACAATTATCGTTTCGTCTAACCATTTAAACTTCTGTTCGATTCAGTCGCTAGTATGTGTAACGGAAGTACCGTCACCTGGTAAGTATCACTATATATACAGTATTGCGATATAATCGGATACCACCCAGATACATTGATTGTTCAGTCTATCCATTCAACTTTCTGTTCGTTTCGGTCGCTCGTATGTGAAACGGGAATACCGTCACCTTATGTGTATAACTATATACACAGCATAACATCATAATCGAATACAACCCAGATACTATCCATTCAACCTTCTGTTCGATTCGGTTGCTCGTATGTATAACGAAAGAACAGTAACCTGGTGAGTATTTCTATATGAACGTCATCACGATATAATCGAATACAACTTAGTTACAATTATCGTTCCGTCTAACCATCCAACCTTATGTTCGATTCAGACGCTCGTATGTGTAACGAAAGAACCGTTACATGGTTGTTGTAGTTAAATATACGACATAACGATATAATCGGAGACAACCCAGATACAATGATTGTTCAATCTATCCATTCAACCTTATGTTCGATTCGGTTGCTAGTATGTATAACGAAAGAACAGTTACCTGGTTAGACATAATATATAATAATCATCACGAAATAATCGAATACAACCCAGATACGATGATTGTTCAGTCTATCCATTCAACCTTCAGTTCAATTCAGTCGCTCGTATGTATAACGGAAGAACAGTTACCTGGTGAGTATAACTATATAAACATGATCGAATACAACTCAGATACGATGATTGTTCAATCTATCCATTCAACCTTATGTTCGATTCGGTTGCTCGTATGTATATCGAAAGAACAGGTACCTGGTGAGTATATCTATATAAACATAATCGAATACAACTCAGATACGATGATTGTTCAATCTATCCATTTAACCTTCTGCTCGATTCGGTCGCTTGTATGTAAAACGGAAGGACAGTTACCTGGTGAGTATTGCTATATAAACATCATCACGATATCATCGAATACAACTCAGATACAATTATCGTTTCGTCTAACCATTTAACCTTCTGTTCGATTCAGTCGCTAGTATGTATAACGAAAGAACAGTTACCTAGTTAGACATAATATATAATAATCATCACGAAATAATCGAATACAACCCAGATACGATGATTGTTCAGACTATCCATTCAATCTTCTGTTCAGTTCAGTCGCTCTTATGTATAACTGGAGAACAGTTACCTGGTGAGTATAACTATATGAACATCATCACGATATAATCGAATACAACCCCAGATACGATCATTGTTTAGTCTATCCATTCAACCTTCAGTTCAATTCAGTCGCTCGTATGTATAACGAAAGAACAGTTACCTGGTGAGTATAACTATATAAACATAATCGAATACAACTCAGATACGATGATTGTTCAATCTATCCATTCAACCTTATGATTGATTCGGTTGCTTGTATGTATATCGGAAGAACAGGTACCTGGTGAGAATATCTATATAAAAATAATCGAATACAACTCAGATACGATGATTGTTCAATCTATCCATTTAACCTTCTGCTCGATTCGGTCGCTTGTATGTAAAACGGAAGGACAGTTACCTGGTGAGTATCATCATCACGATATCATCGAATACAACTCAGATACAATTATCGTTTCGTCTAACCATTCAACATTCTGTTCGATTCAGTCGCTAGTATGTGTAACGGAAGTATCGTCACCTGGTAAGTATCACTATATATACAGTATTGCGATATAATCGGATACCACCCAGATACATTGATTGTTCAGTCTATCCATTCAACTTTCCTTTCGTTTCGGTCGCTCGTATGTAAAACGGGAATACCGTCTCCTAGTGTGTATAACTATATACACAGCATAACATCATAATCAAATACAACCCATATACTATCCATTCAACCTTCTGTTCAATTCAGTCGCTCGTATGTATAACGGAAGAACAGTTACCTGGTGAGTATAACTATATAAACATAATCGAATACAACCCAGATACGATGATTGTTCAATCTATACTGAATTCAACCTTCTGCTCGATTCGGTCGCTTGTATGTAAAACGGAAGAACAGTTACCTGGTGAGTATTGTAAACATCATCACGATATCATCGAATACAACTCAGATACAATTATCGTTTCGTCTAACCATTTAACCTTCTGTTCGATTCAGTCGCTAGTATGTGTAACGGAAGTACCGTCACCTGGTAAGTATCACTATATATACAGTATTGCGATATAATCGGATACCACCCAGATACATTGATTGTTCAGACTATCCATTCAACTTTCTGTTCGTTTTGGTCGCTCGTATGTGAAACGGGAATACCGTCACCTTATGTGTATAACTATATACACAGCATAACATCATAATCGAATACAACCCAGATACTATCCATTCAACCTTCTGTTCGATTCGGTTGCTCGTATGTATAACGAAAGAACAGTAACCTGGTGAGTATTTCTATATGAACGTCATCACGATATAATCGAATACAACTTAGTTACAATTATCGTTCCGTCTAACCATCCAACCTTATGTTCGATTCAGACGCTCGTATGTGTAACGAAAGAACTGTTACATGGTAGGTGTAGTTAAATATACAACATAACGATATAATCGGAGACAACCCAGATACAATGATTGTTCAGTCTATCCATTCAACCTTCTGTTCAGTTCAGTCGCTCTTATGTATAACTGGAGAACAGTTACCTGGTGAGTATAACTATATAAACATCATCACGATATAATCGAATACAACCCCAGATACGATCATTGTTTAGTCTATCCATTCAACCTTCAGTTCAATTCAGTCGCTCGTATGTATAACGGAAGAACAGTTACCTGGTGAGTATAACTATATAAACATAATCGAATACAACTCAGATACGATGATTGTTCAATCTATCCATTCAACCTTATGTTCGATTCGGTTGCCCGTATGTATATCGGAAGAACAGGTACCTGGTGAGTTTATCTATATAAACATAATCGAATACAACTCAGATACGATGATTGTTCAATCTATCCATTTAACCTTCTGCTCGATTCGGTCGCTTGTATGTAAAACAGAAGGACAGTTTCCTGGTGAGTATTGCTATATAAACATCATCACGATATCATCGAATACAACTCAGATACAATTATCGTTTCGTCTAACCATTCAACATTCTGTTCGATTCATTCGCTAGTATGTGTAACGGAAGTATCGTCACCTGGTAAGTATCACTATATATACAGTATTGCGATATAATCGGATACCACCCAGATACATTGATTGTTCAGTCTATCCATTCAACTTTCTTTTCGTTTCGGTCGCTCGTATGTAAAACGGGAATACCGTCTCCTAGTGTGTATAACTATATACACAGCATAACATCATAATCGAATACAACCCATATACTATCCATTCAACCTTCTGTTCAATTCAGTCGCTCGTATGTATAACGAAAGAACAGTAACCTGGTGAGTATTTCTATATGAACGTCATCACGATATAATCGAATACAACTTAGTTACAATTATCGTTCCGTCTAACCATCCAACCTTATGTTCGATTCAGACGCTCGTATGTGTAACGAAAGAACTGTTACATGGTAGGTGTAGTTAAATATACAACATAACGATATAATCGGAGACAACCCAGATACAATGATTGTTCAGTCTATCCATTCAACCTTCTGTTCAGTTCAGTCGCTCTTATGTATAACTGGAGAACAGTTACCTGGTGAGTATAACTATATAAACATCATCACGATATAATCGAATACAACCCCAGATACGATCATTGTTTAGTCTATCCATTCAACCTTCAGTTCAATTCAGTCGCTCGTATGTATAACGGAAGAACAGTTACCTGGTGAGTATAACTATATAAACATAATCGAATACAACTCAGATACGATGATTGTTCAATCTATCCATTCAACCTTATGTTCGATTCGGTTGCTCGTATGTATATCGGAAGAACAGGTACCTGGTGAGTATATCTATATAAACATAATCGAATACAACTCAGATACGATGATTGTTCAATCTATCCATTTAACCTTCTGCTCGATTCGGTCGCTTGTATGTAAAACAGAAGGACAGTTTCCTGGTGAGTATTGCTATATAAACATCATCACGATATCATCGAATACAACTCAGATACAATTATCGTTTCGTCTAACCATTCAACATTCTGTTCGATTCAGTCGCTAGTATGTGTAACGGAAGTATCGTCACCTGGTAAGTATCACTATATATACAGTATTGCGATATAATCGGATACCACCCAGATACATTGATTGTTCAGTCTATCCATTCAACTTTCTTTTCGTTTCGGTCGCTCGTATGTAAAACGGGAATACCGTCTCCTAGTGTGTATAACTATATACACAGCATAACATCATAATCGAATACAACCCATATACTATCCATTCAACCTTCTGTTCAATTCAGTCGCTCGTATGTATAACGGAAGAACAGTTACCTGGTGAGTATAACTATATAAACATAATCGAATACAACCCAGATACCATGATTGTTCAATCTATACTGAATTCAACCTTCTGCTCGATTCGGTCGCTTGTATGTAAAACGGAAGAACAGTTACCTGGTGAGTATTGCTATATAAACATCATCACGATATCATCGAAAACAACTCAGATACAATTATCGTTTCGTCTAACCATTCAACATTCTGTTCGATTCAGTCGCTAGTATGTGTAACGGAAGTATCGTCACCTGGTAAGTATCACTATATATACAGTATTGCGATATAATCGGATACCACCCAGATACATTGATTGTTCAGTCTATCCATTCAACTTTCTTTTTGTTTCGGTCGCTCGTATGTAAAACGGGAATACCGTCTCCTAGTGTGTATAACTATATACACAGCATAACATCATAATCGAATACAACCCATATACTATCCATTCAATTTTCTGTTCAATACAGTCGCTCGTATGTATAACGGAAGGACAGTTACCTGGTGAGTATAACTATATAAACCTAATCGAATACAACCCAGATACGATGAATTTTCAATCTATCCATTCAACCCTCTGCTCGATTCGGTCGCTTTTATGTAAAACGGAAGAACAGTTACCTGGTGAATATTGCTATATAAACATCATCACGATATCATCGAATACAACTCAGATACAATTATCGCTTCGTCTAACCATTTAACATTCTGTTCGATTCAGTCGCTAGTATGTGTAACGGAAGTACCGTCACCTGGTAAGTATCACTATATATACAGTATTGCGATAAAATCGGATACCAACCAGATACATTGATTGTTCAGTCTATCCATTCAACTTTCTGTTCGTTTCGGTCGCTCGTATGTAAAACGGGAATACTGTCACCTAGTTTGTATAACTATATACACAGCATAACATCATAATCGAATACAACCCAGATACTATCCATTCATCCTTCTATTCGATTCGAATGCTCGTATGTATAACGAAAGAACAGTAACCTGGTGAGTATTTCTATATGAACTTCATCACGATATCATCGAATACAACTCAGAGATACAATTATCATTTCGTCTAACCATTTAACCTTCTGTTCGATTCAGTCGCTAGTATGTGTAACGGAAGTACCGTCACCTGGTAAGTATCACTATATATACAGTATTGCGATATAATCGGATACCACCCAGATACATTGATTGTTCAGTGTATTCATTCAACCTTCTGTTCAATTCAGTCGCTCGTATGTATAACGGAAGAACAGTTACCTGGTGAGTATAACTATATAAACATAATCGAATACAACCCAGATACGATGATTGTTCAATCTATACTAAATTTAACCTTCTGCTCGATTCGGTCGCTTGTATGTAAAACGGAAGAACAGTTACCTGGTGAGTATTGCTATATAAACATCATCACGATATCATCGAATACAACTCAGATACAATTATCGTTTCGTCTAACCATTCAACATTCTGTTCGATTCAGTCGCTAGTATGTGTAACGGAAGTATCGTCACCTGGTAAGTATCACTATATATACAGTATTGCGATATAATCGGATACCACCCAGATACATTGATTGTTCAGTCTATCCATTCAACTTTCTTTTTGTTTCGGTCGCTCGTATGTAAAACGGGAATACCGTCTCCTAGTGTGTATAACTATATACACAGCATAACATCATAATCGAATACAACCCATATACTATCCATTCAATTTTCTGTTCAATACAGTCGCTCGTATGTATAACGGAAGGACAGTTACCTGGTGAGTATAACTATATAAACCTAATCGAATACAACCCAGATACGATGAATTTTCAATCTATCCATTCAACCCTCTGCTCGATTCGGTCGCTTTTATGTAAAACGGAAGAACAGTTACCTGGTGAATATTGCTATATAAACATCATCACGATATCATCGAATACAACTCAGATACAATTATCGCTTCGTCTAACCATTTAACATTCTGTTCGATTCAGTCGCTAGTATGTGTAACGGAAGTACCGTCACCTGGTAAGTATCACTATATATACAGTATTGCGATAAAATCGGATACCAACCAGATACATTGATTGTTCAGTCTATCCATTCAACTTTCTGTTCGTTTCGGTCGCTCGTATGTAAAACGGGAATACTGTCACCTAGTTTGTATAACTATATACACAGCATAACATCATAATCGAATACAACCCAGATACTATCCATTCATCCTTCTATTCGATTCGAATGCTCGTATGTATAACGAAAGAACAGTAACCTGGTGAGTATTTCTATATGAACTTCATCACGATATCATCGAATACAACTCAGAGATACAATTATCATTTCGTCTAACCATTTAACCTTCTGTTCGATTCAGTCGCTAGTATGTGTAACGGAAGTACCGTCACCTGGTAAGTATCACTATATATACAGTATTGCGATATAATCGGATACCACCCAGATACATTGATTGTTCAGTGTATTCATTCAACCTTCTGTTCAATTCAGTCGCTCGTATGTATAACGGAAGAACAGTTACCTGGTGAGTATAACTTTGTAAACATAATCGAATACAACCCAGATACGATTATTGTTCAATTAATACTGAATTCAACCTTCTGCTCGATTCAGTCGCTTTTATGTATAACTTGAGAACAGTTACCTGTTGAGTATAACTATATAAACATCATCACGATATAATCGAATACAACCTCAGATACGATCATATTTAGTCTATCCATTCAACCTTCTGTTCAATTCAGTCGCTCGTATGTATATCGGAAGAACAGTTACCTGGTGAGTATAACTATATAAACCTAATCGAATACAACCCAGATACGATGAATTTTCAATCTATCC
The DNA here is from genome assembly GCA_029955515.1 of Chrysomela aeneicollis. NCBI lineage: Eukaryota > Metazoa > Arthropoda > Insecta > Coleoptera > Chrysomelidae > Chrysomela > Chrysomela aeneicollis. The sequence continues at coordinate 18,833,304 of JARUHQ010000006.1, forward strand.
ATTTAACCTTCTGCTCGATTCGGTCGCTATTATGTAAAACGAAAGAACAGTTACCTGGTGAATATTGCTATATAAACATCATCACGATATCATCGAATACAACTCAGATACAATTACCGCTTCGTCTAACCATTTAACATTCTGTTCGATTCAGTCGCTAGTATGTTTAACGGAAGTACCGTCACCTGGTAAGTATCACTATATATACAGTATTGCGATATAATCGGATACCAACCAGATACATTGATTGTTCAGTCTATCCATTCAACTTTCTGTTCGTTTCGGTCGCTCGTATGTAAAACGGAAATACCGTCACCTATTGTGTATAACTATATACACAGCATAACATCATAATCGAATACAACCCAGATACCATTCATTCAACCTTCTGTTCGATTCGGTTGCTCGTATGTATAACGAAAGAACAGTAACCTGGTGAGTATTTCTATATGAACTTCATCACGATATAATCGAATACAACTCAGATACAATGATCATTCCGTCTATCCATCCAACCTTCTATTCGATTGGGTCGCTCGTACGTATAACGCAAGAACAGTCACCTGGTGAGTATTACTATATAAACATTACCACGATATAATCGAATACAACTCAGTTACAATTATCTCTAACCATCCAACCTTATGTTCGATTCAGACGCTCGTATGTGTAACGAAAGAACCGTTACATGGTAGGTGTATCTAATTATACAGCATAACGATATAATCAGAGACAACCCAGATACAATGATTTTTCAATCTATCCATCCAACCTTATGTTTGATTCGGTTGCTCGTATGTATAACGGAAGAACAGTTACCTGGTTAGACATAATATATAATAATCATCACGAAATAATCGAATACAACCCAGATACGATGATTATTCAGTCTATCCATTCAACCTTCTGTTCAGTTCAGTCGCTCTTATGTATAACTGGAGAACCGTTACCTGGTGAGTATAACTATATAAACATCATCACGATATAATCGAATACAACCCCAGATACGATCATTGTTTAGTCTATCCATTCAACCTTCTGTTCAATTCTGTCGCTCGTATGTATAACGGAAGTACATTCACTTGGTGAGTATAACTATATAAACATAATCGAATACAACTCAGATACGATGATTGTTCAATCTATCCATTTAACCTTCTGCTCGATTCGGTCACTTGTATGTAAAACTGAAGGACAGTTACCTGGTGAGTATTGCTATATAAACATCATCACGATATCATCGAATACAACTCAGATACAATTATCGTTTCGTCTAACCATTCAACATTCCCGTTCGATTCAGTCGCTAGTATGTATAACGGAAGAACAGTTACCTGGTGAGTATAACTATATGAACATAATCGTATGCAACCCAGATATGATGATTGTTCAATCCATACTAAATTTAACCTTCTGCTCGATTCGGTCGCTTGTATGTGAAACGGAAAAACAGTTACCTGGTGAGTATTGCTATATAAACATCATCACGATATCATCGAATACAACTCAGATACAATTATCGTTTCGTCTTACCATTTAACCTTAAGTTCGATTCAGTCGCTAGTATGTGCAACGGAAGTACCGTCACCTGGTAAGTATCACTATATATACAGTATTGCGATATAATCGGATACCACCCAGATATATTGATTGTTCAGTCTATCCATTCAACTTTCTGTTCGTTTCGGTCGCTCGTATGTAAAACGGGAATACCGTCACCTAGTTTGTATAACTATATACACAGCATAACATCATAATCGAATACAACCCAGATACTATCCATTCAACCTTCTGTTCGATTCGGTTGCTCGTATGTATAAAGAAAAAACAGTAACCTGGTGAGTATTACTATATAAACATCACCACGATATAATCGAATACAACTCAGTTACAATTATCGTTCCGTCTAACCATCCAACCTTATGTTTGATTCAGACGCTCGTATGTGTAACGCAATAACCGTTACATGGTAGGTGTAACCGAATATGCAGCATAAAGATATAATCGGAGACAACCCAGATACAATGATTGTTCAATCTATCCATCCAACCTTATGTTCGATTCGGTTGCTCGTATGTTTAACGGAAGAACTGTTACCTGGTTAGACATACTATATGATAATCATCATGATATACTCGAATACAACCCCAGATACGATTATTGTTTAGTCTATCCATTCAACCTTCTGTTCAATTCAGTCGTTCTTATGTATAACGGAAAAACAGTTACCTGGTGAGTATAACTATATAAACCTAATCGAATACAACCCAGATACGATGAATTTTCAATCTATCCATTTAACCTTTTGCTGGATTTGGTCGCTTTTATGTAAAACGGAAGAACAGTTACCTGGTGAGTATTGCTATATAAACATCATCACGATATCATCGAATACAACTCAGATACAATTATCGCTTCGTCTAACCATTCAACCTTCTGTTCGATTCAGTCGCTAGTATGTGTAACGGAAGTACCGTCACCTGGTAAGTATCACTATATATACAGTATTGCGATATAATCGGATACAAACCAGATACATTAATTGTTCAGTCTATCCATTCAACTTTCTGTTCGTTTCGGTCGCTCGTATGTAAAACGGGAATACCGTCACCTAGTGTGTATAACTATATACACAGCATAACATCATAATCGAATACAACTCAGATACTATCCATTCAACCTTCTGTTCGATTCGGTTGCTCGTATGTATAACGAAAGAACAGTAACCTGGTGAGTATTTCTATATAAACTTCATCACGATATAATCGAATACAACTCAGATACAATGATCATTCCGTCTATCCATCTAACCTTCTGTTCGATTGGGTCGCTCGTACGTATAACGCAAGAACAGTCACCTGGTGAGTATTACTATATAAACATTCCCACGATATAATCGAATACAACTCAGTTACAATTATCGTTCCGTCTAACCATCCAACCTTATGTTCGATTCAGACGCTCGTATGTGTAACGAAAGAACCGTTACATGGTAGGTGTATCTGAATATACAGCATAACGATATAATCGAATACAACTCAGATACAATGATCATTCCGTCTATCCATCTAACCTTCTGTTCGATTGGGTCGCTCGTACGTATAACGCAAGAACAGTCACCTGGTGAGTATTACTATATAAACATTCCCACGATATAATCGAATACAACTCAGTTACAATTATCGTTTCGTCTAACCATTTAACCTTCTGTTCGATTCAGTCTCTAGTATGTGTAACGGAAGTACCGTCACCTGGTAAGTATCACTAAATATACAGTATTGCGATATAATCGGATACCACCCAGATACATTGATTGTTCAGTCTATCCATTCAACTTTCTGTTCAGTTCAGTCGCTCTTATGTAAAACTGGAGAACAGTTTCCTGGTGAGTATAACTATATGAACATCATCAAGATATAATCGAATACAACCCCAGATACGATTATTGTTTAGTCTATCCATTCAACCTTCTGTTCAATTCAGTCGCTCGTATGTATAACGAAAGAACAGTTACCTGGTGAGTATATTGTATTCGATGATATCGTGATGATGTTTATATAGTTATACTCACCAGGTAACTGTTCTCCAGTTATACATGAGAGCGACTGAACTGAACAGAAGGTTAAATGGATAGACTGAACAATCATTGTATCTGGGTTGTATTCGATTATATCGTGATGATTATCATATAGTATGTCTTACCATGTAACAGTTCTTCTGTTACACATACGAGCAACCGAATCGAACATAAGGTTGAATGGATAGATTGAACAATCATTGTATCTGGGTTGTCTCCGATTATATCGTTATGCTGTATATTTAGTTACACCTACCATGTAACGGTTCCTTAGTTACACATACGAGCGTATGCATCGAACATAAGGTTGGATGATTAGACGGAACGATAATTGTAACTGAGTTGTATTATTATTATATTATATTATTATTATTATATCGTGGTGATGTTTATATAGTAATACTCACCAGGTGACTGTTCTTGCGTTATACATACGAGCGACCCAATCGAACAGAAGGTTGGATGGATAGACAGAATGATCATTGTATCTCAGTTGTGTTCGATTATATCGTGATGAAGTTTATATAGAAATACTCACCAGGTTACTGTTCTTTCGTTATACATACCAGCACAGAATCGAACAGAAGGTTGAATGGACAGTATCTGGGTTGTATTCGATTATGATCTTATGCTGTGTATATAGTTATACACATTTGATGACGGTATTCCCGTTTTACATACGAGCGACCGAAAAGAACAGGAAAATGAATGGATAGACTGAACAATCAATGTATCTGGGTGGTATCCGATTATATCGCAATACTGTATATATAGTGATACTTACCAGGTGACGGTACTTCCGTTACACATACTAGCGACTGAATCGAACAGAAGGTTGAATGGTTAGACGAAACGATAATTGTATCTGAGTTGTATCCGATGATATCGTGATGATGTTTATATAGCAATAATTACCAGGTAACTATTCTTCCGTTTCACATACAAGCGACCGAATCGAGCAGAAGGTTAAATGTATAGATTGAACAATCATCGTATCTGGGTTGTATTTGATTATGTTTATATAGTTATACTCACCAGGTACCTGTTCTTCCGTTATACATACGAGCGACTGAATTGAACAGAAGGTTGAATGGATAGACTAAACAATAATCGTATCTGGGGTTGTTTTCGATTATATCTTGATGATGTTCATATAGTTATACTCACCAGGAAACTTTTCTCCAGTAATACATAATAGCGACTGAACTGAACAGAAAGTTGAATGGATAGAATGAACAATCAATGTATCTGGGTGGTATTCGATTATATCGTGATGATTATCATATAGTATGTCTAACCAGGTAACAGTTCTTCTGTTACACATACGAGCAACCAAATCGAACATAAGGTTGAATGGATAGATTGAACAATCATTGTATCTGGGTTGTCTCCGATTATATCGTTATGCTGTATATTAAGTTACACCTACCATGTAACGGTTCTTTCGTTACACATACGAGCGTCTGAATAGAACATAAGGTTGGATGATTAGACGGAACAATAATTGTAACTGAGTTGTATTCAATTATATCGTGGTGATGTTTATATAGTAATACTCACCAGGTGACTGTTCTTGCGTTATACATACGAGCGACCCAATCGAACAGAAGTTTGGATAAATAGACGAAATGATCATTGTATCTGAATTGTATTCGATTATATCGTGATGACGTTTATATAGAAATACTCACCAGGTTACTTTTTTTTCTTTATACATACGAGCAACCGAATCGAACAGAAGGTTTAATGGATAGTATCTGGGTTGTATTTGATTATGATGTTATGCTGTGTATATAGTTATACACATTAGGTGACGGTATTCCCGTTTTACATACGAGCGACCGAAACGAACAGAAAGTTGAATGGATAGACTGAACAATCAATATATCTGGGTGGTATCCGATTATATCGCAATACTGTATATATAGTGATACTTACCAGGTGACGGTACTTCCGTTGCACATACTAGCGACTGAATCGAACTTAAAGTAAAATGGTGAGACGAAACGATAATTGTATCTGAGTTGTATTCGATGATATCGTGATGATGTTTATATAGCAATACTCACCAGGTAACTGTTTTTCCGTTTCACATACAAGCGACCGAATCGAGCAGAAGGTTAAATTTAGTATGGATTGAACAATCATCGTATCTGGGTTGTATTCGATTATGTTCATATAGTTATACTCACCAGGTAACTGTTCGTCCGTTATACATACTAGCGACTGAATCGAACAGAATGTTGAATGGTTAGACGAAACGATAATTGTATCTGAGTTGTATTCGATGATATCGTGATGATGTTTATATAGCAATACTCACCAGGTAACTGTCCTTCAGTTTTACATACAAGTGACCGAATCGAGCAGAAGGTTAAATGGATAGATTGAACAATCATCGTATCTGAGTTGTATTCGATTATGTTTATATAGTTATACTCACCAGGTACCTGTTCTTCCGTTATACATACGAGCAACCGAATCGAACATAAGGTTGAATGGATAGATTGAACAATCATCGTATCTGAGTTGTATTCGATTATGTTTATATAGTTATACTCACCAAGTAAATGTACTTCCGTTATACATACGAGCGACTGAATTGAACAGAAGGTTGAATGGATAGACTAAACAATGATCGTATCTGGGGTTGTATTCGATTATATCGTGATGATGTTTATATAGTTATACTCACCAGGTAACTATTCTCCAGTTATACATAAGAGCGACTGAACTGAACAGAAGGTTGAATGGATAGACTGAATAATCATCGTATCTGGGTTGTATTCGATTATTTCGTGATGATTATTATATATTATGTCTAACCAGGTAACTGTTCTTCCGTTATACATACGAGCAACCGAATCAAACATAAGGTTGGATGGATAGATTGAAAAATCATTGTATCTGGGTTGTCTCTGATTATATCGTTATGCTGTATAATTAGATACACCTACCATGTAACGGTTCTATCGTTACACATACGAGCGTCTGAATCGAACATAAGGTTGGATGGTTAGAGATAATTGTAACTGAGTTGTATTCGATTATATCGTGGTAATGTTTATATAGTAATACTCACCAGGTGACTGTTCTTGCGTTATACGTACGAGCGACCCAATCGAACAGAAGGTTGGATGGATAGACGAAATGATCATTGTATCTGAGTTGTATTCGATTATATCGTGATGAACTTCATATAGAAATACTCACCAGGTTACTGTTCTTTCGTTATACATACGAGCAACCGAATCGAACAGAAGGTTGAATGAATGGTATCTGGGTTGTATTCGATTATGATGTTATGCTGTGTATATAGTTATACACACTAGGTGACGGTATTTTCGTTTTACATACGAGCGACCGAAACGAACAGAAAGTTGAATGAATAGACTGAACAGTCAATGTATCTGGTTGGTATCCGATTATATCGCAATACTGTATATATAGTGATACTTACCAGGTGACGGTACTTCCGTTACACATACTAGCGACTGAATCGAACAGAATGTTAAATGGTTAGACGAAGCGATAATTGTATCTGAGTTGTATTCGATTATATCGTGATGATGTTTATATAGCAATATTCACCAGGTAACTGTTCTTCCGTTTTACATAAAAGCGACCGAATCGAGCAGAAGGTTAAATGGATAGATTGAAAATTCATCGTATCTGGGTTGTATTCGATTAGGTTTATATAGTTATACTCACCAGGTAACTGTTCTTCCGATATACATACGAGCGACTGAATTGAACAGAAGGTTGAATGGATAGACTAAATAATGATCGTATCTGAGGTTGTATTCGATTATATCGTGATGATGTTTATATAGTTATACTCAACAGGTAACTGTTCTCCAGTTATACATAAAAGCGACTGAATCGAGCAGAAGGTTGAATTCAGTATTGATTGAACAATAATCGTATCTGGGTTGTATTCGATTATGTTTATGAAGTTATACTCAGCAGGTAACTGTTCTTCCGTTATACATACGAGCAATCGAATCGAACAGAAGGTTGAATGGATAGATTGAAAAATCATTGTATCTGGGTTGTCTCTGATTATATCGTTATGCTGTATAATTAGATACACCTACCATGTAACGGTTCTATCGTTACACATACGAGCGTCTGAATCGAACATAAGGTTGGATGGTTAGAGATAATTGTAACTGAGTTGTATCTGATTATATCGTGGTAATGTTTATATAGTAATACTCACCAGGTGACTGTTCTGGCGTTATACGTACGAGCGACCCAATCGAACAGAAGGTTGGATGGATAGACGAAATGATCATTGTATCTGAGTTGTATTCGATTATATCGTGATGAACTTCATATAGAAATACTCACCAGGTTACTGTTCTTTCGTTATACATACGAGCAACCGAATCGAACAGAAGGTTGAATGAATGGTATCTGGGTTGTATTCGATTATGATGTTATGCTGTGTATATAGTTATACACACTAGGTGACGGTATTTCCGTTTTACATACGAGCGACCGAAACGAACAGAAAGTTGAATGAATAGACTGAACAATCAATGTATCTGGTTGGTATCCGATTATATCGCAATACTGTATATATAGTGATACTTACCAGGTGACGGTACTTCCGTTACACATACTAGCGACTGAATCGAACAGAATGTTAAATGGTTAGACGAAGCGATAATTGTATCTGAGTTGTATTCGATTATATCGTGATGATGTTTATATGGCAATATTCACCAGGTAACTGTTCTTCCGTTTTACATAAAAGCGACCGAATCGAGCAGAAGGTTAAATGGATAGATTGAAAATTCATCGTATCTGGGTTGTATTCGATTAGGTTTATATAGTTATACTCACCAGGTAACTGTTCTTCCGATATACATACGAGCGACTGAATTGAACAGAAGGTTGAATGGATAGACTAAATAATGATCGTATCTGGGTTGTCTCCGATTATATCGTTATGTTGTATATTTAACTACACCTACCATGTAACGGTTCTTTCGTTATACATACGAGCGTCTGAATCGAACATAAGGTTGGATGGTCAGACGGAACGATAATTGTAACTAAGTTGTATTCGATTATATCGTGATGACGTTCATATAGAAAAACTCACCAGTTTACTGTTCTTTCTTTATACGTACGAGCAACCGAATCGAACAGAAGGTTGAATGGATAGTATCTGGGTTGTATTCGATTATGATGTTATGCTGTGTATATAGTTATACACATAAGGTGACGGTATTCCCGTTTCACATACGAGCGACCGAAACGAACAGAAAGTTGAATGGATAGACTGAACAATCAATGTATCTGGGTGGTATCCGATTATATCGCAATACTGTATATATAGTGATACTTACCAGGTGACGATACTTCCGTTACACATACTATCGACTGAATCGAACAGAATGTTGAATGGTTAGACGAAACGATAATTGTATCTGAGTTGTATTCGATGATATCGTGATGATGTTTATATAGCAATACTCACCAGGTAACTGTTCTTCCGTTTTACATACAAGTGACCGAATCGAGCAGAAGGTTGAATTCAGTATAGATTGAACAATCATCGTATCTGGGTTGTATTCGATTATGTTTATATAGTTATACTCACCAGGTAACTGTTCTTCCGTTATACATACGAGCGACTTAATTGAACAGAAGGTTGAATGGATAGTATATGGGTTGTATTCGATTATGATGTTATGCTGTGTATATAGTTATACACACTAGGAGACGGTATTCCCGTTTTACATACGAGCGACCGAAACGAAAAGAAAGTTGAATGGATAGACTGAACAATCAATGTATCTGGGTGGTATCCGATTATATCGCAATACTGTATATATAGTGATACTTACCAGGTGACGATACTTCCTTTACACATACTAGCGACTGAATCGAACAGAATGTTGAATGGTTAGACGAAACGATAATTGTATCTGAGTTGTATTCGATGATATCGTGATGATGTTTATATAGCAATACTCACCAGGTAACTGTCCTTCCGTTTTACATACAAGCGACCGAATCGAGCAGAAGGTTAAATGGATAGATTGAACAATCATCGTATCTGAGTTGTATTCGATTATGTTTATATAGATATACTCACCAGGTACCTGTTCTTCCGATATACATACGAGCAACCGAATCGAACATAAGGTTGAATGGATAGATTGAACAATCATCGTATCTGAGTTGTATTCTATTATGTTTATATAGTTATACTCACCAGGTAACTGTTCTTCCGTTATACATACGAGCGACTGAATTGAACTGAAGGTTGAATGGATAGACTAAACAATGATCGTATCTGGGGTTGTATTCGATTATATCGTGATGATGTTCATATAGTTATACTCACCAGGTAACTGTTCTCCAGTTATACATAAGAGCGACTGAACTGAACAGAAGGTTGAATGGATAGACTGAACAATCATCGTATCTGGGTTGTATTCGATTATTTCGTGATGATTATTATATATTATGTCTAACCAGGTAACTGTTCTTTCGTCATACATACTAGCAACCGAATCGAACATAAGGTTGAATGGATAGATTGAACAATCATTGTATCTGGGTTGTCTCCGATTATATCGTTATGTTGTATATTTAACTACACCTACCATGTAACGGTCCTTTCGTTACACATACGAGCGTCTGAATCGAACATAAGGTTGGATGGTTAGACGGAACGATAATTGTAACTAAGTTGTATTCGATTATATCGTGATGACGTTCATATAGAAATACGTTACACATACGTTACATTATATCGCAATACTGTATATATAGTGATACTTACCAGGTGACGGTACTTCCGTTACACATACTAGCGACTGAATCGAACAGAAGGTTAAATGGTTAGACGAAACGATAATTGTATCTGAGTTGTATTCGATGATATCGTGATGATGTTTATTTATAGCAATACTCACCAGGTAACTGTCCTTCCGTTTTACATACGAGCGACCGAATCGAGCAGAAGGTTAAATGGATAGATTGAACAATCATCGTATCTGAGTTGTATTCGATTATGTTTATATAGATATACTCACCAGGTACCTGTTCTTCCGATATACATACGAGCAACCGAATCGAACATAAGGTTGAATGGATAAATTGATCAATCATCGTATCTGAGTTGTATTCGATTATGTTTATATAGTTATACTCACCAGGTAACTGTTCTTCCGTTATACATACGAGCGACTGAATTGAACTGAAGGTTGAATGGATAGACTAAACAATGATCGTATCTGGGGTTGTATTCGATTATATCGTGATGATGTTCATATAGTTATACTCACCAGGTAACTGTTCTCCAGTTATACATAAGAGCGACTGAACTGAACAGAAGGTTGAATGGATAGACTGAACAATCATCGTATCTGGGTTGTATTCGATAATTTCGTGATGATTATTATATATTATGTCTAACCAGGTAACTGTTCCTTCGTTATACATACTAGCAACCGAATCGAACATAAGGTTGAATGGATAGATTGAACAATCATTGTATCTCGGTTGTCTCCGATTATATCGTTATGTTGTACCACCTACCATGTAACGGTTCTTTCGTTACACATACGAGCGTCTGAATCGAACATAAGGTTGGATGGTTAGACGGAACGATAATTGTAACTAAGTTGTATTCGATTATATCGTGATGACGTTCATATAGAAATACTCACCAGTTTACTGTTCTTTCGTTATACATACGAGCAACCGAATCGAACAGAAGGTTGAATGGATAGTATCTGGGTTGTATTCGATTATGATGTTATGCTGTGTATATAGTTATACACATAAGGTGACGGTATTCCCGTTTCACATACGAGCGACCGAAACGAACAGAAAGTTGAATGGATAGACTGAACAATCAATGTATCTGGGTGGTATCCGATTATATCGCAATACTGTATATATAGTGATACTTACCAGGTGACGATACTTCCGTTACACATACTAGCGACTGAATCGAACAGAATGTTGAATGGTTAGACGAAACGATAATTGTATCTGAGTTGTATTCGATGATATCGTGATGATGTTTATATAGCAATACTCACCAGGTAACTGTCCTTCCGTTTTACATACAAGCAACCGAATCGAGCAGAAGGTTAAATGGATAGATTGAACAATCATCGTATTTGAGTTGTATTCGATTATGTTTATATAGATATACTCACCAGGTACCTGTTCTTCCGATATACATACGAGCAACCGAATCGAACATAAGGTTGAATGGATAGATTGAACAATCATTGTATCTGGGTTGTCTCCGATTATATCGTTATGTTGTATATTCAACTACACCTACCATGTAACGGTTCTTTCGTTACACATACGAGCGTCTGAATCGAACATAAGGTTGGATGGTTAGACGGAACGATAATTGTAACTAAGTTGTATTCGATTATATCGTGATGACGTTCATATAGAAAAACTCACCAGTTTACTGTTCTTTCGTTATACATACGAGCAACCGAATCGAACAGAAGGTTGAATGGATAGTATCTGGGTTGTATTCGATTATGATGTTATGCTGTGTATATAGTTATACACATAAGGTGACGGTATTCCCGTTTCACATACGAGCGACCGAAACGAACAGAAAGTTGAATGGATAGACTGAACAATCAATGTATCTGGGTGGTATCCGATTATATAGCAATACTGTATATATAGTGATACTTACCAGGTGACGATACTTCCGTTACACATACTATCGACTGAATCGAACAGAATGTTGAATGGTTAGACGAAACGATAATTGTATCTGAGTTGTATTCGATGATATCGTGTTACGTTTTTTTTTGTGTCACTATATAGAATTGCATTGGTATCATAATTATCATATTTAATATTTAATTAATTCATACTCTTTGAGTCAATTTTCATTTATTATAAATACATTTTCGCACGCCTATGATAAGCCACTATCTTTTTACAAGTTTTTTTCTTTTGGGGAAAAAAACGTGGCCGCTCTGGTTGAAATCGGACAGATATTTTGGCTAGAGATTTTTGACGAATGAATTGAAGAGAAATTTGGAAGAAAACTAATTCTGATACTGCAAGTTTTGCGTTACTCAACATTTGAGGATAATTTTGGTTTCTTCCATTGAATACCTCCGAAAATATATTGTGGGAATATTGGATTGATTTATTCCGGAGGCTATCACCAGACGAGTCTGGGTTCTTTTTTTTCTCCCGTCAGATTGACCACTTCAGGCCACCTTCCACAAATCTGTAAGTTATATCAATCATCATAATTTTTTTTGTATAGTTCTCAGTGCCTAATCAATTTAAAGTGTCGTTTGTTTAGTTCATCGCGTGTATAACGATATCCGGTATTATCTCCCATTCTCTTATTTTAGGGCCTATTAGGGTGACTCCTATTGTTTCCTTCTACCTACTCACTCATTTGGAAAAATGGAGAAAGCAATGAATTTTGAAATGGCGAGTTGTTGGCTGTCCTAGGAAACAATAATCAAAGTTGGTTGTCATATTAGTTCGCTTGCGAAATACGGCGTTGTAAAAGGTACCATATATCATTGATATTATTTTCCCGCTCTGGATTGAAGATAAGAAGATAGATGGAACTCAGTGACTTAGCGTCTACCGTTTTGTTATTTTAATCCATTTCACATTATTCACATAATTATTTCTTTCGCATGTAATTGGCTATTTTGGCTCGTATTTTGGGTTTTAGAATTTCCTGCTATAAAATCGGAATTTTCTTTTATTGTTAGTGATAGGTTATGAGCTAGACATTGCCGATTCATGACATAAAATATAAACAGATATTTCACACCTATAATATATTGAACATCGATTTATGGGTATATTATTAGATGATGTTCATATACGTAATGTGAGCCCCACGTGATCACGTTAGGACAAAATAACATATGGAATTCATTATGATAATGATATAATAACAGTATGCTAATGACTAATGTTGGTGACATGAGCTGTCATCTTTGAATATTTTCGAATTTCATTAATATAGTTATAATAAATGAATGAAAGCTTTATTTCTCTGATGAAAATAGATTCAGATTGATCTTGGAGTACCTTGAACATCAGGAACTTCTGGCCGAGTTGCATAAATGGCCAGTGGCGCCCCTATATTTTTTTATTTGGTACCTAATTGGTAATGTAGGTATACATTGTTTAAAGGTAAGTTTTCTGTACCCCCCCTACTCTCCGACGAAGCTGAGCTAGTTTCCTTCGGCATATTCTTATGTAAGGGGTTACTATATATATGCTACTCTAGATCAATTCGATTATTTCAAGTGGAAGTTGATTATTAATGATAAAAAAAATTGATATTATTTCATTAGTATATTGGTTAAAACTCTCTGAACCTTGTGGACCCCTTACAATTGGCGCCCAACGTTAATTATTGATTTGAATACTATGGTGTTTCTTGAAAATTGATTGTTGTCTGTTTTCTCATCAGGTGATTCCTTTTGTTGACAGCCTCGCCTATTCAAATACACGCATTGCTTGCATATTTACTGAGTTTCTAATGGTTAGGTAGTCTTCAGTTGATTAAGTTATATCATTAGGTTATATGTTAGTAATAATTTTTTGAAATAAGTATTATTGATAGGGTGAATATCAATTCGATTCAATAAGATTTGTTGGGCTATAGTTAGATTTTTTTTTTCTTCTCTTTTCTAATTTGAAAAATGGCACCCCCCCAATACGAGGTGAATAGACTCATTTCTGAGGAACTTGTTTACGAGTTAGCTATAAGGGGACTCACTGGGGTAGGAAACGTTGATACAATGCGTAAAACTTTACGGAATTTGATAAAACACGAAAAAGAAGGACATTCTTTGGATTATCCTGAACACCCATTCACTATTGAAGAAGATTTTACTGCACTTAGAGCAAAGATGGAAGAGATACAGAATTCGATCAACGATTTTGATGGATCTAGCAGAACAATGTATTCCAAATTGATGTCAAAATATGCGTTCGCATTAGGTAGAATCAATAGGGTTTGCCCTAGTGAACAAAAGGACAAAGCTGAAAAGTCTAAACTTCTTATTGACATTCTCAACTGGAAATCAGAATTGGATACTAAAGTTAAAAATCACGAGAAAAGTTTGGTGGGTCAGAGTGAAAGCATCCTGGACTTGAGTATGGTAGAACAAGTAAATACAGGGGAATCTTCTTCCGACGAGTCAATACCACCTCCAAATTTCAATAGTACTACTTCGAATAGTAGATCGCGCTTCAAACCTGTTCCAGTTTCACAATGGAATTTAAAATTTTCAGGCAAACCAAATGATATGTCTTTGAGCGCATTTTTAGAAAGGGTTGAGGAGATGCGAATTTCACGTCACGTGACCGAACAGGAACTTTTCGACTCGGCAAATGATTTATTTTCTGATATCGCACTCATATGGTTTCGCGGAAATAAAAAGAATGCTTCGGATTGGCAATCATTAGTACGAATTCTTCGCATAGAATTTCAACCTCGTAATTATAATGACAAATTATTTAAACAAATAAAAGAGAGAACACAACACCCAGGTGAATCAATGGGAATTCACGTGGCAATTATGAATAATCATTTTTCAAGATTAACGGTTAAAATACCAGAATCAGCTAAGCTTAAAATTCTGATTGAGAATATGGCACCATTTTATAAAATAGGGATGGGATTGGAACTGAAGAAAATAGAAACCATTGATAAGTTACTCGAACTTAGTAGGGATTTGGAGGCAAACAGAGCATCGGTCAATGACTATATTCCACCACCTCCGAGAAATAGGGACATCTTAGAACGCGATTTGGCTTGTATTTATTCAGATATGCAACCGTCTACTAGCAACAATCATACACAAACAGTTCATGAAATTACTTCTAAACCGCCTCTCAGATGTTTTAGGTGTAACGAAGTGGGACATATGGCCCGCACTTGTAATAAACCTACCTCACGCCGTTGCTATCGATGTAATAAACCGAATTTCACTGTCAGAACTTGCCCAAATTGTAATAATAATAGTTCGGGAAACGATTTCCAGAGACACTAATAGATCGGGTAGTTGTCTATAATCACAATAATAAGCTGATCACTAATTCGAATCAAACTAAGCCCATCCTTGATTACATTTTATCGCATTCAAAAGGAGATCAAAGACCATATTTGAATATCTCGATTCTCGGAATTACGTTCCTAGGACTTCTTGATAGTGGAGCTACTAGCACAATCGTAGGTAAAGACGGATGGAATAGATTGAGTTTTATGAAACATGCACTTAGGCCTTCATTAATTGAAAATGTCACAGTAGCAAATGGGGAACAATGTGAAGTAATAGGCACAATAACTGTTCCAATTCAGTTAGAAACAAAAACAAAATTGATCGATATTCTTGTTATTCCTACCTTGAATAAAACTTTGATATTAGGCTCAGATTTTTGGCGTCTTATGGAAATAGTTCCAAATTTAAGTGAAGATGTGTGGACATTTGCGGCAGATAGTATTGAACCAATTCAGTCTAATCTTCTACCTCATACTCAATTAACGAATAATGAAAAATTGGTTTTGGAATCATTTGTTGAAAATATTTTTAAGAATATGCCTGATAAAATAGGTTGTACTCATTTAGTAAGTCATCGAATTGTCACAGAATCTGAACCCATTAAACAAAAATATTACCCAGTCAGTCCGGTAGTTCAAAAATCTATTGATGAAGAACTAAATAAACTACTTGCAGAAGACATTGTTGAACCATCAGACAGTCCTTGGGCTTCTCCCATCATTTTGGTTAGAAAAAAAGATAATAACTTCCGTTTTTGTGTAGATTATCGTAGACTAAATAAGGTAACCATCAAAGACGCATATCCAATTCCACATATTTCAGCTACTCTCGATAAATTGCGAAATGCTGAGTATTTATCTACTTTGGATATTAAATCAGCATTTCACCAAATTCCATTGGAAAAAAATTCGAAGAAGTTTACAGCATTCACAGTTCCCAACCACGGGTTATTTCAATTCAAACGCCTTCCTTTTGGTTTATCGAATTCCCCAGCCACTTGGCAAAGATTTATAGATAAAATCATTTCCAATGACTTGGAGCCTCATGCTTTCGTATATCTAGATGATATTGTTGTTATCACCCAAGATTTTGAGAAACATATTGAAATTCTTGATGAAATTTTCACTCGTCTGCGTTCTGCGGGTCTGACAGTCAGTAGAGAAAAATGTGTTTTTTGTAAACCTGAACTTAGGTACCTTGGTTATGTGATAGATTGTAATGGTCTGCGAGTAGACAATGATAAAGTTAGCGCAATTTTGAATATTCCCGTTCCATCAAACGCAACGGAAGTTCGACGAATTTTAGGAATGACCAGTTGGTACAGAAGATTTATTCAAAATTTTTCATCGATAACATCCCCACTCACCAATTTAATAAGAAAAAACGTCAAATTCAAATGGACAACCGAATGTGATGAAGCCCTTCGATCAGTTAAAGAGGCACTGATTACAGCACCAGTTTTAAGTTGCCCGGACTATAATTTACCTTTCGTTATACAATGCGATGCATCGGGATATGGCTTAGGGGCGGTTTTAACTCAATTGCATCCAAACGGAGAACGCGTGATAGCATATATAAGTCAATCCTTGAGTAAAAATGAAAGAAATTTTTCCGTTACTGAAAGGGAATGTTTGGCGGTAGTTTGGTCAATTAATCGTTTGCGTCCTTATATTGAAGGAATAAAAGTTAAAGTAGTTACGGATCACCATTCTTTACTATGGCTAAGTAATTTGAAAGACCCACGCGGAAGATTGAGTAGATGGGCAGTCGCTCTACAGCAATTTGAATTTGAAATAGTTCACCGTAAAGGAAAACATCATTTAGTCCCAGATTGTCTTTCTCGCTCTGTACCCGTTGTTGAGGTAGTCGAGCCTTCAGCGAATGAAAAATCTATCGAACGTGATAAATGGTACACTGCCTTGATGAAGAAAATCGAGAAGAATCCGTCGAAATTCTCTACATTCAGAATAAATAATAATAGATTATATAAATACGTTATTCCTAAGTATCAAGATTTGTCAGAACCCGATATTGATTCTTGGAAAGAAATCATCCCTAAATATGACCGCAGAAAATTGATATCACTTGCCCATGATACTATTACTTCTGGACATTTGGGAGTTTTCAAAACTTTCCACAAATTATCAAATCGTTATACTTGGCCTAAAATGCGCTCGGATGTTGCAAGTTATGTGAGGCAATGTGAAGTTTGTGCATGTCATAAAGTAGAACAGAAACCACCCCCTGGTTTCATGGTTGCTCGTTCATTTGTAAATAAACCATGGGAACTAATTTCCGCAGATCTCGTGGGTCCTTTACCTAAATCTAAAAATGGTTTCATGTACATATTAGTTGTAGTTGATTATTTTTCTAAATTTCCGCTACTTTTCCCCCTGCGTAGAGCTACAGCAGCTCCAATTGTGAATTTAATTGAAGATAATGTGTTCATGATGTTTGGAGTTCCCTCGTCAATTATAGTTGAAAATGGTAAACAATTTCAGTCTAAAGAATTCCGTAACCTCATGTCTTCCTATAATGTCAAAATTAGATATACTGCTAACTATCACGCGCAAGCTAATCCCACAGAACGTGTGAATAGGGTAGCTAAAACTATTCTATCGTCATTTGTTGAATCGAATCAACGTGAATGGGACACATTATTGTCAAAAGTAGGATGTGCAATAAGGTCATCGAAACATGAGGTGACCGATAATACGCCATTTTTCGTGAATTTCGGACGCGAGATGATATTGGATGGAAAAAACAGTAGTTTTCAGGTTAACACTGATAGCGAAGTTTCCGTTAGACGGGATAGTTCAATCATCGAGGGAAGGCGAAATGGATTCACTAAATTGTACGATGATATTAAAAAGCGCAAGACGAAGGCTTCATCTAAGATGACATTCCAATATAATTTGAGGAGACGGGATGTGCAATATATTGTTGGTCAACATGTTTATCGGCGCAATTTTGCTTTATCTAACGCTGGACAATACTATAATGCTAAGTTAGGACCTAAGGGGGGTTTGTTACGTTTTTTTTGGTGTCACTATATAGAATTGCATTGGTATCATAATTATCATATTTGATATTTAATTAATTCATACTCTTTGAGTCAATTTTCATTTATTATAAATACATTTTCGCACGCCTATGATGAGCCACTATCTTTTTACAAGTTTTTTTCTTTTGGGGAAAAAAACGTGGCCGCTCTGGTTGGAATCGGACAGATATTTTGGCTAGAGATTTTTGACGAATGAATTGAAGAGAAATTTGGAAGAAAACTAATTCTGATACTGCAAGTTTTGCGTTACTCAACATTTGAGGATAATTTTGGTTTCTTCCATTGAATACCTCCGAAAATATATTGTGGGAATATTGGATTGATTTATTCCGGAGGCTATCACCAGACGAGTCTGGGTTCTTTTTTTTCTCCCGTCAGATTGACCACTTCAGGCCACCTTTCACAAATCTGTAAGTTATATCAATCATCATAATTTTTTTTGTATAGTTCTCAGTGCCTAATCAATTTAAAGTGTCGTTTGTTTAGTTCATCGCGTGTATAACGATATCCGGTATTATCTCCCATTCTCTTATTTTAGGGCCTATTAGGGTGACTCCTATTGTTTCCTTCTACCTACTCACTCATTTGGAAAAATGGAGAAAGCAATGAATTTTGAAATGGCGAGTTGTTGGCTGTCCTAGGAAACAATAATCAAAGTTGGTTGTCATATTAGTTCGCTTGCGAAATACGGCGTTGTAAAAG
Organism: Chrysomela aeneicollis; assembly: GCA_029955515.1. Lineage (NCBI taxonomy): Eukaryota > Metazoa > Arthropoda > Insecta > Coleoptera > Chrysomelidae > Chrysomela > Chrysomela aeneicollis. Next base: position 18,852,712 of record JARUHQ010000006.1, read on the forward strand.
GTACCATATATCATTAATATTATTTTCCCGCTCTGGATTGAAGATAAGAAGATAGATGGAACTCAGTGACTTAGTGTCTACCGTTTTGTTATTTTAATCCCTTTCACATTATTCACATAATTATTTCTTTCGCATGTAATCGGCTATTTTGGCTCGTATTTTGGGTTTAAGAATTTCCTGCTATAAAATCGGAATTTTCTTTTATTGTTAGTGATAGATTATGAGCTAGACATTGCCGATTCCTGACATAAAATATAAACAGATATTTCACACCTATAATATATTGAACATCGATTTATGGGTATATTATTAGATGATGTTCATATACGTAATGTGAGCCCCACGTGATCACGTTAGGACAAAATAACATATGGAATTCATTATGATAATGATATAATAACAGTATGCTAATGACTAATGTTGGTGACATGAGCTGTCATCTTTGAATATTTTCGAATTTCATTGATATAGTTATAATAAATGAATTAAAGCTTTATTTCTCTGATGAAAATAGATTCAGATTGATCTTGGAGTACCTTGAACATCAGGAACTTCTGGCCGAGTTGCATAAATGGCCAGTGGCGCCCCTATATTTTTTTTATTTGGTACCTAATTGGTAATGTAGGTATTCATTGTTTAAAGGTAAGTTTTCTGTACCCCCCCTACTCTCCGACGAAGCTGAGCTAGTTTCCTTCGGCATATTCTTATGTAAGGGGTTACTATATATATGCTACTCTAGATCAATTCGATTATTTCAAGTGGAAGTTGATTATTAATGATAAAAAAAAATTGATATTATTTCATTAGTATATTGGTTAAAACTCTCTGAACCTTGTGGACCCCTTACAATCGTGATGATGTTTATATAGCAATACTCACCAGGTAACTGTTCTTCCGTTTTACATACAAGCGACCGAATCGAGCAGAAGGTTGAATTCAGTATAGATTGAACAATCATCGTATCTGGGTTGTATTCGATTATGTTTATATAGTTATACTCACCAGGTAACTGTTCTTCCGTTATACATACGAGCGACTAAATTGAACAGAAGGTTGAATGGATAGTATCTGGGTTGTATTCGATTATGATGTTATGCTGTGTATATAGTTATACACATAAGGAGACGGTATTCCCGTTTTACATACGAGCGACCGAAACGAAAAGAAAGTTGAATGGATAGACTGAACAATCAATGTATCTGGGTGGTATCCGATTATATCGCAATACTGTATATATAGTGATACTTACCAGGTGACGGTACTTCCGTTACACATACTAGCGACTGAATCGAACAGAATGTTGAATGGTTAGACGAAACGATAATTGTATCTGAGTTGTATTCGATGATATCGTGATGATGTTTATATAGCAATACTCACCAGGTAACTGTTCTTCCGTTTTACATACAAGCAACCGAATCGAGCAGAAGGTTGAATTCAGTATAGATTGAACAATCATCGTATCTGGGTTGTATTCGATTATGTTTATATAGTTATACTCACCAGGTAACTGTTCTTCCGTTATACATACGAGCGACTGAATTGAACAGAAGGTTGAATGGATAGATTGAACAATCATCGTATCTGAGTTGTATTCGATTATGTTTATATAGTTATACTCACCAGGTAACTGTTCTTCCGTTATACATACGAGCGACTGAATTGAACTGAAGGTTGAATGGATAGACTAAACAATGATCGTATCTGGGGTTGTATTCGATTATATCGTGATGATGTTTATATAGTTATACTCACCAGGTAACTGTTCTCCAGTTATACATAAGAGCGACTGAACTGAACAGAAGGTTGAATGGATAGACTGAACAATCATCGTATCTGGGTTGTATTCGATTATTTCGTGATGATTATTATATATTATGTCTAACCAGGTAACTGTTCTTTCGTTATACATACTAGCAACCAAATCGAACATAAGGTTGAATGGATAGATTGAACAATCATTGTATCTGGGTTGTCTCCGATTATATCGTTATGTTGTATATTTAACTACACCTACCATGTAACGGTTCTTTCGTTACACATACGAGCGTCTGAATCGAACATAAGGTTGGATTGTTAGACGGAACGATAATTGTAACTAAGTTGTATTCGATTATATCGTGATGACGTTCATATAGAAATACTCACCAGGTTACTGTTCTTCCGATATACATACGAGCAACCGAATCGAACATAAGGTTGAATGGATAGATTGAACAATCATCGTATCTGAGTTGTATTCGATTATGTTTATATAGTTATACTCACCAGGTAACTGTTCTTTCGTTATACATACGAGCGACTGAATTGAACAGAAGGTTGAATGGATAGTATCTGGGTTGTATTCGATTATGATGTTATGCTGTGTATATAGTTATACACATAAGGTGACGGTATTCCCGTTTCACATACGAGCGACCGAAACGAACAGAAAGTTGAATGGATAGACTGAACAATCAATGTATCTGGGTGGTATCCGATTATATCGCCATACTGTATATATAGTGATACTTACCAGGTGACGGTACTTCCGTTACACATACTAGCGACTGAATCGAACAGAAGGTTGAATGGTTAGACGAAACGATAATTGTATCTGAGTTGTATTCGATGATATCGTGATGATGTTTATATAGCAATACTCGCCAGGTAACTGTTCTTCCGTTTTACATACAAGCGACCGAATCGAGCAGAAAGTTGAATTCAGTATAGATTGAACAATCATCGTATCTGGGTTGTATTCGATTATGTTTATATAGTTATACTCACCAGGTAACTGTTCTTCCGTTATACATACGAGCGACTGAATTGAACAGAAGGTTGAATGGATAGTATATGGGTTGTATTCGATTATGATGTTATGCTGTGTATATAGTTATACACACTAGGAGACGGTATTCCCGTTTTACATACGAGCGACCGAAACGAACAGAAAGTTGAATGGATAGACTGAACAATCAATGTATCTGGGTGGTATCCGATTATATCGCAATACTGTATATATAGTGATACTTACCAGGTGTCGATACTTCCGTTACACATACTAGCGACTGAATCGAACAGAATGTTGAATGGTTAGACGAAACGATAATTGTATCTGAGTTGTATTCGATGATATCGTGATGATGTTTATATAGCAATACTCACCAGGTAACTGTCCTTCCGTTTTACATACAAGCGACCGAATCGAGCAGAAGGTTAAATGGATAGATTGAACAATCATCGTATCTGAGTTGTATTCGATTATGTTTATATAGATATACTCACCAGGTACCTGTTCTTCCGATATACATACGAGCAACCGAATCGAACATAAGGTTGAATGGATAGATTGAACAATCATCGTATCTGAGTTGTATTCGATTATGTTTATATAGTTATACTCACCAGGTAACTGTTCTTCCGTTATACATACGAGCGACTGAATTGAACTGAAGGTTGAATGGATAGTTGAATGATCGTATCTGGGGTTGTATTCGATTATATCGTGATGATGTTCATATAGTTATACTCACCAGGTAACTGTTCTCCAGTTATACATAAGAGCGACTGAACTGAACAGAAGGTTGAATGGATAGACTGAACAATCATCGTATCTGGGTTGTATTGGATTATTTCGTGATGATTATTATATATTATGTCTTACCAGGTAACTGTTCTTTCGTTATACATACTAGCAATTGAATCGAACATAAGGTTGAATGGATAGATTGAACAATCATTGTATCTGGGTTGTCTCCGATTATATCGTTATGTTGTATATTTAACTACACCTACCATGTAACGGTTCTTTCGTTACACATACGAGCGTCTGAATCGAACATAAGGTTGGATGGTTAGACGGAACGATAATTGTAACTAAGTTGTATTCGATTATATCGTGATGACGTTCATATAGAAATACTCACCAGGTTACTGTTCTTTCGTTATACATACGAGCAACCGAATCGAACAGAAGGTTGAATGGATAGTATCTGGGTTGTATTCGATTATGATGTTATGCTGTGTATATAGTTATACACATAAGGTGACGGTATTCCCGTTTCACATACGAGCGACCGAAACGAACAGAAAGTTGAATGGATAGACTGAATAATCAATGTATCTGGGTGTTATCTGATTATATCGCAATACTGTATATATAGTGATACTTACCAGGTGACGGTACTTCCGTTACACATACTAGCGACTGAATCGAACAGAAGGTTAAATGGTTAGACGAAACGATAATTGTATCTGAGTTGTATTCGATGATATCGTGATGATGTTTATATAGCAATACTCACCAGGTAACTTCCGTTTTACATACAAGCGACCGAATCGAGCAGAAGGTTAAATGGATAGATTGAACAATCATCGTATCTGAGTTGTATTCGATTATGTTTATATAGATATACTCACCAGGTACCTGTTCTTCCGATATACATACGAGCAACCGAATCGAACATAAGGTTGAATGGATAGATTGAACAATCATCGTATCTGAGTTGTATTCGATTATGATGTTATGCTGTGTATATAGTTATACACACTAGGAGACGGTATTCCCGTTTTACATACGAGCGACCGAAACAAAAAGAAAGTTGAATGGATAGACTGAACAATCAATGTATCTGGGTGGTATCCGATTATATCGCAATACTGTATATATAGTGATACTTACCAGGTGACGATACTTCCGTTACACATACTAGCGACTGAATCGAACAGAATGTTGAATGGTTAGACGAAACGATAATTGTATCTGAGTTGTATTCGATGATATCGTGATGATGTTTATATAGCAATACTCACCAGGTAACTGTTCTTCCGTTTTACATACAAGCGTATATGAGTTGTATTCGATTATGTTTATAGATATACTCACCAGGTACCTGTTCTTCCGATATACATACGAGCAACCGAATCGAACATAAGGTTGAATGGATAGATTGAACAATCATCGTATCTGAGTTGTATTCGATTATGTTTATATAGTTATACTCACCAGGTAACTGTTCTTCCGTTATACATACGAGCGACTGAATTGAACTGAAGGTTGAATGGATAGACCAAACAATGATCGTATCTGGGGTTGTATTCGATTATATCGTGATGATGTTCATATAGTTATACTCACCAGGTAACTGTTCTCCAGTTATACATAAGAGCGACTGAACTGAACAGAAGGTTGAATGGATAGACTGAACAATCATCGTATCTGGGTTGTATTCGATTATTTCGTGATGATTATTATATATTATGTCTAACCAGGTAACTGTTCTTTCGTTATACATACTAGCAACCGAATCGAACATAAGGTTGAATGGATAGATTGAACAATCATTGTATCTGGGTTGTCTCCGATTATATCGTTATGTTGTATATTTAACTACACCTACCATGTAACGGTTCTTTCGTTACACATACGAGCGTCTGAATCGAACATAAGGTTGGATGTTTAGACGGAACGATAATTGTAACTGAGTTGTATTCGATTATATCGTGATGACGTTCATATAGAAATACTCACCAGGTTACTGTTTTTTCGTTATAAATACGAGCAACCGAATCGAACAGAAGGTTGAATGGATAGTATCTGGGTTGTATTCGATTATGATGTTATGCTGTGTATATAGTTATACACATAAGGTGACGGTATTCCCGTTTCACATACGAGCGACCGAAACGAACAGAAAGTTGAATGGATAGACTGAACAATCAATGTATCTGGGTGGTATCCGATTATATCGCAATACTGTATATATAGTGATACTTACCAGGTGACGGTACTTCCGTTACACATACTAGCGACTGAATCGAACAGAAGGTTAAATGGTTAGAAGAAACGATAATTGTATCTGAGTTGTATTCGATGATATCGTGATGATGTTTATATAGCAATACTCACCAGGTAACTGTCCTTCCGTTTTACATACAAGCGACCGAATCGAGCAGAAGGTTAAATGGATAGATTGAACAATCATCGTATCTGAGTTGTATTCGATTATGTTTATATAGATATACTCACCAGGTACCTGTTCTTCCGATATACATACGAGCAACCGAATCGAACATAAGGTTGAATGGATAGATTGAACAATCATCGTATCTGAGTTGTATTCGATTATGTTTATATAGTTATACTCACCAGGTAACTGTTCTTCCGTTATACATACGAGCGACTGAATTGAACTGAAGGTTGAATGGATAGACTAAACAATTATCGTATCTGGGGTTGTATTCGATTATATCGTGATGATGTTCATATAGTTATACTCACCAGGTAACTGTTCTCCAGTTATACATAAGAGCGACTGAACTGAACAGAAGGTTGAATGGATAGACTGAACAATCATCGTATCTGGGTTGTATTCGATTATTTCGTGATGATTATTATATATTATGTCTAACCAGGTAACTGTTCTTTCGTTATACATACTAGCAACCGAATCGAACATAAGGTTGAATGGATAGATTGAACAATCATTGTATCTGGGTTGTCTCCGATTATATCGTTATGTTGTATATTTAACTACACCTACCATGTATCGGTTCTTTCGTTACACATACGAGCGTCTGAATCGAACATAAGGTTGGATGGTTAGACGGAACGATAATTGTAACTATGTTGTATTCGATTATATCGTGATGACGTTCATATAGAAATACTCACCAGGTTACTGTTTTTTCGTTATACATACGAGCAACCGAATCGAACAGAAGGTTGAATGGATAGTATCTGGGTTGTATTCGATTATGATGTTATGCTGTGTATATAGTTAAACACATAAGGTGACGGTATTCCCGTTTCACATATGAGCGACCGAAACGAACAGAAAGTTGAATGGATAGACTGAACAATCAATGTATCTGGGTGGTATCCGATTATATCGCAATACTGTATATATAGTGATACTTACCAGGTGACGGTACTTCCGTTACACATACTGGCGACTGAATCGAGAAGAAGGTTAAATAGTTAGACGAAACGATAATTGTATCTGAGTTGTATTCGATGATATCGTGATGATGTTTATATAGCAATACTCACCAGGTAACTGTCCTTCCGTTTCACATACAAGCGACCGAATCGAGCAGAAGGTTAAATGGATAGATTGAACAATCATCGTATCTGAGTTGTATTCGATTATGTTTATATAGATATACTCACCAGGTACCTGTTCTTCCGATATACATACGAGCAACCGAATCGAACATAAGGTTGAATGGATAGATTGAACAATCATCGTATCTGAGTTGTATTCGATTATGTTTATATGATTATACTCACCAGGTAACTGTTCTTCCGTTATACATACGAGCGACTGAATTGAACTGAAGGTTGAATGGATAGACTAAACAATGATCGTATCTGGGGTTGTATTCGATTATATCGTGATGATGTTCATATAGTTATACTCACCAGGTAACTGTTCCCCAGTTATACATAAGAGCGACTGAACTGAACAGAAGGTTGAATGGATAGACTGAACAATCATCGTATCTGGGTTGTATTCGATTATTTCGTGATGATTATTATATATTATGTCTAACCAGGTAACTGTTCTTTCGTTATACATACTAGCAACCAAATCGAACATAAGGTTGAATGGATAGATTGAACAATCATTGTATCTGGGTTGTCTCCGATTATATCGTTATGTTGTATATTTAACTACACCTACCATGTAACGGTTCTTTCGTTACACATACGAGCGTCTGAATCGAACATAAGGTTGGATGGTTAGACGGAACGATAATTGTAACTAAGTTGTATTCGATTATATCGTGATGACGTTCATATAGAAATACTCACCAGGTTACTGTTCTTTCGTTATACATACGAGCAACCGAATCGAACAGAAAGTTGAATGAATAGTATCTGGGTTGTATTCGATTATGATGTTATGCTGTGTATATAGTTATACACATAAGGTGACGGTATTCCCGTTTCACATACGAGCGACCGAAACGAACAGAAAGTTGAATGGATAGACTGAACAATCAATGTATCTGGGTGGTATCCGATTATATCGCAATACTGTATATATAGTGATACTTACCAGGTGACGGTACTTCCGTTACACATACTAGCGACTGAATCGAACAGAAGGTTAAATGGTTAGACGAAACGATAATTGTATCTGAGTTGTATTCGATGATATCGTGATGATGTTTATATAGCAATACTCACCAGGTAACTGTTCTTCCGTTTTACATACAAGCGACCGAATCGAGCAGAAGGTTGAATTCAGTATAGATTGAACAATCATCGTATCTGGGTTGTATTCGATTATGTTTATATAGTTATACTCACCAGGTAACTGTTCTTCCGTTATACATACGAGCGACTGAATTGAACAGAAGGTTGAATGGATAGTATATGGGTTGTATTCGATTATGATGTTATGCTGTGTATATAGTTATACACACTAGGAGACGGTATTCCCGTTTTACATACGAGCGACCGAAACGAAAAGAAAGTTGAATGGATAGACTGAACAATCAATGTATCTGGGTGGTATCCGATTATATCGCAATACTGTATATATAGTGATACTCACCAGGTGACGATACTTCCGTTACACATACTAGCGACTGAATCGAACAGAATGTTGAATGGTTAGACGAAACGATAATTGTATCTGAGTTGTATTCGATGATATCGTGATGATGTTTATATAGCAATACTCACCAGGTAACTGTTCTTCCGTTTTACATACAAGCGACCGAATCGAGCAGAAGGTTAAATGGATAGATTGAACAATCATCGTATCTGAGTTGTATTCGATTATGTTTATATAGATATACTCACCAGGTACCTGTTCTTCCGATATACATACGAGCAATCGAATCGAACATAAGGTTGAATGGATAGATTGAACAATCATCGTATCTGAGTTGTATTCGATTATGTTTATATAGTTATACTCACCAGGTAACTGTTCTTCCGTTATACATACGAGCGACTGAATTGAACTGAAGGTTGAATGGATAGACTACACAATGATCGTATCTGGGGTTGTATTCGATTATATCGTGATGATGTTCATATAGTTATACTCACCAGGTAACTGTTCTCCAGTTATACATAAGAGCGACTGAACTGAACAGAAGGTTGAATGGATAGACTGAACAATCATCGTATCTGGGTTGTATTCGATTATTTCGTGATGATTATTATATATTATGTCTAACCAGGTAAGTGTTCTTTCGTTATACATACTAGCAACCGAATCGAACATAAGGTTGAATGGATAGATTGAACAATCATTGTATCTGGGTTGTCTCCGATTATATCGTTATTTTGTATATTTAACTACACCTACCATGTAACGGTTCTTTCGTTACACATACGAGCGTCTGAATCGAACATAAGGTTGGATGGTTAGACGAAACGATAATTGTAACTAAGTTGTATTCGATTATATCGTGATGACGTTCATATAGAAATACTCACCAGGTTACTGTTCTTTCGTTATACATACGAGCAACCGAATCGAACAGAAGGTTGAATGGATAGTATCTGGGTTGTATTCGATTATGATGTTATGCTGTGTATATAGTTATACACATAAGGTGACGTATTCCCGTTTCACATACGAACGACCGAAACGAACAGAAAGTTGAATGGATAGACTGAACAATCAATGTATCTGGGTGGTATCCGATTATATCGCAATACTGTATATATAGTGATACTTACCAGGTGACGGTACTTCCGTTAGACATACTAGCGACTGAATCGAACAGAAGGTTAAATGGTTAGACGAAACGATAATTGTATCTGAGTTGTATTCGATGATATCGTGATGATGTTTATATAGCAATACTCACCAGGTAACTGTTCTTCCATTTTACATACAAGCGACCGAATCGAGCAGAAGGTTGAATTCAGTATAGATTGAACAATCATCGTATCTGGGTTGTATTCGATTATGTTTATATAGTTATACTCACCAGGTAATTGTTCTTCCGTTATACATACGAGTGACTGAATTGAACAGAAGGTTGAATGGATAGTATCTGGGTTGTATTCTATTATGATGTTATGCTGTGTATATAGTTATACACATAAGGTGACGGTATTCCCGTTTCACATACGAGCTACCGAAACGAACAGAAAGTTGAATGGATAGACTGAACAATCAATGTATCTGGGTGGTATCCGATTATATCGCAATACTGTATATATAGTGATACTTACCAGGTGACGGTACTTCCGTTACACATACTAGCGACTGAATCGAACAGAAGGTTAAATGGTTAGACGAAACGATAATTGTATCTGAGTTGTATTCGATGATATCGTGATGATGTTTATATAGCAATACTCACCAGGTAACTGTTCTTCCGTTTTACATACAAGCGACCGAATCGAGCAGAAGGTTGAATTCAGTATAGATTGAACAATCATCGTATCTGGGTTGTATTTGATTATGTTTATATAGTTATACTCACCAGGTATCTGTTCTTCCGTTATACATACGAGCGACTGAATTGAACAGAAGGTTGAATGGATAGTATATGGGTTGTATTCGATTATGATGTTATGCTGTGTATATAGTTATACACACTAGGAGACGGTATTCCCGTTTTACATACGAGCGACCGAAACGAAAAGAAAGTTGAATGGATAGACTGAACAATCAATGTATCTGGGTGGTATGCTGTGTATATAGTTATACACACTAGGAGACGGTATTCCCGTTTTACATACGAGCGACCGAAACGAAAATAAAGTTGAATGGATAGACTGAACAATCAATGTATCTGGGTGGTATCCGATTATATCGCAATACTGTATATATAGTGATATTTACCAGGTGACGATACTTCCGTTACACATACTAGCGACTGAATCGAACAGAATGTTGAATGGTTAGACGAAACGATAATTGTATCTGAGTTGTATTCGATGATATCGTGATGATGTTTATATAGCAATACTCACCAGGTACCTGTCCTTCCGTTTTACATACAAGCGACCGAATCGAGCAGAAGGTTAAATGAATAGATTGAACAATCATCGTATCTGAGTTGTATTCGATTACGTTTACATAGATATACTCACCAGGTACCTGTTCTTCCGATATACATACGAGCAACCGAATCGAACATAAGGTTGAATGGATAGATTGAACAATCATCGTATCTGAGTTGTATTCGATTATGTTTATATAGTTATACTCACCAGGTAACTGTTCTTCCGTTATACATACGAGCAACTGAATTGAACTGAAGGTTGAATGAATAGACTAAACAATGATCGTATCTGGGGTTGTATTCGATTATATCGTGATGATGTTCATATAGTTATACTCACCAGGTAACTGTTCTCCAGTTATATATAAGAGCGACTGAACTGAACAGAAGGTTGAATGGATAGACTGAACAATCATCGTATCTGGGTTGTATTCGATTATTTCGTGATGATTATTATATATTATGTCTAACCAGGTAACTGTTCTTTCGTTATACATACTAGCAACCGAATCGAACATAAGGTTGAATGGATAGATTGAACAATCATTGTATCTGGGTTGTCTCCGATTATATCGTTATGTTGTATATTTAACTACACCTACCATGTAACGGTTCTTTCGTTACACATACGAGCGTCTGAATCGAACATAAGGTTGGATGGTTAGACGGAACGATAATTGTAACTAAGTTGTATTCGATTATATCGTGATGACGTTCATATAGAAATACTCACCAGGTTACTGTTCTTTCGTTATACATACGAGCAACCGAATCGAACAGAAGGTTGAATGGATAGTATCTGGGTTGTATTCGATTATGATGTTATGCTGTGTATATAGTTATACACATAAGGTGACGGTATTCCCGTTTCACATACGAGCGACCGAAACGAACAGAAAGTTGAATGGATAGAGAACAATCAATGTATCTGGGTGGTATCCGATTATATCGCAATACTGTATATATATAGTGATACTTACCAGGTGACGGTACTTCCGTTACACATACTAGCGACTGAATCGAACAGAAGGTTAAATGGTTAGACGAAACGATAATTGTATCTGAGTTGTATTCGATAATATCGTGATGATGTTTATATAGCAATACTCACCAGGAAACTGTTCTTCCGTTTTACATACAAGCGACCGAATCGAGCAGAAGGTTGAATTCAGTATAGATTGAACAATCATCGTATCTGGGTTGTATTCGATTATGTTTATATAGTTATACTCACCAGGTAACAGTTCTTTCGTTATACATACGAGCGACAGAAATGAACAGAAGGTTGAATGGATATTATATGGGTTGTATTCGATTATGATGTTATGCTGTGTATATAGTTATACACACTAGGAGACGGTATTCCCGTTTTACATACGAGCGACCGAAACGAAAAGAAAGTTGAATGGATAGACTGAACAATCAATGTATCTGGGTGGTATCCGATTATATCGCAATACTGTATATATAATGATACTTACCAGGTGACGATACTTCCGTTACACATACTAGCGACTGAATCGAACAGAATGTTGAATGGTTAGACGAAACGATAATTGTATCTGAGTTGTATTCGATGATATCGTGATGATGTTTATATAGCAATACTCACCAGGTAACTGTTCTTCCGTTTTACATACAAGCGACCGAATCGAGCAGAAGGTTGAATTCAGAATAGATTGAACAATCATCGTATCTGAGTTGTATTCGATTATGTTAATATAGTTATACTCACCAGGTAACTGTCCTTCCGTTTTACATACAAGCGACCGAATCGAGCAGAAGGTTAAATGGATAGATTGAACAATCATCGTATCTGAGTTGTATTCGATTATGTTTATATAGATATACTCACCAGGTACCTGTTCTTCCGATATACATACGAGCAACCGAATCGAACATAAGGTTGAATGGATAGATTGAACAATCATCGTATCTGAGTTGTATTCGATTATGTTTATATGATTATACTCACCAGGTAACTGTTCTTCCGTTATACATACGAGCGACTGAATTGAACTGAAGGTTGAATGGATAGACTAAACAATGATCGTATCTGGGGTTGTATTCGATTATATCGTGATGATGTTCATATAGTTATACTCACCAGGTAACTGTTCTCCAGTTATACATAAGAGCGACTGAACTGAACAGAAGGTTGAATGGATAGACTGAACAATCATCGTATCTGGGTTGTATTCGATTATTTCGTGATGATTATTATATATTATGTCTAACCAGGTAACTGTTCTTTCGTTATACATACTAGCAACCGAATCGAACATAAGGTTGAATGGATAGATTGAACAATCATTGTATCTGGGTTGTCTCCGATTATATCGTTATGTTGTATATTTAACTACACCTACCATGTAACGGTCCTTTCGTTACACATACGAGCGTCTGAATCGAACATAAGGTTGGATGGTTAGACGGAACGATAATTGTAACTAAGTTGTATTCGATTATATCGTGATGACGTTTATATAGAAATACTCACCAGGTTACTGTTCTTTCGTTATACATACGAGCAACCGAATCGAACAGAAGGTTGAATGAATAGTATCTGGGTTGTATTCGATTATGATGTTATGCTGTGTATATAGTTATACACATAAGGTGACGGTATTCCCGTTTCACATACGAGCTACCGAAACGAACAGAAAGTTGAATGGATAGACTGAACAATCAATGTATCTGGGTGGTATCCGATTATATCGCAATACTGTATATATAGTGATACTTACCAGGTGACGGTACTTCCGTTACACATACTAGCGACTGAATCTAACAGAAGGTTAAATGGTTAGACGAAACGATAATTGTATCTGAGTTGTATTCGATGATATCGTGATGATGTTTATATAGCAATACTCACCAGGTAACTGTTCTTCCGTTTCACATACAAGCGACTGAATCGAGCAGAAGGTTGAATTCAGTATAGATTGAACAATCATCGTATCTGGGTTGTATTCGATTATGTTTATATAGTTATACTCACCAGGTAACTGTCCTTCCGTTTTACATACAAGCGACCGAATCGAGCAGAAGGTTAAATGGATAGATTGAACAATCATCGTATCTGAGTTGTATTCGATTATGTTTATATAGATATACTCACCAGGTACCTGTTCTTCCGTTATACATACGAGCAACCGAATCGAACATAAGGTTGAATGGATAGATTGAACAATCATCGTATCTGAGTTGTATTCGATTATGTTTATATGATTATACTCACCAGGTAACTGTTCTTCCGTTATACATACGAGCGACTGAATTGAACTGAAGGTTGAATGGATAGACTAAACAATGATCGTATCTGGGGTAGTATTCGATTATATCGTGATGATGTTCATATAGTTATACTCACCAGGTAACTGTTCTCCAGTTATACATAAGAGCGACTGAACTGAACAGAAGGTTGAATGGATAGGCTGAACAATCATCGTATCTGGGTTGTATTCGATTATTTCGTGATGATTATTATATATTATGTCTAACCAGGTAACTGTTCTTTCGTTATACATACTAGCAACCGAATCGAACATAAGGTTGAATGGATAGATTGAACAATCATTGTATCTGGGTTGTCTCCGATTATATCGTTATGTTGTATATTTAACTACACCTACCATGTAACGGTTCTTTCGTTACACATACGAGCAACCGAATCGAACAGAAGGTTGAATGAATAGTATCTGGGTTGTATTCGATTATGATGTTATGCTGTGTATATAGTTATACACATAAGGTGACGGTATTCCCGTTTCACATACGAGCGACCGAAACGAACAGAAAGTTGAATGGATAGACTGAACAATCAATGTATCTGGGTGGTATCCGATTATATCGCAATACTGTATATATAGTGATACTTACCAGGTGACGGTACTTCCGTTACACATACTAGCGACTGAATCGAACAGAATGTTGAATGGTTAGACGAAACGATAATTGTATCTGAGTTGTATTCGATGATATCGTGATGATGTTTATATAGCAATACTCACCAGGTAACTGTCCTTCCGTTTTACATACAAGCGACCGAATCGAGCAGAAGGTTGAATTCAGTATAGATTGAACAATCATCGTATCTGGGTTGTATTCGATTATGTTTATATAGTTATACTCACCAGGTAACTGTTCTTCCGTTATACA
Organism: Chrysomela aeneicollis; assembly: GCA_029955515.1. Classification (NCBI taxonomy): domain Eukaryota; kingdom Metazoa; phylum Arthropoda; class Insecta; order Coleoptera; family Chrysomelidae; genus Chrysomela; species Chrysomela aeneicollis. The sequence continues at coordinate 18,867,841 of JARUHQ010000006.1, forward strand.
TACGAGCGACTGAATTGAACAGAAGGTTGAATGGATAGTATATGGGTTGTATTCGATTATGATGTTATGCTGTGTATATAGTTATACACACTAGGAGACAGTATTCCCGTTTTACATACGAGCGACCGAAACGAAAAGAAAGTTGAATGGATAGACTGAACAATCAATGTGTCTGGGTGGTATCCGATTATATCGCAATACTGTATATATAGTGATACTCACCAGGTGACGATACTTCCGTTACACATACTAGCGACTGAATCGAACAGAATGTTGAATAGTTAGACGAAACGATAATTGTATCTGAGTTGTATTCGATGATATCGTGATGATGTTTATATAGCAATACTCACCAGGTAACTGTCCTTCCGTTTTACATACAAGCGACCGAATCGAGCAGAAGGTTAAATGGATAGATTGAACAATCATCGTATCTGAGTTGTATTCGATTATGTTTATATAGATATACTCACCAGGTACCTGTTCTTCCGATATACATACGAGCAACCGAATCGAACATAAGGTTGAATGGATAGATTGAACAATCATCGTATCTGAGTTGTATTCGATTATGTTTATATAGTTATACTCACCAGGTAACTGTTCTTCCGTTATACATACGAGCGACTGAATTGAACTGAAGGTTGAATGGATAGACTAAACAATGATCGTATCTGGAGTTGTATTCGATTATATCGTGATGATGTTCATATAGTTATACTCACCAGGTAACTGTTCTCCAGTTATACATAAGAGCGACTGAACTGAACAGAAGGTTGAATGGATAGACTGAACAATCATCGTATCTGGGTTGTATTCGATTATTTCGTGATGATTATTATATATTATGTCTAACCAGGTAAGTGTTCTTTCGTTATACATACTAGCAACCGAATCGAACATAAGGTTGAATGGATAGATTGAACAATCATTGTATCTGGGTTGTCTCCGATTATATCGTTATGTTGTATATTTAACTACACCTACCATGTAACGGTTCTTTCGTTACACATACGAGCGTCTGAATCGAACATAAGGTTGGATGGTTAGACGGAACGATAATTGTAACTAAGTTGTATTCGATTATATCGTGATGACGTTCATATAGAAATACTCACCAGGTTACTGTTCTTTCGTTATACATACGAGCAACCGAATCGAACAGAAGGTTGAATGGATAGTATCTGGGTTGTATTCGATTATGATGTTATGCTGTGTATATAGTTATACACATAAGGTGACGGTATTCCCGTTTCACATACGAACGACCGAAACGAACAGAAAGTTGAATGGATAGACTGAACAATCAATGTATCTGGGTGGTATCCGATTATATCGCAATACTGTATATATAGTGATACTTACCAGGTGACGGTACTTCCGTTAGACATACTAGCGACTGAATCGAACAGAAGGTTAAATGGTTAGACGAAACGATAATTGTATCTGAGTTGTATTCGATGATATCGTGATGATGTTTATATAGCAATACTCACCAGGTAACTGTTCTTCCATTTTACATACAAGCGACCGAATCGAGCAGAAGGTTGAATTCAGTATAGATTGAACAATCATCGTATCTGGGTTGTATTCGATTATGTTTATATAGTTATACTCACCAGGTAATTGTTCTTCCGTTATACATACGAGTGACTGAATTGAACAGAAGGTTGAATGGATAGTATCTGGGTTGTATTCGATTATGATGTTATGCTGTGTATATAGTTATACACATAAGGTGACGGTATTCCCGTTTCACATACGAGCTACCGAAACGAACAGAAAGTTGAATGGATAGACTGAACAATCAATGTATCTGGGTGGTATCCGATTATATCGCAATACTGTATATATAGTGATACTTACCAGGTGACGGTACTTCCGTTACACATACTAGCGGCTGAATCGAACAGAAGGTTAAATGGTTAGACGAAACGATAATTGTATCTGAGTTGTATTCGATGATATCGTGATGATGTTTATATAGCAATACTCACCAGGTAACTGTTCTTCCGTTTTACAAACAAGCGACCGAATCGAGCAGAAGGTTGAATTCAGTATAGATTGAACAATCATCGTATCTGGGTTGTATTTGATTATGTTTATATAGTTATACTCACCAGGTAACTGTTCTTCCGTTATACATACGAGCGACTGAATTGAACAGAAGGTTGAATGGATAGTATATGGGTTGTATTCGATTATGATGTTATGCTGTGTATATAGTTATACACACTAGGAGACGGTATTCCCGTTTTACATACGAGCGACCGAAACGAAAAGAAAGTTGAATGGATAGACTGAACAATCAATGTATCTGGGTGGTATGCTGTGTATATAGTTATACACACTAGGAGACGGTATTCCCGTTTTACATACGAGCGACCGAAACGAAAAGAAAGTTGAATGGATAGACTGAACAATCAATGTATCTGGGTGGTATCCGATTATATCGCAATACTGTATATATAGTGATATTTACCAGGTGACGATACTTCCGTTACACATACTAGCGACTGAATCGAACAGAATGTTGAATGGTTAGACGAAACGATAATTGTATCTGAGTTGTATTCGATGATATCGTGATGATGTTTATATAGCAATACTCACCAGGTACCTGTCCTTCCGTTTTACATACAAGCGACCGAATCGAGCAGAAGGTTAAATGAATAGATTGAACAATCATCGTATCTGAGTTGTATTCGATTACGTTCACATAGATATACTCACCAGGTACCTGTTCTTCCGATATACATACGAGCAACCGAATCGAACATAAGGTTGAATGGATAGATTGAACAATCATCGTATCTGAGTTGTATTCGATTATGTTTATATAGTTATACTCACCAGGTAACTGTTTTTCCGTTATACATACGAGCGACTGAATTGAACTGAAGGTTGAATGGATAGACTAAACAATGATCGTATCTGGGGTTGTATTCGATTATATCGTGATGATGTTCATATAGTTATACTCACCAGGTAACTGTTCTCCAGTTATACATAAGAGCGACTGAACTGAACAGAAGGTTGAATGGATAGACTGAACAATCATCTTATCTGGGTTGTATTCGATTATTTCGTGATGATTATTATATATTATGTCTAACCAGGTAACTGTTCTTTCGTTATACATACTAGCAACCGAATCGAACATAAGGTTGAATGGATAGATTGAACAATCATTGTATCTGGGTTGTCTCCGATTATATCGTTATGTTGTATATTTAACTACACCTACCATGTAACGGTTCTTTCGTTACACATACGAGCGTCTGAATCGAACATAAGGTTGGATGGTTAGACGGAACGATAATTGTAACTAAGTTGTATTCGATTATATCGTGATGACGTTCATATAGAAATACTCACCAGGTTACTGTTCTTTCGTTATACATACGAGCAACCGAATCGAACAGAAGGTTGAATGGATAGTATCTGGCTTGTATTCGATTATGATGTTATGCTGTGTATATAGTTATACACATAAGGTGACGGTATTCCCGTTTCACATACGAGCGACCGAAACGAACAAAAAGTTGAATGGATAGACTGAACAATCAATGTATCTGGGTGGTATCCGATTATATCGCAATACTGTATATATAGTGATACTTACCAGGTGACGGTACTTCCGTTACACATACTAGCGACTGAATCGAACAGAAGGTTAAATGGTTAGACGAAACGATAATTGTATCTGAGTTGTATTCGATAATATCGTGATGATGTTTATATAGCAATATTCACCAGGTAACTGTTCTTCCGTTTTACATACAAGCGACCGAATCGAGCAGAAGGTTGAATTCAGTATAGATTGAACAATCATCGTATCTGGGTTGTATTCGATTATGTTTATATAGTTATACTCACCAGGTAACTGTTCTTCCGTTATACATACGAGCGACTGAATTGAACAGAAGGTTGAATGGATATTATATGGGTTGTATTCGATTATGATGTTATGCTGTGTATATAGTTATACACACTAGGAGACGGTATTCCCGTTTTACATACGAGCGACCGAAACGAAAAGAAAGTTGAATGGATAGACTGAACAATCAATGTATCTGGGTGGTATCCGATTATATCGCAATACTGTATATATAGTGATACTTACCAGGTGACGATACTTCCGTTACACATACTAGCGACTGAATCGAACAGAATGTTGAATGGTTAGACGAAACGATAATTGTATCTGAGTTGTATTCGATGATATCGTGATGATGTTTATATAGCAATACTCACCAGGTAACTGTTCTTCCGTTTTACATACAAGCGACCGAATCGAGCAGAAGGTTGAATTCAGTATAAATTGAACAATCATCGTATCTGAGTTGTATTCGATTATGTTTATATAGATATACTCACCAGGTACCTGTTCTTCCGATATACATACGAGCAACCGAATCGAACATAAGGTTGAATGGATAGATTGAACAATCATCGTATCTGAGTTGTATTCGATTATGTTTATATAGTTATACTCACCAGGTAACTGTTCTTCCGTTATACATACGAGCGACTGAATTGAACTGAAGGTTGAATGGATAGACTAAACAATGATCGTATCTGGGGTTGTATTCGATTATATCGTGATGATGTTCATATAGTTATACTCACCAGGTAACTGTTCTCCAGTTATACATAAGAGCGACTGAACTGAACAGAAGGTTGAATGGATAGACTGAACAATCATCGTATCTGGGTTGTATTCGATTATTTCGTGATGATTATTATATATTATGTCTAACCAGGTAAGTGTTCTTTCGTTATACATACTAGCAACCGAATCGAACATAAGGTTGAATGGATAGATTGAACAATCATTGTATCTGGGTTGTCTCCGATTATATCGTTATGTTGTATATTTAACTACACCTAACATGTAACGGTTCTTTCGTTACACATACGAGCGTCTGAATCGAACATAAGGTTGGATGGTTAGACGGAACGATAATTGTAACTAAGTTGTATTCGATTATATCGTGATGACGTTCATATAGAAATACTCACCAGGTTACTGTTCTTTCGTTATACATACGAGCAACCGAATCGAACAGAAGGTTGAATGGATAGTATCTGGGTTGTATTCGATTATGATGTTATGCTGTGTATATAGTTATACACATAAGGTGACGGTATTCCCGTTTCACATACGAACGACCGAAACGAACAGAAAGTTGAATGGATAGACTAAACAATCAATGTATCTGGGTGGTATCCGATTATATCGCAATACTGTATATATAGTGATACTTACCAGGTGACGGTACTTCCGTTAGACATACTAGCGACTGAATCGAACAGAAGGTTAAATGGTTAGACGAAACGATAATTGTATCTGAGTTGTATTCGATGATATCGTGATGATGTTTATATAGCAATACTCACCAGGTAACTGTTCTTCCATTTTACATACAAGCGACCGAATCGAGCAGAAGGTTGAATTCAGTATAGTTTGAACAATCATCGTATCTGGGTTGTATTCGATTATGTTTATATAGTTATACTCACCAGGTAATTGTTCTTCCGTTATACATACGAGTGACTGAATTGAACAGAAGGTTGAATGGATAGTATCTGGGTTGTATTCGATTATGATGTTATGCTGTGTATATAGTTATACACATAAGGTGACGGTATTCCCGTTTCACATACGAGCTACCGAAACGAACAGAAAATTGAATGGATAGACTGAACAATCAATGTATCTGGGTGGTATCCGATTATATCGCAATACTGTATATATAGTGATACTTACCAGGTGACGGTACTTCCGTTACACATACTAGCGGCTGAATCGAACAGAAGGTTAAATGGTTAGACGAAACGATAATTGTATCTGAGTTGTATTCGATGATATCGTGATGATGTTTATATAGCAATACTCACCAGGTAACTGTTCTTCCGTTTTACAAACAAGCGACCGTATCGAGCAGAAGGTTGAATTCAGTATAGATTGAACAATCATCGTATCTGGGTTGTATTTGATTATGTTTATATAGTTATACTCACCAGGTAACTGTTCTTCCGTTATACATACGAGCGACTGAATTGAACAGAAGGTTGAATGGATAGTATATGGGTTGTATTCGATTATGATGTTATGCTGTGTATATAGTTATACACACTAGGAAACGGTATTTCCGTTTTACATACGAGCGACCGAAACGAAAAGAAAGTTGAATGGATAGACTGAACAATCAATGTATCTGGGTGGTATGCTGTGTATATAGTTATACACACTAGGAGACGGTATTCCCGTTTTACATACGAGCGACCGAAACGAAAAGAAAGTTGAATGGATAGACTGAACAATCAATGTATCTGGGTGGTATCCGATTATATCGCAATACTGTATATATAGTGATATTTACCAGGTGACGATACTTCCGTTACACATACTAGCGACTGAATCGAACAGAATGTTGAATGGTTAGACGAAACGATAATTGTATCTGAGTTGTATTCGATGATATCGTGATGATGTTTATATAGCAATACTCACCAGGTACCTGTCCATCCGTTTTACATACAAGCGACCGAATCGAGCAGAAGGTTAAATGAATAGATTGAACAATCATCGTATCTGAGTTGTATTCGATTACGTTCACATAGATATACTCACCAGGTACCTGTTCTTCCGATATACATACGAGCAACCGAATCGAACATAAGGTTGAATGGATAGATTGAACAATCATCGTATCTGAGTTGTATTCGATTATGTTTATATAGTTATACTCACCAGGTAACTGTTCTTCCGTTATACATACGAGCGACTGAATTGAACTGAAGGTTGAATGGATAGACTAAACAATGATCGTATCTGGGGTTGTATTCGATTATATCGTGATGATGTTCATATAGTTATACTCACCAGGAACCTGTTCTCCAGTTATACATAAGAGCGACTGAACTGAACAGAAGGTTGAATGGATAGACTGAACAATCATCTTATCTGGGTTGTATTCGATTATTTCGTGATGATTATTATATATTATGTCTAAACAGGTAACTGTTCTTTCGTTATACATACTAGCAACCGAATCGAACATAAGGTTGAATGGATAGATTGAACAATCATTGTATCTGGGTTGTCTCCGATTATATCGTTATGTTGTATATTTAACTACACCTACCATGTAACGGTTCTTTCGTTACACATACGAGCGTCTGAATCGAACATAAGGTTGGATGGTTAGACGGAACGATAATTGTAACTAAGTTGTATTCGATTATATCGTGATGACGTTCATATAGAAATACTCACCAGGTTACTGTTCTTTCGTTATACATACGAGCAACCGAATCGAACAGAAGGTTGAATGGATAGTATCTGGGTTGTATTCGATTATGATGTTATGCTGTGTATATAGTTATACACATAAGGTGACGGTATTCCCGTTTCACATACGAGGGACCGAAACGAACAGAAAGTTGAATGGATAGACTGAACAATCAATGTATCTGGGTGGTATCCGATTATATCGCAATACTGTATATATAGTGATACTTACCAGGTGACGATACTTCCGTTACACATACTAGCGACTGAATCGAACAGAATGTTGAATGGTTAGACGAAACGATAATTGTATCTGAGTTGTATTCGATGATATCGTGATGATGTTTATATAGCAATACTCACCAGGTAACTGTTCTTTCGTTTTACATACAAGCGACCGAATCGAGCAGAAGGTTGAATTCAGTATAGATTGAACAATCATCGTATCTGGGTTGTATTCGATTATGTTTATATAGTTATACTCACCAGGTAACTGTTCTTCCGTTATACATACGAGCGACTGAATTGAACAGAAGGTTGAATGGATATTATATGGGTTGTATTCGATTATGATGTTATGCTGTGTATATAGTTATATACACTAGGAGACGGTATTCCCGTTTTACATACGAGCGACCGAAACGAAAAGAAAGTTGAATGGATAGACTGAACAATCAATGTATCTGGGTGGTATCCGATTATATCGCAATACTGTATATATAGTGATACTTACCAGGTGACGATACTTCCGTTACACATACTAGCGACTGAATCGAACAGAATGTTGAATGGTTAGACGAAACGATAATTGTATCTGAGTTGTATTCGATGATATCGTGATGATGTTTATATGGCAATACTCACCAGGTAACTGTTCTTCCGTTTTACATACAAGCGACCGAATCGAGCAGAAGGTTGAATTCAGTATAAATTGAACAATCATCGTATCTGAGTTGTATTCGATTATGTTTATATAGATATACTCACCAGGTACCTGATCTTCCGATATACATACGAGCAACCGAATCGAACATAAGGTTGAATGGATAGATTGAACAATCATCGTATCTGAGTTGTATTCGATTATGTTTATATAGTTATAATCACCAGGTAACTGTTCTTCCGTTATACATAAGAGCGACTGAATTGAACTGAAGGTTGAATGGATAGACTAAACAATGATCGTATCTGGGGTTGTATTCGATTATATCGTGATGATGTTCATATAGTTATACTCACCAGGTAACTGTTCTCCAGTTATACATAAGAGCGACTGAACTGAACAGAAGGTTGAATGGATAAACTGAACAATCATCGTATCTGGGTTGTATTCGATTATTTCGTGATGATTATTATATATTATGTCTAACCAGGTAACTGTTCTTTCGTTATACATACTAGCAACCGAATCGAACATAAGGTTGAATGGATAGTTTGAACAATCATTGTATCTGGGTTGTCTCCGATTATATCGTTATGTTGTATATTTAACTACACCTATCATGTAACGGTTCTTTCGTTACACATACGAGCGTCTGAATCGAACATAAGGTTGGATGGTTAGACGGAACGATAATTGTAACTAAGTTGTATTCCATTATATCGTGATGACGTTCATATAGAAATACTCACCAGGTTACTGTTCTTTCGTTATACATACGAGCAACCGAATCGAACAGAAGGTTGAATGGATAGTATCTGGGTTGTATTCGATTATGATGTTATGCTGTGATATAGTTATACACATAAGGTGACGGTATTCCCGTTTCACATACGAGGGACCGAAACGAACAGAAAGTTGAATGGATAGACTGAACAATCAATGTATCTGGGTGGTATCCGATTATATCGCAATACTGTATATATAGTGATACTTACCAGGTGACGGTACTTCCGTTACACATACTAGCGACTGAATCGAACTGAAGGTTGAATGGTTAGACGAAACGATAATTGTATCTGAGTTGTATTCGATGATATCGTGATGATGTTTATATAGCAATACTCACCAGGTAACTGTCCTTCCGTTTTACATACAAGCGACCGAATCGAGCAGATGGTTATATGGATAGATTGAACAATCATCGTATCTGAGTTGTGTTCGATTATGTTTATATAGATATACTCACCAGGTACCTGTTCTTCCGATATACATACGAGCAATCGAATCGAACATAAGGTTGAATCGATAGATTGAACAATCATCGTATCTGAGTTGTATTCGATTATGTTTATATAGTTATACTCACCAGGTAACTGTTCTTCCGTTATACATACGAGCGACTGAATTGAACTGAAGGTTGAATGGATAGACTAAACAATGATCGTATCTGGGGTTGTATTCGATTATATCGTGATGATGTTCATATAGTTATACTCACCAGGTAACTGTTCTCCAGTTATACATAAGAGCGACTGAACTGAACAGAAGGTTGAATGGATAGACTGAACAATCATCTTATCTGGGTTGTATTCGATTATTTCGTGATGATTATTATATATTATGTCTAACCAGGTAACTGTTCTTTCGTTATACATACTAGCAACCGAATCGAACATAAGGTTGACTGGATAGATTGAACAATCATTGTATCTGGGTTGTCTCCGATTATATCGTTATGTTGTATATTTAACTACACCTACCATGTAACGGTTCTTTCGTTACACATACGAGCGTCTGAATCGAACATAAGGTTGGATGGTTAGACGGAACGATAATTGTAACTAAGTTGTATTCGATTATATCGTGATGACGTTCATATAGAAATACTCACCAGGTTACTGTTCTTTCGTTATACATACGAGCAACCGAATCGAACAGAAGGTTGAATGGATAGTATCTGGGTTGTATTCGATTATGATGTTATGCTGTGTATATAGTTATACACATAAGGTGACGGTATTCCCGTTTCACATACGAGCGACCGAAACGAACAGAAAGTTGAATGGATAGACTGAACAATCAATGTATCTGGGTGGTATCCGATTATATCGCAATACTGTATATATAGTGATACTTACCAGGTGACGGTACTTCCGTTACACATACTAGCGACTGAATCGAACAGAAGGTTAAATGGTTAGACGAAACGATAATTGTATCTGAGTTGTATTCGATAATATCGTGATGATGTTTATATAGCAATATTCACCAGGTAACTGTTCTTCCGTTTTACATACAATCGACCGAATCGAGCAGAAGGTTGAATTCAGTATAGATTGAACAATCATCGTATCTGGGTTGTATTCGATTATGTTTATATAGTTATACTCACCAGGTAACTGTTCGTCCGTTATACATACGAGCGACTGAATTGAACAGAAGGTTGAATGGATATTATATGGGTTGTATTCGAATATGATGTTATGCTGTGTATATAGTTATATACACTAGGAGACGGTATTCCCGTTTTACATACGAGCGACCGAAACGAAAAGAAAGTTGAATGGATAGACTGAACAATCAATGTATCTGGGTGGTATCCGATTATATCGCAATACTGTATATATAGTGATACTTACCAGGTGACGATACTTCCGTTACACATACTAGCGACTGAATCGAACAGAATGTTGAATGGTTAGACGAAACGATAATTGTATCTGAGTTGTATTCGATGATATCGTGATGATGTTTATATAGCAATACTCACCAGGTAACTGTTCTTCCGTTTTACATACAAGCGACCGAATCGAGCAGAAGGTTGAATTCAGTATAAATTGAACAATCATCGTATCTGAGTTGTATTCGATTATGTTTATATAGATATACTCACCAGGTACCTGTTCTTCCGATATACATACGAGCAACCGAATCGAACATAAGGTTGAATGGATAGATTGAACAATCATCGTATCTGAGTTGTATTCGATTATGTTTATATAGTTATAATCACCAGGTAACTGTTCTTCCGTTATACATACGAGCGACTGAATTGAACTGAAGGTTGAATGGATAGACTAAACAATGATCGTATCTGGGGTTGTATTCGATTATATCGTGATGATGTTCATATAGTTATACTCACCAGGTAACTGTTCTCCAGTTATACATAAGAGCGACTGAACTGAACAGAAGGTTGAATGGATAAACTGAACAATCATCGTATCTGGGTTGTATTCGATTATTTCGTGATGATTATTATATATTATGTCTAACCAGGTAACTGTTCTTTCGTTATACATACTAGCAACCGAATCGAACATAAGGTTGAATGGATAGTTTGAACAATCATTGTATCTGGGTTGTCTCCGATTATATCGTTATGTTGTATATTTAACTACACCTACCATGTAACGGTTCTTTCGTTACACATACGAGCGTCTGAATCGAACATAAGGTTGGATGGTTAGACGGAACGATAATTGTAACTAAGTTGTATTCCATTATATCGTGATGACGTTCATATAGAAATACTCACCAGGTTACTGTTCTTTCGTTATACATACGAGCAACCGAATCGAACAGAAGGTTGAATGGATAGTATCTGGGTTGTATTCGATTATGATGTTATGCTGTGATATAGTTATACACATAAGGTGACGGTATTCCCGTTTCACATACGAGGGACCGAAACGAACAGAAAGTTGAATGGATAGACTGAACAATCAATGTATCTGGGTGGTATCCGATTATATCGCAATACTGTATATATAGTGATACTTACCAGGTGACGGTACTTCCGTTACACATACTAGCGACTGAATCGAACTGAAGGTTAAATGGTTAGACGAAACGATAATTGTATCTGAGTTGTATTCGATGATATCGTGATGATGTTTATATAGCAATACTCACCAGGTAACTGTTCTTCCGTTTTACATACAAGCGACCGAATCGAGCAGAAGGTTGAATTCAGAATAGATTAAACAATCATCGTATCTGGGTTGTATTCGATTATGTTTATATAGTTATACTCACCAGGTAACTGTTCTTCCGTTATACATACGAGCGACTGAATTGAACAGAAGGTTGAATGGATAGATTGAACAATCATCGTATCTGAGTTATATTCGATTATGTTTATATAGTTATACTCACCAAGTAACTGTTCTTCCGTTATACATACGAGCGACTGAATTGAACTGAAGGTTGAATGGATAGACTAAACAATGATCGTATCTGGGGTTGTATTCGATTATATCGTGATGATGTTCATATAGTTATACTCACCAGGTAACTGTTCTCCAATTATACATAAGAGCGACTGAACTGAATAGAAGGTTGAATGGATAGACTGAACAATCAATGATTATTATATATTATGTCTAACCAGGTAACTGTTCTTTCGTTATACATACTAGCAACCGAATCGAACAGAAGGTTGAATGGATAGTATCTGGGTTGTATTCGATTATGATGTTATGCTGTGTTTATAGTTATACACATAAGGTGACGGTATTCCCGTTTCACATACGAGCGACCGAAACGAACAGAAAGTTGAAATGATAGACTGAACAATCAATGTATCTGGGTGGTATCCGATTATATCGCAATACTGTATATATAGTGATACTTACCAGGTGACGGTACTTCCGTTACACATACTAGCGACTGAATCGAACAGAAGGTTAAATGGTTAGACGAAACGATAATTGTATCTGAGTTGTATTCGATGATATCGTGATGATGTTTATATAGCAATACTCATCAGGTAACTGTTCTTCCGTTTTACATACAAGCGACCGAATCGAGCAGAAGGTTGAATTCAGTATAGATTGAACAATCATCGTATCTGGGTTGTATTCGATTATGTTTATATAGTTATACTCACCAGGTAACTGTTCTTCCGTTATACATATGAGCGACTGAATTGAACCGAAGGTTGAATGGATAGGATATGGGTTGTATTCGATTATGATGTTATGCTGTGTATATAGTTATACACACTAGGAGACGGTATTCCCGTTTTACATACGAGCGACCGAAACAAAAAGAAAGTTGAATGGATAGACTGAACAATCAATGTATCTGGGTGGTTTCCGATTATATCGCAATACTGTATATATAGTGATACTTACCAGGTGACGATACTTCCGTTACACATACTATCGACTGAATCGAACAGAATGTTGAATGGTTAGACGAAACGATAATTGTATCTGAGTTGTATTCGATGATATCGTGATGATGTTTATATAGCAATACTCACCAAGTAACTGTTCTTCCGTTTTACATACAAGCGACCGAATCGAGCAGAAGGTTGAATTCAGTATAAATTGAACAATCATCGTATCTGGGTTGTATTCGATTATGTTTATATAGTTATACTCACCAGGTAACTGTTCTTCCGTTATACATACGAGCGACTGAATTGAACAGAAGGTTGAATGGATAGTATATGGATTGTATTCGATTATGATGTTATGCTGTGTATATAGTTATACACACTAGGAGACGGTATTCCCGTTTTCCATACGAGCGACCGAAACGAAAAGAAAGTTGAATGGATAGACTGAACAATCAATTTATCTGGGTGGTATCCGATTATATCGCAATACTGTATATATAGTGATACTTACCAGGTGACGATACTTCCGTTACACATACTAGCGACTGAATCGAACAGAATGTTGAATGGTTAGACGAAACGATAATTGTATCTGAGTTGAGTTACCAGGTGACGATACTTCCGTTACACATACTAGCGACTGAATCGAACAGAATGTTGAATGGTTAGACGAAACGATAATTGTATCTGAGTTGTATTCGATGATATCGTGATGATGTTTATATAGCAATACTCACCAGGTAACTGTCCTTCCGTTTTACATACAAGCGACCGAATCGAGCAGAAGGTTGAATGGATAGATTGAACAATCATCGTATCTGAGTTGTATTCGATTATGTTTATATAGATATACTCACCAGGTACCTGTTCTTCCGATATACATACGAGCAACCGAATCGAACATAAGGTTGAATGGATAGATTGAACAATCATCGTATCTGAGTTGTATTCGATTATGTTTATATAGTTATACTCACCAGGTAACTGTTTTTCCGTTATACATACGAGCGACTGAATTGAACTGAAGGTTGAATGGATAGACTAAACAATGATCGTATCTGGGGTTGTACTCGATTATATCGTGATGATGTTCATATAGTTATACTCACCAGGTAACTGTTCTCCAGTTATACATACGAGCGACTGAATTGAACAGAAGGTTGAATGGATATTATATGGGTTGTATTCGATTATGATGTTATGCTGTGTATATAGTTATACACACTAGGAGACGGTATTCCCGTTTTACATACGAGCGACCGGAACGAAAAGAAAGTTGAATGGATAGACTGAACAATCAATGTATCTGGGTGGTATCCGATTATATCGCAATACTGTATATATAGTGATACTTACCAGGTGACGATACTTCCGTTTCACATACTAGCGACTGAATCGAACAGAATGTTGAATGGTTAGACGAAACGATAATTGTATCTGAGTTGTATTCGATGATATCGTGATGATGTTTATATAGCAATACTCACCAGGTAACTGTTCTTCCGTTTTACATACAAGCGACCGAATCGAGCAGAAGGTTGAATTCAGTATAAATTGAACAATCATCGTATCTGAGTTGTATTCGATTATGTTTATATAGATATACTCACCAGGTACCTGTTCTTCCGATATACATACGAGCAACCGAATCGAACATAAGGTTGAATGGATAGATTGAACAATCATCGTATCTGAGTTGTATTCGATTATGTTTATATAGTTATACTCACCAGGTAACTGTTCTTCCGTTATACATACGAGCGACTGAATTGAACTGAAGGTTGAATGGATAGACTAAACAATGATCGTATCTGAGGTTGTATTCGATTATATCGTGATGATGTTCATATAGTTATACTCACCAGGTAACTGTTCTCCAGTTATACATAAGAGCGACTGAACTGAACAGAAGGTTGAATGGATAGACTGAACAATCATCGTATCTGGGTTGTATTCGATTATTTCGTGATGATTATTATATATTATGTCTAACCAGGTAAGTGTTCTTTCGTTATACATACTAGCAACCGAATCGAACATAAGGTTGAATGGATAGATTGAACAATCATTGTATCTGGGTTGTCTCCGATTATATCGTTATGTTGTATATTTAACTACACCTACCATGTAACGGTTCTTTCGTTACACATACGAGCGTCTGAATCGAACATAAGGTTGGATGGTTAGACGGAACGATAATTGTAACTAAGTTGTATTCGATTATATCGTGATGACGTTCATATAGAAATACTCACCAGGTTACTGTTCTTTCGTTATACATACGAGCAACCGAATCGAACAGAAGGTTGAATGGATAGTATCTGGGTTGTATTCGATTATGATGTTATGCTGTGTATATAGTTATACACATAAGGTGACGGTATTCCCGTTTCACATACGAACGACCGAAACGAACAGAAAGTTGAATGGATAGACTGAACAATCAATGTATCTGGGTGGTATCCGATTATATCCCAATACTGTATATATAGTGATACTTACCAGGTGACGGTACTTCCGTTAGACATACTAGCGACTGAATCGAACAGAAGGTTTAATGGTTAGACGAAACGATAATTGTATCTGAGTTGTATTCGATGATATCGTGATGATGTTTATATAGCAATACTCACCACGTAACTGTTCTTCCATTTTACATACAAGCGACCGAATCGAGCAGAAGGTTGAATTCAGTATAGATTGAACAATCATCGTATCTGGGTTGTATTCGATTATGTTTATATAGTTATACTCACCAGGTAATTGTTCTTCCGTTATACATACGAGTGACTGAATTGAACAGAAGGTTGAATGGATAGTATCTGGGTTGTATTCGATTATGATGTTATGCTGTGTATATAGTTATACACATAAGGTGACGGTATTCCCGTTTCACATACGAGCTACCGAAACGAACAGAAAGTTGAATGGATAGACTGAACAATCAATGTATCTAGGTGGTATCCGATTATATCGCAAAACTGTATATATAGTGATACTTACCAGGTGACGGTACTTCCGTTACACATACTAGCGGCTGAATCGAACAGAAGGTTAAATGGTTAGACGAAACGATAATTGTATCTGAGTTGTATTCGATGATATCGTGATGATGTTTATATAGCAATACTCACCAGGTAACTGTTCTTCCGTTTTACAAACAAGCGACCGAATCGAGCAGAAGGTTGAATTCAGTATAGATTGAACAATCATCGTATCTGGGTTGTATTTGATTATGTTTATATAGTTATACTCACCAGGTAACTGTTCTTCCGTTATACATACGAGCGACTGAATTGAACAGAAGGTTGAATGGATAGTATATGGGTTGTATTCGATTATGATGTTATGCTGTGTATATAGTTATACACACTAGGAGACGGTATTCCCGTTTTACATACGAGCGACCGAAACGAAAAGAAAGTTGAATGGATAGACTGAACAATCAATGTATCTGGGTGGTATGCTGTGTATATAGTTATACACACTAGGAGACGGTATTCCCGTTTTACATACGAGCGACCGAAACGAAAAGAAAGTTGAATGGATAGACTGAACAATCAATGTATCTGGGTGGTATCCGATTATATCGCAATACTGTATATATAGTGATATTTACCAGGTGACGATACTTCCGTTACACATACTAGCGACTGAATCGAACAGAATGTTGAATGGTTAGACGAAACGATAATTGTATCTGAGTTGTATTCGATGATATCGTGATGATGTTTATATAGCAATACTCACCAGGTACCTGTCCTTCCGTTTTACATACAAGCGACCGAATCGAGCAGAAGGTTAAATGAATAGATTGAACAATCATCGTATCTGAGTTGTATTCGATTACGTTCACATAGATATACTCACCAGGTACCTGTTCTTCCGATATACATACGAGCAACCGAATCGAACATAAGGTTGAATGGATAGATTGAACAATCATCGTATCTGAGTTGTATTCGATTATGTTTATATAGTTATACTCACCAGGTAACTGTTCTTCCGTTATACATACGAGCGACTGAATTGAACTGAAGGTTGAATGGATAGACTAAACAATGATCGTATCTGGGGTTGTATTCGATTATATCGTGATGATGTTCATATAGTTATACTCACCAGGTAACTGTTCTCCAGTTATACATAAGAGCGACTGAACTGAACAGAAGGTTGAATGGATAGACTGAACAATCATCTTATCTGGGTTGTATTCGATTATTTCGTGATGATTATTATATATTATGTCTAACCAGGTAACTGTTCTTTCGTTATACATACTAGCAACCGAATCGAACATAAGGTTGAATGGATAGATTGAACAATCATTGTATCTGGGTTGTCTCCGATTATATCGTTATGTTGTATATTTAACTACACCTACCATGTAACGGTTCTTTCGTTACACATACGAGCGTCTGAATCGAACATAAGGTTGGATGGTTAGACGGAACGATAATTGTAACTAAGTTGTATTCGATTATATCGTGATGACGTTCATATAGAAATACTCACCAGGTTACTGTTCTTTCGTTATACATACGAGCAACCGAATCGAACAGAAGGTTGAATGGATAGTATCTGGGTTGTATTCGATTATGATGTTATGCTGTGTATATAGTTATACACATAAGGTGACGGTATTCCCGTTTCACATACGAGCGACCGAAACGAACAGAAAGTTGAATGGATAGACTGAACAATCAATGTATCTGGGTGGTATCCGATTATATCGCAATACTGTATATATAGTGATACTTACCAGGTGACGGTACTTCCGTTACACATACTAGCAACTGAATCGAACAGAAGGTTAAATGGTTAGACGAAACGATAATTGTATCTGAGTTGTATTCGATAATATCGTGATGATGTTTATATAGCAATATTCACCAGGTAACTGTTCTTCCGTTTTACATACAAGCGACCGAATCGAGCAGAAGGTTGAATTCAGTATAGATTGAACAATCATCGTATCTGGGTTGTATTCGATTATGTTTATATAGTTATACTCACCAGGTAACTGTTCTTCCGTTATACATACGAGCGACTGAATTGAACAGAAGGTTGAATGGATATTATATGGGTTGTATTCGATTATTATGTTATGCTGTGTATATAGTTATATACACTAGGAGACGGTATTCCCGTTTTACATACGAGCGACCGAAACGAAAAGAAAGTTGAATGAATAGACTGAACAATCAATGTATCTGGGTGGTATCCGATTATATCGCAATACTGTATATATAGTGATACTTACCAGGTGACGATACTTCCGTTACACATACTAGCGACTGAATCGAACAGAATGTTGAATGGTTAGACGAAAGGATAATTGTATCTGAGTTGTATTCGATGATATCGTGATGATGTTTATATAGCAATACTCACCAGGTAACTGTTCTTCCGTTTTACATACAAGCGACCGAATCGAGCAGAAGGTTAAATTCAGTATAAATTGAACAATCATCGTATCTGAGTTGTATTCGATTATGTTTATATAGATATACTCACCAGGTACCTGTTCTTCCGATATACATACGAGCAACCGAATCGAACATAAGGTTGAATGGATAGATTGAACAATCATCGTATCTGAGTTGTATTCGATTATGTTTATATAGTTATAATCACCAGGTAACTGTTCTTCCGTTATACATACGAGCGACTGAATTGAACTGAAGGTTGAATGGATAGACTAAACAATGATCGTATCTGGGGTTGTATTCGATTATATCGTGATGATGTTCATATAGTTATACTCACCAGGTAACTGTTCTCCAGTTATACATAAGAGCGACTGAACTGAACAGAAGGTTGAATGGATAAACTGAACAATCATCGTATCTGGGTTGTATTCGATTATTTCGTGATGATTATTATATATTATGTCTAACCAGGTAACTGTTCTTTCGTTATACATACTAGCAACCGAATCGAACATAAGGTTGAATGGATAGTTTGAACAATCATTGTATCTGGGTTGTCTCCGATTATATCGTTATGTTGTATATTTAACTACACCTACCATGTAACGGTTCTTTCGTTACACATACGAGCGTCTGAATCGAACATAAGGTTGGATGGTTAGACGGAACGATAATTGTAACTAAGTTGTATTCCATTATATCGTGATGACGTTCATATAGAAATACTCACCAGGTTACTGTTCTTTCGTTATACATACGAGCAACCGAATCGAACAGAAGGTTGAATGGATAGTATCTGGGTTGTATTCGATTATGATGTTATGCTGTGATATAGTTATACACATAAGGTGACGGTATTCCCGTTTCACATACGAGGGACCGAAACGAACAGAAAGTTGAATGGATAGACTGAACAATCAATGTATCTGGGTGGTATCCGATTATATCGCAATACTGTATATATAGTGATACTTACCAGGTGACGGTACTTCCGTTACACATACTAGCGACTGAATCGAACTGAAGGTTAAATGGTTAGACGAAACGATAATTGTATCTGAGTTGTATTCGATGATATCGTGATGATGTTTATATAGCAATACTCACCAGGTAACTGTTCTTCCGTTTTACATACAAGCGACCGAATCGAGCAGAAGGTTGAATTCAGAATAGATTAAACAATCATCGTATCTGGGTTGTATTCGATTATGTTTATATAGTTATACTCACCAGGTAACTGTTCTTCCGTTATACATACGAGCGACTGAATTGAACAGAAGGTTGAATGGATTGAACAATCATCGTATCTGAGTTATATTCGATTATGTTTATATAGTTATACTCACCAAGTAACTGTTCTTCCGTTATACATACGAGCGACTGAATTGAACTGAAGGTTGAATGGATAGACTAAACAATGATCGTATCTGGGGTTGTATTCGATTATATCGTGATGATGTTCATATAGTTATACTCACCAGGTAACTGTTCTCCAATTATACATAAGAGCGACTGAACTGAATAGAAGGTTGAATGGATAGACTGAACAATCAATGATTATTATATATTATGTCTAACCAGGTAACTGTTCTTTCGTTATACATACTAGCAACCGAATCGAACAGAAGGTTGAATGGATAGTATCTGGGTTGTATTCGATTATGATGTTATGCTGTGTTTATAGTTATACACATAAGGTGACGGTACGGTCGCTCGTATGTAAAACGGGAATACCGTCTCCTAGTGTGTATAACTATATACACAGCATAACATCATAATCGAATACAACCCATATACTATCCATTCAACCTTCTGTTCAATTCAGTCGCTCGTATGTATAACGGAAGAACAGTTACCTGGTGAGTATTTCTATATGAACGTCATCACGATATAATCGAATACAACTTAGTTACAATTATCGTTCCGTCTAACCATCCAACCTTATGTTCGATTCAGACGCTCGTATGTATAACGAATAAATCGTTACATGGAAGGTGTAGTTAAATATACAACATAACGATATAATCGTAGACAACCCAGATACAATGATTGTTCAATCTATCCATTCAACCTTATGTTCGATTCGGTTGCTCGTATGTATATCGGGAGCACTGGTACCTGGTGAGTATATCTATATAAACATAATCGAATACAACTCAGATACGATGATTGTTCAATCTATCCATTTAACCTTCTGCTCGATTCGGTCGCTTGTATGTAAAACGGAAGGACAGTTACCTGGTGAGTATTGCTATATAAACATCATCACGATATCATCGAATACAACTCAGATACAATTATCGTTTCGTCTAACCATTCAACATTCTGTTTGATTCAGTCGCTAGTATGTGTAACGGAAGTATCGTCACCTGGTAAGTATCACTATATATACAGTATTGCGATATAATCGGATACCACCCAGATACATTGATTGTTCAGTCTATCCATTCAACTTTCTTTACGTTTCGGTAGCTCGTATGTAAAACGGGAATACCGTCTCCTAGTGTGTATAACTATATACACAGCATATCTTCATAATCGAATACAACCCATATACTATCCATTCAACCTTCTGTTCAATTCAGTCGCTCGTATGTATAACGGAAGAACAGTTACCTGGTGAGTATAACTATATAAACATAATCGAATACAACCCAGATACGATGATTGTTCAATCTATACTGAATTCAACCTTCTGCTCGATTCGGTCGCTTGTATGTAAAACGGAAGAACAGTTACCTGGTGAGTATTGCTATATAAACATCATCACGATATCATCGAATACAACTCAGATACAATTATCGTTTCGTCTAACCATTCAACCTTCTGTTCGATTCAGTCGCTAGTATGTGTAACGGAAGTACCGTCACCTGGTAAGTATCACTATATATACAGTATTGCGATATAATCGGATACCACCCAGATACATTGATTGTTCAGTCTATCCATTCAACTTTCTTTTCGTTTTTAGTCGCTCGTATGTAAAACGGAAATACCGTCTCCTAGTGTGTATAACTATATACACAGCATAACATCATAATCGAATACAACCCAGATACTATCCATTCAACCTTCTGTTCGATTCGGTTGCTCGTATGTATAACGAAAGAACAGTAACCTGGTGAGTATTTCTATATGAACGTCATCACGATATAATCGAATACAACTTAGTTACAATTATCGTTCCGTCTAACCATCCAACCTTATGTTCGATTCAGACGCTCGTATGTGTAACGAAAGAACCGTTACATGGTAGGTGTAGTTGAATATACAACATAACGATATAATCGGAGACAACCCAGATACAATGATTGTTCAATCTATCCATTCAACCTTATGTTCGATTCGGTTGCTAGTATGTATAACGAAAGAACAGTTACCTGGTTAGACATAATATATAATAATCATCACGAAATAATCGAATACAACCCAGATACGATGATTGTTCAGTCTATCCATTCAACCTTCTGTTCAGTTCAGTCGCTCTTATGTATAACTGGAGAACAGTTACCTGGTGAGTATAACTATATGAACATCATCACGATATAATCGAATACAACCCCAGATACGATCATTGTTTAGTCTATCCATTCAACCTTCAGTTCAATTCAGTCGCTCGTATGTATAACGAAAGAACAGTTACCTGGTGAGTATAACTATATAAACATAATCGAATACAACTCAGATACGATGATTGTTCAATCTATCCATTCAACCTTATGTTCGATTCGGTTGCTCGTATGTATATCGGAAGAACAGGTACCTGGTGAGTATATCTATATAAACATAATAGAATACAACTCAGATACGATGATTGTTCAATCTATCCATTTAACCTTCTGCTCGATTCGGTCGCTTGTATGTAAAACGGAAGGACAGTTACCTGGTGAGTATCACTATATATACAGTATTGCGATATAATCGGATACCACCCAGACACATTGATTGTTCAGTCTATCCATTCAACTTTCTTTTCGTTTCGGTCGCTCGTATGTAAAACGGGAATACCGTCTTTTAGTGTGTATAACTATATACACAGCATAACATCATAATCGAATACAACCCATATACTATCCATTCAACCTTCTGTTCAATTCAGTCGCTCGTATGTATAACGGAAGAACAGTTACCTAATGAGTATAACTATATAAACATAATCGAATACAACCCAGATACGATGATTGTGCAATCTATACTGAATTCAACCTTCTGCTCGATTCGGTCGCTTGTATGTAAAACGGAAGAACAGTTACCTGGTGAGTATTGCTATATAAACATCATCACGATATCATCGAATACAACTCAGATACAATTATCGTTTCGTCTAACCATTCAACATTCTGTTCGATTCAGTCGCTAGTATGTGTAACGGAAGTATCGTCACCTGGTAAGTATCACTATATATACAGTATTGCGATATAATCGGATACCACCCAGATACATTGATTGTTCAGTCTATCCATTCAACTTTCTTTTTGTTTCGGTCGCTCGTATGTGAAATGGGAATACCGTCACCTCATGTGTATAACTATATACACAGCATAACATCATAATCGAATACAACCCAGATACTATCCATTCAACCTTCTGTTCGATTCGGATGCTCGTATGTATAACGAAAGAACAGTAACCTGGTGAGTATTTCTATATGAACGTCATCACGATATAATCGAATACAACTTAGTTACAATTATCGTTCCGTCTAACCATCCAACCTTATGTTCGATTCAGACGCTCGTATGTGTAACGAAAGAACCGTTACATGGTAGGTGTAGTTAAATATACAACATAACGATATAATCGGAGACAACCCAGATACAATGATTGTTCAATCTATCCATTCAACCTTCTGTTCAGTTCAGTCGCTCTTATGTATAACTGGAGAACAGTTACCTGGTGAGTATAACTATATGAACATCATCACGATATAATCGAATACAACCCCAGATACGATCATTGTTTAGTCTATCCATTCAACCTTCAGTTCAATTCAGTCGCTCGTATGTATAACGGAAGAACAGTTACCTGGTGAGTATAACTATATAAACATAATCGAATACAACTCAGATACGATGATTGTTCAATCTATCCATTCAACCTTATGTTCGATTCGGTTGCTCGTATGTATATCGGAAGAACAGGTACCTGGTGAGTATATCTATATGAACATAATCGAATACAACTCAGATACGATGATTGTTCAATCTATCCATTTAACCTTCTGCTCGATTCGGTCGCTTGTATGTAAAACGGAAGGACAGTTACCTGGTGAGTATTGCTATATAAACATCATCACGATATCATCGAATACAACTCAGATACAATCATCGTTTTGTCTAACCATTCAACATTCTGTTCGATTCAGTCGCTAGTATGTGTAACGGAAGTATCGTCACCTGGTAAGTATCACTATATATACAGTATTGCGATATAATCGGATACCACCCAGATACATTGATTGTTCAGTCTCTCCATTCAACTTTCTTTTCGGTCGCTCGTATGTAAAACGGGAATACCGTCTCCTAGTGTGTATAACTATATACACAGCATAACATCATAATCGAATACAACCCATATACTATCCATTCAACCTTCTGTTCAATTAAGTCGCTCGAATGTATAACGGAAGAACAGTTACCTGGTGAGTATAACTATATAAACATAATCGAATACAACCCAGATACGATGATTGTTCAATCTATACTGAATTCAACCTTCTGCTCGATTCGGTCGCTTGTATGTAAAACGGAAGAACAGTTACCTGGTGAGTATTGCTATATAAACATCATCACGATATCATCGAATACAACTCAGATACAATTATCGTTTCGTCTAACCATTTAACCTTCTGTTCGATTCAGTCGCTAGTATGTGTAACGGAAGTACCGTCACCTGGTAAGTATCACTATATATACAGTATTGCGATATAATCGGATACCACCCAGATACATTGATTGTTCAGTCTATCCATTCAACTTTCTGTTCGTTTTGGTCGCTCGTATGTGAAACGGGAATACCGTCACCTTATGTGTATAACTATATCACAGCATAACATCATAATCGAATACAACCCAGATACTATCCATTCAACCTTCTGTTCGATTCGGTTGCTCGTATGTATAACGAAAGAACAGTAACCTGGTGAGTATTTCTATATGAACGTCATCACGATATAATCGAATACAACTTAGTTACAATTATCGTTCCGTCTAACCATCCAACCTTATGTTCGATTCAGACGCTCGTATTTGTAACGAAAGAACCGTTACATGGTAGGTGTAGTTAAATATACAACATAACGATATAATCGGAGACAACCCAGATACAATGATTGTTCAATCTATCCATTCAACCTTATGTTCGATTCGGTTGCTAGTATGTATAACGAAAGAACAGTTACCTGGTTAGACATAATATATAATAATCATCACGAAATAATCGAATACAACCCAGATACGATGATTGTTCAGTCTATCCATTCAACCTTCTGTTCAGTTCAGTCGCTCTTATGTATAACTGGAGAACAGTTACCTGGTGAGTATAACTATATGAACATCATCACGATATAATCGAATAAAACCCCAGATACGATCATTGTTTAGTCTATCCATTCAACCTTCAGTTCAATTCAGTCGCTCGTATGTATAACGGAAGAACAGTTACCTGGTGAGTATAACTATATAAACATAATCGAATACAACTCAGATACGATGATTGTTCAATCTATCCATTCAACCTAATGTTCGATTCGGTTGCTCGTATGTATATCGGAAGAACAGGTACCTGGTGAGTATATCTATATAAACATAATCGAATACAACCCAGATACGATGATTGTTCAATTTTTACTGAATTCAACCTTCTGCTCGATTCGGTCGCTTGTATGTAAAACGGAAGAACAGTTACCTGGTGAATATTGCTATATAAACATCATCACGATATCATCGAATACAACTCAGATACAATTATCGTTTCGTCTAACCATTCAACATTCTGTTCGATTCAGTCGCTAGTATGTGTAACGGAAGTATCGTCACCTGGTAAGTATCACTATATATACAGTATTGCGATATAATCGGATACCACCCAGATACATTGATTGTTCAGTCTATCCATTCAACTTTCTTTTTGTTTCGGTCGCTCGTATGTAAAACGGGAATACCGTGTCCTAGTGTGTATAACTATATACACAGCATAACATCATAAACGAATACAACCCATATACTATCCATTCAACCTTCTGTTCAATTCAGTCGCTCGTATGTATAACGGAAGAACAGTTACCTGGTGAGTATAACTATATAAACATAATCGAATACAACCCAGATACGATGATTGTTCAATCTATACTGAATTCAACCTTCTGCTCGATTCGGTCGCTTGTATGTAAAACGGAAGAACAGTTACCTGGTGAGTATTGCTATATAAACATCATCACGATATCATCGAATACAACTCAGATACAATTATCGTTTCGTCTAACCATTCAACATTCTGTTCGATTCAGTCGCTAGTATGTGTAACGGAAGTATCGTCACCTGGTAAGTATCACTATATATACAGTATTGCGATATAATCGGATACCACCCAGATACATTGATTGTTCAGTCTATCATTCCAACTTTCTGTTCGTTTCGGTCGCTCGTATTTGAAACGGGAATACCGTCACCTTATGTGTATAACTATATACACAGCATAACATCATAATCGAATACAACCCAGATACTATCCATCCAACCTTCTGTTCGATTCGGTTGCTCGTATGTATAACGAAAGAACAGTAACCTGGTGAGTATTTCTATATGAACGTCATCACGATATAATCGAATACAACTAAGTTACAATTATCGTTCCGTCTAACCATCCAACCTTATGTTCGATTCAGACGCTCGTATGTGTAACGAAAGAACCGTTACATGGTAGGTGTAGTTAAATATACAACATAACGATATAATCGGAGACAACCCAGATACAATGATTGTTCAATCTACCCATTCAACCTTATGTTCGATTCGGTTGCTAGTATGTATAACGAAAGAACAGTTACCTGGTGAGTATAACTATATGAACATCATCACGATATAATCGAATACAACCCCAGATACGATCATTGTTTAGTCTATCCATTCAACCTTCAGTTCAATTCAGTCGCTCGTATGTATAACGGATGAACAGTTACCTGGTGAGTATAACTATATAAACATAATCGAATACAACTCAGATACGATGATTGTTCAATCTATCCATTCAACCTTATGTTCGATTCGGTTGCTCGTATGTATATCGGAAGAACAGGTACCTGGTGAGTATATCTATATAAACATAATTGAATACAACTCAGATACGATGATTGTTCAATCTATCCATTAAACCTGCTCGATTCGGTCGCTTGTATGTAAAACGGAAGGACAGTTACCTGGTGAGTATTGCTATATAAACATCATCACGATATCATCGAATACAACTCAGATACAATTATCGTTTCGTCTAACCATTCAAAATTCTGTTCGATTCAGTCGCTAGTATGTGTAACGGAAGTATCGTCACCTGGTGAGTATCACTATATATACAGTATTGCGATGAAATCGGATACCACCCAGATACATTGATTGTTCAGTCTATCCATTCAACTTTCTTTTTGTTTCGGTCGCTCGTATGTAAAACGGGAATACCGTCTCCTAGTGTGTATAACTATATACACAGCATAACATCATAATCGAATACAACCCATATACTATCCATTCAACCTTCTGTTCAATTCAGTCGCTCGTATGTATAACGGAAGAACAGTTACCTGGTGAGTATAACGTTGAGGTACGGACGCTCATCTGAGTTCGCATGATCCAAGACATAATCTAGGATGACTTGGATTTTGTCGATCGTGAATTCCCGACCGACACACCCATCTCGATCACTTAGGTGCGTCGGTGACCGTTTCCCTTCGACGAACAATCAGGACAGGTCCTAACAGTGAATCCCGGCTTCTTACACTTATAACAATATAAATCACCTGACTTCTTTGAACATCCAACAGCCCTGTGACCAGGTTGGATACACTTGAAACAAACAATTTCCTTCTTGATACCGACTTCAGGCGAATGACCAACCTTGGATGACGACGAATCTTGATGGCAACTATCCACGAAAGTATCTACCTGTACGTACGCCAGGTCTGTTTCCATGACACCAGATCTCTTCGAAGGTGGTGTGAAATTTTCGACAGATTCCTTCCTAGCTTCAAGACGTCTACCAAAATCTCGAAGTTGGCTGACTGACGTCACCTCCACCAACGCTAATTGGGTCTGATAAAACGGTGCGATGTTTCTCAGGAGAATTTTCAGCTTCGTATCTTCAGAAATAGGACAAGTTAACCTATTGAAATATCCAGCCATCACCGCCAAATATATACCTATTGACTCGTCTGGCCCCTGCGTACGTTTGTTGATTTCTTCGAACAATTTCTCATTATAATTCGGAGACAAATACTCTTCTCGCAGTAAGACCACAAATTCATCCCATGTGCACACTTCATTACGGTAAGCCAAATAAAACTGGTAAGCCCTACCAGAAAAGAGATCAATACCCGATGCAAGCAAAGTGTCCTTACTAACGTGCCGAGCTACTCGCAACTCCTCGACTCGTTCCAAGAAAGCACTCAGAGAAAGACCCTTTTTCTCACCTGAGAATTTACAATCCCATTTATTGGGCAAGATTGATTTGACGCTGAGGTGACTCATCGCCGGTTCCATAGGGCTGGTGGTTGCTCCAGGAGCGGAATGAACCATAGATAGACGACGTTGAGCTGGCGTTGAAGTTCCTAAATTTTGACCTAGAAAACTAAGATGAGCAGGAGTATCTTTGAGTTTATCGACTTCTTCTGCCTTTCCAATGAGTTCATCCGACAATGCCAGTGCCTTGGCTACGAGTCCTGGTCTCTCTTCCGATTCCTCGTCCAAATGATCAACCCTATTCAGCACATGCCCCAGTTTTGATTGTAATTTGAGAAAAATACCTCTACTCGAAGAAGCTTGGAAACTGTTCACCAGTGGTTCCAACTCTGATAACTTATCCTTCACCGCTTGTACGTCTTCCTCCATTGTGAAGGGATACGCTGGATACCTGAGACTAGCTCCACTCTTCTCCAGCCTAATTGCCATAGCTAAAGAGTGACGCATCTCCTCTACTGTACCCGTAGCAATGCCCCTGATTTTGAGCTCATATGTAAGCTCATCCTGCGCGAGCCGATTCACATTCATTTTATAATTTGCACTAGACATTTTGATCGTTATATAAATACCAGTATGTATATAAACAAAATTTATATATAAAAAAACAAGACTAGCGAAAATGTGTTCCGTTTCCAAATTCAACTCAGTACAGATTTCATTTCCAACCACGAGGGCCCCACGTTGGGCGCCAAAAATGACACCTGTCAATTTGACAATTCCTGCTGGGTCACGTAACTGGCCTTATCTAACAATTTGACAGGTAGGTATTTGGGCTAACTCGAGTGGAGAAGGGGTGGTTCAAGTAGAAATAAATATGGGCGCCAGGTTACTTTCTCTCCAAATACCCAGTTTGAATAATCAACCCCGAAATAACCAAAAGGTTGATATAATAACAGACCACACGCACTTAACAAAAAAATTTATTCAATCACAATCGAGCAAATCTTCGCAGTGGTTGGAAGTCAAAAGGAAGGGAAAAAGATTTACTGACATGCAAGTGATAATGTCTTCACTAAGCAGGGTAATGCACTCGTTTCTAAATGCAAGAAATAAATCGATAGCCAAGCATTACCAATCTACAAGTAAGAAAGTTAAGCGCAGAAATTATAGTAGTAGTGGTTATATACAAAAAAAAAAGTATAGTAGGAAGAAAACATGCGTCGCTTGAGCTCAGGCGTAGGCGCAGAACATTCATAGCACGGAAAAGCGACAGAAACAACAATAATCTCCGCTTACATAATCGGTTTTAAAATATATACCTCATCCCATAGTAATGCAATGAATAAAAAAAATAAAAAATTATGCATCCAAAAACTTGCAGATCCTGGTACTCCCACCCGTACGGTTGTTGAAATCAATTCCACTATACAGGTCGAGTTTCCTGGTATGATTTGATGGTGGTAAATAGTCCACCCTGTATATATATATGAGTGGAGCCAGTGGTTCACCCTGTACTTCAATACGGCATGAAAATCAACTCGTGCTGAGGGGAAACGATGTTATGTAAGTTTCAGCTCCTAATAAAAACCCCAAATATTTGGGGTTCTTTAGGTCCAGATTCCCGCAGCAACTGTGTTTGACAAGACCACCAAGCCCGTTTGATATAAGACAAGCGAGAAGCGATTTTGATCTCAAATGACCTTGTACTTCAGTTACACATGGTGAAGGTCTCTCTTGGCTCCATCTGAAACCACGCCTTGAACAATGATTGAAAAAAAATCCCTCAAAGGTTCTATCTCGAATTTCTACCAAACACTACAACAACAGCTTCTCGGAAATATCGAGAGTTTCTCTATGACTTGAAGAAAATATCCCATCATAGGATGATTTTAGATATCACAATATTTCTTCGGCCACTACCAATCATTCATTCCAAGACGCTTCAGACTCCTCCCGTTCCCGTTTTGGGAACTATATCCACTCAAAAAGACGTAGTTTGGTTCATCAATTCGACCATCGTCTGCCGACCAAACCATTCTCCAACTCAATCATCGCCCCTAGGTGGCGACAATGCTACCGTCTCGGTAAAATGTTTCTTGAACCGTCGAATGCCTGTCCTTGAAATTTGATGTACCTAAAAGATTTCTCACAATCAAAACAATCTCAACACCGAAATCCATAAATGATAAACAAGAAGTGAACCGGTACCGTATGTCCCTAAAACGCGAGAATTGAACGTAACATGGTAAGTATCACTATATATACAGTATTGCGATATAATCGGATACCACCCAGATACATTGATTGTTCAGTCTATCCATTCAACTTTCTGTTCGTTTCGGTCGCTCGTATGTGAAACGGGAATACCGTCACCTTATGTGTATAACTATATACACAGCATAACATCATAATCGAATACAACCCAGATACTATCCATTCAACCTTCTGTTCGATTCGGTTGCTAGTATGTATAACGAAAGAACAGTAACCTGGTGAGTATTTCTATATGAACGTCATCACGATATAATCGAATACAACTTAGTTACAATTATCGTTCCGTCTAACCATCCAACCTTATGTTCGATTCAGACGCTTGTATGTGTAACGAAAGAACCGTTACATGGAAGGTGTAGTTGAATATACAACATAACGATATAATCGGAGACAACCCAGATACGATGATTGTTCAGTCTATCCATTCAACCTTATGTTCGATTCGGTTGCTAGTATGTATAACGAAAGAACAGTTACCTGGTTAGACATAATATATAATTATCATCACGAAATAATCGAATACAACCCAGATACGATGATTGTTCAGTCTATCCATTCAACCTTCTGTTCAGTTCAGTCGCTCTTATGTATAACTGGAGAACAGTTACCTGGTGAGTATAACTATATGAACATCATCACGATATAATCGAATACAACCCCAGATACGATCATTGTTTAGTCTATCCATTCAACCTTCAGTTCAATTCAGTCGCTCGTATGTATAACGGAAGAACAGTTACCTGGTGAGTATAACTATATAAACATAATCGAATACAACTCAGATACGATGATTGTTCAATCTATCCATTCAACCTTATGTTCGATTCGGTTGCTCGTATGTATATCGGAAGAACAGGTACCTGGTGAGTATATCTATATAAACATAATCGAATACAACTCAGATACGATGATTGTTCAATCTATCCATTTAACCTTCTGCTCGATTCGGTCGCTTGTATGTAAAACGGAAGGACAGGTACCTGGTGAGTATATCTATATAAACATAATCGAATACAACTCAGATACAATTATCGTTTCGTCTAACCATTCAACATTCTGTTCGATTCAGTCGCTAGTATGTGTAACAGAAGTATCGTCACCTGGTAAGTATCACTATATATACAGTATTGCGATATAATCGGATACCACCCAGATACATTGATTGTTCAGTCTATCCATTCAACTTTCTTTTCGTTTCGGTCGCTCGTATGTATAACGGGAATACCGTCTCCTAGTGTGTATAACTATATACACAGCATAACATCATAATCGAATACAACCCATATACTATCCATTCAACCTTCTGTTCAATTCAGTCGCTCGTATGTATAACGGAAGAACAGTTACCTGGTGAGTATAACTATATAAACATAATCGAATACAACCCAGATACGATGATTGTTCAATCTATACTGAATTCAACCTTCTGCTCGATTCGGTCGCTTGTATGTAAAATGGAAGAACAGTTACCTGGTGAGTATTGCTATATAAACATCATCACGATATCATCGAATACAACTCAGATACAATTATCGTTTCGTCTAACCATTCAACATTCTGTTCGATTCAGTCGCTAGTATGTGTAACGGAAGTATCGTCACCTGGTAAGTATCACTATATATACAGTATTGCGATATAATCGGATACCACCCAGATACATTGATTGTTCAGTCTATCCATTCAACTTTCTTTTCGTTTCGGTCGCTCGTATGTGAAACGGGAATACCGTCTCCTAGTGTGTATAACTATATACACAGCATAACATCATAATCAAATACAACCTATATACTATCCATTCAACCTTCTGTTCAATCCAGTCGCTCGTATGTATAACGGAAGAACAGTTACCTGGTGAGTATAACTATATAAACATAATCGAATACAACCCAGATACGATGATTGTTCAATCTATACTGAATTCAACCTTCTGCTCGATTCGGTCGCTTGTATGTGAAACGGAAGAACAGTTACCTGGTGAGTATTGCTATATAAACATCATCACGATATCATCGAATACAACTCAGATACAATTATCGTTTCGTCTAACCATTTAACCTTCTGTTCGATTCAGTCGCTAGTATGTGTAACGGAAGTACCGTCACCTAGTAAGTATCACTATATATACAGTATTGCGATATAATCGGATACCACCCAGATACATTGATTGTTCAGTCTATCAATTCAACTTTCTGTTCGTTTCGGCCGCTCGTATGTGAAACGGGAATACCGTCACCTTATGTGTATAACTATATACACAGCATAACATCATAATCGAATACAACCCAGATACTATCCATTCAACCTTCTGTTCGATTCGGTTGCTCGTATGTATAACGAAAGAACAGTAACCTGGTGAGTATTTCTATATGAACGTCATCACGATATAATCGAATACAACTCAGTTACAATTATCGTTCCGTCTAACCATCCAACCTTATGTTCGATTCAGACGCTCGTATGTGTAACGAAAGAACCGTTACATGGTAGGTTTATCTAAATATACAGCATAACGATATAATCGGAGACAACCAAGATACAATGATTGTTCAATCTATCCATTCAACCTTATGTTCGATTCGTTTGCTGGTATGTATAACGGAAAAACAGTTACCTGGTTAAACATAATATATAATAATCATCACGAAATAATCGAATACAACCCAGATACGATGATTGTTCAGTCTATCCATTCAACCTTCTGTTCAGTTCAGTCGCTCTTATGTATAACTGGAGAACAGTTACCTGGTGAGTATAACTATATAAACATCATCACGATATAATCGAATACAACCCCAGATATGATCATTGTTTAGTCTATCCATTCAACCTTCTGTTCAATTCAGTCGCTCGTATGTATAACGGAAGAACAGTTACCTGGTGAGTATAAATATATAAACATAATCGAATACAACCCAGATACGATGATTGTTCAATCTATACTGAATTCAACCTTCTGCTCGATTCGGTCGCTTGTATGTAAAACGGAAGAACAGTTACCTGGTGAGTATTGCTATATAAACATCATCATGATATCATCGAATACAACTCAGATACAATTATCGTTTCGTCTAACCATTTAACCTTCTGTTCGATTCAGTCGCTAGAATGTATAACTGGAGTACCGTCACCTGGTAAGTATCACTATATATACAGTATTGCGATATAATCGGATACCACCCAGGTACATTGATTGTTCAGTCTATCCATTCAACTTTCTGTTCGTTTCGGTCGCTCGTATGTAAAACGGGAATACCGTCACCTTATGTGTATAACTATATACACAGCATAACATCATAATCGAATACATCCCAGATACTATCCATTCAACCTTCTGTTCGATTCGGTTGCTCGTATGTATAACGAAAGAACAGTAACCTGGTGAGTATTTCTATATGAACGTCATCACGATATAATCGAATACAACTTAGTTACAATTATCGTTCCGTCTATCCATCCAACCTTTTGTTCGATTGGGTCGCTCGTATGTATAACGCAAGAACAGTCACCTGGTGAGTATTACTATATAAACATCACCACGATATAATCGAATACAACTTGGTTACAATTATCGTTCCGTCTAACCATCCAACCTTATGTTCGTTTCAGACGCTCGTAGGTTTAACGAAAGAACCGTTACATGGTAGGTGTATCTAAATATACAGCATAACGATATAATCGGAGACAACCCAGATACAATGATTGTTCAATCTATCCATTCAACCTTATGTTCGATTCGGTTGCCCGTATGTTTAACGGAAGAACTGTTACCTTGTTAGACATACTATATGATAATCATCACGATATACTCGAATACAACCCCAGATACGATTATTGTTTAGTCTTTCCATTCAACCTTCTGTTCAATTCAGTCGTTCTTATGTATAACGGAAGAACAGTTACCTGGTGAGTATAACTATATAAACATAATCGAATACAACCCAGATACGATGAATTTTCAATCTATCCATTCAACCTTCTGCTCTATTCGGTCGCTTTTATGTAAAACGAAAGAACAGTTACCTGGTGAGTATTGCTATATAAACATCATCACGATATCATCGAATACAACTCAGATACAATTATCGCTTCGTCTAACCATTCAACATTCTGTTAGATTCAGTCGCTAGTATGTGTAAAGGAAGTACCGTCACCTGGTAAGTATCACTATATATACAGTATTGCGATATAATCGGATACCACCCAGATACATTGATTGTTCAGTCTATCCATTCAACTTTCTGTTCGTTTCGGTCGCTCGTATGTAAAACGGGAATACCGTCACCTAATGTGTATAATTATATACACAGCATAACATCATAATCGAATACAACCCACATACTATCCATTCAACCTTCTGTTCGATTCAGTCGCTCGTATGTATAACGGAAGAACAGTTACCTGGTGAGTATTTCTATATAAACGTCATCACGATATAATCGGATACAACTCAGATATAATGGTCATTCCGTCTATCCATCCAACCTTCTGTTCGATTTGGTCGCTCGTACGTATAACGCAAGAACAGTCACCTGGTGAGGATTACTATATGAACATTACCACGATATAATCGAATACAACTCAGTTACAATTATCGTTCCGTCTAACCATCCAACCTTATGTTCGATTCAGACGCTCGTATGTGTAACGAAAGAACCGTTACATGGTAGGTTTATCTAAATATACAGCATAACGATATAATCGGAGACAACCCAGATACAATGATTGTTCAATCTATCCATTCAACCTTATGTTCGATTCGTTTGCTGGTATGTATAACGGAAAAACAGTTACCTGGTTAAACATAATATATAATAATCATCACGAAATAATCGAATACAACCCAGATACGATGATTGTTCAGTCTATCCATTCAACCTTCTGTTCAGTTCAGTCGCTCTTATGTATAACTGGAGAACAGTTACCTGGTGAGTATAACTATATAAACATCATCACGATATGATCGAATACAACCCCAGATACGATCATTGTTTAGTCTATCCATTCAACCTTCTGTTCAATTCAGTCGCTCGTATGTATAACGGAAGAACAGTTACCTGGTGAGTATAAATATATAAACATATTCGAATACAACCCAGATACGATGATTGTTCAATCTATAATGAATTCAACCTTCTGCTCGATTCGGTCGCTTGTATGTAAAACGGAAGAACAGTTACCTGGTGAGTATTGCTATATGAACATCATCATGATATCATCGAAGACAACTCAGATACAATTATCGTTTCGTCTAACCATTTAACCTTCTGCTCGATTCGGTCGCTTGTATATAAAACGGAAGAACAGTTACCTGGTGAGTATTGCTATATAAACATCATCACGATATCATCGAATACAACTCAGATACAATTATCGTTTCGTCTAACCATTTAACTTTCTGTTCGATTCAGTCGCTAGTATGTGTAACGGAAGTATCGTCACCTGGTAAGTATTACTATATATACAGTATTGCGATATAATCGGATACCACCCAGATACATTGATTGTTCAGTCTATCCATTCAACTTTCTGTTCGTTTCGGCCGCTCGTATGTGAAACGGGAATACCGTCACCTTATGTGTATAACTATATACACATAACTATATACAACATAACGATATAATCGGAGACAACCCAGATACGATGATTGTTCAATCTATCCATTCAACCTTATGTTCGATTCGGTTGCTCGTTTGTATAACGAAAGAACAGTTACCTGGTTAGACATAATATATAATAATCATCACGAAATAATCGAATACAACCCAGATACGATGATTGTTCAGTCTATCCATTCAACCTTCTGTTCAGTTCAGTCGCTCTTATGTATAACTGGAGAACAGTTACCTGGTGAGTATAACTATATGAACATCATCACGATATAATCGAATACAACCCCAGATACGATCATTGTTTAGTCTATCCATTCAACCTTCAGTTCAATTCAGTCGCTCGTATGTATAACGCAAGAACAGTCACCTGGTGAGTATTACTATATAAACATCACCACGATATAATCGAATACAACTCAGTTACAATTATCGTTCCGTCTAACCATCCAACCTTATGATCGATTCAGACGCTCGTATGTGTAACGAAAGAATCGTTACATGGTAGGTGTAACTAAATATACAGCATAACGATATAATCGGAGACAACCCAGATACAATGATTGTTCAATCTATCCATTCAACCTTATGTTCGATTCGGTTGCTCGTATGTATAACGGAAGAACTGTTACCTGGTTAGACATACTATATGATAATCATCACGATATACTCGAATACAACCCCAGATACGATTATTGTTTAGTCTATCCATTCAACTTTCTGTTCAATTCAGTCGTTCTTATGAAAAACGGAAGAACAGTTACCTGGTGAGTATAACTATATAAACCTAATCGAATACAACCCAGATACGATGAATTTTCAATCTATTCATTTAACCTTCTGCTCGATTCGGTCGCTTTTATGTGAAACGGAAGAACAGTTACCTGGTGAATATTGCTATATAAACATCATCACGATATAATCGAATACAACTCAGATACAATTATCGCTTCGTCTAACCATTCAACCTTCTGTTCGATTCAGTCGCTAGTATGTGTAACGGAAGTACCGTCACCTGGTAAGTATCAGTATATAAACAGTATTGCGATATAATCGGATACCAACCAGATACATTGATTGTTCAGTCTATTCATTCAACTTTCCGTTCGTTTCGGTCGCTCGTATGTAAAACGGGAATACCGTCACCTAGTGTGTATAACTATATACACAGCATAACATCATAATCGAATACAACCCAGATACTATCCATTCATACTTCTGTTCGATTCGGTTTCTCGTATGTATAACGAATGAACAGAAACCTGGTGAGTATTTCTATATGAACGTCATCACGATATAATCGAATACAACTCAGATACAATGATCATTCCGTCTATCCATCCAACCTTATGTTCGATTGGGTCGCTCGTATGTATAACGCAAGAACAGTCACCTGGTGAGTATTACTATATAAACATCACCACGATATAATCGAATACAACTCAGTTACAATTATCGTTCCGTCTAACCATCCAACCTTATGATCGATTCAGACGCTCGTATGTGTAACGAAAGAATCGTTACATGGTAGGTGTAACTAAATATACAGCATAACGATATAATCGGAGACAACCCAGATACAATGATTGTTCAATCTATCCATTCAACCTTATGTTCGATTTGGTTGCTCGTATGTATAACGGAAGAACTGTTACCTGGTTAGACATACTATGTGATGATAATCACGATATAATCAAATACAAACCAGATACGATGATTGTTATGTCTATCCATTCACCCTTCTGTTCAGTTCAGTCGCTCTTATGTATAACTGGAGAACAGTTTCCTGGTGAGTATAATTATATGAACATCATCAAGATATAATCGAATACAACCCCAGATACGATTATTGTTTAGTCTACCCATTCAACCTTCTGTTCAATTCAGTCGCTCGTATGTATAACGGAAGAACAGTAACCTGGTGAGTATAACTATATAAACATAATCGAATACAACCCAGATACGATGATTGTTCAATCTATACTAAATTTAACCTTCTGTTCGATTCGGTCGCTTGTATGTAAAACAGAAGAACAGTTACCTGGTGAGTATTACCATATAAACATAATCGAATACAACCCAGATACGATGATTGTTCAATCTATTCATTCAACCTTCTGCTCGATTCGGTCGCTTGTATGTAAAACGGAAGAACAGTTACCTGGTGAGTATTGCTATATAAACATCATCACGATATCATCGAATACAACTCAGATACAATTATCGTTTCGTCTAACCATTTAACCTTCTGTTCGATTTAGTCGCTAGCATGTGTAACGGAAGTACCGTCACCTGGTAAGTATCACTATATATACAGTATTGCGATATAATCGGATACCACCCAGATACATTGATTGTTCAGTCTATCCATTCAACTTTCTTTTCGTTTCGGTCGCTCGTATGTAAAACGGGAATACCGTCTCCTAGTGTGTATAACTATATACACAGCATAACATCATAATCGAATACAACCCATATACTATCCATTCAACCTTCTGTTCAATTCAGTCGCTCGTATGTATAACGGAAGAACAGTTACCTGGTGAGTATACCTATATAAACATAATTGAATACAACCCAGATACGATGATTGTTCAATCTATACTGAATTCAACCTTCTGCTCGATTCGGTCGCTTGTATATAAAACGGAAGAACAGTTACCTGGTGAGTATTGCTATATAAACATCATCACGATATCATCGTATACAACTCAGATACAATTATCGTTTCGTCTAACCATTTAACCTTCTGTTCGATTCAGTCGCTAGTATGTGTAACGGAAGTACCGTCACCTGGTAAGTATTACTATATATACAGTATTGCGATATAATCGGATACCACCCAGATACATTGATTGTTCAGTCTATCCATTCAACTTTCTGTTCGTTTCGGCCGCTCGTATGTGAAACGGGAATACCGTCACCTTATGTGTATAACTATATACACATAACTATATACAACATAACGATATAATCGGAGACAACCCAGATACAATGATTGTTCAATCTATCCATTCAACCTTATGTTCGATTCGGTTGCTCGTATGTATAACGAAAGAACAGTTACCTGGTTAGACATAATATATAATAATCATCACGAAATAATCGAATACAACCCAGATACGATGATTGTTCAGTCTATCCATTCAACCTTCTGTTCAGTTCAGTCGCTCTTATGTATAACTGGAGAACAGTTACCTGGTGAGTATAACTATATGAACATCATCACGATATAATCGAATACAACCCCAGATACGATCATTGTTTAGTCTATCCATTCAACCTTCTGTTCAATTCAGTCGCTCGTATGTATAACGGAAGAACAGTTACCTGGTGAGTATAACTATATAAACATAATCGAATACAACTCAGATACGATGATTGTTCAATCTATCCATTCAACCTTATGTTCGATTGGGTCGCTCGTATGTATAACGCAAGAACAGTCACCTGGTGAGTATTACTATATAAACATCACCACGATATAATCGAATACAACTCAGTTACAATTATCGTTCCGTCTAACCATCCAACCTTATGTTCGATTTAGACGCTCGTATGTGTAACGAAAGAACCGTTACATGGTAGGTGTAACTAAATATACAGCATAACGATATAATCGGAGACAACCCAGATACAATGATTGTTCAATCTATCCATCCAACCTTATGTTCGATTCGGTTGCTCGTATGTTTAACGGAAGAACTGTTACCTGGTAAGACATACTATATGATAATCATCACGATATACTCGAATACAACCCCAGATACGATTATTGTTTAGTCTATCCACTCAACTTTCTGTTCAATTCAGTCGTTCTTATGAAAAACGGAAGAACAGTTACCTGGTGAGTATAACTATATAAACCTAATCGAATACAACCCACATACGATGAATTTTCAATCTATTCATTTAACCTTCTGCTCGATTCGGTCGCTTTTATGTAAAACGGAAGAACAGTTACCTGGTGAGTATTGCTATATAAACATCATCACGATATCATCGAATACAACTCAGATACAATTATCGTTTCGTCTAACCATTCAACCTTCTGTTCGATTTAGTCGCTAGCATGTGTAACGGAAGTACCGTCACCTGGTAAGTATCACTATATATACAGTATTGCGATATAATCGGATACCACCCAGATACATTGATTGTTCAGTCTATTCATTAAACTTTCTTTTCGTTTCGGTCGCTCGTATGTAAAACGGGAATACCGTCTCCTAGTGTGTATAACTATATACACAGCATAACATCACAATCGAATACAACCCATATACTATCCATTCAACCTTCTGTTCAATTCAGTCGCTCGTATGTATAACGGAAGGACAGTTACCTGGTGAGTATACCTATATAAACATAATTCAATACAACCCAGATACGATGATAGTTCAATCTATACTGAATTCAACCTTCTGCTCGATTCGGTCGCTTGTATATAAAACGGAAGAACAGTTACCTGGTGAGTATTGCTATATAAACATCATCACGATATCATCGAATACAACTCAGATACAATTATCGTTTCGTCTAACCATTTAACCTGCTGTTCGATTCAGTCGCTAGTATGTGTAACGGAAGTACCGTCACCTGGTAAGTATCACTATATATACAGTATTGCGATATAATCGGATACCACCCATATACATTGATTGTTCAGTCTATCCATTCAACTTTCCGTTCGTTTCGGTCGCTCGTATGTAAAACGGGAATACCGTCACCTAGTGTGTATAACTATATACACAGCATAACATCATAATCGAATACAACCCAGATACTATCCATTCATACTTCTGTTCGATTCGGTTTCTCGTATGTATAACGAAAGAACAGAAACCTGGTGAGTATTTCTATATGAACGTCATCACGATATAATCGAATACAACTCAGATACAATGATCATTCCGTCTATCCATCCAACCTTATGTTCGATTGGGTCGCTCGTATGTATAACGCAAGAACAGTCACCTGGTGAGTATTACTATATAAACATCACCACGATATAATCGAATACAACTCAGTTACAATTATCGTTCCGTCTAACCATCCAACCTTATGATCGATTCAGACGCTCGTATGTGTAACGAAAGAATCGTTACATGGTAGGTGTAACTAAATATACAGCATAACGATATAATCGGAGACAACCCAGATACAATGATTGTTCAATCTATCCATTCAACCTTATGTTCGATTTGGTTGCTCGTATGTATAACGGAAGAACTGTTACCTGGTTAGACATACTATGTGATGATAATCACGATATAATCAAATACA
The DNA here is from genome assembly GCA_029955515.1 of Chrysomela aeneicollis. NCBI lineage: Eukaryota > Metazoa > Arthropoda > Insecta > Coleoptera > Chrysomelidae > Chrysomela > Chrysomela aeneicollis. The sequence continues at coordinate 18,909,415 of JARUHQ010000006.1, forward strand.
ACCCAGATACGATGATTGTTATGTCTATCCATTCAACCTTCTGTTCAGTTCAGTCGCTCTTATGTATAACTGGAGAACAGTTTCCTGGTGAGTATAATTATATGAACATCATCAAGATATAATCGAATACAACCCCAGATACGATTATTGTTTAGTCTACCCATTCAACCTTCTGTTCAATTCAGTCGCTCGTATGTATAACGGAAGAACAGTAACCTGGTGAGTATAACTATATAAACATAATCGAATACAACCCAGATACGATGATTGTTCAATCTATACTAAATTTAACCTTCTGTTCGATTCGGTCGCTTGTATGTAAAACAGAAGAACAGTTACCTGGTGAGTATTACCATATAAACATAATCGAATACAACCCAGATACGATGATTGTTCAATCTATTCATTCAACCTTCTGCTCGATTCGGTCGCTTGTATGTGAAACGGAAGAACAGTTACCTGGTGAGTATTGCTATATAAACATCATCACGATATCATCGAATACAACTCAGATACAATTATCGTTTCGTCTAACCATTTAACCTTCTGTTCGATTTAGTCGCTAGCATGTGTAACGGAAGTACCGTCACCTGGTAAGTATCACTATATATACAGTATTGCGATATAATCGGATACCACCCAGATACATTGATTGTTCAGTCTATCCATTCAACTTTCTTTTCGTTTCGGTCGCTCGTATGTAAAACGGGAATACCGTCTCCTAGTGTGTATAACTATATACACAGCATAACATCATAATCGAATACAACCCATATACTATCCATTCAACCTTCTGTTCAATTCAGTCGCTCGTATGTATAACGGAAGAACAGTTACCTGGTGAGTATACCTATATAAACATAATTGAATACAACCCAGATACGATGATTGTTCAATCTATACTGAATTCAACCTTCTGCTCGATTCGGTCGCTTGTATATAAAACGGAAGAACAGTTACCTGGTGAGTATTGCTATATAAACATCATCACGATATCATCGAATACAACTCAGATACAATTATCGTTTCGTCTAACCATTTAACCTTCTTTTCGATTCAGTCGCTAGTATGTGTAACGGAAGTACCGTCACCTGGTAAGTATTACTATATATACAGTATTGCGATATAATCGGATACCACCCAGATACATTGATTGTTCAGTCTATCCATTCAACTTTCTGTTCGTTTCGGCCGCTCGTATGTGAAACGGGAATACCGTCACCTTATGTGTATAACTATATACACATAACTATATACAACATAACGATATAATCGGAGACAACCCAGATACAATGATTGTTCAATCTATCCATTCAACCTTATGTTCGATTCGGTTGCTCGTATGTATAACGAAAGAACAGTTACCTGGTTAGACATAATATATAATAATCATCACGAAATAATCGAATACAACCCAGATACGATGATTGTTCAGTCTATCCATTCAACCTTCTGTTCAGTTCAGTCGCTCTTATGTATAACTGGAGAACAGTTACCTGGTGAGTATAACTACATGAACATCATCACGATATAATCGAATACAACCCCAGATACGATCATTGTTTAGTCTATCCATTCAACCTTCTGTTCAATTCAGTCGCTCGTATGTATAACGGAAGAACAGTTACCTGGTGAGTATAACTATATAAACATAATCGAATACAACTCAGATACGATGATTGTTCAATCTATCCATTCAACCTTATGTTCGATTGGGTCGCTCGTATGTATAACGCAAGAACAGTCACCTGGTGAGTATTACTATATAAACATCACCACGATATAATCGAATACAACTCAGTTACAATTATCGTTCCGTCTAACCATCCAACCTTATGTTCGATTTAGACGCTCGTATGTGTAACGAAAGAACCGTTACATGGTAGGTGTAACTAAATATACAGCATAACGATATAATCGGAGACAACCCAGATACAATGATTGTTCAATCTATCCATCCAACCTTATGTTCGATTCGGTTGCTCGTATGTTTTACGGAAGAACTGTTACCTGGTTAGACATACTATATGATAATCATCACGATATACTCGAATACAACCCCAGATACGATTATTGTTTAGTCTATCCATTCAACTTTCTGTTCAATTCAGTCGTTCTTATGAAAAACGGAAGAACAGTTACCTGGTGAGTATAACTATATAAACCTAATCGAATACAACCCACATACGATGAATTTTCAATCTATTCATTTAACCTTCTGCTCGATTCGGTCGCTTTTATGTAAAACGGAAGAACAGTTACCTGGTGAGTATTGCTATATAAACATCATCACGATATCATCGAATACAACTCAGATACAATTATCGTTTCGTCTAACCATTCAACCTTCTGTTCGATTTAGTCGCTAGCATGTGTAACGGAAGTACCGTCACCTGGTAAGTATCACTATATATACAGTATTGCGATATAATCGGATACCACCCAGATACATTGATTGTTCAGTCTATCCAATAAACTTTCTTTTCGTTTCGGTCGCTCGTATGTAAAACGGGAATACCGTCTCCTAGTGTGTATAACTATATACACAGCATAACATCACAATCGAATACAACCCATATACTATCCATTCAACCTTCTGTTCAATTCAGTCGCTCGTATGTATAACGGAAGAACAGTTACCTGGTGAGTATACCTATATAAACATAATTCAATACAACCCAGATACGATGATAGTTCAATCTATACTGAATTCAACCTTCTGCTCGATTCGGTCGCTTGTATATAAAACGGAAGAACAGTTACCTGGTGAGTATTGCTATATAAACATCATCACGATATCATCGAATACAACTCAGATACAATTATCGTTTCGTCTAACCATTTAACCTGCTGTTCGATTCAGTCGCTAGTATGTGTAACGGAAGTACCGTCACCTGGTAAGTATCACTATATATACAGTATTGCGATATAATCGGATACCACCCATATACATTGATTGTTCAGTCTATCCATTCAACTTTCTGTTCGTTTCGGTCGCTCGTATGTGAAACGGGAATACCGTCACCTTATGTGTATAACTATATACACAGCATAACATCATAATCGAATACAACCCAGATACTATCCATTCATACTTCTGTTCGATTCGGTTTCTCGTATGTATAACGAAAGAACAGTAACCTGGTGAGTATTTCTATATGAACGTCATCACGATATAATCGAATACAACTCAGATACAATGATCATTCCGTCTATCCATCCAACCTTATGTTCGATTGGGTCGCTCGTATGTATAACGCAAGAACAGTCACCTGGTGAGTATTACTATATAAACATCACCACGATATAATCGAATACAACTCAGTTACAATTATCGTTCCGTCTAACCATCCAACCTTATGATCGATTCAGACGCTCGTATGTGTAACTAAAGAATCGTTACATGGTAGGTGTAACTAAATATACAGCATAACGATATAATCGGAGACAACCCAGATACAATGATTGTTCAATCTATCCATTCAACCTTATATTCGATTTGGTTGCTCGTATGTATAACGGAAGAACTGTTACCTGGTTAGACATACTATGTGATGATAATCACGATATAATCAAATACAACCCAGTTTAGATGTCCGAACGTTATGAGGATCACGAACATCTCATTATTTTCCCTTTATCTCGCTACTTTACGAACTGGAAGAGGATATATTTCGATAATTCATCAAGAAGATGAATCAGTTAGAAAAGTGATAATCAAAGAGATGATTTGCAGTTTTATTTGTTTTTTTCATTATTTCGATATATTTTGATTGATATCTCGCAAACCTTTGGACTTTGTATATAGGTAAGTTAATATATTCGGAATGTACGTGAAATATCCTTTTCAATAAGCACCCACATGAACCTGTTTACTGACAAAATGGAAACCGGAAGTGAAACCGGAAGTTGATGTTTTTGGAATCTAAACGTCATGGGGATCGCGAATATACCATTAGTGTTTCTCTATATCGTTTTTTAATGAACGGAAAGTCAATATTTCGTGATAATTCATCGAGAAGCTGGATCGACCAGAAAATCATTACACGAAGAGATTGTGAATTGTTTGCATAGATTTTTTTTATTATTCCGATTAATTTTGATTGATATCTCTTTCACCTTGAGACATTGTACATAGGTAAAATGATATATTCAGAATGTCCGTGAAAAATCCTTCTCTCAGAGTACCCATATGACTATGTCAAGTAGAAAAATGGAATCCGGAAGTGAAACCGGAAGTTGATGTTTTTGAAGTCTACACGTCATAGGGATTACGAATAAAACATTAGTTTTTCTCTATCGATTTTTGATGAACCGGAAGTGAATATTTTTTGATAATTTGTCGAAAAGCTGGTTCGACCAGAAAATCATTACACGAAGAGATTGTGAATTGTTTACATAGATTTTTTTCATTGTTTCGATCAATTTTGATTGATATCTCTTTGACCTTGAGACTTTGTACATAGGTAAAATGATATATTTAGAATGTCCGTGAAAAATCCTTCTCTCAGAGTACCCACATGACTATGTTAAGTGGAAAAATGGAAACCGGAAGTGAAACCGGAAGTTAATGTTTTTGAAGTCTACACGTCATGGGGATTACGAATAAATCATTAGTTTTTCTCTATTTCGATTTTTGATGAACCGGAAGTGAATATTTTTTGATAATTCGTCGAGAAAATGAATCATTCTGTCATTGACATCTTCACATTCACGAGTTTATGGATTCTGCCACGTCGATATAAATGCTGTGGTTCGGATTCTACCTGTGTAAGATGTAGGTATATTTACTTTATAACACGAAAATTACTAAACAGTTGATAACCTTGTGATGTCGGGGGCCATTTTGAAATGTTAACGTCATACGTCAAATGTCAGACGCCTTACTTCAGGCAGCCACACCCTGTCATACGTCAAACGTTATCCATCAATTTAAGGTATTCACACGTGGTGGTTCGGATTCTACTTGTGTAAGCTGTAGGTGCATTATAGTATATTTCCAGATATTTTCAAACGTCTGGCATCAATGCCTAATTTTTTCAAACGTCTGGCAACAGTGGCAGTCGCTTTGTCGTCTCTTATCTTTGTAACGTTACGCGAAATATTGTATCATGTTGAATCATCAATGGAATGCAGCGAACCTGACCTTGAATGCGATTATGTCTATTAATACACTGATGTTTATTGAATGAATAAACCATTGTTCGTTTCCCCTGCTCCCCGCTTACCGAGGTTGCTACGTTCTCTTATCTTTGGGACGGATCTGCTCGACTACGTCACGCTGAGCGATAACGTTGCATCGACATTGAATGCAATTAAATTATACATATAGTGGTCGTAGCTCTGTGGGAACGCATCGGACTTGTAATCCGCTGGTCTGGAGTTCAAATCCCGCCGATAGAAGGATTTTTTTAAATAAAATATGACGTCATGGGATGTTTCCGGATGCGGAGCGCTAAGGGGGCGCAGTCTTAGGGGGGTCAAGGGGGTATAGCGAATACCTGTAGGGGGCCAAGGGGGTACAGCGAAGACCTGAGGGGGCCAAGGGGGTACAGCGGAGGCCTGAGGAGGCCAAGGGGGTACAGCGGAGGCCTGAGGGGGCCAAGGGGATACAGCGGAGGCCTAAGGGGGTTAAGAGGGTACAGCGGAGGTCTAAGAGGGCCAAGGGGGTATGGCGGCTTCTGATTGGTCGGGTAGTCTATGACGCGTTGCGTTTCCATACTACATCTGATCATCAGATGCATGGAACACTTGACAGTTGACACAGCGGCATGGAACACTAAACAGTAGACATATGACATATAACAGTTGACATATGACAGTTGACATATGACAGTTGACATGTGACAGCTGTCCCATGGCGGTCATCTTTGATGACGTCAGCGAAATTTGAATTTCCCGCCTTTATGGCGGCCATCTTGAGCTGATAGCCCCCTAGGTGCACTACTATACTAGCAACCGAATCGAACATAAGATTGAATGGATAGATTGAACAATCATTGTATCTGGGTTGACTCCGATTATATCGTTATGTTGTATAACTTCTTTCGTTACACATACGAGCGTCTGAATCGAACATAAGGTTGGATGGTTAGACGGAACGATAATTGTAACTAAGTTGTATTCGATTATATCGTGATGACGTTCATATAGAAATACTCACCAGGTTACTGTTCTTTCGTTATACATACTAGCAACCGAATCGAACAGAAGGTTGAATGGATAGTATCTGGGTTGTATTCGATTATGATGTTATGCTGTGTATATAGTTATACACATAAGGCGACGGTATTCCCGTTTCACATACGAGCGACCGAAACGAACAGAAAGTTGAATGGATAGACTGAACAATCAATGTATCTGGGTGGTATCCGATTATATCGCAATACTGTATATATAGTGATACTTACCAGGTGACGGTACTTCCGTTACACATACTAGCGACTGAATCGAACAGAAGGTTAAATGGTTAGACGAAACGATAATTGTATCTGAGTTGTATTCGATGATATCGTGATGATGTTTATATAGCAATACTCACCAGGTAACTGTCCTTCCGTTTTACATACAAGCGACCGAATCGAGCAGAAGGTTAAATGGATAGATTGAACAATCATCGTATCTGAGTTGTATTCGATTATGTTTATATAGATATACTCACCAGGTACCTGTTCTTCCGATATAGATACGAGCAACCGAATCGAACATAAGGTTGAATGGATAGATTGAACAATCATCGTATCTGAGTTGTATTCGATTATGTTTATATAGTTATACTCACCAGGTAACTGTTCTTTCGTTATACATACGAGCGACTGAATTGAACTGAAGGTTGAATGGATAGACTAAACAATGATCGTATCTGGGGTTGTATTCGATTATATCGTGATGATGTTCATATAGTTATACTCACCAGGTAACTGTTCTCCAGTTATACATAAGAGCGACTGAACTGAACAGAAGGTTGAATGGATAGACTGAACAATCATCGTATCTGGGTTGTATTCGATTATTTCGTGATGATTATTATATATTATGTCTAACCAGGTAACTGTTCTTTCGTTATACATACTAGCAACCGAATCGAACATAAGGTTGAATGGATAGATTGAACAATCATTGTATCTGGGTTGTCTCCGATTATATCGTTATGTTGTATATTTAACTACACCTACCATGTAACGGTTCTTTCGTTACACATACGAGCGTCTGAATCGAACATAAGGTTGGATGGTTAGACGGAACGATAATTGTAACTAAGTTGTATTCGATTATATCGTGATGACGTTCATATAGAAATACTCACCAGGTTACTGTTCTTTCGTTATACATACTAGCAACCGAATCGAACAGAAGGTTGAATGGATAGTATCTGGGTTGTATTCGATTATGATGTTATGCTGTGTATATAGTTATACACATAAGGTGACGGTATTCCCGTTTCACATACGAGCGACCGAAACGAACAGAAAGTTGAATGGATAGACTGAACAATCAATGTATCTGGGTGGTATCCGATTATATCGCAATACTGTATATATAGTGATACTTACCAGGTGACGGTACTTCCGTTACACATACTGGCGACTGAATCGAACAGAAGGTTAAATGGTTAGACGAAACGATGATTGTATCTGAGTTGTATTCGATGATATCGTGATGATGTTTATATAGCAATACTCACCAGGTAACTGTCCTTCCGTTTTACATACAAGCGACCGAATCGAGCAGAAGGTTAAATGGATAGATTGAACAATCATCGTATCTGAGTTGTATTCGATTATGTTTATATAGATATACTCACCAGGTACCTGTTCTTCCGATATACATACGAGCAACCGAATCGAACATAAGGTTGAATGGATAGATTGAACAATCATCGTATCTGAGTTGTATTCGATTATGTTTATATAGTTATACTCACCAGGTAACTGTTCTTCCGTTATACATACGAGCGACTGAATTGAACTGAAGGTTGAATGGATAGACTAAACAATGATCGTATCTGGGGTTGTATTCGATTATATATTGATGATGTTCATATAGTTATACTCACCAGGTAACTGTTCTCCAGTTATACATAAGAGCGACTGAACTGAACAGAAGGTTGAATGGATAGACTAAACAATCATCGTATCTGGGTTGTATTCGATTATTTCGTGATGATTATTATATATTATGTCTAACCAGGTAACTGTTCTTTCGTTATACATACTAGCAACCGAATCGAACATAAGGTTGAATGGATAGATTGAACAATCATTGTATCTGGGTTGTCTCCGATTATATCGTTATGTTGTATATTCAACTACACCTACCATGTAACGGTTCTTTCGTTACACATACGAGCGTCTTAATCGAACATAAGGTTGGATGGTTAGACGGAACGATAATTGTAACTAAGTTGTATTCGATTATATCGTGATGACGTTCATATAGAAATACTCACCAGGTTACTGTTCTTTCGTTATACATACGAGCAACCGAATCGAACAGAAGGTTGAATGGGATAGTATCTGGGTTGTATTCGATTATGATGTTATGCTGTGTATATAGTTATACACATAAGGTGACGGTATTCCCGTTTCACATACGAGCGACCGAAACGAACAGAAAGTTGAATGGATAGACTGAACAATCAATGTATCTGGGTGGTATCCGATTATATCGCAATACTGTATATATAGTGATACTTACCAGGTGACGGTACTTCCGTTACACATACTAGCGACTGAATCGAACAGAAGGTTAAATGGTTAGACGAAACGATAATTGTATCTGAGTTGTATTCGATGATATCGTGATGATGTTTATATAGCAATACTCACCAGGTAACTATTCTTCCGTTTTACATACAAGCGACCGAATCGAGCAGAAGGTTGAATTCAGTATAGATTGAACAATCATCGTATCTGGGTTGTATTCGATTATGTTTATAAAGTTATACTCACCAGGTAACTGTTCTTCCGTTATACATACGAGCGACTGAATTGAACAGAAGGTTGAATGGATAGTATATGGGTTGTATTCGATTATGATGTTATGCTGTGTATATAGTTATACACACTAGGAGACGGTATTCCCGTTTAACATACGAGCGACCGAAACGAAAAGAAAGTTGAATGGATAGACTGAACAATCAATGTATCTGGGTGGTATCCGATTATATCGCAATACTGTATATATAGTGATACTTACCAGGTGACGATACATCCGTTACACATACTAGCGACTGAATCGAACAGAATGTTGAATGGTTAGACGAAACGATAATTGTATCTGAGTTGTATTCGATGATATCGTGATGATGTTTATATAGCAATACTCACCAGGTTACTGTCCTTCCGTTTTACATACAAGCGACCGAATCGAGCAGAAGGTTAAATGGATAGATTGAACAATCATCGTATCTGAGTTGTATTCGATTATGTTTATATAGATATACTCACCAGGTACCTGTTCTTCCGATAAACATACGAGCAACCGAATCGAACATAAGGTTGAATGGATAGATTGAACAATCATCGTATCTGAGTTGTATTCGATTATGTTTATATAGTTATACTCACCAGGTAACTGTTCTTCCGTTATACATACGAGCGACAGAATTGAACTGAAGGTTGAATGAATAGACTAAACAATGATCGTATCTGGGGTTGTATTCGATTATATCGTGATGATGTTCATATAGTTATACTCACCAGGTAACTGTTCTCCAGTTATACATAAGAGCGACTGAACTGAACAGAAGGTTGAATGGATAGACTGAACAATCATCGTATCTGGGTTGTATTCGATTATTTCGTGATGATTATTCTAAATGATAGTCATCACGATATAATCGAATACAACCCAGATACAATGATTGTTCAGTCTATCCATTCAACCTTCTGTTCAGTTCAGTCGCTCATATGTATAACTGGAGAACAGTTACCTGTTGAGTATAACTATATAAACATCATCACGATATAATCGAATACAACCTCAGATACGTACATTGTTCAGTATATCCATTCAACCTTCTGTTCAATTCAGTCGCTCGTATGTATAACGGAAGAACAGTTACCTGGTGAGTATAACTAAATAAACCTAATGGAATACAACCCAGATACGATGAATTTTCAATCTATCCATTTAACCTTCTGCTCGATTCGGTCGCTTTTATGTAAAACGGAAGAACAGTTACCTGGTGAATATTGCTATATATACATCATCACGATATCATCGAATACAACTCAGATACAATTATCGCTTCGTCTAACCATTCAACCTTCTGTTCGATTCAGTCGCTAGTATGTGTAACGGAAGTACCATCACCTGGTATCACTATATATACAGTATTGCGATATAATCGGATACCAACCAGATACATTGATTGTTCAGTCTATCCATTCAACTTTCTGTTCGTTTCGGTCGCTCGTATGTAAAACGGGAATACCGTCACCTAGTGTGTATAACTATATACACAGCATAACATCATAATCGAATACAACCCAGATACCATCCATTCAACTTTCTGTTCGATTCGGTTGCTCGTATGTATAACGAAAGAACAGTAACCTGGTGAGTATTTCTATATGAACTTCATCACGATATAATCGAATACAACTCAGATACAATGATCATTCCGTCTATCCATCCAACTTTCTGTTCGATTGGGTCGCTCGTACGTATAACGCAAGAACAGTCACCTGGTGAGTATTACTATATGAACATCACCACGATACAATCGAATACAACTCAGTTACAATTATCGTTCCGTCTAACCATCCAACCTTATGTTCGATTCAGACGCTCGTATGTGTAACGAAAGAACCGTTACATGGTAGTTGTAACTAAATATACAGCATAACGATATAATCGGAGACAACCCAGATACAATGATTGTTCAATCTAAGGCGATCTGAAGAATTCGAAAAAGTTCCAAGGGGGCCCCCTTTGATGCAATTTTTTTTTCGATATCGGTTTTTTCGAGAGGAGAAATGGATTCTATGAAAAAAAAACAAGCAAATTGGTATGCGCGAAGTTGAAAATCGGTCCATCCGTTCGGAAGTTGAGGCGATCTGAAGAATTCGAAAAAGTTCCAAGGGGGCCCCCTTTGATGCATTTTTTTTTATTTCGGTTTTTTCGATTGGAGAAATGGATTCTATGAAAAAAAACAAGCAGATTGGTATGATCGAAGTTGAAAATCGGTCCATCCGTTTGGAAGTTAAGGCGATCTGAAGAATTCGAAAAAGTTCCAAAGGGACCCCCTTTGATGCAATTTTTTTTTCGATTTCGGTTTTTTCAATTGGAGAAATGGATTCTATGAAAAAAAAACAAGCAGATTGGTATGATCGAAGTTGAAAATCGGTCCATCCGTTCGGAAGTTAAGGCGGTCTGAAGAATTCGAAAAAGTTCCAAGGGGGCCCCCTTTGATGCAATTTTTCTTTCGATTTCGGTTTTCTCGATTGAAGAAATGGATTCTATGAAAAAAACAAGCAGATTGGTATGATCGAAGTTGAAAATCGGTCCATCCGTTCGGAAGTTGAGGCGATCTGAAGAATTCGAAAAAGTTCGAAGGAGGCCCCCTTTGATGCATTTTTTTTTCGATTGAAGAAATGGATTCTATAAAAAAACAAGCAGATTGTTATGATCGAAGTTGAAAATCGGTCCATCCGTTCGGAAGTTAAGGCGATCTGAAGAATTCGAAAAAGTTCCAAGGGGACCCCTTTTGATGCAATTTTCTTTTTCGATTTCGTTTATTTCGATTGAAGAAATGGATTTTATGAAAAAAAAAAGCAAATTGGCATGCACGAACTTGAAAATCGGTCCATCCGTTCGGAAGTTAGGGTGATCTAAAGATTTCGAAAAAGTTCCAAGAGGACCCCCTTTGATGCATTTTTTTTTTCGATTTCGGTTTTTTCGATTGGAGAAATGGATTCTATGAAAAAAAAACAAGCTAATTGGTATGCGCGAAGTTGAAAATCGGTCCATCCGTTCGGAAGTTAAGGCGATCTGAAGAATTCGAAAAAGTTCCAAGGGGGCCCCCTTTGATGCATTTTTTTTTCGATTTCGGTTTTTTCGATTGGAGAAATGGAATCTATGAAAAAAAAAACAAACAGATTGGTATGATCGAAGTTGAAAATCGGTCCATCCGTTCGGAAGTTAAGGCGATCTGAAGAATTCGAAAAAGCTCCAAGGGGGATCCCTTTGATGCATTTTTTTTTTCGATTTCGGTTTTTTCGATTGAAGAAATGGATTCAATGAAAAAAAAAACAAGCAGATTGGTATGATCGAAGTTGAAAATCGGTCCATTCGTTTGGAAGTTAAGGCGATCTGAAGAATTCGAAAAAGTTCCAAGGAGGCCCCCTCTGATGCATTTTTTTTTTTCGATTTCGGTTTTTTCGATTGGAGAAATGAATTCTATGAAAAAAAACAAGCAGATTGGTATGATCGAAGTTGAAAATAGGTCTATCCGTTCGGAAGTTGAGGCGATCTGAAGAATTCGAAAAAGTTCCAAGGGGACCCCTTTTGATGCAATTTTTTTTTCAATTTCGGTTTTTTTGATGCAATTTTTTTTTCAATTTCGGTTTTTTTCGATTGGAGAAATGGATTTAATGAAAAAAAACAAGCAGATTGGTATGATCGAAGTTGAAAATCGGTCCATCCGTTCGGAAGTTAAGGCGATCTGAAGAATTCGAAAAAGTTCCAAGGGGGCCCCCTTCGATGCATTTTTTTTTTCGATTTCGGTTTTTTCGATTGGAGAAATGGATTCTATGAAAAAAAAACAAGCAGATTGGTATGATCGAAGTAGAAAATAGGTCCATCCGTTCGGAAGTTATGGCGATCTGAAGAATTCGAAAAAGTTCCAAGGAGGCCCCCTTTGATGCATTTTTTTTTCGATTTCGGTTTTTTCGATCGGAGAAATGGATTCTATGAAAAAAAACAAGCAGATTGGTATGATCGAAGTTGAAAATCGGTCCATCCGTTCGGAGGTTAAGGCGATCTGAAGAATTCGAAAAAGTTCCAAGGGGGCCCCCTTTGATGCAATTTTTTTTTTTCGATTTCGGTTTTTTCGATTCGAGAAATTGATTCTATGAAAAAAAACAAGCAGATTGGTATGATCGAAGTTGAAAATCGGTCCATCCGTTCGGAAGTTAAGGCGATCTGAAGAATTCGAAAAAGGTCCGAGGGGGCCCCCTTTGATTCGTTTTTTTTTTCGATTTCAGTTTTTTCGATTAGAGAAATGAATTCTATAGAAAAAAACAAACAGATTGGTATGATCGAAGTTGAAAATCGGTCCATCCGTTCGGAAGTTAAGGCGATCTGAAGAATTCGAAAAAGTTCCAAGGGGGCCCCCTTTGATGCATTTTTTTTTTCGATTTCGGTTTTTTTGATTAGAGAAATGGATTCAATGAAAAAAAACAAGCAGATTGGTATGATCGAAGTTGAAAATCGGTCCATCCGTTTGGAAGTTAAGGCGATCTGAAGACTTCGAAAAAGTTCCAAGGGGGCAACCTTTGATGCATTTTTGTTTTCTATTTCGGTTTTTTCGATTGGAGAAATGAATTTTATGAAAAAAACAAATAGATTGGTATGATCGAAGTTGAAAATCGGTCCATCCGTTCGGAAGTTAAGGCGATCTGAAGAATTCGAAAAAGTTCCAAGGGAGCTCCCTTTGATGAATTTTTTTTTTCGATTTCGGTTTTTTTTATTGGAGAAATGGATTCTATGAAAAGAACAAGCAGATTGGTATGATCGAAGTTGAAAATCGATCCATCCGTTTGGAAGTTAAGGCGATCTGAAGAATTCGAAGAAGTTCCAAGGGGGCCCCCTTTGATGCATTTTTTTTTTTCGATTTCGGTTTTTTCGATTGGAGAAATGGATTCTATGAAAAAAAAACAAACAGATTGGTATGATCGAAGTTGAAAATCGGTCCATCCGTTTGGAAGTTAAGGCGATCTGAAGAATTCGAAAAAGTTCCAAGGGGACCCCCTTTGATGCAATTTTTTTTTCGATTACGGTTTTTTTGATTGGAGAAATGGATTCTATGAAAAAAAACAAGCAGTTTGGTATGATCGAAGTTGAAAATCGGTCCATCCGTTCGGAAGTTAAGGCGGTCTGAAGAATTCGAAAAAGTTCCAAGGGGGCCCAATTTGATGCATTTTTTTTTTTTCGATTTCGGTTTTTTCGATTGGAGAAATGGATTCTATGAAAAAAAAAACAAGCAGATTGGTATGATCGAAGTTGAAAATCGGTCAATCCGTTCGGAAGTCAAGGCGATCTGAAGAATTCGAAAAAGTTCAAAGGGGGCCCCCTTTGATGCAATTTTTTTTTAGATTTCGGTTTTTTCGATTGGAGAAATGGATTCTATAAAAAAAACAAGTAGATTGGTATGATCGAAGTTGAAAATCGGTCCATCCGTTTGGAAGTTAAGGCGATCTGAAGAATTCGAGAAAGTTCCAAAGGGACCCCCTTTGATGCAATTTTTTTTTCGATTTCGGTTTTTTCGATTGAAGAAATGGATTCTATGAGAAAAAAACAAGCAGTTTGGTATGATCGAAGTTGAAAATCGGTCCATCCGTTCGGAAGTTAAGGCGATCTGAAGAATTCGAAAAAGTTCCAACAGGACCCCCTTTGATGCAATTTTTTTTTCGATTTCGGTTTTTTCTATTGAAGAAATGGATTCTATGAAAAAACAAGCCAATTGGTATGCGCGAAATTGAAAATCGGTCCATTCGTTCGGAAGTTAAGGCGGTCTGAAGAATTCGAAAAAGTTCCAAGGGGGCCACCTTTGATGCATTTTTTTTTCGATTTCGGTTTATTCGATTGGAGAAATGGATTCTATAAAAAAAACAAGCAGATTGGTATGATCGAAGTTGAAAATCGGTCAATCCGTTCGGAAGTTAAGGCGATCTGAAGAATTCGAAAAAGTTTCAAGGGGGCCCCCTTTGATGCAATTTTTTTTTTAGATTTCGGTTTTTTCGATTGGAGAAATGGATTTTGAGGCCTTTTATGGCTCCTTTATAAATATGGATATTCACTGTAGAAATAGAATAATATCTTGGTTTTCTTTATTCATAAACTTTGACAAGAATAACTCACTACTCGAATATTTTGATTAACACTTGACATCATTTTTGTCTCTATAACAACCAATTATCTACAAGGGTTCTTATGATTACATCAATTCCTATCACTCCCCCTCAATTTAGAGTGTGAACAAATAAATTGCTAATAAATGGATGTCAACAAATAGAAATCGATGCTGCAAAAATAAATCTTGTACAATACCAAACTTATTCTGCTAAAACACCATTTCTGAAATAAACAAATTTTTCCTTTGACAAAGATTTCGTGAACATATCGGCATAATTTCGAGAAGAGCAGACGTATTTTATGGTGAATACCTTTTTCAAGCATAAATCTTTAATGAAGTGGTATTTAATCTCAATATGTTTGCTCCTCTTGGAATTTTCAAAATTTTTAACAGTTGCAATTGTACTCAGATTGTCACACATCAAGAATACTTCTTGAAAAATGCCAAAATCATTTACAAGACCTATTAGGTTTACAAGTTCTTGAGCTGCCAATGATGCTGCCACATATTCTGCTTCCATAGAGCTAACAGCTACACAATTCTGTTTCCTTGAAAACCATGCAATGGGGTTACCATTATGGAATGCTATGAAACCCCTCACACTCTTTCTTGTTTGTCGGTCTTCACCCCAATCTGCATCACACATAGCTATGAGTCCTGTATTTGATATCTTGAATGTCAATTTATAATTCTTCGTGGAATTCAGATAACGTAAAACTCTCTTCGCTGCACTCCATGTATTTGCAGTTGGTTTATCCAAATATCTGCTCAATAATGATACACTTTGGCAGATATCAGGCCTAGTGGTTATCGATATAAACATCAAACTACAAATGAGTCTTCTGTATGGTTTATTCTGTATAATTTCTTCTTCTTCAGAAATACTAAAGTTGACTTCCATAGGTGTAGCTATGTATTTTGTCTCTTCCATACCGAATTCTTTCAAGAGCCTATCTATCATTTTTGTTTGTTGAATTTTGATAGAGTCGTCTGTAAATTCAATTTGCATTCCTAAAAAGGATTGTACTTTTTGCATCTTTTCGACTTTGAATGCATCATATAAGTTTTGAATTAATGAGTCAACCTGTTCTTGGTTTCCTATAATCAGAGCATCATCTACATATAAAATTAAGTAGACGTTTTCTTTCACGTACAAACAATAATCGTGATCTGATCTTTTGAATTTCAAATTTGTCATTATTTCATTGAATTTCATGTTCCAACATTTCGGAGAATTTATCAAACCATATAATGCGCGGTTTAGTTTGTAAAACTTACAATTGCTTTCCACACCTTCCGGCTTATTGATGTAAACATCAGTATCGAGTTGTCCATTGAGGAATGCTGTAGGTACATCTATTTGGTGTACTGAGTAGTTCCGTTCAACTGCAATTGACAACATAAGCCTGATTGTAGAAATTCTGCATACAGGGGCATAATCCAATTCTTCTCCAATGTATGGGACTTGAAACCCTTTGGCAACTAATCTTGACTTCTTGGTACCATCATCCTTTTGCTTGAAAATCCATCTGGTGTCTATTGGTTTTACATTTTCTGGTAACTTATCAATTTCAGACCAAGTTCCTAAATTCCTGTGTGAATTTAACTCTTTTTGTATAGGGTCTTTCCATTCATCTTGTTCATATGCTTCTTGAAAAGTTCTTGGTTCTAAATTATTTGTCGTGAGTAAGCAATAAGCAACGTGCATATCATAATCATCCAAATAATCTGGTCTTCTGGTTGTTCTTCCAAATCGAGTGGTTGTTACTGCTGGTACTTCTACATCACTGTTGAAACTGTTTCTTGAATATTGAAACTCATCTTCGGACGAAGTTTCAGGGTCATTGTTCTGATATATATTGTGCTGAATGTTTTCTTTTTCATTTCGATTTTCTGTCTCTTCTGAAATACTCATTGTTCTCTGTGTTAGTTTCTGATTTTTAGTGTTGTTTCTCTCTTTATATTCCATCACTGATTCCTCGAATTTTACATCTCTTGATTTTATCAATCTTTGTTCATCTGGTGACCATAAGTTGTATCCTCCACCACAATATCCAACCATCACCACTGTTTTTGCTCTAGGATCCAGCTTATTCCCTTTTGGCAATATGGTGTACCAGGAACGGCAACCAAAAACTCTGAGTTTACTTAGATCATTTCTATTATTCCAAATTTGGGATGGTGTCGTCCCTCTTGGTAATGCTTTTGATGGTAATCTGTTCAATTCATAAACAGAGCATTTCAGAGCTTCAATCTGCATTTTCGCAGTCTCACAGTCTTTGACAATATCGAGATGTTTGTCTGATAACCCTGTGACAATGATCGCCTGTGCTTTTGCATCTTCCTTTATGAATGTTAAATCAGTTGATTCCGGTGGGTCTTTCTCTACTGCTTCTATGCATCCTTCTTTTCTACATATCATCCTAATTCTGAACAACCAGTTATTGAAATTATTTGCTTCCAAGATCGGTACGACTAGTGAGCCCATGGTTTATTTTTCTATTAGTTGATTGCAACTTTTCTCTTCTTTTTAGCTCTCTGGACGATCTGGGCCCATAACCTTTTGAGGCCTTTTATGGATCCTTTATAAATATGGATATTCACTGTAGAAATAGAATGATATCTTTGTTTTCTTTATTCATAAACTTTGACAAGAATAACTCACTACTCGAATATTTTGATTAACACTTGACATCAATTTTGTCTCTATAACAACCAATTATCTACAAGGGTTCTTATGATTACATCAATTCCTATCAATGGATTCTATGAAAAAAAACAAGCAGATTGGTATGATCGAAGTTGAAAATCGGTCCATCCGTTTGGAAGTTAAGGCGATCTGAAGAATTCGAAAAAAATCCAAGTGGACCCCCTTTGATGCAATTTCTTTTTCGATTTCGGTTTCTTCGATTGGAGAAATGGATTCTATGAAAAAAACAAGCAGTTTGGTATGATCGAAGTTGAAAATCGGTCCATCCGTTCGGAAGTTAAGGCGATCTGAAGAATTCGAAAAAGTTCCAAGAGGACCCCCTTTGATGCAATTTTTTTTTCGATTTCGGTTTTTTCTATTGAAGAAATGGATTCTATGAAAAAACAAGCAAATTGTTATGCGCGAAATTGAAAATCGGTCCATCCGTTCGGAGGTTAAGGCGGTCTGAAGAATTCGAAAAAGTTCCAAGGGGGCCTTCTTTGATGCATTTTTTTCTCGATTTCGGTTTTTTCGATTGGAGAAATGGATTCTATGAAGAAAAACAAGCAGTTTGGTATGATCGAAGTTGAAAATCGGTCCATCCGTTCGGAAGTTAAGGCGGTCTGAAGAATTCGAAAAAGTTCCAAGGGGGCCCAATTTGATCCATTTTTTTTTTCGATTCCGGTTTTTTCGATTGGAGAAATGGATTCTATGAAAAAAACAAGCAGATTGGTATGATCGAAGTTGAGAATCGGTCAATCCGTTCGGAAGTTAAGGCGATCTGAAGAATTCGAAAAAGTTCCAAGGGGGCCCCCTTTGATGCAATTTTTTTTCAGATTTCGGTTTTTTCGATTGGAGAAATGGATTCTATGAAAAAAAAACAAGTAGATTGGTATGATCGAAGTTGAAAATCGGTCCATCCGTTTGGAAGTTAAGGCGATCTGAAGAATTCGAAAAAGTTCCAAGGGGACCCCCTTTGATGCAATTTTTTTTTGATTTCGGTTTTTTCGATTGAAGAAATGGATTCTATGAAAAAAAAAGCAGTTTGGTATGATCGAAGTTGAAAATCGGTCCATCCGTTCGGAAGTTAAGGCGATCTGAAAAATTCGAAAAAGTTCCAAGGGAGCTCCCTTTGATGAATTTTTTTTTTCGATTTCGGTTTTTTCTATTGGAGAAATGGATTCTATGAAAAAAAAACAAGCAGATTGGTATGATCGAAATTGAAAATCGATCCATCCGTTCGGAATTTAAGGCGATCTGAAGAATTCGAAGAAGTTTCAAGGGGGCCCCCTTTGATGCAATTTTTTTTTCGATTTCGGTTTTTTCGATTCAAGAAATTGATTCTATGAAAATAACAATCAGATTGGTATGATCGAAGTTGAAAATCGGTCCATCCGTTTGGAAGTTGAGGCGATCTGAAGAATTCGAAAAAGTTCCAAGGGAGCCCCCTTTGATGCATTTTTTTTTCGATTTCGGTTTTTTTGATTGGAGAAATGGATTCAATGAAAAAAAACAAGCAGATTGGTATGATCGAAGTTGAAAATCGGTCCATCCGTTTGGAAGTTAAGGCGATCTGAAGAATTCGAAAAAGTTCCAATGGGGCCCCCTTTGATGCATTTTTTGTTTCGATTTCGGTTTTTTCGATTGGAGAAATGGATTCTATGAAGAAAAACAAGCAGATTGGTATGATGGAAGTTGAAAATCGGTCCATCCGTTCGGAAGTTAAGGCGATCTGAAGAATCCGATAAAGTTCCAAGGGGACCCCCTTTGATGCAATTTTTTTTTCGATTCCGGTTTTTCCGATTGGAGAAATGGATTCTATGAAAAAAAACAAGCAGATTGGTATGATCAAAGTTGAAAATAGGTCCATCCGTTCGGAAGTTGAGGCGATCTAAAGAATTCGAATAAGTTCCAAGGGGACCCCCTTTGATGCAATTTTTTTTTCGATTTCGGTTTTTTCGATTGGAGAAATGGATTTTATGAAAAAAAAACAAGCAGATTGGTATGATCGAAGTTGAAAATCGGTCCATCCGTTTGGAAGTTAAGGCGATCTGAAGAATTCGAAAAAGTTCCAAGGGGGCCCCCTTTGATGCATTTTTTTTTCGATTTCGGTTTTTTCGATTGAAGAAATAAATTCTATGAAAAAAAACAAGCAGATTGGTATGATCGAAGTTGAAAATCGGTCCATCCGCTCGGAAGTTGAGGCGATATGAAGAATTCGAAAAAATTCCAAGGGGGCCCCCTTTGATGCATTTTTTTTTCGATTTCGGTTTTTTCGATTGGAGAAATGGATTCTATGAAAAAAAAATAAACAGATTGGTATGATCGAAGTTGAACATTGGTCCATCCGTTCGGAAGTTAAGGCGATCTGAAGAATTCGAAAAAGTTCCAAGGGGGCCCCCTTTGATGCATTTTTTTTTTCGATTCCGGTTTTTTCGATTGGAGAAATGGATTCTATAAAAAAAAAAACAGATTGGTATGATCGAAGTTGAAAATCGGTCCATCCGTTCGGAAGTTAAGGCGATCTGAAGAATTCGAAAAAGTTCCAAGGGGGCCCCCTTTGATGCATTTTTTTTTTCGATTTCGGTTTTTTCGTTTGGAGAAATGGATTCTATGGAAAAAACAAGCGAATTGGTATGCGCGAAATTGAAAATCGGTCCATCCGTTCGGAAGTTAAGGCGATCTGAAGAATTCGAAAAAGTTCCAAGGGGGCCCCCTTTGATGCATTTTTTTTTCGATTTCGGTTTTTTTGATTGGAGAAATGGATTCTATGAAAAAAAAAAACAAGCAGATTGGTATGATCGAAGTTGAAAATCGGTCCGTCCGTTCGGAAGTCAAGGCGATCTGAAGAATTCGAAAAAGTTCCAAGGGGGCCCCCTTTGATGCAATTTTTTTTTAGATTTCGGTTTTTTCGATTGGAGAAATGGATTCTATAAAAAAAACAAGTAGATTGGTATGATCGAAGTTGAAAATCGGTCCATCCGTTTGGAAGTTAAGGCGATCTGAAGAATTCGAGAAAGTTCCAAAGGGACCCCCTTTGATGCAATTTTTTTTTCGATTTCGGTTTTTTCGATTGGAGAAATGGATTCTATGAGAAAAAAACAAGCAGTTTGGTATGATCGAAGTTGAAAATCGGTCCATCCGTTCGGAAGTTAAGGCGATCTGAAGAATTCGAAAAAGTTCCAACAGGACCCCCTTTGATGCAATTTTTTTTTCGATTTCGGTTTTTTCTATTGAAGAAATGGATTCTATGGAAAAACAAGCCAATTGGTATGCGCGAAATTGAAAATCGGTCCATTCGTTCGGAAGTTAAGGCGGTCTGAAGAATTCGAAAAAGTTCCAAGGGGGCCACCTTTGATGCATTTTTTTTTCGATTTCGGTTTTTTCGATTGGAGAAATGGATTCTATAAAAAAAACAAGCAGATTGGTATGATCGAAGTTGAAAATCGGTCAATCCGTTCGGAAGTTAAGGCGATCTGAAGAATTCGAAAAAGTTTCAAGGGGGCCCCCTTTGATGCAATTTTTTTTTTAGATTTCGGTTTTTTCGATTGGAGAAATGGATTCTATGGAAAAAACAAGCAAATTGGTATGCGCGAAATTGAAAATCGGTCCATCCGTTCGGAAGTTAAGGCGATCTGAAGAATTCGAAAAAGTTCCAAGGGGGCCCCCTTTGATGCATTTTTTTTTCGATTTCGGTTTTTTTGATTGGAGAAATGGATTCTATGAAAAAAAAAACAAGCAGATTGGTATGATCGAAGTTGAAAATCGGTCCGTGCGTTCGGAAGTCAAGGCGATCTGAAGAATTCGAAAAAGTTCCAAGGGGGCCCCCTTTGATGCAATTTTTTTTTAGATTTCGGTTTTTTCGATTGGAGAAATGGATTCTATAAAAAAAACAAGTAGATTGGTATGATCGAAGTTGAAAATCGGTCCATCCGTTTGGAAGTTAAGGCGATCTGAAGAATTCGAGAAAGTTCCAAAGGGACCCCCTTTGATGCAATTTTTTTTTCGATTTCGGTTTTTTCGATTGGAGAAATGGATTCTATGAGAAAAAAACAAGCAGTTTGGTATGATCGAAGTTGAAAATCGGTCCATCCGTTCGGAAGTTAAGGCGATCTGAAGAATTCGAAAAAGTTCCAACAGGACCCCCTTTGATGCAATTTTTTTTTCGATTTCGGTTTTTTCTATTGAAGAAATGGATTCTATGGATAAACAAGCCAATTGGTATGCGCGAAATTGAAAATCGGTCCATTCGTTCGGAAGTTAAGGCGGTCTGAAGAATTCGAAAAAGTTCCAAGGGGGCCACCTTTGATGCATTTTTTTTTCGATTTCGGTTTTTTCGATTGGAGAAATGGATTCTATAAAAAAAACAAGCAGATTGGTATGATCGAAGTTTAAAATCGGTCAATCCGTTCGGAAGTTAAGGCGATCTGAAGAATTCGAAAAAGTTTCAAGGGGGCCTCCTTTGATGCAATTTTTTTTTTGGATTTCGGTTTTTTCGATTGGAGAAATGGATTTTGAGGCCTTTTATGGCTCCTTTATAAATATGGATATTCACTGTAGAAATAGAATGATATCTTGGTTTTCTTTATTCATAAACTTTGACAAGAATAACTCACTACTCGAATATTTTGATTAACACTTGACATCATTTTTGTCTCTATAACAACCAATTATCTACATGGGTTCTTATGATTACATCAATTCCTATCACTCCCCCTCAATTTAGAGTGTGAACAAATAAATTGCTAATAAATGGATGTCAACAAATAGAAATCGATGCTGCAAAAATAAATCTTGTACAATACCAAACTTATTCTGCTAAAACACCATTTCTGAAATAAACAAATTTTTCCTTTGACAAAGATTTCGTGAACATATCGGCATAATTTCGAGAAGAGCAGACGTATTTTATGGTGAATACCTTTTTCAAGCATAAATCTTTAATGAAGTGGTATTTAATCTCAATATGTTTGCTCCTCTTGGAATTTTCAAAATTTTTAACAGTTGCAATTGTACTCAGATTGTCACACATCAAGAATACTTCTTGAAAAATGCCAAAATCATTTACAAGACCTATTAGGTTTACAAGTTCTTGAGCTGCCAATGATGCTGCCACATATTCTGCTTCCATAGAGCTAACAGCTACACAATTCTGTTTCCTTGAAAACCATGCAATGGGGTTACCATTATGGAATGCTATGAAACCCCTCACACTCTTTCTTGTTTGTCGGTCTTCACCCCAATCTGCATCACACATAGCTATGAGTCCTGTATTTGATATCTTGAATGTCAATTTATAATTCTTCGTGGAATTCAGATAACGTAAAACTCTCTTCGCTGCACTCCATGTATTTGCAGTTGGTTTATCCAAATATCTGCTCAATAATGATACACTTTGGCAGATATCAGGCCTAGTGGTTATCGATATATACATCAAACTACAAATGAGTCTTCTGTATGGTTTATTCTGTATAATTTCTTCTTCTTCAGAAATACTAAAGTTGACTTCCATAGGTGTAGCTATGTATTTTGTCTCTTCCATACCGAATTCTTTCAAGAGCCTCTCTATCATTTTTGTTTGTTGAATTTTGATAGAGTCGTCTGTAAATTCAATTTGCATTCCTAAAAAGGATTGTACTTTTTGCATCTTTTCGACTTTGAATGCATCATATAAGTTTTGAATTAATGAGTCAACCTGTTCTTGGTTTCCTATAATCAGAGCATCATCTACATATAAAATTAAGTAGACGTTTTCTTTCACGTACAAACAATAATCGTGATCTGATCTTTTGAATTTCAAATTTGTCATTATTTCATTGAATTTCATGTTCCAACATTTCGGAGAATTTCTCAAACCATATAATGCGCGGTTTAGTTTGTAAAACTGACAATTGCTTTCCACACCTTCCGGCTTATTGATGTAAACATCAGTATCGAGTTGTCCATTGAGGAATGCTGTAGGTACATCTATTTGGTGTACTGAGTAGTTCCGTTCAACTGCAATTGACAACATAAGCCTGATTGTAGAAATTCTGCATACAGGGGCATAATCCAATTCTTCTCCAATGTATGGGACTTGAAACCCTTTGGCAACTAATCTTGACTTCTTGGTACCATCATCCTTTTGCTTGAAAATCCATCTGGTGTCTATTGGTTTTACATTTTCTGGTAACTTATCAATTTCAGACCAAGTTCCTAAATTCCTGTGTGAATTTAACTCTTTTTGTATAGAGTCTTTCCATTCATCTTGTTCATATGCTTCTTGAAAAGTTCTTGGTTCTAAATTATTTGTCGTGAGTAAGCAATAAGCAACGTGCATATCATAATCATCCAAATAATCTGGTCTTCTGGTTGTTCTTCCAAATCGAGTGGTTGTTACTGCTGGTACTTCTACATCACTGTTGAAACTGTTTCTTGAATATTGAAACTCATCTTCGGACGAAGTTTCAGGGTCATTGTTCTGATATATATTGTGCTGAATGTTTTCTTTTTCATTTCGATTTTCTGTCTCTTCTGAAATACTCATTGTTCTCTGTGTTAGTTTCTGATTTTTAGTGTTGTTTCTTTCTTTATATTCCATCACTGATTCCTCGAATTTTACATCTCTTGATTTTATCAATCTTTGTTCATCTGGTGACCATAAGTTGTATCCTCCACCACAATATCCAACCATCACCACTGTTTTTGCTCTAGGATCCAGCTTATTCCCTTTTGGCAATATAGTGTACCAGGAACGGCAACCAAAAACTCTGAGTTTACTTAGATCATTTCTATTATTCCAAATTTGGGATGGTGTCGTCCCTCTTGGTAATGCTTTTGATGGTAATCTGTTTAATTCATAAACAGAGCATTTCAGAGCTTCAATCTGCATTTTCGCAGTCTCACAGTCTTTGACAATATCGAGATGTTTGTCTGATAACCCTGTGACAATGATCGCCTGTGCTTTTGCATCTTCCTTTATGAATGTTAAATCAGTTGATTCCGGTGGGTCTTTCTCTACTGCTTCTATGCATCCTTCTTTTCTACATATCATCCTAATTCTGAACAACCAGTTATTGAAATTATTTGCTTCCAAGATCGGTACGACTAGTGAGCCCATGGTTTATTTTTCTATTAGTTGATTGCAACTTTTCTCTTCTTTTTAGCTCTCTGGACGATATGGGCCCATAACCTTTTGAGGCCTTTTATGGATCCTTTATAAATATGGATATTCACTGTAGAAATAGAATGATATCTTGGTTTTCTTTATTCATAAACTTTGACAAGAATAACTCACTACTCGAATATTTTGATTAACACTTGACATCAATTTTGTCTCTATAACAACCAATTATCTACAAGGGTTCTTATGATTACATCAATTCCTATCAATGGATTCTATGAAAAAAAACAAGCAGATTGGTATGATCGAAGTTGAAAATCGGTCCATCCGTTTGGAAGTTAAGGCGATCTGAAGAATTCGAAAAAAATCCAAGTGGACCCCCTTTGATGCAATTTCTTTTTCGATTTCGGTTTTTTCGATTGGAGAAATGGATTCTATGAAAAAAACAAGCAGTTTGGTATGATCGAAGTTGAAAATCGGTCCATCCGTTCGGAAGTTAAGGCGATCTGAAGAATTCGAAAAAGTTCCAAGAGGACCCCCTTTGATGCAATTTTTTTTTCGATTTCGGTTTTTTCTATTGAAGAAATGGATTCTATGAAAAAACAAGCAAATTGTTATGCGCGAAATTGAAAATCGGTCCATCCGTTCGGAGGTTAAGGCGGTCTGAAGAATTCGAAAAAGTTCCAAGGGGGCCCCCTTTGATGCATTTTTTTTTCGATTTCGGTTTTTTCGATTGGAGAAATGGATTCTATGAAGAAAAACAAGCAGTTTGGTATGATCGAAGTTGACAATCGGTCCATCCGTTCGGAAGTTAAGGCGGTCTGAAGAATTCGAAAAAGTTCCAAGGGGGCCCAATTTGATCCATTTTTTTTTTCGATTCCGGTTTTTTCGATTGGAGAAATGGATTCTATGAAAAAAACAAGCAGATTGGTATGATCGAAGTTGAAAATCGGTCAATCCGTTCGGAAGTTAAGGCGATCTGAAGAATTCGAAAAAGTTCCAAGGGGGCCCCCTTTGATGCAATTTTTTTTTAGATTTCGGTTTTTTCGATTGGAGAAATGGATTCTATGAAAAAAAACAAGTAGATTGGTATGATCTAAGTTGAAAATCGGTCCATCCGTTTGGAAGTTAAGGCGATCTGAAGAATTCGAAAAAGTTCCAAGGGGACCCCCTTTGATGCAATTTTTTTTTTGATTTCGGTTTTTTCGATTGAAGAAATGGATTCTATGAAAAAAAAAAGCAGTTTGGTATGATCGAAGTTGAAAATCGGTCCATCCGTTCGGAAGTTAAGGCGATCTGAAGAATTCGAAAAAGTTCCAAGGGGGCCCCCTTTGATGCATTTTTTTTTTTCGATTTCGGTTTTTTCGATTGGAGAAATGGATTTTATGAAAAAAAAACAAACAGATTGGTATGATCGAAGTTGAAAATCGGTCCATCCGTTCGGAAGTTAAGGCGATCTGAAGAATTCGAAAAAGTTCCAAGGAGGCCCCCTTTGATGCATTTTTTTTTTTAGATTTCGGTTTTTTCGATTGGAGAAATGGATTCTATGAAAAAAAAACAAGTAGATTGGTATGATCGAAGTTGAAAATCGGTCCATCCGTTTGGAAGTTAAGGCGGTCTGAAGAATTCGAAAAAGTTCCAAGGGGGCCCAATTTGATCAATTTTTTTTTTCGATTCCGGTTTTTTCGATTGGAGAAATGGATTCTATGAAAAAAACAAGCAGATTGGTATGATCGAAGTTGAAAATCGGTCAATCCGTTCGGAAGTTAAGGCGATCTGAAGAATTCGAAAAAGTTCCAAGGGGGCCCCCTTTGATGCAATTTTTTTTTAGATTTCGGTTTTTTCGATCGGAGAAATGGATTCTATGAAAAAAAAACAAGTAGATTGGTATGATCGAAGTTGAAAATCGGTCCATCCGTTTGGAAGTTAAGGCGATCTGAAGAATTCGAAAAAGTTCCAAGGGGACCCCCTTTGATGCAATTTTTTTTTTGATTTCGGTTTTTTCGATTGAAGACATGGATTCTATGAAAAAAAAAAGCAGTTTGGTATGATCGAAGTTGAAAATCGGTCCATCCGTTCGGAAGTTAAGGCGATCTGAAGAATTCGAAAAAGTTCCAAGGGGGCCCCCTTTGATGCATTTTTTTTTTTTCGATTTCGGTTTTTTCGATTGGAGAAATGGATTTTATGAAAAAAAAACAAACAGATTGGTATGATCGAAGTTGAACATCGGTCCATCCGTTCGGAAGTTAAGGCGATCTGAAGAATTCGAAAAAGTTCCAAGGGAGCTCCCTTTGATGAATTTTTTTTTTCGATTTCGGTTTTTTCTATTGGAGAAATGGATTCTATGAAAAAAAACAAGCAGATTGGTATGATCGAAGTTGAAAATCGATCCATCCGTTCGGAATTTAAGGCGATCTGAAGAATTCGAAGAAGTTTCAAGGGGGCCCCCTTTGATGCAATTTTTTTTTCGATTTCGGTTTTTTCGATTCGAGAAATTGATTCTATGAAAATAACAATCAGATTGGTATGATCGAAGTTGAAAATCGGTCCATCCGTTTGGAAGTTGAGGCGATCTGAAGAATTCGAAAAAGTTCCAAGGGAGCCCCCTTTGATGCATTTTTTTTTCGATTTCGGTTTTTTTGATTGGAGAAATGGATTCAATGAAAAAAAACAAGCAGATTGGTATGATCGAAGTTGAAAATCGGTCCATCCGTTTGGAAGTTAAGGCGATCTGAAGAATTCGAAAAAGTTCCAATGGGGCCCCCTTTGATGCATTTTTTGTTTCGATTTCGGTTTTTTCGATTGGAGAAATGGATTCTATGAAGAAAAACAAGCAGATTGGTATGATGGAAGTTGAAAATCGGTCCATCCGTTCGGAAGTTAAGGCGATCTGAAGAATTCGATAAAGTTCCAAGGGGACCTCCTTTGATGCAATTTTTTTTTCGATTCCGGTTTTTCCGATTGGAGAAATGGATTCTATGAAAAAAAACTAGCAGATTGGTATGATCAAAGTTGAAAATAGGTCCATCCGTTCGGAAGTTGAGGCGATCTAAAGAATTCGAATAAGTTCCAAGGGGACCCCCTTTGATGCAATTTTTTTTTCGATTTCGGTTTTTTCGATTGGAGAAATGGATTTTATGAAAAAAAAAACAAGCAGATTGGTATGATCGAAGTTGAAAATCGGTCCATCCGTTTGGAAGTTAAGGCGATCTGAAGAATTCGAAAAAGTTCCAAGGGGGCCCCCTTTGATGCATTTTTTTTTCGATTTCGGTTTTTTCGATTGGAAAAATGGATTTAATGAAAAAAAAAACAGATTGGTATGATCGAAGTTGAAAATCGATCCATCCGTTCGGAAGTTAAGGCAATCTGAAGAATTCGAAAAAAGTTCCAAGGGGGCCCCCTTTGATGATTTTTTTTTTCGATTTCGGTTTTTTCGATTGAAGAAATGGATTCTATGAAAAAAAACAAGCAGATTGGTATGATCGAAGTTGAAAATCGGTCCATCCGTTCGGAAGTTGAGGCGATATGAAGAATTCGAAAAAATTCCAAGGGGGCCCCCTTTGATGCTTTTTTTTTTTCGATTTCGGTTTTTTCGATTGGAGAAATGGATTCTATGAAAAAAAAACAAACAGATTGGTATGATCGAAGTTGAACATTGGTCCATCCGTTCGGAAGTTAAGGCGATCTGAAGAATTCGAAAAAGTTCCAAGGGGGCCCCCTTTGATGCATTTTTTTTTTCGATTCCGGTTTTTTCGATTGGAGAAATGGATTCTATAAAAAAAAAAACAGATTGGTATGATCGAAGTTGAAAATCGGTCCATCCGTTCGGAAGTTAAGGCGATCTGAAGAATTCGAAAAAGTTCCAAGGGGGCCCCCTTTGATGCATTTTTTTTTTCGATTTCGGTTTTTTCGTTTGGAGAAATGGATTCTATGGAAAAAACAAGCGAATTGGTATGCGCGAAATTGAAAATCGGTCCATCCGTTCGGAAGTTAAGGCGATCTGAAGAATTCGAAAAAGTTCCAAGGGGACCCCCTTTGATGCAATTTTTTTTTTGATTTCGGTTTTTTCGATTGAAGAAATGGATTCTATGAAAAAAAAAAGCAGTTTGGTATGATCGAAGTTGAAAATCGGTCCATCCGTTCGGAAGTTAAGGCGATCTGAAGAATTCGAAAAAGTTCCAAGGGGGCCCCCTTTGATGCATTTTTTTTTTTCGATTTCGGTTTTTTCGATTGGAGAAATGGATTTTATGAAAAAAAAACAAACAGATTGGTATGATCGAAGTTGAAAATCGGTCCATCCGTTCGGAAGTTAAGGCGATCTGAAGAATTCGAAAAAGTTCCAAGGAGGCCCCCTTTGATGCATTTTTTTTTTTAGATTTCGGTTTTTTCGATTGGAGAAATGGATTCTATGAAAAAAAAACAAGTAGATTGGTATGATCGAAGTTGAAAATCGGTCCATCCGTTTGGAAGTTAAGGCGGTCTGAAGAATTCGAAAAAGTTCCAAGGGGGCCCAATTTGATCAATTTTTTTTTTCGATTCCGGTTTTTTCGATTGGAGAAATGGATTCTATGAAAAAAACAAGCAGATTGGTATGATCGAAGTTGAAAATCGGTCAATCCGTTCGGAAGTTAAGGCGATCTGAAGAATTCGAAAAAGTTCCAAGGGGGCCCCCTTTGATGCAATTTTTTTTTAGATTTCGGTTTTTTCGATCGGAGAAATGGATTCTATGAAAAAAAAACAAGTAGATTGGTATGATCGAAGTTG
The DNA here is from genome assembly GCA_029955515.1 of Chrysomela aeneicollis. NCBI lineage: Eukaryota > Metazoa > Arthropoda > Insecta > Coleoptera > Chrysomelidae > Chrysomela > Chrysomela aeneicollis. The sequence continues at coordinate 18,939,052 of JARUHQ010000006.1, forward strand.
AAAATCGGTCCATCCGTTTGGAAGTTAAGGCGATCTGAAGAATTCGAAAAAGTTCCAAGGGGACCCCCTTTGATGCAATTTTTTTTTTGATTTCGGTTTTTTCGATTGAAGACATGGATTCTATGAAAAAAAAAAGCAGTTTGGTATGATCGAAGTTGAAAATCGGTCCATCCGTTCGGAAGTTAAGGCGATCTGAAGAATTCGAAAAAGTTCCAAGGGGGCCCCCTTTGATGCATTTTTTTTTTTTCGATTTCGGTTTTTTCGATTGGAGAAATGGATTTTATGAAAAAAAAACAAACAGATTGGTATGATCGAAGTTGAACATCGGTCCATCCGTTCGGAAGTTAAGGCGATCTGAAGAATTCGAAAAAGTTCCAAGGGAGCTCCCTTTGATGAATTTTTTTTTTCGATTTCGGTTTTTTCTATTGGAGAAATGGATTCTATGAAAAAAAACAAGCAGATTGGTATGATCGAAGTTGAAAATCGATCCATCCGTTCGGAATTTAAGGCGATCTGAAGAATTCGAAGAAGTTTCAAGGGGGCCCCCTTTGATGCAATTTTTTTTTCGATTTCGGTTTTTTCGATTCGAGAAATTGATTCTATGAAAATAACAATCAGATTGGTATGATCGAAGTTGAAAATCGGTCCATCCGTTTGGAAGTTGAGGCGATCTGAAGAATTCGAAAAAGTTCCAAGGGAGCCCCCTTTGATGCATTTTTTTTTCGATTTCGGTTTTTTTGATTGGAGAAATGGATTCAATGAAAAAAAACAAGCAGATTGGTATGATCGAAGTTGAAAATCGGTCCATCCGTTTGGAAGTTAAGGCGATCTGAAGAATTCGAAAAAGTTCCAATGGGGCCCCCTTTGATGCATTTTTTGTTTCGATTTCGGTTTTTTCGATTGGAGAAATGGATTCTATGAAGAAAAACAAGCAGATTGGTATGATGGAAGTTGAAAATCGGTCCATCCGTTCGGAAGTTAAGGCGATCTGAAGAATTCGATAAAGTTCCAAGGGGACCTCCTTTGATGCAATTTTTTTTTCGATTCCGGTTTTTCCGATTGGAGAAATGGATTCTATGAAAAAAAACTAGCAGATTGGTATGATCAAAGTTGAAAATAGGTCCATCCGTTCGGAAGTTGAGGCGATCTAAAGAATTCGAATAAGTTCCAAGGGGACCCCCTTTGATGCAATTTTTTTTTCGATTTCGGTTTTTTCGATTGGAGAAATGGATTTTATGAAAAAAAAAACAAGCAGATTGGTATGATCGAAGTTGAAAATCGGTCCATCCGTTTGGAAGTTAAGGCGATCTGAAGAATTCGAAAAAGTTCCAAGGGGGCCCCCTTTGATGCATTTTTTTTTCGATTTCGGTTTTTTCGATTGGAAAAATGGATTTAATGAAAAAAAAAACAGATTGGTATGATCGAAGTTGAAAATCGATCCATCCGTTCGGAAGTTAAGGCAATCTGAAGAATTCGAAAAAAGTTCCAAGGGGGCCCCCTTTGATGATTTTTTTTTTCGATTTCGGTTTTTTCGATTGAAGAAATGGATTCTATGAAAAAAAACAAGCAGATTGGTATGATCGAAGTTGAAAATCGGTCCATCCGTTCGGAAGTTGAGGCGATATGAAGAATTCGAAAAAATTCCAAGGGGGCCCCCTTTGATGCTTTTTTTTTTTCGATTTCGGTTTTTTCGATTGGAGAAATGGATTCTATGAAAAAAAAACAAACAGATTGGTATGATCGAAGTTGAACATTGGTCCATCCGTTCGGAAGTTAAGGCGATCTGAAGAATTCGAAAAAGTTCCAAGGGGGCCCCCTTTGATGCATTTTTTTTTTCGATTCCGGTTTTTTCGATTGGAGAAATGGATTCTATAAAAAAAAAACAGATTGGTATGATCGAAGTTGAAAATCGGTCCATCCGTTCGGAAGTTAAGGCGATCTGAAGAATTCGAAAAAGTTCCAAGGGGGCCCCCTTTGATGCATTTTTTTTTTCGATTTCGGTTTTTTCGTTTGGAGAAATGGATTCTATGGAAAAAACAAGCGAATTGGTATGCGCGAAATTGAAAATCGGTCCATCCGTTCGGAAGTTAAGGCGATCTGAAGAATTCGAAAAAGTTCCAAGGGGGCCCCCTTTGATGCATTTTTTTTTTTGATTTCGGTTTTTTTGATTGGAGAAATGGATTCTATGAAAAAAAAAACAAGCAGATTGGTATGATCGAAGTTGAAAATCGGTCCGTCCGTTCGGAAGTTAAGGCGATCTGAAGAATTCGAAAAAGTTCCAAGGGGGCCCCCTTTGATGCATTTTTTTTTCGATTTCGGTTTTTTCGATTGGAGAAATGGATTCTATGAAAAAAACAAGCAGATTGGTATGATCGAAGTTGAAAATCGGTCCATCCGTTCGGAAGTTAAGGCGATCTGAAGAATTCGAAAAAGTTCCAAGGGGGCCCCCTTTGATGCATTTTTTTTTCATTTCGGTTTTTTCGATTGGAGAAATGGATTCTATGAAAAAAAAACAAGCAGATTGGTATGATCGAAGTTGAAAATCGGTCCATCCGTTCGGAAGTTAAGGCGATCTGAAAAATTCGAAAAAGTTCCAAGGGGATTTCGGTTTTTACGATTGGAGAAATGGATTCTATGAAAAAAACAAGCATATTGGTATGATCGAAGTTGAAAATCTGTCAATACGTTCGAAAGTTAAGGCGATCTGAAGAATTCGAAAAAGTTCCAAGGGGGCCCCCTTTGATGCAATTTTTTTTTTAGATTTCGGTTTTTTTGATTGGAGAAATGGATTCTATGGAAAAAAAACAAGCAGATTGGTATGATCGAAGTTGAAAATCGGTCCATCCGTTTGGAAGTTAAGGCGATCTGAAGAATTCGAAAAAGTTCCAAGGGGACCCCCTTTGATGCAATTTTTTTTCGATTTCGGTTTTTTCGATTGGAGAAATGGATTCTATGAAAAAAAAACAAGCAGTTTGGTATGATCGAAGTTGAAAATCGGTCCATCCGTTCGGAAGTTAAGGCGGTCTGAAGAATTCGAAAAAGTTCCAAGGGGGCCCAATTTGATGCATTTTTTTTTCTATTTCGGTTTTTTCGATTGGAGAAATGGATTCTATGAAAAAAACGAGCAGATTGGTATGATCGAAGTTGAAAATCGGTCAATCCGTTCGGAAGTTAAGGCGATCTGAAGAATTCGAAAAAGTTCCAAGGGGGCCCCCTTTGATGCAATTTTTTTTTTTGGTTTCGGTTTTTTTGATTGGAGAAATGGATTCTATGAAAAAAAACAAGTAGATTGGTATGATCGAAGTTGAAAATCGGTCCATCCGTTTGGAAGTTAAGGCGATCTGAAGAATTCGAAAAAGTTCCAAGGGGTCCCCCTTTGATGCAATTTTTTTTTTTGATTTCGGTTTTTTCGATTGGAGAAATGGATTCTATGAAAAAAAAAAAAAGCAGTTTGGTATGATCGAAGTTGAAAATCGGTCCATCCGTTCGGAAGTTAATGCGATCTGAAGAATTCGAAAAGGTTCCAACAGGACCCCTTTGATGCAATTTTTTTTTCGATTTCGGTTTTTTCTATTGAAGAAATGGATTCTATGAAAAAACAAGCAAATTGGTATGCGCGAAATTGAAAATCGGTCCATCCGTTCGGAAGTTAAGGCGGTCTGAAGAATTCGAAAAAGTTCCAAGGGGGCCACCTTTGATGCATTTTTTTTTCGATTTCGGTTTTTTCGATTGGAGAAATGGATTCTATAAAAAAAACAAGCAGATTGGTATGATCGAAGTTGAAAATCGGTCAATCCGTTCGGCAGTTAAGGCGATCTGAAGAATTCGAAAAAGTTCCAAGAGGACCCCCTTTGATGCAATTTTTTTTTCGATTTCGGTTTTTTCTATTGAAGAAATGGATTCTATGAAAAAACAAGCAAATTGGTATGCGCGAAATTGAAAATCGGTCCATCCGTTCGGAAGTTAAGGCGGTCTGAAGAATTCGAAAAAGTTCCAAGGAGGCCCCCTTTGATGCATTTTTTTTTCGATTTCGGTTTTTTTGATTGGAGAAATGGATTCTATGAAAAAAAACAAGCAGTTTGGTATGATCGAAGTTGAAAATCGGTCCATCCGTTCGGAAGTTAAGGCGATCTGAAGAATTCGAAAAAGTTCCCTTTGATGCAATTTTTTTTTCGATTTCGGTTTTTTCTATTGAAGAAATGGATTCTATGAAGAAACAAGCAAATTGGTATGCGCGAAATTGAAAATCGGTCCATCCGTTCGGAAGTTAAGGCGGTCTGAAGAATTCGAAAAAGTTCCAAGGGGGCCCCCTTTGATGCATTTTTTTTTCGATTTCGGTTTTTTCGATTGGAGAAATGGATTCTATGAAAAAAACAAGCATATTGGTATGATCGAAGTTGAAAATCGATCAATCCGTTCGGAAGTTAAGGCGATCTGAAGAATTCGAAAAAGTTCCAAGGGGGCCCCCTTTGATGCAATTTTTTTTTTAGATTTCGGTTTTTTCGATTGGAGAAATGGATTCTATGAAAAAAAACAAGCAGATTGGTATGATCGAAGTTGAAAATCGGTCCATCCGTTCGGAAGTTAAGGCGATCTGAAGAATTCGAAAAAGTTCCAAGGGGGCCCCCTTTGATGCATTTTTCTTTTCATTTCGGTTTTTTCGATTGGAGGAATGGATTCTATGAAAAAAAACAAGTAGATTGGTATGATCGAAGTTGAAAATCGGTCCATCCGTTTGGAAATTAAGGCGATCTGAAGAATTCGAAAAAGTTCCAAGGGGACCCCCTTTGATGCAATTTTTTTTTTGATTTCGGTTTTTTTGATTGGAGAAATGGATTCTATGAAAAAAAAACAAGCAGTTTGGTATGATCGAAGTTGAAAATCGGTCCATCCGTTCGGAAGTTAAGGCGATCTGAAGAATTCGAAAAAGTTCCAACAGGACTCCCTTTGATGCAATTTTTTTTCGATTTCGGTTTTTTCTATTGAAGAAATGGATTCTATGAAAAAACAAGCAAATTGGTATGCGCGAAATTGAAAATCGGTCCATCCGTTCGGAAGTTAAGGCGGTCTGAAGAATTCGAAAAAGTTCCAAGGGGGCCACCTTTGATGCATTTTTTTTTCGATTTCGGTTTTTTCGATTGGAGAAATGGATTCTATAAAAAAAACAAGCAGATTGGTATGATCGAAGTTGAAAATCGGTCAATCCGTTCGGAAGTTGAGGCGATCTGAAGAATTCGAAAAAGTTCCAAGGGGGCCCCCTTTGATGCAATTTTTTGTTTAGATTTCGGTTTTTTCGATTGGAGAAATGGATTCTATGAAAAAAAACAAGCAGATTGGTATGATCGAAGTTGAAAATCGGTCCATCCGTTTGGAAGTTAAGGCGATATGAAGAATTCGAAAAAAATCCAAGGGGACCCCCTTTGATGCAATTTTTTTTCGATTTCGGTTTTTTCGATTGGAGAAATGGATTCTATGAAAAAAAACAAGCAGTTTGGTATGATCGAAGTAGAAAATCGGTCCATCCGTTCGGAAGTTAAGGCGATCTGAAGAATTCGAAAAAGTTCCCTTTGATGCAATTTTTTTTTCGATTTCGGTTTTTTCTATTGAAGAAATGGATTCTATGAAGAAACAAGCAAATTGGTATGCGCGAAATTGAAAATCGGTCCATCCGTTCGGAAGTTAAGGCGGTCTGAAGAATTCGAAAAAGTTCCAAGGGGGCCCCCTTTGATGCATTTTTTTTTCGATTTCGGTTTTTTCGATTGGAGAAATGGATTCTATGAAAAAAACAAGCATATTGGTATGATCGAAGTTGAAAATCGATCAATCCGTTCGGAAGTTAAGGCGATCTGAAGAATTCGAAAAAGTTCCAAGGGGGCCCCCTTTGATGCAATTTTTTTTTTAGATTTCGGTTTTTTCGATTGGAGAAATGGATTCTATGAAAAAAAACAAGCAGATTGGTATGATCGAAGTTGAAAATCGGTCCATCCGTTCGGAAGTTAAGGCGATCTGAAGAATTCGAAAAAGTTCCAAGGGGGCCCCCTTTGATGCATTTTTCTTTTAATTTCGGTTTTTTCGATTGGAGGAATGGATTCTATGAAAAAAAACAAGCAGATTGGTATGATCGAAGTTGAAAATCGGTCCATCCGTTCGGAAGTTAAGGCGATCTGAAGAATTCGAAAAAGTTCCAAGGGGGCCCCCTTTGATGCATTTTTTTTTTTCGATTTCGGTTTTTTCGATTGGAGAAATGGATTCTATGAAAAAAACAAGCAGATTGGTATGATCGAAGTTGAAAATCTGTCAATCCGTTCGAAAGTTAAGGCGATCTGAAGAATTCGAAAAAGTTCCAAGGGGGCCCCCTTTGATGCAATTTTTTTTTTAGATTTCGGTTTTTTCGATTGGAGAAATGGATTCTATGAAAAAAAAAACAAGCAGATTGGTATGATCGAAGTTGAAAATCGGTCCATCCGTTTGGAAGTTAAGGCGATCTGAAGAATTCGAAAAAGTTCCAAGGGGACCCCCTTTGATGCAATTTTTTTTTTGATTACGGTTTTTTCGATTGGAGAAATGGATTCTATAAAAAAAACAAGCAGTTTGGTATGATCGAAGTTGAAAATCGGTCCATCCGTTCGGAAGTTGAGGCGGTCTGAAGAATTCGAAAAAGTTCCAAGGGGGCCAAATTTGATGCATTTTTTTTTCGATTTCGGTTTTTCCGATTGGAGAAATGGATTCTATGAAAAAAACAAGCAGATTGGTATGAACGAAGTTGAAAATCGGTCCATCCGTTCGGAAGTTAAGGCGGTCTGAAGAATTCGAAAAAGTTCCAAGGGGGCCCCCTTTGATGCAATTTTTTTTTAGATTTCGGTTTTTTCGATTGGAGAAATTGATTCTATGAAAAAAAACAAGTAGATTGGTATGATCGAAGTTGAAAATCGGTCCATCCGTTTGAAAGTCAAGGCGATCTGAAGAATTCGAAAAAGTTCCAAGGGGACCCCCTTTGATGCAATTTTTTTTTTGATTTCGGTTTTTTCGATTGGAGAAATGGATTCTATGAAAAAAAAACAAGCAGTTTGGTATGATCGAAGTTGAAAATCGGTCCATCCGTTCGGAAGTTAAGGCGATCTGAAGAATTCGAAAAAGTTCCAACAGGACTCCCTTTGATGCAATTTTTTTTCGATTTCGGTTTTTTCTATTGAAGAAATGGATTCTATGAAAAAGCAAGCAAATTGGTATGCGCGAAATTGAAAATCGGTCCATCCGTTCGGAAGTTAAGGCGGTCTGAAGAATTCGAAAAAGTTCCAAGGGGGCCACCTTTGATGCATTTTTTTTTCGATTTCGGTTTTTTCGATTGAAGAAATGGATTCTATAAAAAAACAAGCAGATTGGTATGATCGAAGTTGAAAATCGGTCCATCCGTTCGGAAGTTAAGGCGGTCTGAAGAATTCGAAAAAGTTCCAAGGGGGCCACCTTTGATGCATTTTTTTTTCGATTTCGGTTTTTTCGATTGGAGAAATGGATTCTATAAAAAAAACAAGCAGATTGGTATGATCGAAGTTGAAAATCGGTCAATCCGTTCGGCAGTTAAGGCGATCTGAAGAATTCGAAAAAGGGGGGGGACCCCCTTTGATGCAATTTTTTTTTCGATTTCGGTTTTTTCGATTGGAGAAATGGATTCTATGAAAAAAAAACAAGCAGTTTGGTATGATCGAAGTTGAAAATCGGTCCATCCGTTCGGAAGTTAAGGCGATCTGAAGAATTCGAAGAAGTTCCAAGAGGACCCCCTTTGATGCAATTTTTTTTCGATTTCGGTTTTTTCTATTGAAGAAATGGATTCTATGAAAAAACAAGCAAATTGGTATGCGCGAAATTGAAAATCGGTCCATCCGTTCGGAAGTTAAGGCGGTCTGAAGAATTCGAAAAAGTTCCAAGGAGGCCCCCTTTGATGCATTTTTTTTTCGATTTCGGTTTTTTTGATTGGAGAAATGGATTCTATGAAAAAAAACAAGCAGTTTGGTATGATCGAAGTTGAAAATCGGTCCATCCGTTCGGAAGTTAAGGCGATCTGAAGAATTCGAAAAAGTTCCCTTTGATGCAATTTTTTTTTCGATTTCGGTTTTTTCTATTGAAGAAATGGATTCTATGAAGAAACAAGCAAATTGGTATGCGCGAAATTGAAAATCGGTCCATCCGTTCGGAAGTTAAGGCGGTCTGAAGAATTCGAAAAAGTTCCAAGGGGGCCCCCTTTGATGCATTTTTTTTTCGATTTCGGTTTTTTCGATTGGAGAAATGGATTCTATGAAAAAAACAAGCATATTGGTATGATCGAAGTTGAAAATCGATCAATCCGTTCGGAAGTTAAGGCGATCTGAAGAATTCGAAAAAGTTCCAAGGGGGCCCCCTTTGATGCAATTTTTTTTTTAGATTTCGGTTTTTTCGATTGGAGAAATGGATTCTATGAAAAAAAACAAGCAGATTGGTATGATCGAAGTTGAAAATCGGTCCATCCGTTCGGAAGTTAAGGCGATCTGAAGAATTCGAAAAAGTTCCAAGGGGGCCCCCTTTGATGCATTTTTTTTTTCATTTCGGTTTTTTCGATTGGAGGAATGGATTCTATGAAAAAAAACAAGTAGATTGGTATGATCGAAGTTGAAAATCGGTCCATCCGTTTGGAAATTAAGGCGATCTGAAGAATTCGAAAAAGTTCCAAGGGGACCCCCTTTGATGCAATTTTTTTTTTGATTTCGGTTTTTTCGATTGGAGAAATGGATTCTATGAAAAAAAAACAAGCAGTTTGGTATGATCGAAGTTGAAAATCGGTCCATCCGTTCGGAAGTTAAGGCGATCTGAAGAATTCGAAATAGTTCCAACAGGACTCCCTTTGATGCAATTTTTTTTCGATTTCGGTTTTTTCTATTGAAGAAATGGATTCTATGAAAAAACAAGCAAATTGGTATGCGCGAAATTGAAAATCGGTCCATCCGTTCGGAAGTTAAGGCGGTCTGAAGAATTCGAAAAAGTTCCAAGGGGGCCACCTTTGATGCATTTTTTTTTCGATTTCGGTTTTTTCGATTGGAGAAATGGATTCTATAAAAAAAACAAGCAGATTGGTATGATCGAAGTTGAAAATCGGTCAATCCGTTCGGAAGTTGAGGCGATCTGAAGAATTCGAAAAAGTTCCAAGGGGGCCCCCTTTGATGCAATTTTTTGTTCAGATTTCGGTTTTTTCGATTGGAGAAATGGATTCTATGAAAAAAAACAAGCAGATTGGTATGATCGAAGTTGAAAATCGGTCCATCCGTTTGGAAGTTAAGGCGATATGAAGAATTCGAAAAAAATCCAAGGGGACCCCCTTTGATGCAATTTTTTTTCGATTTCGGTTTTTTCGATTGGAGAAATGGATTCTATGAAAAAAAACAAGCAGTTTGGTATGATCGAAGTTGAAAATCGGTCCATCCGTTCGGAAGTTAAGGCGATCTGAAGAATTCGAAAAAGTTCCCTTTGATGCAATTTTTTTTTCGATTTCGGTTTTTTCTATTGAAGAAATGGATTCTATGAAGAAACAAGCAAATTGGTATGCGCGAAATTGAAAATCGGTCCATCCGTTCGGAAGTTAAGGCGGTCTGAAGAATTCGAAAAAGTTCCAAGGGGGCCCCCTTTGATGCATTTTTTTTTCGATTTCGGTTTTTTCGATTGGAGAAATGGATTCTATGAAAAAAACAAGCATATTGGTATGATCGAAGTTGAAAATCGATCAATCCGTTCGGAAGTTAAGGCGATCTGAAGAATTCGAAAAAGTTCCAAGGGGGCCCCCTTTGATGCAATTTTTTTTTTAGATTTCGGTTTTTTCGATTGGAGAAATGGATTCTATGAAAAAAAACAAGCAGGTTGGTATGATCGAAGTTGAAAATCGGTCCATCCGTTCGGAAGTTAAGGCGATCTGAAGAATTCGAAAAAGTTCCAAGGGGGCCCCCTTTGATGCATTTTTCTTTTCATTTCGGTTTTTTCGATTGGAGGAATGGATTCTATGAAAAAAAAACAAGCAGATTGGTATGATCGAAGTTGAAAATCGGTCCATCCGTTCGGAAGTTAAGGCGATCTGAAGAATTCGAAAAAGTTCCAAGGGGGCCCCCTTTGATGCATTTTTTTTTTCGATTTCGGTTTTTTCGATTGGAGAAATGGATTCTATGAAAAAAACAAGCAGATTGGTATGATCGAAGTTGAAAATCTGTCAATCCGTTCGAAAGTTAAGGCGATCTGAAGAATTCGAAAAAGTTCCAAGGGGGCCCCCTTTGATGCAATTTTTTTTTTAGATTTCGGTTTTTTCGATTGGAGAAATGGATTCTATGAAAAAAAAAACAAGCAGATTGGTATGATCGAAGTTGAAAATCGGTCCATCCGTTTGGAAGTTAAGGCGATCTGAAGAATTCGAAAAAGTTCCAAGGGGACCCCCTTTGATGCAATTTTTTTTTTGATTACGGTTTTTTCGATTGGAGAAATGGATTCTATAAAAAAAACAAGCAGTTTGGTATGATCGAAGTTGAAAATCGGTCCATCCGTTCGGAAGTTGAGGCGGTCTGAAGAATTCGAAAAAGTTCCAAGGGGGCCCAATTTGATGCATTTTTTTTTCGATTTCGGTTTTTCCGATTGGAGAAATGGATTCTATGAAAAAAACAAGCAGATTGGTATGAACGAAGTTGAAAATCGGTCCATCCGTTCGGAAGTTAAGGCGGTCTGAAGAATTCGAAAAAGTTCCAAGGGGGCCCCCTTTGATGCAATTTTTTTTTAGATTTCGGTTTTTTCGATTGGAGAAATTGATTCTATGAAAAAAAACAAGTAGATTGGTATGATCGAAGTTGAAAATCGGTCCATCCGTTTGAAAGTCAAGGCGATCTGAAGAATTCGAAAAAGTTCCAAGGGGACCCCCTTTGATGCAATTTTTTTTTGATTTCGGTTTTTTCGATTGGAGAAATGGATTCTATGAAAAAAAAACAAGCAGTTTGGTATGATCGAAGTTGAAAATCGGTCCATCCGTTCGGAAGTTAAGGCGATCTGAAGAATTCGAAAAAGTTCCAACAGGACTCCCTTTGATGCAATTTTTTTTCGATTTCGGTTTTTTCTATTGAAGAAATGGATTCTATGAAAAAGCAAGCAAATTGGTATGCGCGAAATTGAAAATCGGTCCATCCGTTCGGAAGTTAAGGCGGTCTGAAGAATTCGAAAAAGTTCCAAGGGGGCCACCTTTGATGCATTTTTTTTTCGATTTCGGTTTTTTCGATTGAAGAAATGGATTCTATAAAAAAACAAGCAGATTGGTATGATCGAAGTTGAAAATCGGTCAATCCGTTCGGAAGTTAAGGCGATCTGAAGAATTCGAAAAAGTTCCAAGGGGGCCCCCTTTGATGCAATTTTTTTTTTAGATTTCGGTTTTTTCGATTAGAGAAATGGATTCTATGAAAAAAAACAAGCAGATTGGTATGATCGAAGTTGAAAATCGGTCCATCCGTTTGGAAGTTAAGGCGATCTGAAGAATTCGAAAAAAATCCAAAGGGACCCCCTTTGATGCAATTTTTTTTCGATTTCGGTTTTTTCGATTGGAGAAATGGATTCTATGATAAAAAACAAGCAGTTTGGTATGATCGAAGTTGAAAATCGGTCCATCCGTTCGGAAGTTAAGGCGATCTGAAGAATTCGAAAAAGTTCCCTTTGATGCATTTTTTTTTTCGATTTCGGTTATTTCTATTGAAGAAATGGATTCTATGAAAAAACAAGCAAATTGGTATGCGCGAAATTGAAAATCGGTCCATCCGTTCGGAAGTTAAGGCGGTCTGAAGAATTCGAAAAAGTTCCAAGGGGGCCCCCTTTGATGCATTTTTTTTTCGATTTCGGTTTTTTCGATTGGAGAAATGGATTCTATGAAAAAAACAAGCATATTGGTATGATCGAAGTTGAAAATCGATCAATCCGTTCGGAAGTTAAGGCGATCTGAAGAATTCGAAAAAGTTCCAAGGGGGCCCCCTTTGATGCAATTTTTTTTTTAGATTTCGGTTTTTTTGATTGGAGAAATGAATTCTATGAAAAAAAACAAGCAGATTGGTATGATCGAAGTTGAAAATCGGTCCATCCGTTCGGAAGTTAAGGCGATCTGAAGAATTCGAAAAAGTTCCAAGGGGGCCCCCTTTGATGCATTTTTTTTTTCATTTCGGTTTTTTCGATTGGAGGAATGGATTCTATGAAAAAAAAAACAAGCAGATTGGTATGATCGAAGTTGAAAATCGGTCCATCCGTTCGGAAGTTAAGGCGATCTGAAGAATTCGAAAAAGTTCCAAGGGGGCCTCCTTTGATGCATTTTTTTTTTCGATTTCGGTTTTTTCGATTGGAGAAATGGATTCTATGAAAAAAACAAGCAGATTGGTATGATCGAAGTTGAAAATCTGTCAATCCGTTCGAAAGTTAAGGCGATCTGAAGAATTCGAAAAAGTTCCAAGGGGGCCCCCTTTGATGCAATTTTTTTTTTAGATTTCGGTTTTTTCGATTGGAGAAATGGATTCTATGAAAAAAAAACAAGCAGATTGGTATGATCGAAGTTGAAAATCGGTCCATCCGTTTGGAAGTTAAGGCGATCTGAAGAATTCGAAAAAGTTTCAAGGGGACCCCCTTTGATGCAATTTTTTTTTCGATTACGGTTTTTTCGATTGGAGAAATGGATTCTATGAAAAAAAACAAGTAGATTGGTATGATCGAAGTTGAAAATCGGTCCATCCGTTTGGAAGTTAAGGCGATCTGAAGAATTCGAAAAAGTTCCAAGGGGACCCCCTTTGATGCAATTTTTTTTTTGATTTCGGTTTTTTCGATTGAAGAAATGAATTCTATGAAAAAAAAACAAGCAGTTTGGTATGATCGAAGTTGAAAATCGGTCCATCCGTTCGGAAGTTAAGGCGATCTGAAGAATTCGAAAAAGTTCCAACAGGACTCCCTTTGATGCAATTTTTTTTTCGATTTCGGTTTTTTCTATTGAAGAAATGGATTCTATGAAAAAACAAGCAAATTGGTTTGCGCGAAATTGAAAATCGGTCCATCCGTTCGGAAGTTAAGGCGGTCTGAAGAATTCGAAAAAGTTCCAAGGGGGCCACCTTTGATGCATTTTTTTTTCGATTTCGGTTTTTTCGATTGGAGAAATGGATTCTATAAGAAAAACAAGCAGATTGGTATGATCGAAGTTGAAAATCGGTCAATCCGTTCGGAAGTTAAGGCGATCTGAAGAATTCGAAAAAGTTCCAAGGGGGCCCCCTTTTATGCAATTTTTTTTTTAGATTTCGGTTTTTTCGATTGGAGAAATGGATTCTATGAAAAAAAACAAGCAGATTGGTATGATCGAAGTTGAAAATCGGTCCATCCGTTTGGAAGTTAAGGCGATCTGAAGAATTCGAAAAAAATCCAAGGGGACCCCCTTTGATGCAATTTTTTTTCGATTTCGGTTTTTTCGATTGGAGAAATGGATTCTATGAAAAAAAAACAAGTAGTTTGGTATGATCGAAGTTGAAAATCGGTCCATCCGTTCGGAAGTTAAGGCGATCTGAAGAATTCGAAAAAGTTCCCTTTGATGCAATTTTTTTTTCGATTTCGGTTTTTTCTATCGAAGAAATGGATTCTATGAAAAAACAAGCAAATTGGTATGCGCGAAATTGAAAATCGGTCCATCCGTTCGGAAGTTAAGGCGGTCTGAAGAATTCGAAAAAGTTCCAAGGGGGCCCCCTTTGATGCATTTTTTTTTCGATTTCGGTTTTTTCGATTGGAACAATGGATTCTATGAAAAAAACAAGCAGATTGGTATGATCGAAGTTGAAAATCTGTCAATCCGTTCGAAAGTTAAGGCGATCTGAAGAATTCGAAAAAGTTCCAAGGGGGCCCCCTTTGATGCAATTTTTTTTTTAGATTTCGGTTTTTTCGATTGGAGAAATGGATTCTATGAAAAAAAAACAAGCAGATTGGTATGATCGAAGTTGAAAATCGGTCCATCCGTTTGGAAGTTAAGGCGATCTGAAGAATTCGAAAAAGTTCCAAGGGGACCCCCTTTGATGCAATTTTTTTTTTCGATTACGGTTTTTTCGATTGGAGAAATGGATTCTATGAAAAAGAACAAGCAGTTTGGTATGATCGAAGTTGAAAATCGGTCCATCCGTTCGGAAGTTAAGGCGGTCTGAAGAATTCGAAAAAGTTCCAAGGGGGCCCAATTTGATGCATTTTTTTTTTCGATTTCGGTTTTTTCGATTGGAGAAATGGATTCTATGAAAAAAACAAGCAGATTGGTATGAACGAAGTTGAAAATCGGTCCATCCGTTCGGAAGTTAAGGCGGTCTGAAGAATTCGAAAAAGTTCCAAGGGGGCCCCCTTTGATGCAATTTTTTTTTAGATTTCGGTTTTTTTGATTGGAGAAATGGATTCTATGAAAAAAAACAAGTAGATTGGTATGATCGAAGTTGAAAATCGGTCCATCCGTTTGGAAGTTAAGGCGATCTGAAGAATTCGAAAAAGTTCCAAGGGGACCCCCTTTGATGCAATTTTTTTTTGATTTCGGTTTTTTCGATTGGAGAAATGAATTCTATGAAAAAAAACAAGCAGTTTGGTATGATCGAAGTTGAAAATCGGTCCATCCGTTCGGAAGTTAAGGCGATCTGAAGAATTCGAAAAAGTTCCAACAGGACTCCCTTTGATGCAATTTTTTTTTCGATTTCGGTTTTTTCTATTGAAGAAATGGATTCTATGAAAAAACAAACAAATTGGTTTGCGCGAAATTGAAAATCGGTCCATCCGTTCGGAAGTTAAGGCGGTCTGAAGAATTCGAAAAAGTTCCAAGGGGGCCACCTTTGATGCATTTTTTTTTCGATTTCGGTTTTTTCGATTGGAGAAATGGATTCTATAAAAAAAACAAGCAGATTGGTATGATCGAAGTTGAAAATCGGTCAATCCGTTCGGAAGTTAAGGCGATCTGAAGAATTCGAAAAAGTTCCAAGGGGGCCCCCTTTGATGCAATTTTTTTTTTAGATTTCGGTTTTTTCGATTGGAGAAATGGATTCTATGAAAAAAAACAAGCAGATTGGTATGATCGAAGTTGAAAATCGGTCTATCCGTTTGGAAGTTAAGGCGATCTGAAGAATTCGAAAAAGTTCCCTTTGATGCAATTTTTTTTTTCGATTTCGGTTTTTTCTATCGAATAAATGGATTCTATGAAAAAACAAGCAAATTGGTATGCGCGAAATTGAAAATCGGTCCATCCGTTCGGAAGTTAAGGCGGTCTGAAGAATTCGAAAAAGTTCCAAGGGGGCCACCTTTGATGCATTTTTTTTTCGATTTCGGTTTTTTCGATTGGAGCAATGGATTCTATGAAAAAAACAAGCATATTGGTATGATCGAAGTTGAAAATCGATCAATCCGTTCGGAAGTTAAGGCGATCTGAAGAATTCGAAAAAGTTCCAAGGGGGCCCCCTTTGATGCAATTTTTTGTTTAGATTTCGGTTTTTCCGATTGGAGAAATGGATTCTATGAAAAAAAACAAGCAGATTGGTATGATCGAAGTTGAAAATCGGTCCATATGTTCGGAAGTTAAGGCGATCTGAAGAATTCGAAAAAGTTCCAAGGGGGCCCCCTTTGATGAATTTTTTTTTCATTTCGGTTTTTTTGATTGGAGGAATGGATTCTATGAAAAAAAAACAAGCAGATTGGTATGATCGAAGTTGAAAATCGGTCCATCCGTTCGGAAGTTAAGGCGATCTGAAGAATTCGAAAAAGTTCCAAGGGGGCCCCCTTTGATGCATTTTTTTTTTCGATTTCTGTTTTTTCGATTGGAGAAATGGATTCTATGAAAAAAACAAGCAGATTGGTATGATCGAAGTTGAAAATCTGTCAATCCGTTCGGAAGTTAAGGCGGTCTGAAGAATTCGAAAAAGTTCCAAGGGGGCCCAATTTGATGCATTTTTTTTTTCGATTTCGGTTTTTTCGATTGGAGAAATGGATTCTATGAAAAAAACAAGCAGATTGGTATGAACGAAGTTGAAAATCGGTCCATCCGTTCGGAAGTTAAGGCGGTCTGAAGAATTCGAAAAAGTTCCAAGGGGGCCCCCTTTGATGCAATTTTTTTTAGATTTCGGTTTTTTTGATTGGAGAAATGGATTCTATGAAAAAAAACAAGTAGATTGGTATGATCGAAGTTGAAAATCGGTCCATCCGTTTGGAAGTTAAGGCGATCTGAAGAATTCGAAAAAGTTCCAAGGGGACCCCCTTTGATGCAATTTTTTTTTTGATTTCGGTTTTTTCGATTGGAGAAATGAATTCTATGAAAAAAAAACAAGCAGTTTGGCATGATCGAAGTTGAAAATCGGTCCATCCGTTCGGAAGTTAAGGCGATCTGAAGAATTCGAAAAAGTTCCAAGGGGGCCCCCTTTGATGCAATTTTTTTTTTAGATTTCGGTTTTTTCGATTGGAGAAATGGATTCTATGAAAAAAAAACAAGCAGATTGGTATGATCGAAGTTGAAAATCGGTCCATCCGTTCGGAAGTTAAGGCGGTCTGAAGAATTCGAAAAAGTTCCAAGGGGGCCACCTTTGATGCATTTTTTTTTCGATTTCGGTTTTTTCGATTGAAGAAATGGATTCTATAAAAAAACAAGCAGATTGGTATGATCGAAGTTGAAAATCGGTCAATCCGTTCGGAAGTTAAGGCGATCTGAAGAATTCGAAAAAGTTCCAAGGGGGCCCCCTTTGATGCAATTTTTTTTTTAGATTTCGGTTTTTTCGATTAGAGAAATGGATTCTATGAAAAAAAACAAGCAGATTGGTATGATCGAAGTTGAAAATCGGTCCATCCGTTTGGAAGTTAAGGCGATCTGAAGAATTCGAAAAAAATCCAAAGGGACCCCCTTTGATGCAATTTTTTTTCGATTTCGGTTTTTTCGATTGGAGAAATGGATTCTATGATAAAAAACAAGCAGTTTGGTATGATCGAAGTTGAAAATCGGTCCATCCGTTCGGAAGTTAAGGCGATCTGAAGAATTCGAAAAAGTTCCCTTTGATGCATTTTTTTTTTCGATTTCGGTTATTTCTATTGAAGAAATGGATTCTATGAAAAAACAAGCAAATTGGTATGCGCGAAATTGAAAATCGGTCCATCCGTTCGGAAGTTAAGGCGGTCTGAAGAATTCGAAAAAGTTCCAAGGGGGCCCCCTTTGATGCATTTTTTTTTCGATTTCGGTTTTTTCGATTGGAGAAATGGATTCTATGAAAAAAACAAGCATATTGGTATGATCGAAGTTGAAAATCGATCAATCCGTTCGGAAGTTAAGGCGATCTGAAGAATTCGAAAAAGTTCCAAGGGGGCCCCCTTTGATGCAATTTTTTTTTTAGATTTCGGTTTTTTTGATTGGAGAAATGAATTCTATGAAAAAAAACAAGCAGATTGGTATGATCGAAGTTGAAAATCGGTCCATCCGTTCGGAAGTTAAGGCGATCTGAAGAATTCGAAAAAGTTCCAAGGGGGCCCCCTTTGATGCATTTTTTTTTTCATTTCGGTTTTTTCGATTGGAGGAATGGATTCTATGAAAAAAAAAACAAGCAGATTGGTATGATCGAAGTTGAAAATCGGTCCATCCGTTCGGAAGTTAAGGCGATCTGAAGAATTCGAAAAAGTTCCAAGGGGGCCTCCTTTGATGCATTTTTTTTTTCGATTTCGGTTTTTTCGATTGGAGAAATGGATTCTATGAAAAAAACAAGCAGATTGGTATGATCGAAGTTGAAAATCTGTCAATCCGTTCGAAAGTTAAGGCGATCTGAAGAATTCGAAAAAGTTCCAAGGGGGCCCCCTTTGATGCAATTTTTTTTTTAGATTTCGGTTTTTTCGATTGGAGAAATGGATTCTATGAAAAAAAAACAAGCAGATTGGTATGATCGAAGTTGAAAATCGGTCCATCCGTTTGGAAGTTAAGGCGATCTGAAGAATTCGAAAAAGTTCCAAGGGGACCCCCTTTGATGCAATTTTTTTTTCGATTACGGTTTTTTCGATTGGAGAAATGGATTCTATGAAAAAAAACAAGTAGATTGGTATGATCGAAGTTGAAAATCGGTCCATCCGTTTGGAAGT
The DNA here is from genome assembly GCA_029955515.1 of Chrysomela aeneicollis. Lineage (NCBI taxonomy): Eukaryota > Metazoa > Arthropoda > Insecta > Coleoptera > Chrysomelidae > Chrysomela > Chrysomela aeneicollis. The sequence continues at coordinate 18,957,178 of JARUHQ010000006.1, forward strand.
TAAGGCGATCTGAAGAATTCGAAAAAGTTCCAAGGGGACCCCCTTTGATGCAATTTTTTTTTTGATTTCGGTTTTTTCGATTGAAGAAATGAATTCTATGAAAAAAAAAAACAAGCAGTTTGGTATGATCGAAGTTGAAAATCGGTCCATCCGTTCGGAAGTTAAGGCGATCTGAAGAATTCGAAAAAGTTCCAACAGGACTCCCTTTGATGCAATTTTTTTTTCGATTTCGGTTTTTTCTATTGAAGAAATGGATTCTATGAAAAAACAAGCAAATTGGTTTGCGCGAAATTGAAAATCGGTCCATCCGTTCGGAAGTTAAGGCGGTCTGAAGAATTCGAAAAAGTTCCAAGGGGGCCACCTTTGATGCATTTTTTTTTCGATTTCGGTTTTTTCGATTGGAACAATGGATTCTATAAGAAAAACAAGCAGATTGGTATGATCGAAGTTGAAAATCTGTCAATCCGTTCGAAAGTTAAGGCGATCTGAAGAATTCGAAAAAGTTCCAAGGGGGCCCCCTTTGATGCAATTTTTTTTTTAGATTTCGGTTTTTTCGATTGGAGAAATGGATTCTATGAAAAAAAAACAAGCAGATTGGTATGATCGAAGTTGAAAATCGGTCCATCCGTTTGGAAGTTAAGGCGATCTGAAGAATTCGAAAAAGTTCCAAGGGGACCCCCTTTGATGCAATTTTTTTTTTCGATTACGGTTTTTTCGATTGGAGAAATGGATTCTATGAAAAAGAACAAGCAGTTTGGTATGATCGAAGTTGAAAATCGGTCCATCCGTTCGGAAGTTAAGGCGGTCTGAAGAATTCGAAAAAGTTCCAAGGGGGCCCAATTTGATGCATTTTTTTTTTCGATTTCGGTTTTTTCGATTGGAGAAATGGATTCTATGAAAAAAACAAGCAGATTGGTATGAACGAAGTTGAAAATCGGTCCATCCGTTCGGAAGTTAAGGCGGTCTGAAGAATTCGAAAAAGTTCCAAGGGGGCCCCCTTTGATGCAATTTTTTTTTAGATTTCGGTTTTTTTGATTGGAGAAATGGATTCTATGAAAAAAAACAAGTAGATTGGTATGATCGAAGTTGAAAATCGGTCCATCCGTTTGGAAGTTAAGGCGATCTGAAGAATTCGAAAAAGTTCCAAGGGGACCCCCTTTGATGCAATTTTTTTTTGATTTCGGTTTTTTCGATTGGAGAAATGAATTCTATGAAAAAAAACAAGCAGTTTGGTATGATCGAAGTTGAAAATCGGTCCATCCGTTCGGAAGTTAAGGCGATCTGAAGAATTCGAAAAAGTTCCAACAGGACTCCCTTTGATGCAATTTTTTTTTCGATTTCGGTTTTTTCTATTGAAGAAATGGATTCTATGAAAAAACAAACAAATTGGTTTGCGCGAAATTGAAAATCGGTCCATCCGTTCGGAAGTTAAGGCGGTCTGAAGAATTCGAAAAAGTTCCAAGGGGGCCACCTTTGATGCATTTTTTTTTCGATTTCGGTTTTTTCGATTGGAGAAATGGATTCTATAAAAAAAACAAGCAGATTGGTATGATCGAAGTTGAAAATCGGTCAATCCGTTCGGAAGTTAAGGCGATCTGAAGAATTCGAAAAAGTTCCAAGGGGGCCCCCTTTGATGCAATTTTTTTTTTAGATTTCGGTTTTTTCGATTGGAGAAATGGATTCTATGAAAAAAAACAAGCAGATTGGTATGATCGAAGTTGAAAATCGGTCTATCCGTTTGGAAGTTAAGGCGATCTGAAGAATTCGAAAAAGTTCCCTTTGATGCAATTTTTTTTTTCGATTTCGGTTTTTTCTATCGAATAAATGGATTCTATGAAAAAACAAGCAAATTGGTATGCGCGAAATTGAAAATCGGTCCATCCGTTCGGAAGTTAAGGCGGTCTGAAGAATTCGAAAAAGTTCCAAGGGGGCCACCTTTGATGCATTTTTTTTTCGATTTCGGTTTTTTCGATTGGAGCAATGGATTCTATGAAAAAAACAAGCATATTGGTATGATCGAAGTTGAAAATCGATCAATCCGTTCGGAAGTTAAGGCGATCTGAAGAATTCGAAAAAGTTCCAAGGGGGCCCCCTTTGATGCAATTTTTTGTTTAGATTTCGGTTTTTCCGATTGGAGAAATGGATTCTATGAAAAAAAACAAGCAGATTGGTATGATCGAAGTTGAAAATCGGTCCATATGTTCGGAAGTTAAGGCGATCTGAAGAATTCGAAAAAGTTCCAAGGGGGCCCCCTTTGATGAATTTTTTTTTCATTTCGGTTTTTTTGATTGGAGGAATGGATTCTATGAAAAAAAAACAAGCAGATTGGTATGATCGAAGTTGAAAATCGGTCCATCCGTTCGGAAGTTAAGGCGATCTGAAGAATTCGAAAAAGTTCCAAGGGGGCCCCCTTTGATGCATTTTTTTTTTCGATTTCTGTTTTTTCGATTGGAGAAATGGATTCTATGAAAAAAACAAGCAGATTGGTATGATCGAAGTTGAAAATCTGTCAATCCGTTCGGAAGTTAAGGCGGTCTGAAGAATTCGAAAAAGTTCCAAGGGGGCCCAATTTGATGCATTTTTTTTTTCGATTTCGGTTTTTTCGATTGGAGAAATGGATTCTATGAAAAAAACAAGCAGATTGGTATGAACGAAGTTGAAAATCGGTCCATCCGTTCGGAAGTTAAGGCGGTCTGAAGAATTCGAAAAAGTTCCAAGGGGGCCCCCTTTGATGCAATTTTTTTTAGATTTCGGTTTTTTTGATTGGAGAAATGGATTCTATGAAAAAAAACAAGTAGATTGGTATGATCGAAGTTGAAAATCGGTCCATCCGTTTGGAAGTTAAGGCGATCTGAAGAATTCGAAAAAGTTCCAAGGGGACCCCCTTTGATGCAATTTTTTTTTTGATTTCGGTTTTTTCGATTGGAGAAATGAATTCTATGAAAAAAAAACAAGCAGTTTGGTATGATCGAAGTTGAAAATCGGTCCATCCGTTCGGAAGTTAAGGCGATCTGAAGAATTCGAAAAAGTTCCAACAGGACTCCCTTTGATGCAATTTTTTTTTCGATTTCGGTTTTTTCTATTGAAGAAATGGATTCTATGAAAAAACAAACAAATTGGTTTGCGCGAAATTGAAAATCGGTCCATCCGTTCGGAAGTTAAGGCGGTCTGAAGAATTCGAAAAAGTTCCAAGGGGGCCACCTTTGATGCATTTTTTTTTCGATTTCGGTTTTTTCGATTGGAGAAATGGATTCTATAAAAAAAACAAGCAGATTGGTATGATCGAAGTTGAAAATCGGTCAATCCGTTCGGAAGTTAAGGCGATCTGAAGAATTAGAAAAAGTTCCAAGGGGGCCCCCTTTGATGCAATTTTTTTTTTAGATTTCGGTTTTTTCTATCGAATAAATGGATTCTATGAAAAAAAACAAGCAGATTGGTATGATCGAAGTTGAAAATCGGTCCATCCGTTTGGAAGTTAAGGCGATCTGAAGAATTCGAAAAAAATCCAAGGGGACCCCCTTTGATGCAATTTTTTTTCGATTTCGGTTTTTTCGATTGGAGAAATGGATTCTATGAAAAAAAACAAGTAGTTTGGTATGATCGAAGTTGAAAATCGGTCCATCCGTTCGGAAGTTAAGGCGATCTGAAGAATTCGAAAAAGTTCCCTTTGATGCAATTTTTTTTTTCGATTTCGGTTTTTTCTATCGAAGAAATGGATTCTATGAAAAAACAAGCAAATTGGTATGCGCGAAATTGAAAATCGGTCCATCCGTTCGGAAGTTAAGGCGGTCTGAAGAATTCGAAAAAGTTCCAAGGGGGCCCCCTTTGAGGAATTTTTTTTCGATTTCGGTTTTTTCGATTGGAGCAATGGATTCTATGAAAAAAACAAGCATATTGGTATGATCGAAGTTGAAAATCGATCAATCCGTTCGGAAGTTAAGGCGATCTGAAGAATTCGAAAAAGTTCCAAGGGGGCCCCCTTTGATGCAATTTTTTGTTTAGATTTCGGTTTTTCCGATTGGAGAAATGGATTCTATGAAAAAAAACAAGCAGATTGGTATGATCGAAGTTGAAAATCGGTCCATATGTTCGGAAGTTAAGGCGATCTGAAGAATTCGAAAAAGTTCCAAGGGGGCCCCCTTTGATGAATTTTTTTTTTCATTTCGGTTTTTTCGATTGGAGGATTGGATTCTATGAAAAAAAAACAAGCAGATTGGTATGATCGAAGTTGAAAATCGGTCCATCCGTTCGGAAGTTAAGGAGATCTGAAGAATTCGAAAAAGTTCCAAGGGGGCCCCCTTTGATGCATTTTTTTTTTCGATTTCTGTTTTTTCGATTGGAGAAATGGATTCTATGAAAAAAACAAGCAGATTGGTATGATCGAAGTTGAAAATCTGTCAATCCGTTCGAAAGTTAAGGCGATCTGAAGAATTCGAAAAAGTTCCAAGGGGGCCCCCTTTGATGCAATTTTTTTTTTAGATTTCGGTTTTTTCGATTGGAGAAATGGATTCTATGAAAAAAAACAAGCAGATTGGTATGATCGAAGTTGAAAATCGGTCCATCCGTTTGGAAGTTAAGGCGATCTGAAGAATTCGAAAAAGTTCCAAGGGGACCCCCTTTGATGCAATTTTTTTTTCGATTACGGTTTTTTCGATTGGAGAAATGGATTCTATGAAAAAAAACAAGCAGTTTGGTATGATCGAAGTTGAAAATCGGTCCATCCGTTCGGAAGTTAAGGCGGTCTGAAGAATTCGAAAAAGTTCCAAGGGGGCCCAATTTGATGCATTTTTTTTTTTCGATTTCGGTTTTTTCGATTGGAGAAATGGATTCTATGAAAAAAACAAGCAGATTGGTATGAACGAAGTTGAAAATCGGTCCATCCGTTCGGAAGTTAAGGCGGTCTGAAGAATTCGAAAAAGTTCCAAGGGGGCCCCCTTTGATGCAATTTTTTTTTAGATTTCGGTTTTTTCGATTGGAGAAATGGATTCTATGAAAAAAAAACAAGTAGATTGGTATGATCGAAGTTGAAAATCGGTCCATCCGTTTGGAAGTTAAGGCGATCTGAAGAATTCGAAAAAGTTCCCTTTGATGCAATTTTTTTTTTCGATTTCGGTTTTTTCTATCGAAGAAATGGATTCTATGAAAAAACAAGCAAATTGGTATGCGCGAAATTGAAAATCGGTCCATCCGTTCGGAAGTTAAGGCGGTCTGAAGAATTCGAAAAAGTTCCAAGGGGGCCCCCTTTGAGGAATTTTTTTTCGATTTCGGTTTTTTCGATTGGAGCAATGGATTCTATGAAAAAAACAAGCATATTGGTATGATCGAAGTTGAAAATCGATCAATCCGTTCGGAAGTTAAGGCGATCTGAAGAATTCGAAAAAGTTCCAAGGGGGCCCCCTTTGATGCAATTTTTTGTTTAGATTTCGGTTTTTCCGATTGGAGAAATGGATTCTATGAAAAAAAACAAGCAGATTGGTATGATCGAAGTTGAAAATCGGTCCATATGTTCGGAAGTTAAGGCGATCTGAAGAATTCGAAAAAGTTCCAAGGGGGCCCCCTTTGATGAATTTTTTTTTTCATTTCGGTTTTTTCGATTGGAGGATTGGATTCTATGAAAAAAAAACAAGCAGATTGGTATGATCGAAGTTGAAAATCGGTCCATCCGTTCGGAAGTTAAGGAGATCTGAAGAATTCGAAAAAGTTCCAAGGGGGCCCCCTTTGATGCATTTTTTTTTTCGATTTCTGTTTTTTCGATTGGAGAAATGGATTCTATGAAAAAAACAAGCAGATTGGTATGATCGAAGTTGAAAATCTGTCAATCCGTTCGAAAGTTAAGGCGATCTGAAGAATTCGAAAAAGTTCCAAGGGGGCCCCCTTTGATGCAATTTTTTTTTTAGATTTCGGTTTTTTCGATTGGAGAAATGGATTCTATGAAAAAAAACAAGCAGATTGGTATGATCGAAGTTGAAAATCGGTCCATCCGTTTGGAAGTTAAGGCGATCTGAAGAATTCGAAAAAGTTCCAAGGGGACCCCCTTTGATGCAATTTTTTTTTCGATTACGGTTTTTTCGATTGGAGAAATGGATTCTATGAAAAAAAACAAGCAGTTTGGTATGATCGAAGTTGAAAATCGGTCCATCCGTTCGGAAGTTAAGGCGGTCTGAAGAATTCGAAAAAGTTCCAAGGGGGCCCAATTTGATGCATTTTTTTTTTTCGATTTCGGTTTTTTCGATTGGAGAAATGGATTCTATGAAAAAAACAAGCAGATTGGTATGAACGAAGTTGAAAATCGGTCCATCCGTTCGGAAGTTAAGGCGGTCTGAAGAATTCGAAAAAGTTCCAAGGGGGCCCCCTTTGATGCAATTTTTTTTTAGATTTCGGTTTTTTCGATTGGAGAAATGGATTCTATGAAAAAAAAACAAGTAGATTGGTATGATCGAAGTTGAAAATCGGTCCATCCGTTTGGAAGTTAAGGCGATCTGAAGAATTCGAAAAAGTTCCAAGGGGACCCCCTTTGATGCAATTTTTTTTTTGATTTCGGTTTTTTCTATTGGAGAAATGGATTCTATGAAAAAAAAACAAGCAGTTTGGTATGATCGAAGTTGAAAATCGGTCCATCCGTTCGGAAGTTAAGGCGATCTGAAGAATTCGAAAAAGTTCCAACAGGACTCCCTTTGATGCAATTTTTTTTCGATTTCGGTTTTTTCTATTGAAAAAATGGATTCTATGAAAAAACAAGCAAATTGGTATGCGCGAAATTGAAAATCGGTCCATCCGTTCGGAAGTTAAGGCGGTCTGAAGAATTCGAAAATGTTCCAAGGGGGCCACCTTTGATGCATTTTTTTTTTCGATTTCGGTTTTTTCGACTGGAGAAATGGATTCTATAAAAAAAACAAGCAGATTGGTATGATCGAAGTTAAAAATCGGTCAATCCGTTCGGAAGTTAAGGCGATCTGAAGAATTCGAAAAAGTTCCAAGGGGGCCCCCTTTGATGCAATTTTTTTTTTTCATTTCGGTTTTTTCGATTGGAGGAATGGATTCTATGAAAAAAAAACAAGCAGATTGGTATGATCGAAGTTGAAAATCGGTCCATCCGTTCGGAAGTTAAGGCGATCTGAAGAATTCGAAAAAGTTCCCTTTGATGCATTTTTTGTTTCGATTTCGGTTTTTTCGATTGGAGAAATGGATTCTATGAAAAAAACAAGCAGATTGGTATGATCGAAGTTGAAAATCTGTCAATCCGTTCGAAAGTTAAGGCGATCTGAAGAATTCGAAAAAGTTCCAAGGGGGCCCCCTTTGATGCAATTTTTTTTTTAGATTTCGGTTTTTTCGATTGGAGAAATGGATTCTATGAAAAAAAACAAGCAGATTGGTATGATCGAAGTTGAAAATCGGTCCATCCGTTTGGAAGTTAAGGCGATCTGAAGAATTCGAAAAAGTTCCAAGGGGACCCCCTTTGATTCAATTTTTTTTTCGATTACGGTTTTTTCGATTGGAGAAATGGATTCTATGAAAAAAAACAAGCAGTTTGGTATGATCGAAGTTGAAAATCGGTCCATCCGTTCGGAAGTTAAGGCGGTCTGAAGAATTCGAAAAAGTTCCAAGGGGGCCCAATTTGATGCATTTTTTTTTTCGATTTCGGTTTTTTCGATTGGAGAAATGGATTCTATGAAAAAACAAGCAGATTGGTATGAACGAAGTTGAAAATCGGTCCATCCGTTCGGAAGTTAAGGCGGTCTGAAGAATTCGAAAAAGTTCCAAGGGGGCCCCCTTTGATGCAATTTTTTTTCAGATTTCGGTTTTTTCGATTGGAGAAATGGATTCTATGAAAAAAAAACAAGTAGATTGGTATGATCGAAGTTGAAAATCGGTCCATCCGTTTGGAAGTTAAGGCGATCTGAAGAATTCGAAAAAGTTCCAAGAGGACCCCCTTTGATGCAATTTTTTTTCGATTTCGGTTTTTTCTATGAAAAAACAAGCAAATTGGTATGCGCGAAATTGAAATTCGGTCCATCCGTTCGGAAGTTAAGGCGGTCTGAATAATTCGAAAAAGTTCCAAGGGGGCCACCTTTGATGCATTTTTTTTTCGATTTCGGTTTTTTCGATTGGAGAAATGGATTCTATAAAAAAAACAAGCAGATTGGTATGATCGAAGTTGAAAATCGGTCAATCCGTTCGGAAGTTAAGGCGATCTGAAGAATTCGAAAAAGTTCCAAGGGGGCCCCCTTTGATGCAATTTTTTTTTTAGATTTCGGTTTTTTCGATTGGAGAAATGGATTCTATGAAAAAAAACAAGCAGATTGGTATGATCGAAGTTGAAAATCGGTCCATCCGTTCGGAAGTTAAGGCGATCTGAAGAATTCGAAAAAGTTCCAACAGGACTCCCTTTGATGCAATTTTTTTTCGATTTCGGTTTTTTCTATTGAAGAAATGGATTCTATGAAAAAACAAGCAAATTGGTATGCGCGAAATTGAAAATCGGTCCATCCGTTCGGAAGTTAAGGCGGTCTGAAGAATTCGAAAAAGTTCCAAGGGGGCCACCTTTGATGCATTTTTTTTTCGATTTCGGTTTTTTCGATTGGAGAAATGGATTCTATGAAAAAAACAAGCATATTGGTATGATCGAAGTTGAAAATCGATCAATCCGTTCGGAAGTTAAGGCGATCTGAAGAATTCGAAAAAGTTCCAAGGGGGCCCCCTTTGATGCAATTTTTTTTTCAGATTTCGGTTTTTTCGATTGGAGAAATGGATTCTATGAAAAAAAACAAGCAGATTGGTATGATCGAAGTTGAAAATCGGTCCATCCGTTCGGAAGTTAAGGCGATCTGAAGAATTCGAAAAAGTTCCAAGGGGGCCCCCTTTGATGCATTTTTTTTTTTAATTTCGGTTTTTTCGATTGGAGGAATGGATTCTATGAAAAAAAAACAAGCAGATTGGTATGATCGAAGTTGAAAATCGGTCCATCCGTTCGGAAGTTTAGGCGATCTGAAGAATTCGAAAAAGTTCCAAGGGGGCCCCCTTTGATGCATTTTTTTTTTCGATTTCGGTTTTTTCGATTGGAGAAATGGATTCTATGAAAAAAACAAGCAGATTGGTATGATCGAAGTTGAAAATCTGTCAATCCGTTCGAAAGTTAAGGCGATCTGAAGAATTCGAAAAAGTTCCAAGGGGGCCCCCTTTGATGCAATTTTTTTTTTAGATTTCGGTTTTTTCGATTGGAGAAATGGATTCTATGAAAAAAAAACAAGCAGATTGGTATAATCGAAGTTGAAAATCGGTCCATCCGTTTGGAAGTTAAGGCGATCTGAAGAATTCGAAAAAGTTCCAAGGGGACCCCCTTTGATGCAATTTTTTTTTCGATTACGGTTTTTTCGATTGGAGAAATGGATTCTATGAAAAAAACAAGCAGTTTGGTATGATCGAAGTTGAAAATCGGTCCATCCGTTCGGAAGTTAAGGCGGTCTGAAGAATTCGAAAAAGTTCCAAGGGGGCCCCCTTTGATGCATTTTTTTTTCGATTTCGGTTTTTTCGATTGAAGAAATGGATTCTATGAAAAAAAACAAGCAGATTGGTATAAACGAAGTTGAAAATCGGTCCATCCGTTCGGAAGTTAAGGCGGTCTGAAAAATTCGAAAAAGTTCCAAGGGGGCCCAATTTGATGCATTTTTTTTTCGATTTCGGTTTTTTCGATTGGAGAAATTGATTCTATGAAAAAAACAAGCAGATTGGTATGATCGAAGTTGAAAATCGGTCAATCCGTTCGGAAGTTAAGGCGATCTGAAGAATTCGAAAAAGTTCCAAGGGGACCCCCTTTGATGCAATTTTTTTTTGATTTCGGTTTTTTCGATTGGAGAAATGGATTCTATGAAAAAAAACAAGCAGTTTGGTATGATCGAAGTTGAAAATCGGTCCATCCGTTCGGAAGTTAAGGCGATCTGAAGAATTCGAAAAAGTTCCAACAGGACTCCCTTTGATGCAATTTTTTTTCGATTTCGGTTTTTTCTATTGAAGAAATGGATTCTATGAAAAAACAAGCGAATTGGTAGGCACGAAATTGAAAATCGGTCCATCCGTTCGGAAGTTAAGGCGGTCTGAAGAATTCGAAAAAGTTCCAAGGGGGCCACCTTTGATGCATTTTTTTTTCGATTTCGATTTTTTCGATTGGAGAAATGGATTCTATGAAGAAAAACAAGCAGATTGGTATGATGGAAGTTGAAAATCGGTCCATCCGTTCGGAAGTTAAGGCGATCTGAAGAATTCGATAAAGTTCCAAGAGGACCCCTTTTGATGCAATTATTTTTTTGATTCCGGTTTTTCCGATTGGATAAATGGATTCTATAAAAAAAACAAGCAGATTGGTATTATCGAAGTTGAAAATCGGTCAATCCGTTCGGAAGTTAAGGCGATCTGAAGAATTCGAAAAAGTTCCAAGGGGGCCCCCTTTGATGCAATTTTTTTTTAGATTTCGGTTTTTTCGATTGGAGAAATGGATTCTATGAAAAAAAACAAGCAGATTGGTATGATCGAAGTTGAAAATCGGTCCATCCGTTTGGAAGTTAAGGCGATCTGAAGAATTCGAAAAAAATCCAAGGGGACCCCCTTTGATTCAATTTTTTTTTGATTTCGGTTTTCTCGATTGAAGAAATGGATTCTATGAAAAAAAACAAGCAGTTTGGTATGATCGAAGTTGAAAATCGGTCCATCCGTTCGGAAGTTAAGGCGATCTGAAGAATTCGAAAAAGTTCCCTTTGATGCAATTTTTTTTTCGATTTCGGTTTTTTCTATTGAAGAAATGGATTCTATGAAAAAACAAGCAAATTGGTATGCGCGAAATTGAAAATCGGTCCATCCGTTCGGAAGTTAAGGCGGTCTGAAGAATTCGAAAAAGTTCCAAGGGGGCCCCCTTTGATGCATTTTTTTTTCGATTTCGGTTTTTTCGATTGGAGAAATGGATTCTATGAAAAAAACAAGCATATTGGTATGATCGAAGTTGAAAATCGATCAATCCGTTCGGAAGTTAAGGCGATCTGAAGAATTCGAAAAAGTTCCAAGGGGGCCCCCTTTGATGCAATTTTTTCTTTAGATTTCGGTTTTTTCGATTGGAGAAATGGATTCTATGAAAAAAAACAAGCAGATTTGTATGATCGAAGTTGAAAATCGGTCCATCCGTTCGGAAGTTTAGGCGATCTGAAGAATTCGAAAAAGTTCCAAGGGGGCCCCCTTTGATGCATTTTTTTTTTTCGATTTCGGTTTTTTCGATTGGAGAAATGGATTCTATGAAAAAAACAAGCAGATTGGTATGATCGAAGTTGAAAATCTGTCAATCCGTTCGAAAGTTAAGGCGATCTGAAGAATTCGAAAAAGTTCCAAGGGGGCCCCCTTTGATGCAATTTTTTTTTTAGATTTCGGTTTTTTCGATTGGAGAAATGGATTCTATGAAAAAAAAACAAGCAGATTGGTATGATCGAAGTTGAAAATCGGTCCATCCGTTTGGAAGTTAAGGCGATCTGAAGAATTCGAAAAAGTTCCAAGGGGACCCCCTTTGATGCAATTTTTTTTTCGATTACGGTTTTTTCGATTGGAGAAATGGATTCTATGAAAAAAACAAGCAGTTTGGTATGATCGAAGTTGAAAATCGGTCCATCCGTTCGGAAGTTAAGGCGGTCTGAAGAATTCGAAAAAGTTCCAAGGGGGCCCCCTTTGATGCATTTTTTTTTCGATTTCGGTTTTTTCGATTGAAGAAATGGATTCTATGAAAAAAAACAAGCAGATTGGTATAAACGAAGTTGAAAATCGGTCCATCCGTTCGGAAGTTAAGGCGGTCTGAAAAATTCGAAGAAGTTCCAAGGGGGCCCAATTTGATGCATTTTTTTTTTCGATTTCGGTTTTTTCGATTGGAGAAATTGATTCTATGAAAAAAACAAGCAGATTGGTATGATCGAAGTTGAAAATCGGTCAATCCGTTCGGAAGTTAAGGCGATCTGAAGAATTCGAAAAAGTTCCAAGGGGACCCCCTTTGATGCAATTTTTTTTGATTTCGGTTTTTTCGATTGGAGAAATGGATTCTATGAAAAAAAACAAGCAGTTTGGTATGATCGAAGTTGAAAATCGGTCCATCCGTTCGGAAGTTAAGGCGATCTGAAGAATTCGAAAAAGTTCCAACAGGACTCCCTTTGATGCAATTTTTTTTCGATTTCGGTTTTTTCTATTGAAGAAATGGATTCTATGAAAAAACAAGCGAATTGGTAGGCACGAAATTGAAAATCGGTCCATCCGTTCGGAAGTTAAGGCGGTCTGAAGAATTCGAAAAAGTTCCAAGGGGGCCACCTTTGATGCATTTTTTTTTCGATTTCGATTTTTTCGATTAGAGAAATGGATTCTATGAAGAAAAACAAGCAGATTGGTATGATGGAAGTTGAAAATCGGTCCATCCGTTCGGAAGTTAAGGCGATCTGAAGAATTCGATAAAGTTCCAAGGGGACCCCCTTTGATGCAATTATTTTTTTGATTCCGGTTTTTCCGATTGGAGAAATGGATTCTTTAAAAAAAACAAGCAGATTGGTATTATCGAAGTTGAAAATCGGTCAATCCGTTCGGAAGTTAAGGCGATCTGAAGAATTCGAAAAAGTTCCAAGGGGGCCCCCTTTGATGCAATTTTTTTTTAGATTTCGGTTTTTTCGATTGGAGAAATGGATTCTATGAAAAAAAACAAGCAGATTGGTATGATCGAAGTTGAAAATCGGTCCATCCGTTTGGAAGTTAAGGCGATCTGAAGAATTCGAAAAAAATCCAAGGGGACCCCCTTTGATTCAATTTTTTTTTGATTTCGGTTTTCTCGATTGAAGAAATGGATTCTATGAAAAAAAACAAGCAGTTTGGTATGATCGAAGTTGAAAATCGGTCCATCCGTTCGGAAGTTAAGGCGATCTGAAGAATTCGAAAAAGTTCCCTTTGATGCAATTTTTTTTTCGATTTCGGTTTTTTCTATTGAAGAAATGGATTCTATGAAAAAACAAGCAAATTGGTATGCGCGAAATTGAAAATCGGTCCATCCGTTCGGAAGTTAAGGCGGTCTGAAGAATTCGAAAAAGTTCCAAGGGGGCCCCCTTTGATGCATTTTTTTTTCGATTTCGGTTTTTTCGATTGGAGAAATGGATTCTATGAAAAAAACAAGCATATTGGTATGATCGAAGTTGAAAATCGATCAATCCGTTCGGAAGTTAAGGCGATCTGAAGAATTCGAAAAAGTTCCAAGGGGGCCCCCTTTGATGCAATTTTTTCTTTAGATTTCGGTTTTTTCGATTGAAGAAATGGATTCTATGAAAAAAAAACAAGCAGATTTGTATGATCGAAGTTGAAAATCGGTCCATCCGTTCGGAAGTTAAGGCGATCTGAGGAATTCGAAAAAGTTCCAAGGGGGCCCCCTTTGATGCATTTTTTTTTTCATTTCGGTTTTTTCGATTGGAGGAATGGATTCTATGAAAAAAAAACAAGCAGATTGGTATGATCGAAGTTGAAAATCGGTCCATCCGTTCGGAAGTTAAGGCGATCTGAAGAATTCGAAAAAGTTCCAAGGGGGCCCCCTTTGATGCATTTTTTTTTCGATTTCGGTTTTTTCGATTGGAGAAATGGATTCTATGAAAAAAACAAGCAGATTGGTATGATCGAAGTTGAAAATCTGTCAATCCGTTCGAAAGTTAAGGCGATCTGAAGAATTCGAAAAAGTTCCAAGGGGGCCCCCTTTGATGCAATTTTTTCTTTAGATTTCGGTTTTTTCGATTGGTGAAATGGATTCTATGAAAAAAAAACAAGCAGATTGGTATGATCGAAGTTGATAATCGGTCCATCCGTTTGGAAGTTAAGGCGATCTGAAGAATTCGAAAAAGTTCCAAGGGGACCCCTTTTGATGCAATTTTATTTTCGATTACGGTTTTTTCGATTGGAGAAATGGATTCTATGAAAAAAAACAAGCAGTTTGGTATGATCGAAGTTGAAAATCGGTCCATCCGTTCGGAAGTTAAGGCGGTCTGAAGAATTCGAAAAAGTTCCAAGGGGGCCCAATTTGATGCATTTTTTTTTCGATTTCGGTTTTTTCGATTGGAGAAATGGATTCTATGAAAAAAACAAGCAGATTGGTATGATCGAAGTTGAAAATCGGTCAATCCGTTCGGAAGTTAAGGCGATCTGAAGAATTCGAAAAAGTTCCAAGGGGGCCCCCTTTGATGCAATTTTTTTTTTAGATCTCGGTTTTTTCGATTGGAGAAATGGATTCTATAAAAAAAACAAGTAGATTGGTATGATCGAAGTTGAAAATCGGTCCATCCGTTTGGAAGTTAAGGCGATCTGAAGAATTCGAGAAAGTTCCAAGGGGACCCCCTTTGATGCAATTTTTTTTTTATTTCGGTTTTTTCGATTGGAGAAATGGATTCTATGAAAAAAAAACAAGCAGTTTGGTATGATCGAAGTTGAAAATCGGTCCATCCGTTGACAGGACCCCCTTTGATGCATTTTTTTTTTCGATTTCGGTTTTTTCTATTGAAGAAATGGATTCTATGAAAAAACAAGCAAATTGGTATGCGCGAAATTGAAAATCGGTCCATCCGTTTGGAAGTTAAGGCGATCTGAAGAATTCGAAAAAGTTCCAAGGGGACCCCTTTTGATGCAATTTTATTTTCGATTACGGTTTTTTCGATTGGAGAAATGGATTCTATGAAAAAAAACAAGCAGTTTGGTATGATCGAAGTTGAAAATCGGTCCATCCGTTCGGAAGTTAAGGCGATCTGAAGAATTCGAAAAAGTTCCAAGGGGGCCCAATTTGATGCATTTTTTTTTCGATTTCGGTTTTTTCGATTGGAGAAATGGATTCTATGAAAAAAACAAGCAGATTGGTATGATCGAAGTTGAAAATCGGTCAATCCGTTCGGAAGTTAAGGCGATCTGAAGAATTCGAAAAAGTTCCAAGGGGGCCCCCTTTGATGCAATTTTTTTTTTAGATCTCGGTTTTTTCGATTGGAGAAATGGATTCTATAAAAAAAACAAGTAGATTGGTATGATCGAAGTTGAAAATCGGTCCATCCGTTTGGAAGTTAAGGCGATCTGAAGAATTCGAGAAAGTTCCAAGGGGACCCCCTTTGATGCAATTTTTTTTTTAATTCGGTTTTTTCGATTGGAGAAATGGATTCTATGAAAAAAAAACAAGCAGTTTGGTATGATCGAAGTTGAAAATCGGTCCATCCGTTCGGAAGTTAAGGCGATCTGAAGAATTCGAAAAAGTTCCAACAGGACCCCCTTTGATGCATTTTTTTTTCGATTTCGGTTTTTTCTATTGAAGAAATGGATTCTATGAAAAAACAAGCAAATTGGTATGCGCGAAATTGAAAATCGGTCCATCCGTTTGGAAGTTAAGGCGATCTGAAGAATTCGAAAAAGTTCCAAGGGGACCCCTTTTGATGCAATTTTATTTTCGATTACGGTTTTTTCGATTGGAGAAATGGATTCTATGAAAAAAAACAAGCAGTTTGGTATGATCGAAGTTGAAAATCGGTCCATCCGTTCGGAAGTTAAGGCGATCTGAAGAATTCGAAAAAGTTCCAACAGGACCCCCTTTGATGCATTTTTTTTTCGATTTCGGTTTTTTCTATTGAAGAAATGGATTCTATGAAAAATCAAGCAAATTGGTATGCGCGAAATTGAAAATCGGTCCATCCGTTTGGAAGTTAAGGCGATCTGAAGAATTCGAAAAAGTTCCAAGGGGCCCCCTTTGATGCAATTTTTTTTTTAGATCTCGGTTTTTTCGATTGGAGAAATGGATTCTATGAAAAAAACAAGTAGATTGGTATGATCGAAGTTGAAAATCGGTCCATCCGTTTGGAAGTTAAGGCGATCTGAAGAATTCGAGAAAGTTCCAAGGGGGCCCCCTTTGATGCATTTTTTTTTTCGATTTCGGTTTTTTCGATTGGAGAAATGGATTCTATGAAAAAAACAAGCAGATTGGTATGATCGAAGTTGAAAATCGGTCCATCCGTTCGGAAGTTAAGGCGGTCTGAAGAATTCGAAAAAGTTCCAAGGGGGCCACCTTTGATTCAATTTTTTTTTCGATTTCGGTTTTTTCGATTGGAGAAATGGATTCTATGAAGAAAAACAAGCAGATTGGTATGATGGAAGTTGAAAATCGGTCCATCCGTTCGGAAGTTAGGGCGATCTGAAGAATTCGATAAAGTTCCAAGGGGACCCCCTTTGATGCAATTATTTTTTTGATTCCGGTTTTTCCGATTGGAGAAATGGATTCTATAAAAAAAACAAGCAGATTGGTATGATCGAAGTTGAAAATCGGTCAATCCGTTCGGAAGTTAAGGCGATCTGAAGAATTCGAAAAAGTTCCAAGGGGGCCCCCTTTGATGCAATTTTTTTTAGATTTCGGTTTTTTCGATTGAAGAAATGGATTCTATGAAAAAAAAACAAGCAGATTGGTATGATCGAAGTTGAAAATCGGTCCATCCGTTTGGAAGTTAAGGCGATCTGAAGAATTCGAAAAAAATCCAAGGGGACCCCCTTTGATTCAATTTTTTTTTGATTTCGGTTTTCTCGATTGAAGAAATGGATTCTATGAAAAAAAAACAAGCAGTTTGGTATGATCGAAGTTGAAAATCGGTCCATCCGTTCGGAAGTTAAGGCGATCTGAAGAATTCGAAAAAGTTCCCTTTGATGCAATTTTTTTTTCGATTTCGGTTTTTTCTATTGAAGAAATGGATTCTATGAAAAAACAAGCAAATTGGTATGCGCGAAATTGAAAATCGGTCCATCCGTTCGGAAGTTAAGGCGGTCTGAAGAATTCGAAAAAGTTCCAAGGGGGCCCCCTTTGATGCAATTTTTTCTTTAGATTTCGGTTTTTTCGATTGGAGAAATGGATTCTATGAAAAAAAACAAGCAGATTTGTATGATCGAAGTTGAAAATCGGTCCATCCGTTCGGAAGTTAAGGCGATCTGAGGAATTCGAAAAAGTTCCAAGGGGGCCCCCTTTGATGCATTTTTTTTTTCATTTCGGTTTTTTCGATTGGAGGAATGGATTCTATGAAAAAAAAACAAGCAGATTGGTATGATCGAAGTTGAAAATCGGTACATCCGTTCGGAAGTTAAGGCGATCTGAAGAATTCGAAAAAGTTCCAAGGGGGCCCCCTTTGATGCATTTTTTTCTTCGATTTCGGTTTTTTCGATTGGAGAAATGGATTCTATGAAAAAAACAAGCAGATTGGTATGATCGAAGTTGAAAATCTGTCAATCCGTTCGAAAGTTAAGGCGATCTGAAGAATTCGAAAAAGTTCCAAGGGGGCCCCCTTTGATGCAATTTTTTCTTTAGATTTCGGTTTTTTCGATTGGTGAAATGGATTCTATGAAAAAAAAACAAGCAGATTGGTATGATCGAAGTTGATAATCGGTCCATCCGTTTGGAAGTTAAGGCGATCTGAAGAATTCGAAAAAGTTCCAAGGGGACCCCTTTTGATGCAATTTTATTTTCGATTACGGTTTTTTCGATTGGAGAAATGGATTCTATGAAAAAAAACAAGCAGTTTGGTAAGATCGAAGTTGAAAATCGGTCCATCCGTTCGGAAGTTAAGGCGGTCTGAAGAATTCGAAAAAGTTCCAAGGGGGCCCAATTTGATGCATTTTTTTTTTCGATTTCGGTTTTTTCGATTGGAGAAATGGATTCTATGAAAAAAACAAGCAGATTGGTATGATCGAAGTTGAAAATCGGTCAATCCGTTCGGAAGTTAAGGCGATCTGAAGAATTCGAAAAAGTTCCAAGGGGGCCCCCTTTGATGCAATTTTTTTTTTAGATCTCGGTTTTTTCGATTGGAGAAATGGATTCTATAAAAAAAACAAGTAGATTGGTATGATCGAAGTTGAAAATCGGTCCATCCGTTTGGAAGTTAAGGCGATCTGAAGAATTCGAGAAAGTTCCAAGGGGACCCCCTTTGATGCAATTTTTTTTTTGATTTCGGTTTTTTCGATTGGAGAAATGGATTCTATGAAAAAAAAACAAGCAGTTTGGTATGATCGAAGTTGAAAATCGGTCCATCCGTTCGGAAGTTAAGGCGATCTGAAGAATTCGAAAAAGTTCCAACAGGACCCCCTTTGATGCATTTTTTTTTCGATTTCGGTTTTTTCTATTGAAGAAATGGATTCTATGAAAAAACAAGCAAATTGGTATGCGCGAAATTGAAAATCGGTCCATTCGTTCGGAAGTTAAGGCGGTCTGAAGAATTCGAAAAAGTTCCAAGGGGGCCACCTTTGATGCATTTTTTTTTCGATTTCGGTTTTTTCGATTGGAGAAATGGATTCTATAAAAAAAACAAGAAGATTGGTATGATCGAAGTTGAAAATCGGTCAATCCGTTCGGAAGTTAAGGCGATCTGAAGAATTCGAAAAAGTTCCAAGGGGGCCCCCTTTGATGCAATTTTTTTTTTATTTCGGTTTTTTCGATTGGAGAAATGGATTCTATAAAAAAAAAAAAACAAGCAGATTGGTATGATCGAAGTTGAAAATCGGTCCATCCGTTCGGAAGTTAAGGCGATCTGAAGAATTCGAAAAAAATCCAAGGGGACCCCCTTTGATGCAATTTTTTTTTCGATTTCGGTTTTTTCTATTGAAGAAATGGATTCTATGAAAAAACAAGCAAATTGGTATGCGCGAAATTGAAAATCGGTCCATCCGTTCGGAAGTTGAGGCGGTCTGAAGAATTCGAAAAAGTTCCAAGGGGGCCCCCTTTGATGCAATTTTTTCTTTAGATTTCGGTTTTTTCGATTGAAGAAATGGATTCTATGAAAAAAAACAAGCAGATTTGTATGATCGAAGTTGAAAATCGGTCCATCCGTTCGGAAGTTAAGGCGATCTGAGGAATTCGAAAAAGTTCCAAGGGGGCCCCCTTTGATGCATTTTTTTTTTCATTTCGGTTTTTTCGATTGGAGGAATGGATTCTATGAAAAAAAAACAAGCAGATTGGTATGATCGAAGTTGAAAATCGGTACATCCGTTCGGAAGTTAAGGCGATCTGAAGAATTCGAAAAAGTTCCAAGGGGGCCCCCTTTGATGCATTTTTTTTTTCGATTTCGGTTTTTTCGATTGGAGAAATGGATTCTATGAAAAAAACAAGCAGATTGGTATGATCGAAGTTGAAAATCTGTCAATCCGTTCGAAAGTTAAGGCGATCTGAAGAATTCGAAAAAGTTCCAAGGGGGCCCCCTTTGATGCAATTTTTTCTTTAGATTTCGGTTTTTTCGATTGGTGAAATGGATTCTATGAAAAAAAAACAAGCAGATTGGTATGATCGAAGTTGATAATCGGTCCATCCGTTTGGAAGTTAAGGCGATCTGAAGAATTCGAAAAAGTTCCAAGGGGACCCCTTTTGATGCAATTTTATTTTCGATTACGGTTTTTTCGATTGGAGAAATGGATTCTATGAAAAAAAACAAGCAGTTTGGTAAGATCGAAGTTGAAAATCGGTCCATCCGTTCGGAAGTTAAGGCGGTCTGAAGAATTCGAAAAAGTTCCAAGGGGGCCCAATTTGATGCATTTTTTTTTTCGATTTCGGTTTTTTCGATTGGAGAAATGGATTCTATGAAAAAAACAAGCAGATTGGTATGATCGAAGTTGAAAATCGGTCAATCCGTTCGGAAGTTAAGGCGATCTGAAGAATTCGAAAAAGTTCCAAGGGGGCCCCCTTTGATGCAATTTTTTTTTTAGATCTCGGTTTTTTCGATTGGAGAAATGGATTCTATAAAAAAAACAAGTAGATTGGTATGATCGAAGTTGAAAATCGGTCCATCCGTTTGGAAGTTAAGGCGATCTGAAGAATTCGAGAAAGTTCCAAGGGGACCCCCTTTGATGCAATTTTTTTTTTGATTTCGGTTTTTTCGATTGGAGAAATGGATTCTATGAAAAAAAAACAAGCAGTTTGGTATGATCGAAGTTGAAAATCGGTCCATCCGTTCGGAAGTTAAGGCGATCTGAAGAATTCGAAAAAGTTCCAACAGGACCCCCTTTGATGCATTTTTTTTTCGATTTCGGTTTTTTCTATTGAAGAAATGGATTCTATGAAAAAACAAGCAAATTGGTATGCGCGAAATTGAAAATCGGTCCATTCGTTCGGAAGTTAAGGCGGTCTGAAGAATTCGAAAAAGTTCCAAGGGGGCCACCTTTGATGCATTTTTTTTCGATTTCGGTTTTTTCGATTGGAGAAATGGATTCTATAAAAAAAACAAGAAGATTGGTATGATCGAAGTTGAAAATCGGTCAATCCGTTCGGAAGTTAAGGCGATCTGAAGAATTCGAAAAAGTTCCAAGGGGGCCCCCTTTGATGCAATTTTTTTTTTATTTCGGTTTTTTCGATTGGAGAAATGGATTCTATAAAAAAAAAAAACAAGCAGATTGGTATGATCGAAGTTGAAAATCGGTCCATCCGTTCGGAAGTTAAGGCGATCTGAAGAATTCGAAAAAAATCCAAGGGGACCCCCTTTGATGCAATTTTTTTTTCGATTTCGGTTTTTTCTATTGAAGAAATGGATTCTATGAAAAAACAAGCAAATTGGTATGCGCGAAATTGAAAATCGGTCCATCCGTTCGGAAGTTGAGGCGGTCTGAAGAATTCGAAAAAGTTCCAAGGGGGCCCCCTTTGATGCATTTTTTTTTCGATTTCGGTTTTTTCGATTGGAGAAATGGATTCTATGAAAAAAAACAAGCAGTTTGGTATGATCGAAGTTGAAAATTGGTCCATCCGTTCGGAAGTTAAGGCGGTCTGAAGAATTCGAAAAAGTTCCAAGGGGGCCCAATTTGATGTATTTTTTTTTCGATTTCGGTTTTTTCGATTGGAGAAATGGATTCTATGAAAAAAACAAGCAGATTGGTATGATCGAAGTTGAAAATCGGTCAATCCGTTCGGAAGTTAAGGCGATCTGAAGAATTCGAAAAAGTTCCAAGGGGGCCCCCTTTGATGCAATTTTTTTTTCAGATTTCGGTTTTTCCGATTGGAGAAATGGATTCTATGAAAAAAACAAGTAGATTGGTATGATCGAAGTTGAAAATCGGTCCATCCGTTTGGAAGTTAAGGCGATCTGAAGAATTCGAAAAAGTTCCAAGGGGACCCCCTTTGATGCAATTTTTTTTTTGATTTCGGTTTTTTCGATTGGAGAAATGGATTCTATGAAAAAAAAAAAGCAGTTTGGTATGATCTAAGTTGAAAATCGGTCCATCCGTTCGGAAGTTAAGGCGATCTGAAGAATTCGAAAAAGTTCCAAGGGGGCCCCCTTTGATGCAATTTTTTTTTAGATTTCGGTTTTTTCGATTGGAGAAATGGATTCTATGAAAAAAAAAAAAAAGCAGTTTGGTATGATCTAAGTTGAAAATCGGTCCATCCGTTCGGAAGTTAAGGCGATCTGAAGAATTCGAAAAAGTTCCAACAGGACCCCCTTTGATGCAATTTTTTTTTCGATTTCGGTTTTTCCTATTGAAGAAATGGATTCTATGAAAAAACAAGCAAATTGGTATGCGCGAAATTGAAAATCGGTCCATCCGTTCGGAAGTTAAGGCGGTCTGAAGAATTCGAAAAAGTTCCAAGAAGGCCACCTATCTGAGTTGTATTCGATGATATCGTGATGATGTTTATATAGCAATACTCACCAGGTAACTGTTCTTCCGTTTTACATACAAGCGACCGAATCGAGCAGAAGGTTGAATTCAGTATAGATTGAACAATCATCGTATCTGGGTTGTATTCGATCATCACGATATCATCGAATACAACTCAGATACAATTATCGTTTCGTCTAACCATTCAACATTCTGTTCGATTCAGTCGCTAGTATGTGTAACGGAAGTATCGTCACCTGGTAAGTATCACTATATATACAGTATTGCGATATAATCGGATACCACCCAGATACATTGATTGTTCAGTCTATCCATTCAACTTTCTGTTCGTTTCGGTCGCTCGTATGTAAAACGGGAATACCGTCACCTAATGTGTATAACTATATACACAGCATAACATCATAACCGAATACAACCCAGATACTATCCATTCAACCTTCTGTTCGATTCGATTGCTCGTATGTATAACGGAAGAAAAGTTACCTGGTGAGTATAACTTTATAAACATAATCGAATACAACCCAGATACGATTATTGTTCAATTAATACTGAATTCAACCTTCTGCTCGATTCAGTCGCTTTTATGTATAACTGGAGAACAGTTACCTGTTGAGTATAACTATATAAACATCATCACGATATAATCGAATACAACCTCAGATACGATCATTATTTAGTCTATCCATTCAACCTTCTGTTCAGTTCAGTCGCTCGTATGTATATCGGAAGAACAGTTACCTGGTGAGTATAACTATATAAACCTAATCGAATACAACCCAGATACGATGAATTTTCAATCTATCCATTTAACCTTCTGCTCGATTCGGTCGCATTTATGTAAAACGGAAGAACAGTTACCTGGTGAATATTGCTATATAAACATCATCACGATATCATCGAATACAACTCAGATACAATTATCGCTTCGTCTAACCATTTAACATTCTGTTCGATTCAGTCGCTAGTATGTGTAACGGAAGTACCGTCACCTGGTAAGTATCACTATATATACAGTATTGCGATGTAATCGGATACCAACCAGATACATTGATTGTTCAGTCTATCCATTCAACTCTCTGTTCGTTTCGGTCGCTCGTATGTAAAACGGAAATACCGTCACCTAGTGTGTATAACTATATACACAGCATAACATCATAATCGAATACAACCCAGATACCATTCATTCAACCTTCTGTTCGATTCGGTTGCTCGTATGTATAACGAAAGAACAGTAACCTGGTGAGTATTTCTATATAAACTTCATCACGATATAATCGAATACAACTCAGATACAATGATCATTCCGTCTATCCATCCAACCTTCTGTGAGTCCAGCAAGAAAATTCAAACCATCTATAATTTTATCACAACCATACAAACCAAATAAACAATCTTTTTGTACAACGGAATGGAAAACTTTCACTGATTTACTGAAACAAGCATCGGACAATTTTTTCTACGAGAAGTTACCAACCCACCAAGATGAATATGAGCCAGTTACGTTTCCATGTGGAGATTTCTGTAAAGTATCACAATTGGTGTTTGATGGTATTAAATGTCTACTCGTCAAAAAACATGATGTCGAGTTCCTTATCGATGTCGAGGATGCTACGCAGATCCTTCAAGTCCATCGAAGTCTAGTGGGTCATCGGGTGGTTTTGCTGGAAAACATGAACTTCTGTACATTTTATAATAATATTTTGAATTTGATTAAATCGATTTTCAATAAAGATGTTGGTTATTATGATTATTTTGAAGCTCTGTATTCATTTTGTGAAATATCAAATGATAGTTTAGTAAGTAATGCACTCAGGGAATATTTGTTCCTTCATAAAATGAATGTATTGAGAGATTTGAATAATGTGTGAGAAATAAATATAAAAATCTATAATTCTTCGTTTTTATTGTTCCTCTAGGAATTATTATGTATAACATTTACCAAATTTGAAAGATGAAAGTGGATTTTTTTTCTATTTCTTATAAAATCATTATTGTTACCACCTGATCCATTCAATGAATTTGCGAATTTCTTGAAAACTTGAAAAGAAAAGTGTGACCTAGCAAACGATCCTCTTCCACATTCATGAAGCTTACTCGATCGAAAACCTGAGTCTAACGTCTTACGCACGTCTCAGACGTCGCGTATGATGTCAGGTTCTACGTCATGTATGACGTTAGGTTCGATATTATTCCATTTACTACCATTCCTGAATCCATCATTATATTGATATCGAGGCTTTTCAACTAAGTGTATGGGTTTTTCATTGAGGGTGACATCTGTTGGTGAATTATTGTAAAAGTGGTGGTAAAAAATGATGCATTATACATATTTCATTACATAGATCAGCTTGAATTTTGAAGCAATAATGGGATGAATATAGTCTTGATGTATTATGTCACATACTGTCCTATTTTGGAATTTAACGAATTTAACGAATTCAAAACTGATGTTAATAATTATAGTTGAAGTTTTAAACATAGCTATTCGGTCAGATACCACACCCATATGTGTATGTGGAAATTTTGTTTACGTCCTCTTCATACAAATACACGTAGATCTTCCGCCATCCGGAAGTGAATATTTCATGTGATGATTCATTGAGAATTTTGTACTCCCCTGTATCATAATAATCTGGTTTCAACACCGGGTCATTCGTCTATGACTCACTCACTCCTATCGACCCTATCGTCGGATCTTTCAATTACTCGCCTCTCTTGCTTCTAGTACGCTTTGTCGTCTGTCGTTGAATTTTTCAATGACATCCCTACAATTTTCGTGTAGTCGATATTTATAATTTTCATAAAAAAGTCCGTTGAAGTACTACATGAAGCTCATTTTAACGTTGATATGTCACCCATCAAATGTCGTTCGGGGGTATATCACTCCCACAGTATGCCCCAGTCGTTGAAATGTCACACCTAGTACGTTACTCTCATTGATTGATATCAGTCGAATTGGGATATCTCCACGTGAGCTTGATCTTAGTGGTTCGATTGTAATGATAAATCTGTTATATGAAATTTCTTGTTTAAATAATCCGAACACACTGAATTTTTCATTGATTGATTTTTGAATTCATTTATGTTTGATTTCTAAGTTTGATTGGGGTATGAAATTGTATGAATGATGTATAATTTTTTGTCAATTTTAATAATTGCATCTGGAAGTCGTACTTCAGAAGGCTTATGCGATGTTTGCACGATGTATGTACGTCGCATTTTCGACGAATGTACGACGCATACGTGATATTTTTTCAATGAATGAGTGACGTTTATTAGATTCATAAATCGTTTTGAACGTTTTCACACGTTGTTTGATTGATTTTTGACAAGGACACGACGTCGATGCAATGTATGTATGACTCAAGCCTGACGTTTCGTCATGCTATCAATTGGTTTTAAAGTTCTTGAACGTTCTTTGATAGATTTTCGACGAAGGCACGACGTCTGCGCGGTGTATGTACAATGCATGTACGACGAATGCGTGAAGTTTTTTTTTCGAAATATTCAATGTTATTCAATGAATGCTGTCTTGTCATGCTTCTTATCATTTCAAGGTTTTTACACGTTCTTTGATAGATTTTCGACGAAGGCACGACGTCTGCGCGGTGTATGTACAATGTATGTACGACGAATGCGTGAAGTTTTTTTTTTCGAAATATTCAATGTTATTCAATGAATGCTGTCTTGTCATGCTTCTTATCATTTCAAGGTTTTTACACGTTGTATTATATTTTGTGTTATATTATGATTTTCGACGTATGCACGACGTATGCGGCATGTTTTTTTTTCAACGTTTCAGACGTTCTTCAATGATTGTCCTATGTTTTGAAATTCTCATTATCGCTTCAATTTTGTTTAACTTTTGACTGAACGAAAGTTTGAATTTCAATTATATTTATATCTACAACTTTATGTTGGTGAACTACGGGAATCTTAGTACGTCAAATGTTGGGACACCAGATGTCAGATGCCAGATGCAAATCTTCAACAGCTACCATTTTTTATTTGCGATGTCAGTACGTTTTCATGGGGTTTCCACACGCTGTTTGATAGATTTTTGACGAGGTGTGACGTTTGTACGACGAATATTCGACGCATTTGTGATGTATGCGTGACGTATAAGTGATGAATTTTGTTGTTTTCTACTTGTTTTCGATGAATGCGTGACGTTTTGTTATGGAAATCATCGTATTCAAAGTTTTTAGATGGCGTTGTTTGATAGATTTTCGACGGATACATGACGTCAGTATGATGTATGTAAGACGCATGCGTGACTTTTCGTCGTGCCATTCAGCGTTTTCGACACTTTTCTGATAATAATGCGACGTCTGCGCGTGTTTTGTATTTGCGAGACATATGTGTGCTGTATTCGTTACGTTTGTCATTGTTATCGAATGTTTATCAATTAATATCAATTTGTTAATATCCCGCAAGCCTTAAGACTCAGAATATATGCAAGTTGACTTTTTGAAATGTCCGTGAAAAATCATTCTTCTGAATTACCCATATAACATTGTTCACTAGAATAATGATGATACCGGAAGTAAAACCAAAAGTTTGTGCTCTTTTCATCATGGGGATCATAAATGTATTATTTGTTCTCTCCTATATTAGAATACTTTTTCAATAATTCATCAATATAGAATTCATTTTGTTACTGATCATAATATAACCATATCCATCCTCACGTGACCAAGGCTCTCAAGTTCCAGTCGTTGAGCATCAACTATCAAATTCTACCTTTCAAACGTATCTGTACCAGTCAGTATATTTGTATTTTTTCGAAAGGTACACCTATTGAATACACTTAGTGTCATTTCTTATACACCCATTATATTTTTTCTAGACTAGATAGTTTTTACATCCCTGTTTTTTATCAGCCTGTTGGTTCCATTGTTGGAAATATCGAAAATATTGTGTATGAAAACATTGATTTCTGCAGACGTTAACACATATTCTCTCTGCTGAAAGTGCAATCCTAATTATAGAAAAGTATATTTGTATCGAGACATATTTTTTGAGGTGATTAATGATTGAAGTATCTGGCTTCAATATAATTTGATCTGAATAGTTATACAGTCTTGGAATATATAACCATACCTTGATCAGAGCTCCGTTTTTGTAATTTCGAAAATTCTTAGTCCTTGAAATATTCACCTCGATATTTCCGATAATATTCCATGTGTTGCCGATGCTGAAAGTGCAATCGTGAATAAACAAAATTATTTCTGTTTCGAGACATATATTTTGAGAAGATCAATAATTGAAGTACCTGGTTCCAATATAATATGATCTTAATAGTTATATAGCCTTGGAATTTATAAACATACCTTGATCAGAGCTTTTTTCTTTTGAAAATTTTATTAACTCTATAACCTTGAAACATTCACCTCGAGAGTTACGATCATATTCCATGTCCGTGAGAAATCCTTCTCTCAGAGTACCCACATGGCTCTGTTTACTGAAAAAATTGTAACCGGAAGTGAAACCGGAAGTTGTTGTTTTGATGTCCGAACGTTATGGAGATCACTAACATCTCATTTTTTCCCCTATATCTCTATTTTTACGAATTGAAAGAGGATATATTTCGATATTTCATCAATGAGATAGATCGGTTAGAAAAGCAGTACTCAAAGAGATGGTAAACAGTTTTTATTGTTTTTTTAATTTTTCGATAAATTTTGATTGATATCTCGCAAACCTTGGGACTTTGTATATAGGTAAGTTAATATATTCAGAATGTACGTGAAATATCCTTTTCAATGAGTACCCACATGACCCTGTTTACTGACAAAATGGAAACCGGAAGTGAAACCGGAAGTTGTTGTTTTTGGAGTCTACACGTCATGGGGGTCTCGAATATACCATTAGTTTTTCTCTATATCGCTTTTTAATGAACCGGAAGTGAATATATCGTGATAATTCGTCGAGAAGCTGGATCGGCTAGAAAAGAAAAACTCGAAGAGATTGTGTTGATTTAATTGCTTCTTTCATTATTTCAATCAATTTTGATTGATATCTCGCAAACCTTGGGACTTTGCACATAGGTAAGTTATTATATTCGAAATGTACGTGGAATATCCTTTTCGATGAGTACCCACATGACCCTGTTCACTGACAAAATGGAAACCGGAAGTGAAACCGGAAGTTGTTGTTTTTGGAGTCTACACGTCATGGGGGTCTCGAATATACCATTAGTTTTTCTCTATATCGCTTTTTAATGAACCGGAAGTGAATATATCGTGATAATTCGTCGAGAAGCTGGATCGGCTAGAAAAGAAAAACTCGAAGAGATTGTGTTGATTTAATTGCTTCTTTCATTATTTCAATCAATTTTGATTGATATCTCGCAAACCTTGGGACTTTGCATATAGGTAAGTTATTATATTCGAAATGTACGTGGAATATCCTTTTCGATGAGTACCCACATGACCCTGTTTACTGACAAAATGGAAACCGGAAGTGAAACAGGAAGTTGATGTTTTTGAAGTCTTCACGTAATAGGGATCACGAATAAAACATTAGTTTTTCCCTATGTCGCTTTTTAACAAACCGGAAGTGAATATTTTTTGATAATCCGTCGAAAAGCTGGATCGATCAGAAAATCATTACACGAAGAGATTGTGAATTGTTTACATAGATTTTTTTCATTATTTTGATACATTTTGATTGATATCTCTTTAACCTTGAGACTTTGTACATAGGTAAAATGATATATTTGGAATGTCCGTGAAAAATCCTTCTCTCAGAGTACCCACATGACTATGTTGAGTAGAAAAATGGAAACCGGAAGTGAAACCGGAAGTTGATGTTATTGGAATCTACACAACATGGGGGTCACGAATATTCCATTAGTTTTTCTCTATATAGCTTTTTAATGAACCGGAAGTGGATATTTTGTGATAATTTGTCGAGAAGCTGGATCGGCCAGGAAAGCAACACTCAGAAAGATTGTGTATTGATTCCATTGCTTATTTCATTATTTCGATCTATTTTGATAATTATCTCTTGAACCTTGAGACTTTGTACATAGGTGAGATGATATATTTGGAATGTCAGTGAAAAATCCTCCTCTCAGAGTACCCACATTACTATGTTAAGTGGAAAAATGGAAACCGGAAGTGAAAACGGAAATTGTTGTTTTTGGAATCTACACGTCATAGGGATCACGAATAAAACATTAGTTTATCTCTATGTCGCTTTTCAATAAACCGGAAGTGAATATTTTTTGATAATTTGTAGAGAAAATGAATCATGTTGTTATTGACATCTTTAGATTAATGAGTTCATGGATTCTGCCACGTCGATATAAATGCTGTGGTTCGGATTCTACCTGTGTAAGATGTAGGTATATTCACTTTATAACACGAAAATTACTAAACAGTTGGTAACTTTGAGATGTCGGGGGCCATTTTGAAATGTTAACGTCATACGTCAAATGTCAGACGCCTAACTTCAGGCAGCCACACCCTGTCATACGTCAAACGTTATCCATCAATTAACACACGTGGTGGTTCGGATTCTACTTGTGTAAGCTGTAGGTGCATTATAGTATATTTCCAGATATTTCCAAACGTCTGGCATCAATGCCTTATTTTTTCAAACGTCTGGCAACAGTGTCAGTCGCTTTGTCGTCTCTTATCTTTGTAACGTCGCGCGAAATATTGTATCATGTTGAATCATCAATGGAATGCAGCGAACCTGACCTTGAATGCAATTATGTCTATTAATACACTGATGTTTATTGAATGAATAAGCCATTGTTCCTTTTCCTGCTCCATGGATCTGCTCGAATACATCACGCTGTTGCATCATGGCGTGATATGTTGAGTCATCATCGGAATGCAGCGAACCTGACCTTGAATGCGATTATCTCTATTACACTGATGTTTTATTGAATGAAAAAGCCATTGTTCGTTTTCCTGCTCCCCGCTTGCCGAGGTTGCTACGTTCTCTTATATTTGGGACGGATTTGCTCGATTACGTCACGCTGCGCGATAACGATGCATCGACATTGACTGCAATTAATTATATAGTGGTCGTAGCTCTGTGGGAACGCGTCGGACTCGTAATCCGGTGGTCTGGGTTCAAATCCCGCCGATAGAAGGACTTTTTTCATTAATTCTCATTGTCAGTAGTCTATGACGCGTTTCTGACGTAATAATATAGCGGACATATCGGAGACATAAAGGGGGCCCAAGGGGGAAAAGGGGGGTCGAGTTGCATGCGAAGACCTGGGTGTGGGTCAAGGGGGTACAGCGGAGGCCTAAGGGGGTTAAGAGGGTACAGCGGAGGTCTAAGAGGGCCAAGGGGGTACAGGGGAGGCATGAGGAGGCCAAGGGGGTATAGCGGAGGCCTGAGGGGGGACAAGAAGGTACAGTGAAGGCATGAGGGGGGCAAGGGGGGGGTATAACAAAGACCTGAGGGAGAGTCGTTGATATGTCAGTCACAGTATATGCTCTATCTCTCTCTAACACATGGGCTCTTATGGGGCTTTCAAATGGCAACACTGTAATTTCCGTAGAATCTGGGGAAAAATGACTTAGAAAATTGAAAAATGGTCCCGTTCTCTTGCAGCCTATTTACTTAACTGCTCTTCCGTTTTACATACAAGCGACCGAATCGAGCAGAAGGTTTGATTTAGTATAGATTGAACAATCATCGTATCTGGGTTGTTTTCGATTATGTTTATATAGTTATACTCACCAGGTAACTGTTCTTACGTTATACATACGAGCGACTGAATTGAACAGAAGGTTGAATGGATAGACTAAACAATAATCGTATCTGGGGTTGTATTCGATTATATCTTGATGATGTTCATATAGTTATACTCACCAGGAAACTGTTCTCCAGTTTTACATAAGAGCGACTGAACTGAACAGAAAGTTGAATGGATAGACTGAACAATCAATGTATCTGGGTGGTATCCGATTATATCGCAATACTGTATATATAGTGATACTTACCAGGTGACGGTACTTCCGTTACACATACTAGCGACTGAATCGAACAGAAGGTTGAATGGTTAGACGAAATGATAATTGTATCTCTGAGTTGTATTCGATGATATCGTGATGAAGTTCATATAGAAATACTCACCAGGTTACTGTTCTTTCGTTATACATACGAGCATTCGAATCGAACAGAAGGTTGAATGGATAGTATCTGGGTTGTATTCGATTATGATGTTATGCTGTGTATATAGTTATACACACTAGGTGACGGTATTCCCGTTTTACATACGAGCGACCAAAACGAACAGAAAGTTGAATGGATAGACTGAACAATCAATGTATCTGGTTGGTATCCGATTATATCGCAATACTGTATATATAGTGATACTTACCAGGTGACGGTACTTCCGTTACACATACTAGCGACTGAATCGAACAGAAGGTTAACTGGTTAGACGAAGCGATAATTGTATCTGAGTTGTACATACAAGCGATCGAATCGAGCAGAAGGTTGAATTCAGTATAGATTGAACAATCATCGTATCTGGGTTGTATTCGATTATGTTTATATAGTTATACTCACCAGGTAACTGTTCTTCCGTTATACATACGAGCGACTGAATTGATCAGAAGGTTGAATGGATAGTATATGGGTTGTATTCGATTATGATGTTATGCTGTGTATATAGTTATACACACTAGGAGACGGTATTCCCGTTTTACATACGAGCGACCGAAACAAAAAGAAAGTTGAATGGATAGACTGAACAATCAATGTATCTGGGTGGTATCCGATTATATCGCAATACTGTATATATAGTGATACTTACCAGGTGACGATACTTCCGTTACACATACTAGCGACTGAATCGAACAGAATGTTGAATGGTTAGACGAAACGATAATTGTATCTGAGTTGTATTCGATGATATCGTGATGATGTTTATATAGCAATACTCACCAGGTAACTGTGCTTCCGTTTTACATACAAGCAACCGAATCGAGCAGAAGGTTAAATGGATAGATTGAACAATCATCGTATCTGAGTTGTATTCGATTATGTTTATATAGTTATACTCACCAGGTAACTGTTCTTCCGTTATACATACGAGCGACTGAATTGAACTGAAGGTTGAATGGATAGACTAAACAATGATCGTATCTGGGGTTGTATTCGATTATTTTGTGATGATTATTATATATTATGTCTAACCAGGTAACTGTTCCTTCGTTATACATACTAGCAACCGAATCGAACATAAGGTTGAATGGATAGATTGAACAATCATTGTATCTGGGTTGTCTCCGATTATATCGTTATGTTGTATATTCAACTACACCTACCATGTAACGGTTCTTTCGTTACACATACGAGCGTCTGAATCGAACATAAGGTTGGATGGTTAGACGGAACGATAATTGTAACTAAGTTGTATTCGATTATATCGTGATGACGTTCATATAGAAATACGTTACACATACGTTACATTATATCGCAATACTGTATATATAGTGATACTTACCAGGTGACGGTACTTCCGTTACACATACTAGCGACTGAATCGAACAGAATGTTAAATGGTTAGACGAAACGATAATTGTATCTGAGTTGTATTCGATGATATCGTGATGATGTTTATATATAGCAATACTCACCAGGTAACTGTCCTTCCGTTTTACATACAAGCGACCGAATCGAGCAGAAGGTTAAATGGATAGATTGAACAATCATCGTATCTGAGTTGTATTCGATTATGTTTATATAGATATACTCACCAGGTACCTGTTCTTCCGATATACATACGAGCAACCGAATCGAACATAAGGTTGAATGGATAGATTGAACAATCATCGTATCTGAGTTGTATTCGATTATGTTTATATAGTTATACTCACCAGGTAACTGTTCTTCCGTTATACATACGAGCGACTGAATTGAACTGAAGGTTGAATGGATAGACTAAACAATGATCGTATCTGGGGTTGTATTCGATTATATCGTGATGATGTTCATATAGTTATACTCACCAGGTAACTGTTCTCCAGTTATACATAAGAGCGACTGAACTGAACAGAAGGTTGAATGGATAGACTGAACAATCATCGTATCTGGGTTGTATTCGATTATTTCGTGATGATTATTATATATTATGTCTAACCAGGTAACTGTTCCTTCGTTATACATACTAGCAACCGTATCGAACATAAGGTTGAATGGATAGATTGAACAATCATTGTATCTGGGTTGTCTCCGATTATATCGTTATGTTGTATATTTAACTACACCTACCATGTAACGGTTCTTTCGTTACACATACGAGCGTCTGAATCGAACATAAGGTCGGATGGTTAGACGGAACGATAATTGTAACTAAGTTGTATTCGATTATATCGTGATGACGTTCATATAGAAATACTCACCAGTTTACTGTTCTTTCGTTATACATACGAGCAACCGAATCGAACAGAAGGTTGAATGGATAGTATCTGGGTTGTATTCGATTATGATGTTATGCTGTGTATATAGTTATACACATAAGGTGACGGTATTCCCGTTTCACATACGAGCGACCGAAACGAACAGAAAGTTGAATGGATAGACTGAACAATCAATGTATCTGGGTGGTATCCGATTATATCGCAATACTGTATATATAGTGATACTTACCAGGTGACAATACTTCCGTTACACATACTAGCGACTGAATCGAACAGAATGTTGAATGGTTAGACGAAACGATAATTGTATCTGAGTTGTATTCGATGATATCGTGATGATGTTTATATAGCAATACTCACCAGGTAACTGTCCTTCCGTTTTACATACAAACAACCGAATCGAGCAGAAGGTTAAATGGATAGATTGAACAATCATCGTATCTGAGTTGTATTCGATTATGTTTATATAGATATACTCACCAGGTACCTGTTCTTCCGATATACATACGAGCAACCGAATCGAACATAAGGTTGAATGGATAGATTGAACAATCATTGTATCTGGGTTGTCTCCGATTATATCGTTATGTTGTATATTTAACTACACCTACCATGTAACGGTTCTTTCGTTATACATACGAGCGTCTGAATCGAACATAAGGTTGGATGGTTCGACGGAACGATAATTGTAACTAAGTTGTATTCGATTATATCGTGATGACGTTCATATAGAAAAACTCACCAGTTTACTGTTCTTTCTTTATACATACGAGCAACCGAATCGAACAGAAGGTTGAATGGATAGTATCTGGGTTGTATTCGATTATGATGTTATGCTGTGTATATAGTTATACACATAAGGTGACGGTATTCCCGTTTCACATACGAGCGACCGAAACGAACAGAAAGTTGAATGGATAGACTGAACAATCAATGTATCTGGGTGGTATCCGATTATATCGCAATACTGTATATATAGTGATACTTACCAGGTGACGATACTTCCGTTACACATACTATCGACTGAATCGAACAGAATGTTGAATGGTTAGACGAAACGATAATTGTATCTGAGTTGTATTCGATGATATCGTGATGATGTTTATATAGCAATACTCACCAGGTAATTGTTCTTCCGTTTTACATACAAGCGACCGAATCGAGCAGAAGGTTAAATGGATAGATTGAACAATCATCGTATCTGAGTTGTATTCGATTATGTTTATATAGATATACTCACCAGGTACCTGTTCTTCCGATATACATACGAGCAACCGAATCGAACATAAGGTTGAATGGATAGATTGAACAATCATCGTATCTGAGTTGTATTCGATTATGTTTATATAGTTATACTCACCAGGTAACTGTTCTTCCGTTATACATACGAGCGACTGAATTGAACTGAAGGTTGAATGGATAGACTAAACAATGATCGTATCTGGGGTTGTATTCGATTATATCGTGATGATGTTCATATAGTTATACTCACCAGGTAACTGTTCTCCAGTTATACATAAGAGCGACTGAACTGAACAGAAGGTTGAATGGATAGACTGAACAATCATCGTATCTGGGTTGTATTCGATTATTTCGTGATGATTATTATATATTATGTCTAACCAGGTAACTGTTCCTTCGTTATACATACTAGCAACCGAATCGAACATAAGGTTGAATGGATAGATTGAACAATCATTGTATCTGGGTTGTCTCCGATTATATCGTTATGTTGTATATTTAACTACACCTACCATGTAACGGTTCTTTCGTTACACATACGAGCGTCTGAATCGAACATAAGGTCGGATGGTTAGACGGAACGATAATTGTAACTAAGTTGTATTCGATTATATCGTGATGACGTTCATATAGAAATACTCACCAGTTTACTGTTCTTTCGTTATACATACGAGCAACCGAATCGAACAGAAGGTTGAATGGATAGTATCTGGGTTGTATTCGATTATGATGTTATGCTGTGTATATAGTTATACACATAAGGTGACGGTATTCCCGTTTCACATACGAGCGACCGAAACCAACAGAAAGTTGAATGGATAGACTGAACAATCAATGTATCTGGGTGGTATCCGATTATATCGCAATACTGTATATATAGTGATACTTACCAGGTGACAATACTTCCGTTACACATACTAGCGACTGAATTGAACAGAATGTTGAATGGTTAGACGAAACGATAATTGTATCTGAGTTGTATTCGATGATATCGTGATGATGTTTATATAGCAATACTCACCAGGTAACTGTCCTTCCGTTTTACATACAAACAACCGAATCGAGCAGAAGGTTAAATGGATAGATTGAACAATCATCGTATCTGAGTTGTATTCGATTATGTTTATATAGATATACTCACCAGGTACCTGTTCTTCCGATATACATACGAGCAACCGAATCGAACATAAGGTTGAATGGATAGATTGAACAATCATTGTATCTGGGTTGTCTCCGATTATATCGTTATGTTGTATATTTAACTACACCTACCATGTAACGGTTCTTTCGTTATACATACGAGCGTCTGAATCGAACATAAGGTTGGATGGTTAGACGGAACGATAATTGTAACTAAGTTGTATTCGATTATATCGTGATGACGTTCATATAGAAAAACTCACCAGTTTACTGTTCTTTCTTTATACATACGAGCAACCGAATCGAACAGAAGGTTGAATGGATAGTATCTGGGTTGTATTCGATTATGATGTTATGCTGTGTATATAGTTATACACATAAGGTGACGGTATTCCCGATTCACATACGAGCGACCGAAACGAACAGAAAGTTGAATGGATAGACTGAACAATCAATGTATCTGGGTGGTATCCGATTATATCGCAATACTGTATATATAGTGATACTTACCAGGTGACGATACTTCCGTTACACATACTATCGACTGAATCGAACAGAATGTTGAATGGTTAGACGAAACGATAATTGTATCTGAGTTGTATTCGATGATATCGTGATGATGTTTATATAGCAATACTCACCAGGTAATTGTTCTTCCGTTTTACATACAAGCGACCGAATCGAGCAGAAGGTTGAATTCAGTATAGATTGAACAATCATCGTATCTGGGTTGTATTCGATTATGTTTATATAGTTATACTCACCAGGTAACTGTTCTTCCGTTATACATACGAGCGACTAAATTGAACAGAAGGTTGAATGGATAGTATATGGGTTGTATTCGATTATGATGTTATGCTGTGTATATAGTTATACACACTAGGAGACGGTATTCCCGTTTTACATACGAGCGACCGAAACGAAAAGAAAGTTGAATGGATAGACTGAACAATCAATGTATCTGGGTGGTATCCGATTATATCGCAATACTGTATATATAGTGATACTTACCAGGTGACGATACTTCCTTTACACATACTAGCGACTGAATCGAACAGAATGTTGAATGGTTAGACGAAACGATAATTGTATCTGAGTTGTATTCGATGATATCGTGATGATGTTTATATAGCAATACTCACCAGGTAACTGTCCTTCCGTTTTACATACAAGCGACCGAATCGAGCAGAAGGTTAAATGGATAGATTGAACAATCATCGTATCTGAGTTGTATTCGATTATGTTTATATAGATATACTCACCAGGTACCTGTTCTTCCGATATACATACGAGCAACCGAATCGAACATAAGGTTGAATGGATAGATTGAACAATCATCGTATCTGAGTTGTATTCTATTATGTTTATATAGTTATACTCACCAGGTAACTGTTCTTCCGTTATACATACGAGCGACTGAATTGAACTGAAGGTTGAATGGATAGACTAAACAATGATCGTATCTGGGGTTGTATTCGATTATATCGTGATGATGTTCATATAGTTATACTCACCAGGTAACTGTTCTTCAGTTATACATAAGAGCGACTGAACTGAACAGAAGGTTGAATGGATAGACTGAACAATCATCGTATCTGGGTTGTATTCGATTATTTCGTGATGATTATTATATATTATGTCTAACCAGGTAACTGTTCTTTCGTTATACATACTAGCAACCGAATCGAACATAAGTTTGAATGGATAGATTGAACAATCATTGTATCTGGGTTGTCTCCGATTATATCGTTATGTTGTATATTTAACTACACCTACCATGTAACGGTTCTTTCGTTACACATACGAGCGTCTGAATCGAACATAAGGTTGGATGGTTAGACGGAACGATAATTGTAACTAAGTTGTATTCGATTATATCGTGATGACGTTCATATAGAAATACGTTACACATACGTTACATTATATCGCAATACTGTATATATAGTGATACTTACCAGGTGACGGTACTTCCGTTACACATACTAGCGACTGAATCGAACAGAAGGTTAAATGGTTAGACGAAACGATAATTGTATCTGAGTTGTATTCGATGATATCGTGATGATGTTTATATATAGCAATACTCACCAGGTAACTGTCCTTCCGTTTTACATACAAGCGACCGAATCGAGCAGAAGGTTAAATGGATAGATTGAACAATCATCGTATCTGAGTTGTATTCGATTATGTTTATATAGATATACTCACCAGGTACCTGTTCTTCCGATATACATACGAGCAACCGAATCGAACATAAGGTTGAATGGATAAATTGAACAATCATCGTATCTGAGTTGTATTCGATTATGTTTATATAGTTATACTCAACAGGTAACTGTTCTTCCGTTATACATACGAGCGACTGAATTGAACTGAAGGTTGAATGGATAGACTAAACAATGATCGTATCTGGGGTTGTATTCGATTATATCGTGATGATGTTTATATAGTTATACTCACCAGGTAACTGTTCTCCAGTTATACATAAGAGCGACTGAACTGAACAGAAGGTTGAATGGATAGACTGAACAATCATCGTATCTGGGTTGTATTCGATTATTTCGTGATGATTATTATATATTATGTCTAACCAGGTAACTGTTCCTTCGTTATACATACTAGCAACCGAATCGAACATAAGGTTGAATGGATAGATTGAACAATCATTGTATCTGGGTTGTCTCCGATTATATCGTTATGTTGTATATTTAACTACACCTACCATGTAACGGTTCTTTCGTTACACATACGAGCGTCTGAATCGAACATAAGGTCGGATGGTTAGACGGAACGATAATTGTAACTAAGTTGTATTCGATTATATCGTGATGACGTTCATATAGAAATACTCACCAGTTTACTGTTCTTTCGTTATACATACGAGCAACCGAATCGAACAGAAGGTTGAATGGATAGTATCTGGGTTGTATTCGATTATGATGTTATGCTGTGTATATAGTTATACACATAAGGTGACGGTATTCCCGTTTCACATACGAGCGACCGAAACGAACAGAAAGTTGAATGGATAGACTGAACAATCAATGTATCTGGGTGGTATCCGATTATATCGCAATACTGTATATATAGTGATACTTACCAGGTGACAATACTTCCGTTACACATACTAGCGACTGAATCGAACAGAATGTTGAATGGTTAGACGAAACGATAATTGTATCTGAGTTGTATTCGATGATATCGTGATGATGTTTATATAGCAATACTCACCAGGTAACTGTCCTTCCGTTTTACATACAAACAACCGAATCGAGCAGAAGGTTAAATGGATAGATTGAACAATCATCGTATCTGAGTTGTATTCGATTATGTTTATATAGATATACTCACCAGGTACCTGGTCTTCCGATATACATACGAGCAACCGAATCGAACATAAGGTTGAATGGATAGATTGAACAATCATTGTATCTGGGTTGTCTCCGATTATATCGTTATGTTGTATATTTAACTACACCTACCATGTAACGGTTCTTTCGTTATACATACGAGCGTCTGAATCGAACATAAGGTTGGATGGTTAGACGGAACGATAATTGTAACTAAGTTGTATTCGATTATATCGTGATGACGTTCATATAGAAAAACTCACCAGTTTACTGTTCTTTCTTTATACATACGAGCAACCGAATCGAACAGAAGGTTGAATGGATAGTATCTGGGTTGTATTCGATTATGATGTTATGCTGTGTATATAGTTATACACATAAGGTGACGGTATTCCCGTTTCACATACGAGCGACCGAAACGAACAGAAAGTTGAATGGATAGACTGAACAATCAATGTATCTGGGTGGTATCCGATTATATCGCAATACTGTATATATAGTGATACTAATCAGGTGACGATACTTCCGTTACACATACTATCGACTGAATCGAACAGAATGTTGAATGGTTAGACGAAACGATAATTGTATCTGAGTTGTATTCGATGATATCGTGATGATGTTTATATAGCAATACTCACCAGGTAATTGTTCTTCCGTTTTACATACAAGCGACCGAATCGAGCAGAAGGTTGAATTCAGTATAGATTGAACAATCATCGTATCTGGGTTGTATTCGATTATGTTTATATAGTTATACTCACCAGGTAACTGTTCTTCCGTTATACATACGAGCGACTAAATTGAACAGAAGGTTGAATGGATAGTATACGGGTTGTATTCGATTATGATGTTATGCTGTGTATATAGTTATACACACTAGGAGACGGTATTCCCGTTTTACATACGAGCGACCGAAACGAAAAGAAAGTTGAATGGATAGACTGAACAATCAATGTATCTGGGTGGTATCCGATTATATCGCAATACTGTATATATAGTGATACTTACCAGGTGACGATACTTCCTTTACACATACTAGCGACTGAATCGAACAGAATGTTGAATGGTTAGACGAAACGATAATTGTATCTGAGTTGTATTCGATGATATCGTGATGATGTTTATATAGCAATACTCACCAGGTAACTGTCCTTCCGTTTTACATACAAGCGACCGAATCGAGCAGAAGGTTAAATGGATAGATTGAACAATCATCGTATCTGAGTTGTATTCGATTATGTTTATATAGATATACTCACCAGGTACCTGTTCTTCCGATATACATACGAGCAACCGAATCGAACATAAGGTTGAATGAATAGATTGAACAATCATCGTATCTGAGTTGTATTCTATTATGTTTATATAGTTAAACTCACCAGGTAACTGTTCTTCCGTTATACATACGAGCGACTGAATTGAACTGAAGGTTGAATGGATAGACTAAACAATGATCGTATCTGGGGTTGTATTCGATTATATCGTGATGATGTTCATATAGTTATACTCACCAGGTAACTGTTCTTCAGTTATACATAAGAGCGACTGAACTGAACAGAAGGTTGAATGGATAGACTGAACAATCATCGTATCTGGGTTGTATTCGATTATTTCGTGATGATTATTATATATTATGTCTAACCAGGTAACTGTTCTTTCGTAATACATACTAGCAACCGAATCGAACATAAGGTTGAATGGATAGATTGAACAATCATTGTATCTGGGTTGTCTCCGATTATATCGTTATGTTGTATATTTAACTACACCTACCATGTAACGGTTCTTTCGTTACACATACGAGCGTCTGAATCGAACATAAGGTTGGATGGTTAGACGGAACGATAATTGTAACTAAGTTGTATTCGATTATATCGTGATGACGTTCATATAGAAATACGTTACACATACGTTACATTATATCGCAATACTGTATATATAGTGATACTTACCAGGTGACGGTACTTCCGTTACACATACTAGCGACTGAATCGAACAGAAGGTTAAATGGTTAGACGAAACGATAATTGTATCTGAGTTGTATTCGATGATATCGTGATGATGTTTATATATAGCAATACTCACCAGGTAACTGTCCTTCCGTTTTACATACAAGCGACCGAATCGAGCAGAAGGTTAAATGGATAGATTGAACAATCATCGTATCTGAGTTGTATTCGATTATGTTTATATAGATATACTCACCAGGTACCTGTTCTTCCGATATACATACGAGCAACCGAATCGAACATAAGGTTGAATGGATAAATTGAACAATCATCGTATCTGAGTTGTATTCGATTATGTTTATATAGTTATACTCACCAGGTAACTGTTCTTCCGTTATACATACGAGCGACTGAATTGAACTGAAGGTTGAATGGATAGACTAAACAATGATCGTATCTGGGGTTGTATTCGATTATATCGTGATGATGTTCATATAGTTATACTCACCAGGTAACTGTTCTCCAGTTATACATAAGAGCGACTGAACTGAACAGAAGGTTGAATGGATAGACTGAACAATCATCGTATCTGGGTTGTATTCGATAATTTCGTGATGATTATTATATATTATGTCTAACCAGGTAACTGTTCCTTCGTTATACATACTAGCAACCGAATCGAACATAAGGTTGAATGGATAGATTGAACAATCATTGTATCTGGGTTGTCTCCGATTATATCGTTATGTTGTATATTTAACTACACTTACCATGTAACGGTTCTTTCGTTACACATACGAGCGTCTGAATCGAACATAAGGTTGGATGGTTAGACGGAACGATAATTGTAACTAAGTTGTATTCGATTATATCGTGATGACGTTCATATAGAAATACTCACCAGTTTACTGTTCTTTCGTTATACATACGAGCAACCGAATCGAACAGAAGGTTGAATGGATAGTATCTGGGTTGTATTCGATTATGATGTTATGCTGTGTATATAGTTATACACATAAGGTGACGGTATTCCCGTTTCACATACGAGCGACCGAAACGAACAGAAAGTTGAATGGATAGACTGAACAATCAATGTATCTGGGTGGTATCCGATTATATCGCAATACTGTATATATAGTGATACTTACCAGGTGACGATACTTCCGTTACACATACTAGCGACTGAATCGAACAGAATGTTGAATGGTTAGACGAAACGATAATTGTATCTGAGTTGTATTCGATGATATCGTGATGATGTTTATATAGCAATACTCATCAGGTAACTGTCCTTCCGTTTTACATACAAGCAACCGAATCGAGCAGAAGGTTAAATGGATAGATTGAACAATCATCGTATCTGAGTTGTATTCGATTATGTTTATATAGATATACTCACCAGGTACCTGTTCTTCCGATACACATACGAGCAACCGAATCGAACATAAGGTTGAATGGATAGATTGAACAATCATTGTATCTGAGTTGTCTCCGATTATATCGTTATGTTGTATATTTAACTACACCTACCATGTAACGGTTCTTTCGTTACACATACGAGCGTCTGAATCGAACATAAGGTTGGATGGTTAGACGGAACGATAATTGTTACTAAGTTGTATTCGATTATATCGTGATGACG
Organism: Chrysomela aeneicollis; assembly: GCA_029955515.1. Classification (NCBI taxonomy): domain Eukaryota; kingdom Metazoa; phylum Arthropoda; class Insecta; order Coleoptera; family Chrysomelidae; genus Chrysomela; species Chrysomela aeneicollis. The sequence continues at coordinate 18,999,545 of JARUHQ010000006.1, forward strand.
TTCATATAGAAAAACTCACCAGTTTACTGTTCTTTCGTTATACATACGAGCAACCAAATCGAACAGAAGGTTGAATGGATAGTATCTGGGTTGTATTCGATTATGATGTTATGCTGTGTATATAGTTATACACATAAGGTGACGGTATTCCCGTTTCACATACGAGCGACCGAAACGAACAGAAAGTTGAATGGATAGACTGAACAATCAATGTATCTGGGTGGTATCCGATTATATCGCAATACTGTATATATAGTGATACTCACCAGGTGACGATACTTCCGTTACAAATACTATCGACTGAATCGAACAGAATGTTGAATGGTTAGACGAAACGATAATTGTATCTGAGTTGTATTCGATGATATCGTGTTACGTTTTTTTTGGTGTCACTATATAGAATTGCATTGGTATCATAATTATCATATTTAATATTTAATTAATTCATACTCTTTGAGTCAATTTTCATTTATTATAAATACATTTTCGCACGCCTATGATAAGCCACTATCTTTTTACAAGTTTTTTTCTTTTGGGGAAAAAAACGTGGCCGCTCTGGTTGGAATCGGACAGATATTTTGGCTAGAAATTTTTGACGAATGAATTGAAGAGAAATTTGGAAGAAAACTAATTCTGATACTGCACGTTTTGCGTTACTCAACATTTGAGGATAATTTTGGTTTCTTCCATTGAATACCTCCGAAAATATATTGTGGGAATATTGGATTGATTTATTCCGGAGGCTATCACCAGACGAGTCTGGGTTCTTTTTTTTCTCCCGTCAGATTGACCACTTCAGGCCACCTTCCACAAATCTGTAAGTTATATCAATCATCATAATTTTTTTTGTATAGTTCTCAGTGCCTAATCAATTTAAAGTGTCGTTTGTTTAGTTCATCGCGTGTATAACGATATCCGGTATTATCTCCCATTCTCTTATTTTAGGGCCTATTAGGGTGACTCCTATTGTTTCCTTCTACCTACTCACTCATTTGGAAAAATGGAGAAAGCAATGAATTTTGAAATGGCGAGTTGTTGGCTGTCCTAGGAAACAATAATCAAAGTTGGTTGTCATATTAGTTCGCTTGCGAAATACGGCGTTGAAAAAGGTACCATATATCATTAATATTATTTTCCCGCTCTGGATTGAAGATAAGAAGATAGATGGAACTCAGTGACTTAGTGTCTACCGTTTTGTTATTTTAATCCATTTCACATTATTCACATAATTATTTCTTTCGCATGTAATCGGCTATTTTGGCTCGTATTTTGGGTTTTAGAATTTCCTGCTATAAAATCGGAATTTTCTTTTATTGTTAGTGATAGGTTATGAGCTAGACATTGCCGATTCATGACATAAAATATAAACAGATATTTCACACCTATAATATATTGAACATCGATTTATGGGTATATTATTAGATGATGTTCATATACGTAATGTGAGCCCCACGTGATCACGTTAGGACAAAATAACATATGGAATTCATTATGATAATGATATAATAACAGTATGCTAATGACTAATGTTGGTGACATGAGCTGTCATCTTTGAATATTTTCGAATTTCATTAATATAGTTATAATAAATGAATGAAAGCTTTATTTCTCTGATGAAAATAGATTCAGATTGATCTTGGAGTACCTTGAACATCAGGAACTTCTGGCCGAGTTGCATAAATGGCCAGTGGCGCCCCTATATTTTTTTTATTTGGTACCTAATTGGTAATGTAGGTATACATTGTTTAAAGGTAAGTTTTCTGTACCCCCCCTACTCTCCGACGAAGCTGAGCTAGTTTCCTTCGGCATATTCTTATGTAAGGGGTTACTATATATATGCTACTCTAGATCAATTCGATTATTTCAAGTGGAAGTTGATTATTAATGATAAAAAAAAATTGATATTATTTCATTAGTATATTGGTTAAAACTCTCTGAACCTTGTGGACCCCTTACAATTGGCGCCCAACGTTAATTATTGATTTGAATACTATGGTGTTTCTTGAAAATTGATTGTTGTCTGTTTTCTCATCAGGTAATTCCTTTTGTTGACAGCCTCGCCTATTCAAATACACGCATTGCTTGCATATTTACTGAGTTTCTAATGGTTAGGTAGTCTTCAGTTGATTAAGTTATATCATTAGGTTATATGTTAGTAATAATTTTATGAAATAAGTATTATTGATAGGGTGAATATCAATTCGATTCAATAAGATTTGTTAGGCTATAGTTAGATTTTTTTTCCTTCTCTTTTCTAATTTGAAAAATGGCACCCCCCCAATACGAGGTGAATAGACTCATTTCTGAGGAACTTGTTTACGAGTTAGCTATAAGGGGACTCACTGGGGTAGGAAACGTTGATACAATGCGTAAAACTTTACGGAATTTGATAAAACTCGAAAAAGAAGGACATTCTTTGGATTATCCTGAACACCCATTCACTATTGAAGAAGATTTTACTGCACTTAGAGCAAAGATGGAAGAGATATAGAATTCGATCAACGATTTTGATGGATCTAGCAGAACAATGTATTCCAAATTGATGTCAAAATATGCGTTCGCATTAGGTAGAATCAATAGGGTTTGCCCTAGTGAACAAAAGGACAAAGCTGAAAAGTCTAAACTTCTTATTGACATTCTCAACTGGAAATCAGAATTGGATCCTAAAGTTAAAAATCACGAGAAAAGTTTGGTGGGTCAGAGTGAAAGCATCCTGGACTTGAGTATGGTAGAACAAGTAAATACAGGGGAATCTTCTTCCGACGAGTCAATACCACCTCCAAATTTCAATAGTACTACTTCGAATAGTAGATCGCGCTTCAAACCTGTTCCAGTTTCACAATGGAATTTAAAATTTTCAGGCAAACCAAATGATATGTCTTTGAGCGCATTTTTAGAAAGGGTTGAGGAGATGCGAATTTCACGTCACGTGACCGAACAGGAACTTTTCGACTCGGCAAATGATTTATTTTCTGATATCGCACTCATATGGTTTCGCGGAAATAAAAAGAATGCTTCGGATTGGCAATCATTAGTACGAATTCTTCGCATAGAATTTCAACCTCGTAATTATAATGACAAATTATTTAAACAAATAAAAGAGAGAACACAACACCCAGGTGAATCAATAGGAATTTACGTGGCAATTATGAATAATCATTTTTCAAGATTAACGGTTAAAATACCAGAATCAGCTAAGCTTAAAATTCTGATAGAGAATATGGCACCATTTTATAAAATAGGGATGGGATTGGAACTGAAGAAAATAGAAACCATTGATAAGTTACTCGAACTTAGTAGGGATTTGGAGGCAAACAGAGCATCGGTCAATGACTATATTCCACCACCTCCGAGAAATAGGGACATCTTAGAACGCGATTTGGCTTGTATTTATTCAGATATGCAACCGTCTACTAGCAACAATCATACACAAACAGTTCATGAAATTACTTCTAAACCGCCTCTCAGATGTTTTAGGTGTAACGAAGTGGGACATATGGCCCGCACTTGTAATAAACCTACCTCACGCCGTTGCTATCGATGTAATAAACCGAATTTCACTGTCAGAACTTGCCCAAATTGTAATGATAATAGTTCGGGAAACGATTTCCAGAGACACTAATAGATCGGGTAGTTGTCTCTAATCACAATAATAAGCCGATCACTAATTCGGATCAAACTAAGCCCATCCTTGATTACATTTTATCGCATTCAAAAGGAGATCAAAGACCATATTTGAATATCTCGATTCTCGGAATTACGTTCCTAGGACTTCTTGATAGTGGAGCTACTAGCACAATCGTAGGTAAAGACGGATGGAATAGATTGAGTTTTATGAAACATGCACTTAGGCCTTCATTAATTGAAAATGTCACAGTAGCAAATGGGGAACAATGTGAAGTAATAGGCACAATAACTGTTCCAATTCAGTTAGAAACAAAAACAAAATTGATCGATATTCTTGTTATTCCTACCTTGAATAAAACTTTGATATTAGGCTCAGATTTTTGGCGTCTTATGGAAATAGTTCCAAATTTAAGTGAAGATGTGTGGACATTTGCGGCAGATAGTATTGAACCAATTCAGTCTAATCTTCTACCTCATACTCAATTAACGAATAATGAAAAATTGGTTTTGGAATCATTTGTTGAACATATTTTTAAGAATATGCCTGATAAAATAGGTTGTACTCATTTAGTAAGTCATCGAATTGTCACAGAATCTGAACCCATTAAACAAAAATATTACCCAGTCAGTCCGGTAGTTCAAAAATCTATTGATGAAGAACTAAATAAACTACTTGCAGAAGACATTGTTGAACCATCAGACAGTCCTTGGGCTACTCCCATCATTTTGGTTAGAAAAAAAGATAATAACTTCCGTTTTTGTGTAGATTATCGTAGACTAAATAAGGTAACCATCAAAGACGCATATCCAATTCCACATATTTCAGCTACTCTCGATAAATTGCGAAATGCTGAGTATTTATCTACTTTGGATATTAAATCAGCATTTCACCAAATTCCATTGGAAAAAAATTCGAAGAAGTTTACAGCATTCACAGTTCCCAACCACGGGTTATTTCAATTCAAACGCCTTCCTTTTGGTTTATCGAATTCCCCAGCCACTTGGCAAAGATTTATAGATAAAATCATTTCCAATGACTTGGAGCCTCATGCTTTCGTATATCTAGATGATATTGTTGTTATCACTCAAGATTTTGAGAAACATATTGAAATTCTTGATGAAATTTTCACTCGTCTGCGTTCTGCGGGTCTGACAGTCAGTAGAGAAAAATGTGTTTTTTGTAAACCTGAACTTAGGTACCTTGGTTATGTGATAGATTGTAATGGTCTGCGAGTAGACAATGATAAAGTTAGCGCAATTTTGAATATTCCCGTTCCATCAAACGCAACGGAAGTTCGACGAATTTTAGGAATGACCAGTTGGTACAGAAGATTTATTCAAAATTTTTCATCGATAACATCCCCACTCACCAATTTAATAAGAAAAAACGTCAAATTCAAATGGACAACCGAATGTAATGAAGCCCTTCGATCAGTTAAAGAGGCACTGATTACAGCACCAGTTTTAAGTTGCCCGGACTATAATTTACCTTTCGTTATACAATGCGATGCATCGGGATATGGCTTAGGGGCGGTTTTAACTCAATTGCATCCAAACGGAGAACGCGTGATAGCATATATAAGTCGATCCTTGAGTAAAAATGAAAGAAATTTTTCCGTTACTGAAAGGGAATGTTTGGCGGTAGTTTGGTCAATTAATCGTTTGCGTCCCTATATTGAAGGAATAAAAGTTAAAGTAGTGACGGATCACCATTCTTCACTATGGCTAAGTAATTTGAAAGATCCACGCGGAAGATTGAGTAGATGGGCAGTCGCTCTACAGCAATTTGAATTTGAAATAGTTCACCGTAAAGGAAAACATCATTTAGTCCCAGATTGTCTTTCTCGCTCTGTACCCGTTGTTGAGGTAGTCGAGCCTTCAGCGAATGAAAAATCTATCGAACGTGATAAATGGTACACTGCCTTGATGAAGAAAATCGAGAAGAATCCGTCGAAATTCTCTACATTCAGAATAAATAATAATAGATTATATAAATACGTTATTCCTAAGTATCAAGATTTGTCAGAACCCGATATTGATTCTTGGAAAGAAATCATCCCTAAATATGACCGCAGAAAATTGATATCACTTGCCCATGATACTATCACTTCTGGACATTTGGGAGTTTTCAAAACTTTCCACAAATTATCAAATCGTTATACTTGGCCTAAAATGCGCTCGGATGTTGCAAGTTATGTGAGGCAATGTAAAGTTTGTGCATGTCATAAAGTAGAACAGAAACCACCCCCTGGTTTCATGGTTGCTCGTTCATTTGTAAATAAACCATGGGAACTAATTTCCGCAGATCTCGTGGGTCCTTTACCTGAATCTAAAAATGGTTTCATGTACATATTAGTTGTAGTTGATTATTTTTCTAAATTTCCGCTACTTTTCCCCCTGCGTAGAGCTACAGCAGCTCCAATTGTGAATTTAATTGAAGATAATGTGTTCATGATGTTTGGAGTTCCCTCGTCAATTATAGTTGACAATGGTAAACAATTTCAGTCTAAAGAATTCCGTAACCTCATGTCTTCCTATAATGTCAAAATTAGATATACTGCTAACTATCACGCGCAAGCTAATCCCACAGAACGTGTGAATAGGGTAGTTAAAACTATTCTATCGTCATTTGTTGAATCGAATCAACGTGAATGGTACACATTATTGTCAAAAGTAGGATGTGCAATAAGGTCATCGAAACATGAGGTGACCGATAATACGCCATTTTTCGTGAATTTCGGACGCGAGATGATATTGGATGGAAAAAACAGTAGTTTTCAGGTTAACACTGATAGCGAAGTTTCCGTTAGACGGGATAGTTCAATCATCGAGGGAAGGCGAAATGGATTCACTAAATTGTACGATGATATTAAAAAGCGCATGACGAAGGCTTCATCTAAGATGACATCCCAATATAATTTGAGGAGACGGGATGTGCAATATATTGTTGGTCAACATGTTTATCGGCGCAATTTTGCTTTATCTAACGCTGGACAATACTATAATGCTAAGTTAGGACCTAAATTTGTCGGACCTTTTATAATAAAGAGGAGATTATCACCGTGGACATATGAGTTAGCTGATTCGAAAGGAAAGATTAAAGGCATTTGGAACGTCAAAGACCTCAAGTCTGTGCCAGACAGTTACTGCGTCGAATAATTTCTACGAAATTCTCTTGGACGTAAGGGGGGTTTGTTACGTTTTTTTTGGTGTCACTATATAGAATTGCATTGGTATCATAATTATCATATTTGATATTTAATTAATTCATACTCTTTGAGTCAATTTTCATTTATTATAAATACATTTTCGCACGCCTATGATAAGCCACTATCTTTTTACAAGTTTTTTTCTTTTGGGGAAAAAAACGTGGCCGCTCTGGTTGGAATCGGACAGATATTTTGGCTAGAGATTTTTGACGAATGAATTGAAGAGAAATTTGGAAGAAAACTAATTCTGATACTGCAAGTTTTGCGTTACTCAACATTTGAGGATAATTTTGGTTTCTTCCATTGAATACCTCCGAAAATATATTGTGGGAATATTGGATTGATTTATTCCGGAGGCTATCACCAGACGAGTCTGGGTTCTTTTTTTTCTCCCGTCAGATTGACCACTTCAGGCCACCTTTCACAAATCTGTAAGTTATATCAATCATCATAATTTTTTTTGTATAGTTCTCAGTGCCTAATCAATTCAAAGTGTCGTTTGTTTAGGTCATCGCGTGTATAACGATATCCGGTATTATCTCCCATTCTCTTATTTTAGGGCCTATTAGGGTGACTCCTATTGTTTCCTTCTACCTACTCACTCATTTGGAAAAATGGAGAAAGCAATGAATTTTGAAATGGCGAGTTGTTGGCTGTCCTAGGAAACAATAATCAAAGTTGGTTGTCATATTAGTTCGCTTGCGAAATACGGCGTTGTAAAAGGTACCATATATCATTAATATTATTTTCCCGCTCTGGATTGAAGATAAGAAGATAGATGGAACTCAGTGACTTAGTGTCTACCGTTTTGTTATTTTAATCCCTTTCACATTATTCACATAATTATTTCTTTCGCATGTAATCGGCTATTTTGGCTCGTATTTTGGGTTTTAGAATTTCCTGCTATAAAATCGGAATTTTCTTTTATTGTTAGTGATAGATTATGAGCTAGACATTGCCGATTCATGACATAAAATATAAACAGATATTTCACACCTATAATATATTGAACATCGATTTATGGGTATATTATTAGATGATGTTCATATACGTAATGTGAGCCCCACGTGATCACGTTAGGACAAAATAACATATGGAATTCATTTTGATAATGATATAATAACAGTATGCTAATGACTAATGTTGGTGACATGAGCTGTCATCTTTGAATATTTTCGAATTTCATTAATATAGTTATAATAAATGAATGAAAGCTTTATTTCTCTGATGAAAATAGATTCAGATTGATCTTGGAGTACCTTGAACATCAGGAACTTCTGGCCGAGTTGCATAAATGGCCAGTGGCGCCCCTATATTTTTTTTATTTGGTACCTAATTGGTAATGTAGGTATTCATTGTTTAAAGGTAAGTTTTCTGTACCCCCCCTACTCTCCGACGAAGCTGAGCTAGTTCCCTTCGGCATATTCTTATGTAAGGGGTTACTATATATATGCTACTCTAGATCAATTCGATTATTTCAAGTGGAAGTTGATTATTAATGATAAAAAAAAATTGATATTATTTCATTAGTATATTGGTTAAAACTCTCTGAACCTTGTGGACCCCTTACAATCGTGATGATGTTTATATAGCAATACTCACCAGGTAACTGTTCTTCCGTTTTACATACAAGCGACCGAATCGAGCAGAAGGTTGAATTCAGTATAGATTGAACAATCATCGTATCTGGGTTGTATTCGATTATGTTTATATAGTTATACTCACCAGGTAACTGTTCTTCCGTTATACATACGAGCGACTAAATTGAACAGAAGGTTGAATGGATAGTATATGGGTTGTATTCGATTATGATGTTATGCTGTGTATATAGTTATACACACTAGGAGACGGTATTCCCGTTTTACATACGAGCGACCGAAACGGAAAGAAAGTTGAATGGATAGACTGAACAATCAATGTATCTGGGTGGTATCCGATTATATCGCAATACTGTATATATAGTGATACTTACCAGGTGACGATACTTCCGTTACACATACTAGCGACTGAATCGAACAGAATGTTGAATGGTTAGACGAAACGATAATTGTATCTGAGTTGTATTCGATGATATCGTGATGATGTTTATATAGCAATACTCACCAGGTAACTGTCCTTCCGTTTTACATACAAGCGACCGAATCGAGCAGAAGGTTGAATTCAGTATAGATTGAACAATCATCGTATCTGGGTTGTATTCGATTATGTTTATATAGTTATACTCACCAGGTAACTGTTCTTCCGTTATACATACGAGCGACTGAATTGAACAGAAGGTTGAATGGATAGTATATGGGTTGTATTCGATTATGATGTTATGCTGTGTATATAGTTATACACACTAGGAGACGGTATTCCCGTTTTACATACGAGCGACCGAAACGAAAAGAATGTTGAATGGATAGACTGAACAATCAATGTATCTGGGTGGTATCCGATTATATCGCAATATTGTATATATAGTGATACTTACCAGGTGACGATACTTCCGTTACACATACTAGCGACTGAATCGAACAGAATGTTGAATGGTTAGACGAAACGATAATTGTATCTGAGTTGTATTCGATGATATCGTGATGATGTTTATATAGCAATACTCACCAGGTAACTGTCTTTCCGTTTTACATACAAGCGACCGAATCGAGCAGAAGGTTGAATGGATAGATTGAACAATCATCGTATCTGAGTTGTATTCGATTATGTTTATATAGATATACTCAAGAGGTACCTGTTCTTCCGATATACATACGAGCAACCGAATCGAACATAAGGTTGAATCGATAGATTGAACAATCATCGTATCTGAGTTGTATTCGATTATGTTTATATAGTTATACTCACCAGGTAACTGTTCTTCCGTTATACATACGAGCGACTGAATTGAACTGAAGGTTGAATGGATAGACTAACCCTTTCATTACGGGCATTGTTTTCGCTCAGTGGTCTCTCAGAACGGGGCTCCCGAAGCCTCGCGCACGCGTGTGTCTCCCGTCAAGGGCACTTGCGCATTCTTGCGTTTCCCGACTTTAAGGCTACACGAAAGAATGCGTTTTCCGTGCTTAAAGCTTATACTGGATGTCACTTTGAAAACTTTGGACTGTCAAATTGAGGTATAACTTGATGGGGAGTTGTTATTCATAATTTTTCATCTATATAAAGGAAATATATATAGAATGTAGAATTCCATTTTGATCAAAAAATGTCATTATTGACACAAAATGAGGTTTAACAAATCTGAAATAAATGAAAGAAAATATTCGGAATCTCTTCGAATGCTGACAGTTCTAACGCCAGTATTCATTCTTTTTATGATAATTCTGGAAGCACGGAATGATAATCAAAATCGACGATGTTGAAAATCGTCATCTTCATTCAACAGTTTCTCTAGTTATTCGCCAGTCAGATATTTACGACTCATTTCATTACTAACAAACAAACAATATTATATGTGAACTCCTCCAAAACTTACAACGAAATTACGTGAATATAACCTAAACAGCCATTCGCGCTATACCAGATTGTCGCAAAAACGCGCGCTATTGTATGGCCAAATCAACTGTAGAGGAAGTCAAAGGAATGGGAAACACGTGTGTGTGGTCGCACGCGGGCAAATCCCGTATTGAAAGCTATTCCAAGCTCATTGTAAATATGCGTCTTCCGTCTATACGTCAGTCAACAATTAGCGCGTTTTTGCGGCTCCCGTAATGAAAGGGCTAAACAATGATCGTATCTGGGGTTGTATTCGATTATATCGTGATGATGTTTATATAGTTATACTCACCAGGTAACTGTTCTCCAGTTATACATAAGAGCGACTGAACTGAACAGAAGGTTGAATGGATAGACTGAACAATCATCGTATCTGGGTTGTATTCGATTATTTCGTGATGATTATTATATATTATGTCCAACCAGGTAACTGTTCTTTCGTTATACATACGAGCAACCGAATCGAACAGAAGGTTGAATGGATAGTATCTGGGTTGTATTCGATTATGATGTTATGCTGTGTATATAGTTATACACATAAGGTGACGGTATTCCCGTTTCACATACGAGCGACCGAAACGAACAGAAAGTTGAATGGATAGACTGAACAATTAATGTATCTGGGTGGTATCCGATTATATCGCAATACTGTATATATAGTGATACTTACCAGGTGACGATACTTCCGTTACACATACTAGCGACTGAATCGAACAGAATGTTGAAAGGTAAGACGAAACGATAATTGTATCTGAGTTGTATTCGATGATATCGTGATGATGTTTATATAGCAATACTCACCAGGTAACTGTCCTTCCGTTTTACATACAAGCGACCGAATCGAGCAGAAGGTTAAATGGATAGATTGAACAATCATCGTATCTGAGTTGTATTCGATTATGTTTATATAGATATACTCACCAGGTACCTGTTCTTCCGATATACATACGAGCAACCGAATCGAACATAAGGTTGAATGGATAGATTGAACAATCATTGTATCTGGGTTGTCTCCGATTATATCGTTATGTTGTATATTAAACTACACCTACCATGTAACGGTTCATTCGTTACACATACGAGCGTCTGAATCGAACATAAGGTTGGATGGTTAGACGGAACGATAATTGTAACTAAGTTGTATTCGATTATATCGTGATGACGTTCATATAGAAATACTCACCAGGTTACTGTTCTTTCGTTATACATACGAGCAACCGAATCGAACAGAAGGTTGAATGGATAGTATCTGGGTTGTATTCGATTATGATGTTATGCTGTGTATATAGTTATACACATAAGGTGACGGTATTCCCGTTTCACATACGAGCGACCGAAACGAACAGAAAGTTGAATGGATAGACTGAACAATCAATGTATCTGGGTGGTATCCGATTATATCGCAATACTGTATATATAGTGATACTTACCAGGTGACGGTACTTCCGTTACACATACTAGCGACTGAATCGAACAGAAGGTTAAATGGTTAGACGAAACGATAATTGTATCTGAGTTGTATTCGATGATATCGTGATGATGTTTATATAGCAATACTCTCCAGGTAACTTTTCTTCCGTTTTACATACAAGCGACCGAATCGAGCAGAAGGTTGAATTCAGTATAGATTAAACAATCATCGTATCTGGGTTGTATTCGATTATGTTTAAATAGTTATACTCACCAGGTAACTGCTCTTCCGTTATACATACGAGCGACTGAATTGAACAGAAGGTTGAATGGATAGTATATGGGTTGTATTCGATTATGATGTTATGCTGTGTATATAGTTATACACACTAGGAGACGGTATTCCCGTTTTACATACGAGGGACCGAAACAAAAAGATAGTTGAATGGATAGTCTGAACAATCAATGTATCTGGGTGGTATCCGATTATATCGCAATACTGTATATATAGTGATACTTACCAGGTGACGATACTTCCGTTACACATACTAGCGACTGAATCGAACAGAATGTTGAATGGTTAGACGAAACGATAATTGTATCTGAGTTGTATTCGATGATATCGTGATGAAGTTTATATAGCAATACTCACCAGGTAACTGTTCTTCCGTTTTACATACAGGCAACCGAATCGAGCAGAAGGTTAAATGGATAGATTGAACAATAATCGTATCTGAGTTGTATTCGATTATGTTTATATAGATATACTCACCAGGTACCTGTTCTTCCGATATACATACGAGCTACCGAATCGAACATAAGGTTGAATGGATAGATTGAACAATCATCGTATCTGAGTTGTATTCGATTATGTTTATATAGTTATACTCACCAGGTAACTGTTCTTCCGTTATACATACGAGCGATTGAATTGAACTGAAGGTTGAATGGATAGACTAAACAATGATCGTATCTGGGGTTGTATTCGATTATATCGTGATGATGTTCATATAGTTATACTCACCAGGTAACTGTTCTCCAGTTATACATAAGAGCGACTGAACTGAACAGAAGGTTGAATGGATAGACTGAACAATCATCGTATCTGGGTTGTATTCGATTATTTCGTGATGATTATTATATATTATGTCTAACCAGGTAACTGTTCTTTCGTTATACATACTAGCAACCGAATCGAACATAAGGTTGAATGGATAGTTTGAACAATCATTGTATCTGGGTTGTCTCCGATTATATCGTTATGTTGTATATTTAACTACACCTACCATGTAACGGTTCTTTCGTTACACATACGAGCGTCTGAATCGAACATAAGGTTGGATGGTTAGACGGAACGATAATTGTAACTAAGTTGTATTCGATTATATCGTGATGACGTTCATATAGAAATACTCACTAGGTTACTGTTCTCTCGTTATACATACGAGCAACCGAATCGAACAGAAGGTTGAATGGATAGTATCTGGGTTGTATTCGATTATGATGTTATGCTGTGTATATAGTTATACACATGAGGTGACGGTATTCCCGTTTCACATACGAGCGACCGAAACGAACAGAAAGTTGAATGGATAGACTGAACAATCAATGTATCTGGGTGGTATCCGATTATATCGCGATACTGTATATATAGTGATACTTACCAGGTGACGGTACTTCCGTTACACATACTAGCGACTGAATCGAACAGAAGGTTAAATGGTTAGACGAAACGATAATTGTATCTGAGTTGTATTCGATGATATCGTGATGATGTTTATATAGCAATACTCACCAGGTAACTGTTCTTCCGTTTTACATACAAGCGACCGAATCGAGCAGAAGGTTGAATTCAGTATAGATTGAACAATCATCGTATCTGGGTTGTATTCGATTATGTTTATATAGTTATACTCACCAGGTAACTGTTCTTCCGTTATACATACGAGCGACTGAATTGAACAGAAGGTTGAATGGATAGTATATGGGTTGTATTCGATTATGATGTTATGCTGTGTATATAGTTATACACACTAGGAGACGGTATTCCCGTTTTACATACGAGCGACCGAAACGAAAACAAAGTTGAATGGATAGACTGAACAATCAATGTATCTGGGTGGTATCCGATTATATCGCAATACTGTATATATAGTGATACTTACCAGGTGACGATACTTCCGTTACACATACTAGCGACTGAATCGAACAGAATGTTGAATGGTTAGACGAAACGATAATTGTATCTGAGTTGTATTCGATGATATCGTGATAATGTTTATATAGCAATACTCACCAGGTAACTGTCCTTCCGTTTTACATACAAGCGACCAAATCGAGCAGAAGGTTAAATGGATAGATTGAACAATCATCGTATCTGAGTTGTATTCGTTTATGTTTATATAGATATACTCACCAGGTACCTGTTCTTCCGATATACATACGAGCAACCGAATCGAACATAAGGTTGAATGGATAGATTGAACAATAATCGTATCTGAGTTGTATTCGATTATGTTTATATAGTTATTCTCACCAGGTAACTGTTCTTCCGTTATACATACGAGCGACTGAATTGAACTGAAGGTTGAATGGATAGACTAAACAATGAACGTATCTGGGGTTGTATTCGATTATATCGTGATGATGTTCATATAGTTATACTCACCAGGTAACTGTTCTCCAGTTATACATAAGAGCGACTGAACTGAACAGAAGGTTGAATGGATAGACTGAACAATCATCGTATCTGGGTTGTATTCGATTATTTCGTGATGATTATTATATATTATGTCTAACCAGGTAACTGTTCTTTCGTTATACATACTAGCAACCGAATCGAACATAAGGTTGAATGGATAGATTGAACAATCATTGTATCTGGGTTGTCTCCGATTATATCGTTATGTTGTATATTCAACTACACCTACCATTTAACGGTTCTTTCGTTACACATACGAGCGTCTGAATCGAACATAAGGTTGGATGGTTAGACGGAACGATAATTGTAACTAAGTTGTATTCGATTATATCGTGATGACGTTCATATAGAAATACTCACCAGGTTACTGTTCTTTCGTTATACATACGAGCAACCGAATCGAACAGAAGGTTGAATGGATAGTATCTGGGTTGTATTCGATTATGATGTTATGCTGTGTATATAGTTATACACATAAGGTGGCGGTATTCCCGTTTCACATACGAGCGACCGAAACGAACAGAAAGTTGAATGGATAGACTGAACAATCAATGTATCTGGGTGGTATCCGATTATATCGCAATACTGTATATATAGTGATACTTACCAGGTGACGGTACTTCCGTTACACATACTAGCGACTGAATCGAACAAAAGGTTAAATGGTTAGACGAAACGATAATTGTATCTGAGTTGTATTCGATGATATCGTGATGATGTTTATATAGCAATACTCACCAGGTAACTGTCCTTCCGTTTTACATACAAGCGACCGAATCGAGCAGAAGGTTAAATGGATAGATTGAACAATCATCGTATCTGAGTTGTATTCGATTATGTTTATATAGATATACTCACCAGGTACCTGTTCTTCCGATATACATACGAGCAACCGAATCGAACATAATGTTGAATGGATAGATTGAACAATCATCGTATCTGAGTTGTATTCGATTATGTTTATATAGTTATACTCATCAGGTAACTGTTCTTCCGTTATACATACGAGCGACTGAATTGAACTGAAGGTTGAATGGATAGACTAAACAATGATCGTATCTGGGGTTGTATTCGATTATATCGTGATGATGTTCATATAGTTATACTCACCAGGTAACTGTTCTCCAGTTATACATAAGAGCGACTGAACTGAACAGAAGGTTGAATGGATAGACTGAACAATCATCGTATCTGGGTTGTATTCGATTATTTCGTGATGATTATTATATATTATGTCTAACCAGGTAACTGTTCTTTCGTTATACATACTAGCAACCGAATCGAACATAAGGTTGAATGGATAGATTGAACAATCATTGTATTTGGGTTGTCTCCGATTATATCGTTATGTTGTATATTTAACTACACCTACCATGTAACGGTTCTTTCGTTACACATACGAGCGTCTGAATCGAACATAAGGTTGGATGGTTAGACGGAACGATAATTGTAACTAAGTTGTATTCGATTATATCGTGATGACGTTCATATAGAAATACTCACCAGGTTACTGTTCTTTCGTTATACATACGAGCAACCGAATCGAACAGAAGGTTGAATGGATAGTATCTGGGTTGTATTCGATTATGATGTTATGCTGTGTATATAGTTATACACATAAGGTGACGGTATTCCCGTTTCACATACGAGCGACCGAAACGAACAGAAAGTTGAATGGATAGACTGAACAATCAATGTATCTGAGTGGTATCCGATTATATCGCAATACTGTATATATAGTGATACTTACCAGGTGACGATACTTCCGTTACACATACTAGCGACTGAATCGAACAGAATGTTGAATGGTAAGACGAAACGATAATTGTATCTGAGTTGTATTCGATGATATCGTGATGATGTTTATATAGCAATACTCACCAGGTAACTGTTCTTCCGTTTTACATACAAGCGACCGAATCGAGCAGAATGTTGAATTCAGTATAGATTGAACAATCATCGTATCTGGGTTGTATTCGATTATGTTTATATAGTTATACTCACCAGGTAACTGTTCTTCCGTTATACATACGAGCGACTGAATTGAACAGAAGGTTGAATGGATAGTATATGGGTTGTATTCGATTATGATGTTATGCTGTGTATATAGTTATACACACTAGGAGACGGTATTCCCGTTTTACATACGAGCGACCGAAACGAAAAGAAAGTTGAATGGATAGACTGAACAATCAATGTATCTGGGTGGTATCCGATTATATCGCAATACTGTATATATAGTGATACTTACCAGGTGACGATACCTCCGTTACACATACTAGCGACTGAATCGATCAGAATGTTGAATGGTTAGACGAAACGATAATTGTATCTGAGTTGTATTCGATGATATCGTGATGAAGTTTATATAGCAATACTCACCAGGTAACTGTTCTTCCGTTTTACATACAGGCAACCGAATCGAGCAGAAGGTTAAATGGATAGATTGAACAATAATCGTATCTAAGTTGTATTCGATTATGTTTATATAGATATACTCACCAGGTACCTGTTCTTCCGATATACATACGAGCTACCGAATCGAACATAAGGTTGAATGGATAGATTGAACAATCATCGTATCTGAGTTGTATTCGATTATGTTTATATAGTTATACTCACCAGGTAACTGTTCTTCCGTTATACATACGAGCGATTGAATTGAACTGAAGGTTGAATGGATAGACTAAACAATGATCGTATCTGGGGTTGTATTCGATTATATCGTGATGATGTTCATATAGTTATACTCACCAGGTAACTGTTCTCCAGTTATACATGAGAGCGACTGAACTGAACAGAAGGTTGAATGGATAGACTGAACAATCATCGTATCTGGGTTGAATTCGATTATTTCGTGATGATTATTATATATTATGTCTAACCAGGTAACTGTTCTTTCGTTATACATACTAGCAAACGAATCGAACATAAGGTTGAATGGATAGTTTGAACAATCATTGTATCTGGGTTGTCTCCGATTATATCGTTATGTTGTATATTTAACTACACCTACCATGTAACGGTTCTTTCGTTACACATACGAGCGTCTGAATCGAACATAAGGTTGGATGGTTAGACGGAACGATAATTGTAACTAAGTTGTATTCGATTATATCGTGATGACGTTCATATAGAAATACTCACTAGGTTACTGTTCTCTCGTTATACATACGAGCAACCGAATCGAACAGAAGGTTGAATGGATAGTATCTGGGTTGTATTCGATTATGATGTTATGCTGTGTATATAGTTATACACATAAGGTGACGGTATTCCCGTTTCACATACGAGCGACCGAAACGAACAGAAAGTTGAATGGATAGACTGAACAATCAATGTATCTGGGTGGTATCCGATTATATCGCGATACTGTATATATAGTGATACTTACCAGGTGACGGTACTTCCGTTACACATACTAGCGACTGAATCGAACAGAAGGTTAAATGGTTAGACGAAACGATAATTGTATCTGAGTTGTATTCGATGATATCGTGATGATGTTTATATAGCAATACTCACCAGGTAACTGTTCTTCCGTTTTACATACAAGCGACCGAATCGAGCAGAAGGTTGAATTCAGTATAGATTGAACAATCATCGTATCTGGGTTGTATTCGATTATGTTTATATAGTTATACTCACCAGGTAACTGTTCATCCGTTATACATACGAGCGACTGAATTGAACAGAAGGTTGAATGGATAGTATATGGGTTGTATTCGATTATGATGTTATGCTGTGTATATAGTTATACACACTAGGAGACGGTATTCCCGTTTTACATACGAGCGACCGAAACGAAAACAAAGTTGAATGGATAGACTGAACAATCAATGTATCTGGGTGGTATCCGATTATATCGCAATACTGTATATATAGTGATACTTACCAGGTGACGATACTTCCGTTACACATACTAGCGACTGAATCGAACAGAATGTTGAATGGTTAGACGAAACGATAATTGTATCTGAGTTGTATTCGATGATATCGTGATAATGTTTATATAGCAATACTCACCAGGTAACTGTCCTTCCGTTTTACATACAAGCGACCAAATCGAGCAGAAGGTTAAATGGATAGATTGAACAATCATCGTATCTGAGTTGTATTCGTTTATGTTTATATTGATATACTCACCAGGTACCTGTTCTTCCGATATACATACGAGCAACCGAATCGAACATAAGGTTGAATGGATAGATTGAACAATAATCGTATCTGAGTTGTATTCGATTATGTTTATATAGTTATTCTCACCAGGTAACTGTTCTTCCGTTATACATACGAGCGACTGAATTGAACTGAAGGTTGAATGGATAGACTAAACAATGAACGTATCTGGGGTTGTATTCGATTATATCGTGATGATGTTCATATAGTTATACTCACCAGGTAACTGTTCTCCAGTTATACATAAGAGCGACTGAACTGAACAGAAGGTTGAATGGATAGACTGAACAATCATCGTATCTGGGTTGTATTCGATTATTTCGTGATGATTATTATATATTATGTCTAACCAGGTAACTGTTCTTTCGTTATACATACTAGCAACCGAATCGAACATAAGGTTGAATGGATAGATTGAACAATCATTGTATCTGGGTTGTCTTTGATTATATCGTTATGTTGTATATTCAACTACACCTACCATTTAACGGTTCTTTCGTTACACATACGAGCGTCTGAATCGAACATAAGGTTGGATGGTTAGACGGAACGATAATTGTAACTAAGTTGTATTCGATTATATCGTGATGACGTTTATATAGAAATACTCACCAGGTTACTGTTCTTTCGTTATACATACGAGCAACCGAATCGAACAGAAGGTTGAATGGATAGTATCTGGGTTGTATTCGATTATGATGTTATGCTGTGTATATAGTTATACACATAAGGTGGCGGTATTCCCGTTTCACATACGAGCGACCGAAACGAACAGAAAGTTGAATGGATAGACTGAACAATCAATGTATCTGGGTGGTATCCGATTATATCGCAATACTGTATATATAGTGATACTTACCAGGTGACGGTACTTCCGTTACACATACTAGCGACTGAATCGAACAAAAGGTTAAATGGTTAGACGAAACGATAATTGTATCTGAGTTGTATTCGATGATATCGTGATGATGTTTATATAGCAATACTCACCAGGTAACTGTCCTTCCGTTTTACATACAAGCGACCGAATCGAGCAGAAGGTTAAATGGATAGATTGAACAATCATCGTATCTGAGTTGTATTCGATTATGTTTATATAGATATACTCACCAGGTACCTGTTCTTCCGATATACATACGAGCAACCGAATCGAACATAATGTTGAATGGATAGATTGAACAATCATCGTATCTGAGTTGTATTCGATTATGTTTATATAGTTATACTCATCAGGTAACTGTTCTTCCGTTATACATACGAGCGACTGAATTGAACTGAAGGTTGAATGGATAGACTAAACAATGATCGTATCTGGGGTTGTATTCGATTATATCGTGATGATGTTCATATAGTTATACTCACCAGGTAACTGTTCTCCAGTTATACATAAGAGCGACTGAACTGAACAGAAGGTTGAATGGATAGACTGAACAATCATCGTATCTGGGTTGTATTCGATTATTTCGTGATGATTATTATATATTATGTCTAACCAGGTAACTGTTCTTTCGTTATACATACTAGCAACCGAATCGAACATAAGGTTGAATGGATAGATTGAACAATCATTGTATTTGGGTTGTCTCCGATTATATCGTTATGTTGTATATTTAACTACACCTACCATGTAACGGTTCTTTCGTTACACATACGAGCGTCTGAATCGAACATAAGGTTGGATGGTTAGACGGAACGATAATTGTAACTAAGTTGTATTCGATTATATCGTGATGACGTTCATATAGAAATACTCACCAGGTTACTGTTCTTTCGTTATACATACGAGCAACCGAATCGAACAGAAGGTTGAATGGATAGTATCTGGGTTGTATTCGATTATGATGTTATGCTGTGTATATAGTTATACACATAAGGTGACGGTATTCCCGTTTCACATACGAGCGACCGAAACGAACAGAAAGTTGAATGGATAGACTGAACAATCAATGTATCTGAGTGGTATCCGATTATATCGCAATACTGTATATATAGTGATACTTACCAGGTGACGATACTTCCGTTACACATACTAGCGACTGAATCGAACAGAATGTTGAATGGTAAGACGAAACGATAATTGTATCTGAGTTGTATTCGATGATATCGTGATGATGTTTATATAGCAATACTCACCAGGTAACTGTTCTTCCGTTTTACATACAAGCGACCGAATCGAGCAGAATGTTGAATTCAGTATAGATTGAACAATCATCGTATCTGGGTTGTATTCGATTATGTTTATATAGTTATACTCACCAGGTAACTGTTCTTCCGTTATACATACGAGCGACTGAATTGAACAGAAGGTTGAATGGATAGTATATGGGTTGTATTCGATTATGATGTTATGCTGTGTATATAGTTATACACACTAGGAGACGGTATTCCCGTTTTACATACGAGCGACCGAAACGAAAAGAAAGTTGAATGGATAGACTGAACAATCAATGTATCTGGGTGGTATCCGATTATATCGCAATACTGTATATATAGTGATACTTACCAGGTGACGATACCTCCGTTACACATACTAGCGACTGAATCGAACAGAATGTTGAATGGTTAGACGAAACGATAATTGTATCTGAGTTGTATTCGATGATATCGTGATGATGTTTATATAGCAATACTCACCAGGTAACTGTCCTTCCGTTTTACATACAAGCGACCGAATCGAGCAGAAGGTTAAATGGATAGATTGAACAATCATCGTATCTGAGTTGTATTCGATTATGTTTATATAGATATACTCACCAGGTACCTGTTCTTCCGATATACATACGAGCAACCGAATCGAACATAAGGTTGAATGGATAGATTGAACAATCATCGTATCTGAGTTGTATTCGATTATGTTTATATAGTTATTCTCACCAGGTAACTGTTCTTCCGTTATACATACGAGCGACTGAATTGAACTGAAGGTTGAATGGATAGACTAAACAATGATCGTATCTGGGGTTGTATTCGATTATATCGTGATGATGTTCATATAGTTATACTCACCAGGTAACTGTTCTCCAGTTATACATAAGAGCGACTGAACTGAACAGAAGGTTGAATGGATAGACTGAACAATCATCGTATCTGGGTTGTATTCGATTATTTCGTGATGATTATTATATATTATGTCTAACCAGGTAACTGTTCTTTCGTTATACATACTAGCAACCGAATCGAACATAAGGTTGAATGGATAGATTGAACAATCATTGTATCTGGGTTGTCTCCGATTATATCGTTATGTTGTATATTTAACTACACCTACCATGTAACGGTTCTTTCGTTACACATACGAGCTTCTGAATCGAACATAAGGTTGGATGGTTAGACGGAACGATAATTGTAACTAAGTTGTATTCGATTATATCGTGATGACGTTCATATAGAAATACTCACCAGGTTACTGTTCTTTCGTTATACATACGAGCAACCGAATCGAACAGAAGGTTGAATGGATAGTATCTGGGTTGTATTCGATTATGTTTATATAGTTATTCTCAACAGGTAACTGTTCTTCCGTTATACATACGAGCGACTGAATTGAACAGAAGGTTGAATGGATAGTATATGGGTTGTATTCGATTATGATGTTATGCTGTGTATATAGTTATACACACTAGGAGAAGGTATTCCCGTTTTACATACGAGCGACTGAAACAAAAAGAAAGTTGAATGGATAGACTGAACAATCAATGTATCTGGGTGGTATCCGATTATATCGCAATACTGTATATATAGTGATACTTACCAGGTGACGATACTTCCGTTACACATACTAGCGACTGAATCGAACAGAATAATGAATGGTTAGACGAAACGATAATTGTATCTGAGTTGTATTCGATAATATCGTGATGATGTTTATATAGCAATACTCACCAGGTAACTGTTCTTCCGTTTTACATACAAGCGACCGAATCGAGCAGAAGGTTGAATTCAGTATAAATTGAACAATCATCGTATCTGGGTTGTATTCGATTATGTTTATATAGTTATACTCACCAGGTAACTGTTCTTCCGTTATACGTTCGAGCGACTGAATTGAACAGAAGGTTGAATGGATAGTATATGGGTTGTATTCGATTATGATGTTATGCTGTGTATATAGTTATACACACTAGGAGACGGTATTCCCGTTTTACATACGAGCGACCGAAACGAAAAGAAAGTTGAATGGATAGACTGAACAATCAATTTATCTGGGTGGTATCCGATTATATCGCAATACTGTATATATAGTGATACTTACCAGGTGACGATACTTCCGTTACACATACTAGCGACTGAATCGAACAGAATGTTGAATGGTTAGACGAAACGATAATTATATCTGAGTTGTATTCGATGATATCGTGATGATGTTTATATAGCAATACTCACCAGGTAACTGTCCTTCCGTTTTACATACAAGCGACCGAATCGAGCAGAAGGTTAAATGGATAGATTGAACAATCATCGTATCTGAGTTGTATTCGATTATGTTTATATAGATATACTCACCAGGTACCTGTTCTTCCGATATACATACGAGCAACCGAATCGAACATAAGGTTGAATGGATAGATTGAACAATCATCGTATCTGAGTTGTTTTCGATTATGTTTATATAGTTATACTCACCAGGTAACTGTTCTTCCGTTATACATACGAGCGACTGAATTGAACTGAAGGTTGAATGGATAGACTAAACAATGATCGTATCTGGGGTTGTAATCGATTATATCGTGATGATGTTCATATAGTTATACTCACCAGGTAACTGTTCTCCAGTTATACATAAGAGCGACTGAACTGAACAGAAGGTTGAATGGATAGACTGAACAATCATCGTATCTGGGTTGTATTCGATTATTTCGTGATGATTATTATATATTATGTCTAACCAGGTAACTGTTCTTTCGTTATACATACTAGCAACCGAATCGAACCTAAGGTTGAATGGATAGATTGAACAATCATTGTATCTGGGTTGTCTCCGATTATAACGTTATGTTGTATATTTAACTACACCTACCATGTAACGGTTCTTTCGTTACACATACGAGCGTCTGAATCGAACATAAGGTTGGATGGTTAGACGGAACGATAATTGTAACTAAGTTGTATTCGATTATATCGTGATGACGTTCATATAGAAATACTCACCAGGTTACTTTTCTTTCGTTATACTTACGAGCAACCGAATCGAACAGAAGGTTGAATGGATAGTACCTGGGTTGTATTCGATAATGATGTTATGCTGTGTATATAGTTATACACATAAGGTGACGGTATTCCCGTTTCACATACGAGCGACCGAAACGAACAGAAAGTTGAATGGATAGACTGAACAATCAATGTATCTGGGTGGTATCCGATTATATCGCAATACTGTATATAGAGTGATACTTACCAGTTGACGGTACTTCCGTTACACATACTAGCGACTGAATCGAACAGAAGGTTAAATGGTTAGACGAAACGATAATTGTATCTGAGTTGTATTCGATGATATCGTGATGATGTTTATATAGCAATACTCACCAGGTAACTGTCCTTCCTTTTTACATACAAGCGACCGAATCGAGCAGAAGGTTAAATGGATAGATTGAACAATCATCGTATCTGAGTTGTATTCGATTATGTTTATATAGATATACTCACCAGGTACCTGTTCTTCCGATATACATACGAGCAACCGAATCGAACATTAGGTTGAATGGATAGATTGAACAATCATCGTATCTGAGTTGTATTCGATTATGTTTATATAGTTATACTCACCAGGTAACTGTTCTTCCGTTATACATACGAGCGACTGAATTGAACAGAAGGTTGAATTGATAGTATATAGGTTGTATTCGATTATGATGTTATGCTGTGTATATAGTTATACACACTAGGAGACGGTATTCCCGTTTTACATACGAGCGACCGAAACAAAAAGAATGTTGAATGGATAGACTGAACAATCAATGTATCTGGGTGGTATCCGATTATATCGCAATACTGTATATATAGTGATACTTACCAGGTGACGATACTTCCGTTACACATACTAGCGACTGAATCGAACAGAATGTTGAATGGTTAGACGAAACGATAATTGTATCTGAGTTGTATTCGATGATATCGTGATGATGTTTATATAGCAATACTCACCAGGTAACTGTTCTTCCGTTTTACATACAAGCGACCGAATCGAGCAGAAGGTTGAATTCAGTATAGATTGAACAATCATCGTATCTGGGTTGTATTCGATTATGTTTATATAGTTATACTCACCAGGTAACTGTTCTTCCGTTATACATACGAGCGACTGAATTGAACAGAAGGTTGAATGGATAGTATATGGGTTGTATTCGATTATGATGTTATGCTGTGTATATAGTTATACACACTAGGAGACGGTATTCCCGTTTTACATACAAGCGACCGAATCGAGCAGAAGGTTAAATGGATAGATTGAACAATCATCGTAGCTGAGTTGTATTCGATTATGTTTATATAGATATACTCACCAGGTACCTGTTCTTCAGATATACATACGAGCAACCGAATCGAACATAAGGTTGAATGGATAGATTGAACAATCATCGTATCTGAGTTGTATTCGATTATGTTTATATAGTTATACTCACCAGGTAACTGTTCTTTCGTTATACATACTAGCAACCGAATCGAACATAAGGTTGAATGGATAGATTGAACAATCATTGTATCTGGGTTGTCTCCGATTATATCGTTATGTTGTATATTTAACTACACCTACCATGTAACGGTTCTTTCGTTACACATACGAGCGTCTGAATCGAACATAAGGTTGGATGGTTAGACGGAACAATAATTGTAACTAAGTTGTATTCGATTATATCGTGATGTCGTTCATATAGAAATACTCACCAGGTTATACATACGAGCAACCGAATCGAACAGAAGGTTGAATGGATATTATCTGGGTTTTATTCGATTATGATGTTATACTGTGTATATAGTTATACACATAAGGTGACGGTATTCCCGTTTCACATACGAGCGACCGAAACGAACAGAAAGTTGAATGGATAGACTGAACAATCAATGTATCTGGGTGGTATCCGATTATATCGCAATACTGTATATATAGTGATACTTACCAGGTGACGGTACTTCCGTTACACATACTAGCGACTGAATCGAACAGAAGGTTAAATGGTTAGACGAAACGATAATTGTATCTGAGTTGTATTCGATGATATCGTGATGATGTTTATATAGCAATACTCACCAGGTAACTGTTCTTCCGTTTTACATACAAGCGACCGAATCGAGCAGAAGGTTGAATTCAGTATAGATTGAACAATCATCGTATCTGGGTTGTATTCGATTATGTTTATATAGATATACTCACCAGGTACCTGTTCTTCCGATATACATACGAGCAACCGAATCGAACATAATGTTGAATGGATAGATTGAACAATCATCGTATCTGAGTTGTATTCGATTATGTTTATATAGTTTATAAGAGCGACTGAACTGAACAGAAGGTTGAATGGATAGACTGAACAATCATCGTATCTGGGTTGTATTCGATTATTTCGTGATGATTATTATATATTATGTCTAACCAGGTAACTGTTCTTTCGTTATACATACTAGCAACCGAATCGAACATAAGGTTGAATGGATAGATTGAACAATCATTGTATCTGGGTTGTCTCCGATTATATCGTTATGTTGTAAATTTAACTACACCTACCATGTAACGGTTCTTTCGTTACACATACGAGCGTCTGAATCGAACATAAGGTTGGATGGTTAGACGGAACGATAATTGTAACTAAGTTGTATTCGATTATATCGTGATGACGTTCATATAGAAATACTCACCAGGTTACTGTTCTTTCGTTATACATACGAGCAACCGAATCGAACAGAAGGTTGAATGGATAGTATCTGGGTTGTATTCGATTATGTTTATATAGTTATACTCAACAGGTAACTGTTCTTCCGTTATACATACGAGCGACTGAATTGAACAGAAGGTTGAATGGATAGTATATGGGTTGTATTCGATTATGATGTTATGCTGTGTATATAGTTATACACACTAGGAGAAGGTATTCCCGTTTTACATACGAGCGACTGAAACAAAAAGAAAGTTGAATGGATAGACTGAACAATCAATGTATCTGGGTGGTATCCGATTATATCGCAATACTGTATATATAGTGATACTTACCAGGTGACGATACTTCCGTTACACATACTAGCGACTGAATCGAACAGAATAATGAATGGTTAGACGAAACGATAATTGTATCTGAGTTGTATTCGATGATATCGTGATGATGTTTATATAGCAATACTCACCAGGTAACTGTTCTTCCGTTTTACATACAAGCGACCGAATCGAGCAGAAGGTTGAATTCAGTATAAATTGAACAATCATCGTATCTGGGTTGTATTCGATTATGTTTATATAGTTATACTCACCAGGTAACTGTTCTTCCGTTATACATACGAGCGACTGAATTGAACAGAAGGTTGAATGGATAGTATATGGGTTGTATTCGATTATGATGTTATGCTGTGTATATAGTTATACACACTAGGAGACGGTATTCCCGTTTTACATACGAGCGACCGAAACGAAAAGAAAGTTGAATGGATAGACTGAACAATCAATTTATCTGGGTGGTATCCGATTATATCGCAATACTGTATATATAGTGATACTTACCAGGTGACGATACTTCCGTTACACATACTAGCGACTGAATCGAACAGAATGTTGAATGGTTAGACGAAACGATAATTATATCTGAGTTGTATTCGATGATATCGTGATGATGTTTATATAGCAATACTCACCAGGTAACTGTCCTTCCGTTTTACATACAAGCGACCGAATCGAGCAGAAGGTTAAATGGATAGATTGAACAATCATCGTATCTGAGTTGTATTCGATTATGTTTATATAGATATACTCACCAGGTACCTGTTCTTCCGATATACATACGAGCAACCGAATCGAACATAAGGTTGAATGGATAGATTGAACAATCATCGTATCTGAGTTGTTTTCGATTATGTTTATATAGTTATACTCACCAGGTAACTGTTCTTCCGTTATACATACGAGCGACTGAATTGAACTGAAGGTTGAATGGATAGACTAAACAATGATCGTATCTGGGGTTGTAATCGATTATATCGTGATGATGTTCATATAGTTATACTCACCAGGAAACTGTTCTCCAGTTATACATAAGAGCGACTGAACTGAACAGAAGGTTGAATGGATAGACTGAACATTCATCGTATCTGGGTTGTGTTAGATTATATCGTGATTATTATCATATGTTATGTCTAACCAGGTAACAGTTCTTCCGTTATACATACGAGCAACCGAATCGAACATAAGGTTGGATGGATAGATTGAACAATCATTGTATCTGGGTTGTCTCCGATTATATCGTTATGCTGTATATTTAGTTACACCTACCATGTAACGGTTCTTTCATTACACATACGAGCGTCTGAATCGAACATAAGGTTGGATGGTTAGACGGAACAATAATTATAACTGAGTTGTATTCGATTATATCGTGGTGATGTTTATATAGTAATACTCACCAGGTGACTGTTCTTGCGTTATACATACGAGCGACCCAATCGAACAGAAGGTTGGATGGATAGACGGAATGATCATTGTATCTGAGTTGTATTCGATTATATCGTGATGACGTTCATATAGAAATACTCACCAGGTTACTGTTCGTTCGTTATACATACGAACAACCGAATCGAACAGAAGGTTGAATGAATAGTATCTGGGTTGTATTCGATTATGATGTTATGCTGTGTATATAGTTAAACACATAAGGTGAGGGTATTCCTGTTTCACATACGAGCGACCGAAACGAACAGAAAGTTGAATGGATAGACTGAACAATCAATGTATCTGGGTGGTATCCGATTATATCGCAATACTGTATATATAGTGATACTTACCAGGTGACGGTACTTCCGTTACACATACTAGCGACTGACTCGAACAGAAGGTTGAATGGTTAGACGAAACGATAATTGTATCTGAGTTGTATTCGATGATATCGTGATAATGTTTATATAGCAATACTCACCAAGTAACTGTTCTTCCGTTTTACATACAAGCGACCGAATCGAGCAGAAGCTTAAATTTAGTATAAATTGAACAATCATCGTATCTGGGTTGTATTCGATTATGTTTATATAGTTATACTCACCAGGTAACTGTTCTTCCGTTATACATACGAGCGACTGAATTGAACAGAAGGTTGAATGGATAGACTAAACAATAATCGTATCTGGGGTTGTATTCGATTATATCTTGATGATGTTCATATAGTTATACCCACCAGGAAACTGTTTTCCAGTTATAC
The DNA here is from genome assembly GCA_029955515.1 of Chrysomela aeneicollis. Classification (NCBI taxonomy): domain Eukaryota; kingdom Metazoa; phylum Arthropoda; class Insecta; order Coleoptera; family Chrysomelidae; genus Chrysomela; species Chrysomela aeneicollis. The sequence continues at coordinate 19,028,554 of JARUHQ010000006.1, forward strand.
ATAAGAGCGACTGAACTGAACAGAAGGTTGAATGGATAGACTGAACATTCATCGTATCTGGGTTGTCTCCGATTATATCGTTATGCTGTATATTTAGTTACACCTACCATGTAACGGTTCTTTCGTTACACATACGAGCGTCTGAATCGAACATAAGGTTGGATGGTTAGACGGAACGATAAATGTAACTGAGTTGTATTCGATTATATCGTGGTGATGTTTATATAGTAATACTCACCAGGTGACTGTTCTTGCGTTATACATACGAGCGACCCAATCGAACAGAAGGTTGGATGGATAGACGGAATGATTATTGTATCTGAGTTGTATTCGATTATATCGTGATGACGTTCATTTAGAAATACTCACCAGGTGACTGTTCTTCCGTTTTACATACAAGCGACCGAATCGAACAGAAGGTTGAATGGATAGTATCTGAGTAGTATTCGATTATGATGTTATGCTGTGTATATAGTTATACACACTAGGTGACGGTATACCCGTTTTACATACGAGCGACCGAAACGAACAGAAAGTTGAATGGATAGACTGAACAATCAATGTATCTGGTTGGTATCCGATTATATCGAAATACTGTATATATGGTTATACTTACCAGGTGACGGTACTTCCGTTACACATACTAGCGACTGAATCGAACAGAAGGTTAAATGGTTAGACGAAGCGATGATTGTATCTGAGTTGTATTCGATGATATAGTGATGATGTTTATAAAGCAATATTCACCAGGTAACTGTTCTTCCGTTTTACATAAAAGCGACCGAATCGAGCAGAAAATTCATCGTATCTGGGTTGTATTCGATTAGGTTTATATAGTTATACTCACCAGGTACCTGTTCTTCCGTTATACATACGAGCGACTGAATTGAACAGAAGGTTGAATGGATAGACTAAACAATGATCGTATCTGAGGTTGTATTCGATTATATCGTGATGATGTTTATATAGTTATACTCAACAGGTAACTGTTCTCCAGTTATACATGAGAGCGACTGAATCGAGCAGAAGGTTGAATTCAGTATTGATTTAACAATAATCGTATCTGGGTTGTATTCGATTATGTTTATATAGTTATACTCACCAGGTAACTGTTCTTCTGTTATACATACGAGCAATCGAATCGAACAGAAGGTTGAATGGATAGTATCTGGGTTGTATTCGATTATGATGTTATGCTGTGTATATAGTTATACACATTAGGTGACGGTATTCCCGTTTTACATACGAGCGACCGAAACGAACAGAAAGTTGAATGGATAGACTGAACAATCAATGTATCTGGGTGGTATCCGATTATATCGCAATACTGTATATATAGTGATACTTACCAGGTGACGGTACTTCCGTTACACATACTAGCGACTGAATCGAACAGAAGGTTAAAAGGTTAGACGAAACGCTTATTGTATCTGAAATGTATTCGATGATATCGTGATGATGTTTATATAGCAATACTCACCAGGTAACTGTTCTTCCGTTTTACATACAAGCGACCGAATCGAGCAGAAGGTTAAATTTAGTATAGATTGAACAATCATCGTATCTGGGTTGTATTCGATTATGTTTATATAGTTATACTCACCAGGTAACTGTTCTTCCGTTATAAATACGAGCGACTGAATTGAACAGAAGGTTGAATGGATAGACTTAACAATAATCGTATCTAGGGTTGTATTCAATTATATCTTGATGATGTTCATATAGTTATACTAACCAGGAAACTGTTCTCCAGTTATACATAAGAGCGACTGTACTGAACAGAAAGGTGAATGGATAGACTGAACAATCAATGTATCTGGGTGGTATCCGATTATATCGCAATACTGTATATATAGTGATACTTACCAGGTGACGGTACGTCCGTTACACATACTAGCGACTGAATCGAACAGATGGTTAAATGGTTAGACGAAGCGATAATTGTATCTGAGTTGTATTCGATGATATCGTGATGATGTTTATATAGCAATATTCACCAGGTAACTGTTCTTCCGTTTTACATACAAGCGACCGAATCGAGCAGAAAGTTAAATAGATAGATTGAACAATCATCGTATCTGGGTTGTATTCGATTATGTTTATATAGTTATACTCACCAGGTAACTGTTCTTCCGTTATACATACGAGCGACTGAATTGAACAGAAGGTTGAATGGATAGACTAAACAATGATCGTATCTGGGGTTGTATTCGATGATATCGTGATGATGTTTATATAGTTATACTCACCAGGTAACTGTTCTCTGGTTATACATAAGAGCGACTGAACTGAACAGAAGGTTGAATGGATAGACTGAATAATCATCGTATCTGGGTTGTCTTCGATTATTTCGTGATGATTATTATATATTATGTCTAACCAGGTAACTGTTCTTCCGTTATACATACGAGCAACCGAATCGAACATAAGGTTGAATGGATAGATTGAAAAATCATTGTATCTGGGTTGTCTCCGATTATATCGTTATGCTGTATAATTAGATACACCTACCATGTAACGGTTCTTTCGTTACACATACGAGCGTCTGAATCGAACAGAAGGTTGGATGGATAGACGGAATGATCATTGTATCTGAGTTGTATTCGATTATATCGTGATGAAGTTCATATAGAAATACTCACCAGGTTACTGTTCTTTCGTTATACATACGAGCAACCGAATCGAACAGGAGGTTGAATAGATGGTATCTGGGTTGTATTCGATTATGATGTTATGCTGTGTTTATAGTTATACACACTAGGTGACGGTATCCCCGTTTTACATACGAGCGACCGAAACGAAGAGAAAGTTGAATGGATAGACTGAACAATCAATGTATCTGGTTGGTATCCGATTATATCGCAGAACTGTATATATTACTTACCAGGTGACGGTACTTCCGTTACACATACTAGCGACTGAATCGAACAGAAGGTTAAATGGTTAGACGAAACGATAATTGTATCTGAGTTGTATTCGATGATATCGTGATTATGTTTATATAGCAATACTCACCAGGTAACTGTTCTTCCGTTTTACATACAAGCGACCGAATCGAGCAGAAGGTTAAATTTAGTATCCGATTATATCGCAATACTGTATATATAGTGATACTTACCAGGTGACGGTTGTAGTATAATATTGAGAACTTGAATAGATTTTGTTTTATCTATTGGTACTCCATAATAGTTGTAAGATACTGTATAGCAATTTATTATATATAGGTCAGTGGTATTACAGGTTCATACAGTTCGTTGTGCTATTGCGTATAATTACTCAAACATATTATGTACTGACTAAGCTAAACAATTATTCTTGTTAATGGTACCATTTATTAAATTATACAGAGATTGATTCTGAACTTAGTGAGGAAGAGTCGTTTTATTATTTTTCCCAACTCTCCAAATTACTTAGTTATCACATGGCGATCCTGCCTTAAGAATTAACAATGGAATTGGTCTGATATGGAGTGATACGATGGGGAAAACACAGAGTAAAGAAGAAGTTATAATTGCACAAGCAGGCAATAGTGGTGGACAAACAAATGATTCCAACCAAAACAAAGGCGCAAGTTTCGGCTCTACCCAAGATGTCCTAACTATAATTGTACTGATATTGCTGGTTCTTGCCCTGGGATGGTGGATTTTTATTAGATGCAAGAATTCAGTGGAGAGGAAGATCAGGAAAGAAGTATCCAGAAGCAGAGAGCAGGTTTAGTTTTATTTTAGGTTTATAATGGGCATACTATTGGATACAGTGGATATGGAATAATAGGTGCCTACTAGTTAATATATTATTTGAGCTGAAAATGATGGAGGAGAATTATATGGCATGTCGAAGGAAGCAGATGAATTCAAAAACCTATATGAAGAACTCAGAGTGATTTATAGAAATTTGAAGAAAGACAATACAGACAGAAGGAGTAATTTTAAGGTACTGGAATATAAATTAGAAGAAGTAAATAGGGTTAAATCAGAATTTATAGAAAATAGGGAGAAATTCAATAGTGAGCTGCGTGAACCGAAATTAGTAGATAGGATAAAATTGTATGTAGTTGATATAGAAAAATATTTTGATGCAATTTATGGTATTCTAACTGAAAGGTTAAAAACATTAGAATCAGTTCCTTCAAAGCTCAAAGTAGATTTTAAAAACGAATCGTCAGAATCAGACAGAGAGGTAAAAATGTCTGGAAATTTCGATTTAAAGACTGCTGCAGGTTTAATTCCAGTAATGAATGGATCTGAAACAGTAACTAAGCAACTAATAGACGCGATTAGCTTATATGATTCTTTATTAAATAGTGATGGAAAAACATTATTAACATCTTATGTATTAAAAACTAGATTATCAGAAAGTGCAAAGATTAGATTAAAATCATCTTATACATCTAACACACTTTTGATCAATGATTTGAGAAGCAATTTTATTTCGAAGAAATCAGCTGCTGCACTATCTACAAAGCTGAATAGCGAAAAACAAAATTCTAGATCGATTGATGATTTCGGATGATCGCTTGATGAATTAATGGTTGATCTTACATTAACACAAGCCGAAGGCAATGAGCAAAATGCAAATGTTTTACGACCTGTTAATGAGAAGATTGCGATTAATACCTTTGCGAACGGTCTCAACAATCAAAATTTAAGAACAATTATTAAAGCACGAAACTATCAGAGTCTAAATGATGCAATACAGGGTGCAAAAGATGAGGAAATATCGTTAGGGGTACCTAGAGAAATATTTCGGTTAAGGTCTAATAACAATTTCGCACACAGGGGCTCAAATAGAGTAAATTTCAGAAGTCATTCAAGAGGTTCGTTCCGAAGCTTTGATAGGAATAATACTAATCATTTCAATAATTCTAATAATTATAGACACACTCCACAAAATTCACATTATTCAAACAGGAACTCTCCTAATTCAAGATTTCACCATAACCGAAGAGGTAGTCGTGTGAGTCATAATAATGGCCAACGCGGTTATATCATGCAAAATGAGAATTCTAGAAATCAAAACATGAATTCGAATACAAGCTCAAATTCGTACTCAGGTCAGCTGTTTTTTCGAGACTAACCATTCTAATCCACAACTAATAAAATTAAATGGCTTAAATTTTATCACAGTAAATTATGAAGGAAGCAATCTCAAATTTTTATTAGACACGGGTGCGACTGTTAGTGTGATTTTCCAAAAACATGTAAATAAGCACCAAAACATTGATTATTCAGAAAGAATCAAAATAAATGGCATATCTGGGTCAATTATTTCGCAAGGCTCGACAAACATACTTTTCACAGTAAATAATAACGTAAATATGTGTCACAAATTTTTGATGATTAAGGAGTTCGAAAATAATTTTCACGGTGTTATTGGATTAGATTTCTTCGTCAAATATAATGCGACAATCGATTTCGAAAATTTTATGTTTTTATTTTATGATGGTGAAAATAGAATAACTGTTCCAATGCATGCTAACGAAGAGATATTCACTTTAATTCCAAAACAAACGGAAATTATTAGTTATATTCAAGTAGACCATAACACTGACTATGTGATTCTCGCGGATGAAATAGGAGACGGTATTTTTATTGCGGGGTCAATAGTTACTCCTGAAGCAAATAAAATACCGGTTAGAATTTTAAATGTACAAGAACGAGACGTCACCTTGAAAAATTTTAAACCAAAAATTGATTTGCTGAAAAATTACGAATTGTGCCACTTTGGATCAAACGATAATAAATCAGTTAGTAGAATAGAAAAATTGTTGGGACTATTAAAATTAAATGAATTGAAAGAAAATGAAAACATAGCTATACAGAAAATTTGTGCAAAATACTCTGACGTTTTTCATTTAGATACTGATCCATTAACAACAACTAACATATATAAACAAAAAATCTATCTAAAGCCAAATGCATCCCCCGTATATAAAAAACCTTATAGGTTACCATTTGCTCAAAAACAAGAGATAGATAAGCAAATCAATAAAATGTTGCAAGACGGTATAATTGAGGAAGCTAAATCTGAATGGTCTTCACTTTTATTAGTTCCAAAAAGAGTTGATAATAATGGTAATAAGAAATTCAGGTTAGTAATAGATTACAGGGGTTGTAATACTCAGATACAGGATGAAAAGTGGCCTTTGCCTTGTATTACAGATATTCTAGATTCTTTGTCCGGCGCTACTTATTTCTCACACTTAGATTTATCCCAAGGTTATTATCAAGTAGAATTAGATGAATCAAGTAGGCCATGTACAGCATTTACAGTGGGTAGTAAGGGGCAGTATCAAATGACTCGGCTTCCAATGGGGTTGAAAATTAGCCCAAATGCATTTTCTAGAGCTATGACAATTGCAATGTCGGGACTCAATTATGAAAGCTGTTTTATTTATTTAGATGATCTTATTGTGTTTGGAAAAAATTTATTCGAACATAACAAGAATTTAATAAAAGTTTTACAGCGACTAAGAGAAGTCAATCTGAAATTGAATCCAAACAAATGTAAATTTTTGAAAAAAGAACTTTTATACCTAGGACATATAGTATCCGCTGATGGCGTTTTACCTGATCCTGAAAAAATAAAAGCTGTTCAAAACTATCCTGTACCAAAGAGTGCTGATGACACGAGAAGATTTGTTGCATTTGCTAATTACTACAGAAAATATATTAAAAACTTTGCGGAAATTGCAACACCACTAAATTACTTGTCAAGAAAAAATGTTGAATTCAAATGGACATCTGAATGCCAACTGGCATTTGATACATTAAAAACAGCATTAATTAATCCTCCCGTATTACAATATCCAAATTTTTCTCCTGATAATACATTTACTTTAAAAACTGATGCATCTGGTCATAGTGTAGGTGCAGTTCTTTCGAATATTGATGAAAGGCCTATAGCATACGCAAGCAGAACATTGAATAAGGCTGAAAAACAGTATTCTACAATTGAGAAGGAGCTTTTGGCAATTGTTTTCGGTATAAAACATTTTTCTTGTTATTTGTACGGTAGAAAATTTATTATATATACAGACCATCGACCGTTAATTTATTTATTTGGCATGACAAACCCTTCGAGTAGGCTAACAAAGTTTAGATTGCTCATAGAGGAATACGATTTTGAGATAAGTTACATAAAGGGTAAAAATAATGTAACTGCCGATGCATTATCTCGAATTCAATTATCATGCGACGAATTGAAAACCATTGCAAATAAAGTAGAACAAACATTATTTGCTATAACTAGGCAACAAAGTAAAAAATTGAACGAAATTGAGGATAAGGTTGATTTTAATAATTTTGAAAGCGATAGGATTGATCACCCTGGAGTTGTAGAATTATTAAAACGTCCTAAAAACTCATATGAATTAAGTTTGGTAACAGAACAAAATGTAGAAAAAGTAATGGGAAACGGAACAATTGACATTCAATTGGGAAATATATACTTTTTGAAGAAATTGAAGGTTATTTAGGTATTGCAAAATTCAGACTCTCGATCAGCGTTCGTGCACGGTACATCGTTGAGAGACCTGAATAAAATTTGCAAAAAATACGATATTCCGGAATTAGTTGTTATCAAGAATAGAGAAAATGCTCAATTATTAAGAAGTATAAAGGATAATATTGAAGCGATAAAGAAACAAGATTTTAAAATCTGTATTATAAAGGACGTCCAAAAAATTACTGAATTAGAGAGTCAAATAATTATTCTCAATGATTTTCATATCCTGCCTACTGGCGGACATGCGGGAATAAATAGGATGTACAATAACATAAGAAAATATTATTTTTGGTCCAATTTACGTAAGGATGTTGAAGAGTTCGTTAAACATTGTGATGACTGTCAACGTTTTAAACATTCGAGGCCTAATATACAACCAATGTCTATAACAACTACGGCATCTTCAGCATTCCAAAACGTATATTTAGATTTAGTGGGTCCCTTGGAAGAAGATAGTGAAGGTAATAAATATATTTTAACCTTACAATGTGAGCTTTCAAAATTTATTGAGTGTTATCCTTTAAAAAACAAGGAATCAACTGCTGTAGCAATAAGTTTTGTAAATAATTTTATATTACGTTACGGGATCCCAAATTGCATAATTTCTGATAGAGGTACTGAATTTTTATGTTCAACTCTGAAAGAAATATGTAAAATTTTGAAAATCAAACAGTTGTCGTCAACGGCATATCATCATGAAACAATGGGTTCTCTGGAAAACTCGCATAAACATTTAAATGCGTATATGCGTATTCAGGTATCTAAGAATTCAGGAACTTGGAGCTCTTGGTTACAATTCTGGTGTTTTTCGTACAATAATAGCGTGCATACAGAAACGCGATACACTCCTTATGAATTGGTCTTTGGGAAAATATGCAATTTACCCTCTAATATTTTCAATAGTGTAGATCCCATTTACAATTTCGATGATTACCCTTCTGAACTGAAATATCGGTTACAAAATGCCTGGCATGATGCAAAGAATAATTTGATATCTTCGAAGCAGAAGAGAAAAGTGCATTTTGATAAAAAATGTAAAATCACTAATTACAAAGTTGGTGATTTAGTTTTGCTTAGAAACAACTCTGGTAGCAAAAAAGATGCAATTTTTACAGGTCCTTATCAAGTGATTGAGGATAATGCACCGAATGTTATTATTAGGATGGGTAGCAAACTAGTAACTATTCATAAAAATAGAACAAAATTGTATTATAAGTAGAATCAACTTTTTTTTTTCTTTTTTTTTTTAGTTCATAGGAGGTGTAGTATAATATTGAGAACTTGAATAGATTTTGTTTTATCTATTGGTACTCCATAATAGTTGTAAGATACTGTATAGCAATTTATTATATATAGGTCAGTGGTATTACAGGTTCATACAGTTCGTTGTGCTATTGCGTATAATTACTCAAACATATTATGTACTGACTAAGCTAAACAATTATTCTTGTTAATGGTACCATTTATTAAATTATACAGAGATTGATTCTGAACTTAGTGAGGAAGAGTCGTTTTATTATTTTTCCCAACTCTCCAAATTACTAAGTTATCACACGGTACTTCCGTTACACATACTAGCGACTGAATCGAACAGAAGGTTTAATGGTTAGACGAAGCGATAATTGTATCTGAGTTGTGTTCGATGATATCGTGATGATGTTTATATAGCAATATTCACCAGGTAACTGTTCTTCCGTTTTACATAAAAGCGACCGAATCGAGCAGAAGGTTAAATGTATAGATTGAAAATTCATCGTATCTGGGTGGTATTCGATTAGGTTTATAGTTTATAGTTATACTCACCAGGTAACTGTTCTTCCGTTATACATACGAGCGACTGAAGTGAACAGAAGGTTGAATGGATAGACTAAACAATGATCGTATCTGAGGTTGTATTCGATTATATCGTGATGATGTTTATATAGTCATACTCAATAGGTAACTGTTCTCCAGTTATACATAAGAGCGACTAAACTGAACAGAAGGTTGAATGCATAGACTGAACAATCATTGTATCTGGGTTGTATTCGATTATATCGTGATGTTTTTCATAAAGTATGTCTAACCAGGTAACAGTTCTTCTGTTACACATAAGAGCAACCGAATCGAACAAAAAGTTGGATGGATAGATTGAACAATCATTGTATCTGGGTTGTCTCCGATTATATCGTTATGCTGTATATTTAGTTACACCTACCATGTAACGGTTCTCTCGTTACACATACGAGCGTCTGCATCGAACATAAGGTTGGATGATTAGATGGAACGATAATTGTAACTGAGTTGTATTCGATTATATCGTGGTGATGTTTATATAGTAATACTCACCAGGTGACTGTTCTTGCGTTATACATTCGAGCGACCCAATCGAACAGAAAGTTGGATGGATAGACGGAATGATCATTGTATCTGAGTTGTATTCGATTATATCGTGGTGAGGTTCATATAGAAATACTCACCAGGTTACTGTTCTCTCGTTATACATACGAGCAACCGAATCGAACAGAAGGTTGAATGGATAGTATCTGGGTTGTATTCGATTATGATGTTATGCTGTGTAAATAGTTATACACCTTAGGTGACGGTACTCCCGTTTTACATACGAGCGACCGAAACGAACAGAAAGTTGAATGGATAGTCTGAACAATCAATGTATCTGGATGGTATCCGATTATATCGCAATACTGAATATATAGTGATACTTACCAGGTGACGGTACTTCCGTTACACATACTAGCGACTGAATCGAACAGAAGGTTAAATGGTTAGACGAAACGATAATTGTATCTGAGTTGTATTCGATGATATCGTGATGATGTTTATATAGAAATATTCACCAGGTAACTGTTCTTTCGTTTTACATACAAGCGACCGAATCGAGCAGACGGTTGAATTTAGTATAGATTGAACAATCATCGTATCTGGGTTGTATTCGATTATGTTCATATAGTTATACTCACCAGGTAACTGTTCTTCCGTTATACATAGGAGCGACTGAATTGAACAGAATGTTGAATGGATAGACTAAACAATAATCGTATCTGGGGTTGTATTCAATTATATCTTGATGATGTTTATATAGTTATACTCACCAGGAAACTGTTCTCCAGTTATACATAAGAGCGACTGAACTGAACAGAAGGTTGAATGGATAGACTGAACAATCATCGTATCTGGGTTGTATTTGATTATATCGTGATGATTATAATATAGTATGTCTTACCAGGTAACAGTTCTTCCGTTATACATACGAGCAACCGAATCGAACATAAGGTTGAATGTATCTGGGTTGTCTCCGATTATATCGTTATGCTGTATATTTAGTTACACCTACCATGTAAAGGTTCTTTCGTTACACATACGAGCGTCTGAATCGAACATAAGGTTGGATGGTGGGACGAAACGATAATTGTAACTGAGTTGTATTCGATTATATCGTGGTGATGTTAATATAGTAACATTCACCAGGTGACTGTTCTTGCGTTATACATACGAGCGACCCAATCGAACAGAAGGTTGGATGGATAGACGGAATGATCATTGTATCTTAGTTGTATTCTATTATATCGTGATGACGTTCATATAGAAATACTCACCAGGTTACTGTTCTTTCGTTATACATACTAGCGACTGAATCGAACAGAATGTTGAATGGTTAGACGAAACGATAATTGTATCTGAGTTGTATTCGATGATATCTTGATGATATTTATATAGCAATACTCACCAGGTAACTGTCCTTCAGTTTTACATACAAGTGACCGAATCGAGCAGAAGGTTAAATGGATAGATTGAACAATCATCGTATCTGAGTTGTATTCGATTATGTTTATATAGTTATACTCACCAGGTACCTGTTTTTTCGTTATACATACGAGCAACCGAATCGAACATAAGGTTGAATGGATAGATTGAACAATCATCGTATCTGAGTTGTATTCGATTATGTTTATATAGTTATACTCACCAAGTAACTGTTCTTCCGTTATACATACGAGCGACTGAATTGAACAGAAGGTTGAATGGATAGACTGAACAATGATCGTATCTGGGGTTGTATTTGATTATATCGTGATGATGTTTATATAGTTATACTCACCAGGTAACTGTTCTCCAGTTATACATAAGAGCGACTGAACTGAATAGAAGGTTGTTTAGATAGACTGAACAATCATCGTATCTGGGTTGTATTCGATTATTTCGTGATGATTATCATATATTATGTCTAACCAGGTAACTGTTCTTCCGTTATACATACGAGCAACCGAATCAAACATAAGGTTGAATGGATAGATAGAACAATCATTGTATCTGGGTTGTCTCCGATTATATCGTTTTGCTGTATATTTAGATACACCTACCATGTAACGGTTCTTTCGTTACACATACAAGTGTCTGAATCGAACATAAGGTTGGATGGTTAGACGGAACGATAATTGTAACTGAGTTGTATTCGATTATATCGTGGGAATGTTTATATAGTAATACTCACCAGGTGACTGTTCTTTCGTTATACGTACGAGCGACCCAATCGAACAGAAGGTCAGATGGATAAACGAAATGATTATTGTATCTGAGTTGTATTCGATTATATCGTGATGAAGTTTATATAGAAATACTCACCAGGTAACAGTTCTTCCGTTAAACATACGAGCAAGCGAATCGAACATAAGGTTGGATGGATAGATTGAACAATCATTGTATCTGGGTTGTCTCCGAATATATCTTTATGCTGTATATTCAGTTACACCTACCATGTAACGGTTATTTCGTTACACATACGAGCGTCTGAATCGAACATAAGTTTGGATGATTAGACGGAACAATAATTGTAACTGAGTTGTATTCGATTATATCGTGGTGATGTTTATATAGTAATACTCACCAGGTAACTGTTCTTCCGTTTTACATAAAAGCGACCGAATCGAGCAGAAGGTTAAATGGATAGTTTGAAAATTCATCGTATCTGGGTTGTATTCGATTAGGTTTATATAGTTATACTCACCAGGTAACTGTTTTTCCGTTATACATAAGAACGACTGAATTGAACAGAAGGTTGAATGGACAGACTAAACAATAATCGTATCTGGGGTTGTATTCGAGTATATCGTGATGATTATCATATAGAATGTCTAACCAGGTAACAGTTCTTTCGTTAAACATACGAGCAACCGAATCGAACAGAAGGTTGAATGGATAGTATCTGGGTTGTATTCGATTATGATGTTATGCTGTGTATATGGTTATACACATTTGATGACGGTATTCCCGTTTTACATACGAGCGACCGAAACGAACAGAAAGTTGAATGGATAGACTGAACAATCAATGTATCTGGGTGGTATGCGATTATATCGCAGTACTGTATATATAGTGATACTTACCAGGTGACGGTATTTCCGTTACACATACTAGCGACTGAATCGAACAGAAGGTTAAATGGTTAGACGAAACGATAATTGTATCTGAGTTGTATTCGATGATATCGTGATGATGTTTATATAGAAATACTCACCAGGTAACTGTTCATTCGTTTTACATACAAGCGACCGAATCGAGCAGACGGTTGAATTTAGTATAGATTGAACAATCATCGTATCTGGGTTGTATTCGATTATGTTCATATAGTTATACTCACCAGGTAACTATTCTTCCGTTATACATAGGAGCGACTGAATTGAACAGAATGTTGAATGGATAGACTAAACAATAATCGTATCTGGGGTTGTATTCAATTATATCTTGATGATGTTTATATAGTTATACTCACCAGGAAACTGTTCTCCAGTTATACATAAGAGCGACTGAACTGAACAGAAGGTTGAATGGATAGACTGAACAATCATCGTATCTGGGTTGTATTTGATTATATCGTGATGATTATAATATAGTATGTCTTACCAGGTAACAGTTCTTCCGTTATACATACGAGCAACCAAATCGAACATAAGGTTGAATGTATCTGGGTTGTCTCCGATTATATCGTTATGCTGTATATTTAGTTACACCTACCATGTAAAGGTTCTTTCGTTACACATACGAGCGTCTGAATCGAACATAAGGTTGGATGGTGGGACGAAACGATAATTGTAACTGAGTTGTATTCGATTATATCGTGGTGATGTTAATATAGTAATATTCACCAGGTGACTGTTCTTGCGTTATACATACGAGCGACCCAATCGAACAGAAGGTTGGATGGATAGACGGAATGATCATTGTATCTTAGTTGTATTCTATTATATCGTGATGACGTTCATATAGAAATACTCACCAGGTTACTGTTCTTTCGTTATACATACTAGCGACTGAATCGAACAGAATGTTGAATGGTTAGACGAAACGATAATTGTATCTGAGTTGTATTCGATGATATCTTGATGATATTTATATAGCAATACTCACCAGGTAACTGTCCTTCAGTTTTACATACAAGTGACCGAATCGAGCAGAAGGTTAAATGGATAGATTGAACAATCATCGTATCTGAGTTGTATTCGATTATGTTTATATAGTTATACTCACCAGGTACCTGTTTTTTCGTTATACATACGAGCAACCGAATCGAACATAAGGTTGAATGGATAGATTGAACAATCATCGTATCTGAGTTGTATTCGATTATGTTTATATAGTTATACTCACCAAGTAACTGTTCTTCCGTTATACATACGAGCGACTGAATTGAACAGAAGGTTGAATGGATAGACTGAACAATGATCGTATCTGGGGTTGTATTTGATTATATCGTGATGATGTTTACCTAGTTATACTCACCAGGTAACTGTTCTCCAGTTATACATAAGAGCGACTGAACTGAACAGAAGGTTGTTTAGATAGACTGAACAATCATCGTATCTGGGTTGTATTCGATTATTTCGTGATGATTATCATATATTATGTCTAACCAGGTAACTGTTCTTCCGTTATACATACGAGCAACCGAATCGAACATAAGGTTGAATGGATAGATAGAACAATCATTGTATCTGGGTTGTCTCCGATTATATCGTTTTGCTGTATATTTAGATACACCTACCATGTAACGGTTCTTTCGTTACACATACAAGTGTCTGAATCGAACATAAGGTTGGATGGTTAGACGGAACGATAATTGTAACTGAGTTGTATTCGATTATATCGTGGGAATGTTTATATAGTAATACTCACCAGGTGACTGTTCTTTCGTTATACGTACGAGCGACCCAATCGAACAGAAGGTCAGATGGATAAACGAAATGATTATTGTATCTGAGTTGTATTCGATTATATCGTGATGAAGTTTATATAGAAATACTCACCAGGTAACAGTTCTTCCGTTAAATATACGAGCAAGCGAATCGAACATAAGGTTGGATGGATAGATTGAACAATCATTGTATCTGGGTTGTCTCCGAATATATCTTTATGCTGTATATTCAGTTACACCTACCATGTAACGGTTATTTCGTTACACATACGAGCGTCTGAATCGAACATAAGTTTGGATGATTAGACGGAACAATAATTGTAACTGAGTTGTATTCGATTATATCGTGGTGATGTTTATATAGTAATACTCACCAGGTAACTGTTCTTCCGTTTTACATAAAAGCGACCGAATCGAGCAGAAGGTTAAATGGATAGTTTGAAAATTCATCGTATCTGGGTTGTATTCGATTAGGTTTATATAGTTATACTCACCAGGTAACTGTTTTTCCGTTATACATAAGAACGACTGAATTGAACAGAAGGTTGAATGGACAGACTAAACAATAATCGTATCTGGGGTTGTATTCGAGTATATCGTGATGATTATCATATAGAATGTCTAACCAGGTAACAGTTCTTTCGTTAAACATACGAGCAACCGAATCGAACAGAAGGTTGAATGGATAGTATCTGGGTTGTATTCGATTATGATGTTATGCTGTGTATATGGTTATACACATTTGATGACGGTATTCCCGTTTTACATACGAGCGACCGAAACGAACAGAAAGTTGAATGGATAGACTGAACAATCAATGTATCTGGGTGGTATGCGATTATATCGCAGTACTGTATATATAGTGATACTTACCAGGTGACGGTATTTCCGTTACACATACTAGCGACTGAATCGAACAGAAGGTTAAATGGTTAGACGAAACGATAATTGTATCTGAGTTGTATTCGATGATATCGTGATGATGTTTATATAGAAATACTCACCAGGTAACTGTTCATTCGTTTTACATACAAGCGACCGAATCGAGCAGACGGTTGAATTTAGTATAGATTGAACAATCATCGTATCTGGGTTGTATTCGATTATGTTCATATAGTTATACTCACCAGGTAACTATTCTTCCGTTATACATAGGAGCGACTGAATTGAACAGAATGTTGAATGGATAGACTAAACAATAATCGTATCTGGGGTTGTATTCAATTATATCTTGATGATGTTTATATAGTTATACTCACCAGGAAACTGTTCTCCAGTTATACATAAGAGCGACTGAACTGAACAGAAGGTTGAATGGATAGACTGAACAATCATCGTATCTGGGTTGTATTTGATTATATCGTGATGATTATAATATAGTATGTCTTACCAGGTAACAGTTCTTCCGTTATACATACGAGCAACCAAATCGAACATAAGGTTGAATGTATCTGGGTTGTCTCCGATTATATCGTTATGCTGTATATTTAGTTACACCTACCATGTAAAGGTTCTTTCGTTACACATACGAGCGTCTGAATCGAACATAAGGTTGGATGGTGGGACGAAACGATAATTGTAACTGAGTTGTATTCGATTATATCGTGGTGATGTTAATATAGTAATATTCACCAGGTGACTGTTCTTGCGTTATACATACGAGCGACCCAATCGAACAGAAGGTTGGATGGATAGACGGAATGATCATTGTATCTTAGTTGTATTCTATTATATCGTGATGACGTTCATATAGAAATACTCACCAGGTTACTGTTCTTTCGTTATACATACTAGCGACTGAATCGAACAGAATGTTGAATGGTTAGACGAAACGATAATTGTATCTGAGTTTTATTCGATGATATCTTGATGATATTTATATAGCAATACTCACCAGGTAACTGTCCTTCAGTTTTACATACAAGTGACCGAATCGAGCAGAAGGTTAAATGGATAGATTGAACAATCATCGTATCTGAGTTGTATTCGATTATGTTTATATAGTTATACTCACCAGGTACCTGTTTTTTCGTTATACATACGAGCAACCGAATCGAACATAAGGTTGAATGGATAGATTGAACAATCATCGTATCTGAGTTGTATTCGATTATGTTTATATAGTTATACTCACCAAGTAACTGTTCTTCCGTTATACATACGAGCGACTGAATTGAACAGAAGGTTGAATGGATAGACTGAACAATGATCGTATCTGGGGTTGTATTCGATTATATCGTGATGATGTTTATATAGTTATACTCACCAGGTAACTGTTCTCCAGTTATACATAAGAGCGACTGAACTGAACAGAAGGTTGTTTAGATAGACTGAACAATCATCGTATCTGGGTTGTATTCGATTATTTCGTGATGATTATCATATATTATGTCTAACCAGGTAACTGTTCTTCCGTTATACATACGAGCAACCGAATCGAACATAAGGTTGAATGGATAGATAGAACAATCATTGTATCTGGGTTGTCTCCGATTATATCGTTTTGCTGTATATTTAGATACACCTACCATGTAACGGTTCTTTCGTTACACATACGAGTGTCTGAATCGAACATAAGGTTGGATGGTTAGACGGAACGATAATTGTAACTGAGTTGTATTCGATTATATCGTGGGAATGTTTATATAGTAATACTCACCAGGTGACTGTTCTTTCGTTATACGTACGAGCGACCCAATCGAACAGAAGGTCAGATGGATAAACGAAATGATCATTGTATCTGAGTTGTATTCGATTATATCGTGATGAAGTTTATATAGAAATACTCACCAGGTAACAGTTCTTCCGTTAAACATACGAGCAAGCGAATCGAACATAAGGTTGGATGGATAGATTGAACAATCATTGTATCTGGGTTGTCTCCGAATATATCTTTATGCTGTATATTCAGTTACACCTACCATGTAACGGTTATTTCGTTACACATACGAGCGTCTGAATCGAACATAAGTTTGGATGATTAGACGGAACAATAATTGTAACTGAGTTGTATTCGATTATATCGTGGTGATGTTTATATAGTAATACTCACCAGGTAACTGTTCTTCCGTTTTACATAAAAGCGACCGAATCGAGCAGAAGGTTAAATGGATAGTTTGAAAATTCATCGTATCTGGGTTGTATTCGATTAGGTTTATATAGTTATACTCACCAGGTAACTGTTTTTCCGTTATACATAAGAACGACTGAATTGAACAGAAGGTTGAATGGACAGACTAAACAATAATCGTATCAGGGGTTGTATTCGAGTATATCGTGATGATTATCATATAGAATGTCTAACCAGGTAACAGTTCTTTCGTTAAACATACGAGCTACCGAATCGAACAGAAGGTTGAATGGATAGTATCTGGGTTGTATTCGATTATGATGTTATGCTGTGTATATGGTTATACACATTTGATGACGGTATTCCCGTTTTACATACGAGCGACCGAAACGAACAGAAAGTTGAATGGATAGACTGAACAATCAATGTATCTGGGTGGTATGCGATTATATCGCAGTACTGTATATATAGTGATACTTACCAGGTGACGGTACTTCCGTTACACATACTAGCGACTGAATCGAACAGAAGGTTAAATGGTTAGACGAAACGATAATTGTATCTGAGTTGTATTCGATGATATCGTGATGATGTTTATATAGAAATACTCACCAGGTAACTGTTCTTTCGTTTCACATACAAGCGACCGAATCGAGCAGAAGGTTGAATTTAGTATAGATTGAACAATCATCGTATCTGGGTTGTATTCGATTATGTTCATATAGTTATACTCACCAGGTAACTGTTCTTCCGTTATACATACGAGCGACTGAATTGAACAGAAGGTTGAATGGATAGACTAAACAATGATCGTATCTGAGGTTGTATTCGATTATATCGTGATGATGTTTATATAGTCATACTCAATAGGTAACTGTTCTCCAGTTATACATAAGAGCGACTAAACTGAACAGAAGGTTGAATGGATAGACTGAACAATCATTGTATCTGGGTTGTATTCGATTATATCGTGATGTTTTTCATAAAGTATGTCTAACCAGGTAACAGTTCTTCTGTTACACATAAGAGCAACCGAATCGAACAAAAAGTTGAATGGATAGATTGAACAATCATTGTATCTGGGTTGTCTCCGATTATATCGTTATGCTGTATATTTAGTTACACCTACCATGTAACGGTTCTCTCGTTACACATACGAGCGTCTGCATCGAACATAAGGTTGGATGATTAGACGGAACGATAATTGTAACTGAGTTGTATTCGATTATATCGTGGTGATGTTTATATAGTAATACTCACCAGGTGACTGTTCTTGCGTTATACATACGAGCGACCCAATCGAACAGAAAGTTGGATGGATAGACGGAATGATCATTGTATCTGAGTTGTATTCGATTATATCGTGGTGAGGTTTATATAGAAATACTCACCAGGTTACTGTTCTCTCGTTATACATACGAGCAACCGAATCGAACAGAAGGTTGAATGGATAGTATCTGGGTTGTATTCGATCATGATGTTATGCTGTGTAAATAGTTATACACATTAGGTGACGGTACTCCCGTTTTACATACGAGCGACCGAAACGAACAGAAATTTGAATGGATAGTCTGAACAATCAATGTATCTGGATGGTATCCGATTATATCGCAATACTGAATATATAGTGATACTTACCAGGTGACGGTACTTCCGTTACACATACTAGCGACTGAATCGAACAGAAGGTTAAATGGTTAGACGAAACGATAATTGTATCTGAGTTGTATTCGATGATATCGTGATGATGTTTATATAGAAATACTCACCAGGTAACTGTTCTTTCGTTTTACATACAAGCGACCGAATCGAGCAGAAGGTTGAATTTAGTATAGATTGAACAATCATCGTATCTGGGTTGTATTCGATTATGTTCATATAGTTATACTCACCAGGTAACTGTTCTTCCGTTATACATAGGAGCGACTGAATTGAACAGAATGTTGAATGGATAGACTAAACAATAATCGTATCTGGGGTTGTATTCAATTATATCTTGATGATGTTTATGTAGTTATACTCACCAGGGAACTGTTCTCCAGTTATACATAAGAGCAACTGAACTGAACAGAAGGTTGAATGGATTGACTGAACAATCATCGTATCTGGGTTGTATTTGATTATATCGTGATGATTATAATATAGTATGTCTTACCAGGTAACAGTTCTTCCGTTATACATACGAGCAACCGAATCGAACATAAGGTTGAATGTATCTGGGTTGTCTCCGATTATATCGTTATGCTGTATATTTAGTTACACCTACCATGTAAAGGTTCTTTCGTTACACATACGAGCGTCTGAATCGAACATAAGGTTGGATGGTGGGACGAAACGATAATTGTAACTGAGTTGTATTCGATTATATCGTGGTGATGTTTATATAGTAATATTCACCAGGTGACTGTTCTTGCGTTATACATACGAGCGACCCAATCAAACAGAAGGTTGGATGGATAGACGGAATGATCATTGTATCTTAGTTGTATTCTATTATATCGTGATGACGTTCATATAGAAATACTCACCAGGTAACTGTTCTTTCGTTATACATACTAGCGACTGAATCGAACAGAATGTTGAATGGTTAGACGAAACGATAATTGTATCTGAGTTGTATTCGATGATATCGTGATGATATTTATATAGCAATACTCACCAGGTAACTGTCCTTCAGTTTTACATACAAGTGACCGAATCGAGCAGAAGGTTAAATGGATAGATTGAACAATCATCGTATCTGAGTTGTATTCGATTATGTTTATATAGTTATACTCACCAGGTACCTGTTTTTTCGTTATACATACGAGCAACCGAATCGAACATAAGGTTGAATGGATAGATTGAACAATCATCGTATCTGAGTTGTATTCGATTATGTTTATATAGTTATACTCACCAAGTAACTGTTCTTCCGTTATACATACGAGCGACTGAATTGAACAGAAGGTTGAATGGATAGACTAAACAATGATCGTATCTGGGGTTGTATTCGATTATATCGTGATGATGTTTATATAGTTATACTCACCAGGTAACTGTTCTCCAGTTATACATAAGAGCGACTGAACTGAACAGAAGGTTGTTTAGATAGACTGAACAATCATCGTATCTGGGTTGTATTCGATTATTTCGTGATGATTATCATATATTATGTCTAACCAGGTAACTGTTCTTCCGTTATACATACGAGCAACCGAATCGAATATTAGGTTGAATGGATAGATAGAACAATCATTGTATCTGGGTTGTCTCCGATTATATCGTTTTGCTGTATATTTAGATACACCTACCATGTAACGGTTCTTTCGTTACACATACGAGTGTCTGAATCGAACATAAGGTTGGATGGTTAGACGGAACGATAATTGTAACTGAGTTGTATTCGATTATATCGTGGGAATGTTAATATAGTAATACTCACCAGGTGACTGTTCTTTCGTTATACGTACAAGCGACCCAATCGAACAGAAGGTCAGATGGATAAACGAAATGATCATTGTATCTGAGTTGTATTCGATTATATCGTGATGAAGTTTATATAGAAATACTCACCAGGTAACAGTTCTTCCGTTAAACATACGAGCAACCGAATCGAACATAAGGTTGGATGGATAGATTGAACAATCATTGTATCTGGGTTGTCTCCGAATATATCTTTATGCTGTATATTCAGTTACACCTACCATGTAACGGTTATTTCGTTACACATACGAGCGTCTGAATCGAACATAAGTTTGGATGATTACACGGAACAATAATTGTAACTGAGTTGTATTCGATTATATCGTGGTGATGTTTATATAGTAATACTCACCAGGTAACTGTTCTTCCGTTTTACATAAAAGCGACCGAATCGAGCTGAAGGTTAAATGGATAGATTGAAAATTCATCGTATCTGGGTTGTATTCGATTAGGTTTATATAGTTATACTCACCAGGTAACTGTTTTTCCGTTATACATAAGAACGACTGAATTGAACAGAAGGTTGAATGGACAGACTAAACAATAATCGTATCTGGGGTTGTATTCGAGTATATCGTGATGATTATCATATAGAATGTCTAACCAGGTAACAGTTCTTTCGTTAAACATACGAGCAACCGAATCGAACAGAAGGTTGAATGGATAGTATCTGGGTTGTATTCGATTATGATGTTATGCTGTGTATATGGTTATACACATTTGATGAAGGTATTCCCGTTTTACATACGAGCGACCGAAACGAACAGAAAGTTGAATGGATAGACTGAACAATCAATGTATCTGGGTGGTATGCGATTATATCGCAGTACTGTATATATAGTGATACTTACCAGGTGACGGTACTTCCGTTACACATACTAGCGACTGAATCGAACAGAAGGATGAATGGTTAGACGAAACGATAATTGTATCTGAGTTGTATTCGATGATATCGTGATGATGTTTATATAGCAATAATCACCAGGTAACTGTTCTTCCGTTTTACATACAAGCGACCGAATCGAGCAGAATGTTGAATTTAGTATAGATTGAACAATCATCGTATCTGGGTTGTATTCGATTATGTTCATATAGTTATACTCACCAGGTAACTGTTCTCCAGTTATACATAAGAGCGACTGAACTGAACAGAAGGTTGAATGGATAGACTGAACAATCATTGTATCTGGGTTGTATTCGATTATATCGTGATGATTATCATATAGTATGTCTGAGCAGGTTACAGTTCTTCTGTTACACATACGAGCAACTGAATCGAACATAAGGTTGAATGGATAGATTGAACAATCATTGTATCTGGGTTGTCTCCGATTATATCGTTATGCTGTATATTTAGTTACACCTACCATGTAACGGTTCTTTCGTTACACATACGAGCGTCTGAATCGAACATAAGGTTGGATGATTAGACGGAACAATAATAGTAACTGAGTTGTATTCGATTATATCGTGGTGATGTTTATATAGTAATACTCACCAGGTGACTGTTCTTGCGTTATACATACGAGCGACCCAATCGAACAGAAGTTTGGATGGATAGACGAAATGATCATTGTATCTGAGTTGTATTCGATTATATCGTGATGACGTTCATATAGAAATACTCACCAGGTTACTGTTTTTTCTTTATACATACGAGCAACCGAATCGAACAGAAGGTTGAATGGATAGTATCTGGGTTGTATTCGATTATGATGTTATGCTGTGTATATAGTTATACACATTAGGTGACGTTATTCCCGTTTTACATACGAGCGACCGAAACGAACAAAAAGTTGAATGGATAGACTGAACAATCAATGTATCTGGGTGGTATCCGATTATATCACAATTCTGTATATATAGTGATACTTACCAGGTGACGGTACTTCCGTTGCACATACTAGCGACTGAATCGAACTTAAGGTAAAATGGTAAGACGAAACGATAATTGTATCCGAGTTGTATTCCATGATATCGTGATGATGTTTATATAGCAATACTCACCAGGTAACTGTTCTTCCGTTTTACATACAAGCGACCGAATCGACCAGAAGGTTGAATTTAGTATGGATTGAACAATCATCGTATCTGGGTTGTATTCGATTATATTTATATATTTATACACACCAGGTAACTGTTCTTCCGTTATACATACTAGCGACTGAATCGAACAGAATGTTGAATGGTTAGACGAAACGATAATTGTGTCTGAGATGTATTCGATGATATCGTGATGATGTTTATATAGCAATACTCACCAGGTAACTGTCCTTCAGTTTTACATACAAGTGACCGATTCGAGCAGAAGGTTAAATGGATAGATTGAACAATCATCGTATCTGAGTTGTATTCGATTATGTTCATATAGTTATACTCACCAGGTACCTGTTCTTTCGTTATACATACGAGCAACCGAATCGAACATAAGGTTGAATGGATAGATTGAACAATCATCGTATCTGAGTTGTATTCGATTATGTTTATATAGTTATACTCACCAAGTAACTGTTCTTCCGTTATACATACAAGCGACTGAATTGAAGAGAAGGTTGAATGGATAGACTAAACAATGATCGTATCTGGGGTTGTATTCGATTATATCGTGATGATGTTTATATAGTTATACTCACCAGGTAACTGTTCTCCAGTTATACATAAGAGCGACTGAACTGAACAGAAAGTTGTATAGATAGACTGAACAATCATCGTATCTGGGTTGTATTCGATTATTTCGTGATGACTATTATATATTATGTCTAACCAGGTAACTGTTCTTCCGTTATACATACGAGCAACAGAATCGAACATAAGATTGAATGGATAGATTGAACAATCATTGTATCTGGGTTGTCTCCGATTATATCGTTATGCTGTATATTCAGATACACCTACCATGTAACGGTTCTTTCGTTACACATACGAGCGTCTGAATCGAACATAAGGTTGGATGGTTAGACGGAACGATAATTGTAACTGAGTTGTATTCGATTATATCGTGGGAATGTATATATAGTAATACTCACCAGGTGACTGTTCTTGCGTTATACGTACGAGCGACCCAATCGAACAGAAGGTTTGATGGATAGACGGAATGATCATTGTATCTGAGTTGTATTCGATTATATCGTGATGAAGTTTATATAGAAATACTCACCAGGTTACTGTTCTTTCGTTATACATACGAGCAACCGAATCGAACAGAAGGTTGAATGGATAGTATCTGGGTTGTATTCGATTATGATGTTATGCTGTGTATATAGTTATACACATGAGGTGACGGTATTCCCGTTTTACTTACGAGCGACCGAAACGAACAGAAAGTTGAATGGATAGACTGAACAATCAATGTATCTGGGTGGTATCCGATTATATCGCAATACTGTATATATAGTGATACTTACCAGGTGACGGTACTTCCGTTACACATACTAGCGACTGAATCGAACAGAAGGTTAAATGGTTAGACGAAACGATAATTGTATATCTGAGTTGTATTCGATGATATCGTGATGATGTTTGTATAGCAATACTCACCAAGTAACTGTTCTTCCGTTTTACATACAAGCGACCGAATCGAGCAGAAGGTTAAATGGATAGATTGAACAATCATCGTATCTGAGTTGTATTCGATTATGTTTATATAGTTATACTCACCAGGTACCTGTTCTTCCGATATACATACGTGCAACCGAATCGAACATAAGGTTGAATGGATAGATTGAACAATCATCGTATCTGAGTTGTATTCGATTATGTTTATATAGTTATACTCACCAAGTAACTGTTCTTCCGTTATACATACGAGCGACTGAATTGAACAGAAGGTTGAATGGATATACTAAACAATGATCGTATCTGGGGTTGTATTCTATTATATCGTGATGATGTTTATATAGTTATACTCACCAGGTAACTGTTCTCCAGTTATACATAAGAGCGACTGAACTGAACAGAAGGTTGTATAGATAGACTGAACAATCATCGTATCTGGGTTGTATTCGATTATTTCGTGATGATTATTATATATTATGTCTAACCAGGTAACTGTTCTTCCGTTATACATACGAGAAACCGAATCGAACATAAGGTTGAATGGATAGATTGAACAATCATTGTATCTGGGTTGTCTCCGATTATATCGTTATGCTGTATATTTAGATACACCTACCATGTAACGGTTCTTTCGTTACACATACGAGCGTCTGAATCGAACATAAGGTTGGATGGTTAGACGGAACGATAATTGTAACTGAGTTGTATTCGATTATATCGTGGAAATGTTCATATAGTAATACTCACCAGGTGACTGTTCTTGCGTTATACGTACGAGCGACCCAATCGAACAGAAGGTTAGATGGATAGACGGAATGATCATTGTATCTGAGTTGTATTCGATTATATCGTGATGAAGTTTATATATAGGAATACTCACCAGGTTACTGTTCTTTCGTTATAAATACGAGCAACTGAATCGAACAGAAGGTTGAATGGATAGTATCTGAGTTGTATTCGATTATGATGTTATGCTGTGTATATAGTTATACATACTAGGTGAAGGTATTCCCGTTTTACATACGAGCGACCGAAACGAACAGAAAGTTGAATGGATAGACTGAACAATCAATGTATCTGGTTGGTATCCGATTATATCGCAATACTGTATATATAGTGATACTTACCAGGTGACGGTACTTCCGTTACACATACTAGCGACTGAATCGAACAGAAGGTTAAATGGTTAGACGAAGCGAAAATTGTAACTGAGTTGTATTCGATGATATCGTGATGATGTTTATATAGCAATACTCACCAGGTAACTGTTCTTCCGTTTTACATAAAAGCGACCGAATCGAGCAGAAGGTTAAATGGATAGATTGAAAATTCATCGTATCTGGGTTGTATTCGATTAGGTTTATATAGTTATACTCACCAGGTAACTGTTTTTCCGTTAAACATAAGAACGACTGAATTGAACAGAAGGTTGAATGAACAGACTAAACAATAATCGTATCTGGGGTTGTATTCGAGTATATCGTGATGATTATCATATAGTATGTCTAACCAGGTAACAGTTCTTCCGTTAAACATACGAGCAACCGAATCGAACAGAAGGTTGAATGGATAGTATCTGGGTTGTATTCGATAATGATGTTATGCTGTGTATAGGGTTATACACATTTGATGACGGTATTCCCGTTTTACATACGAGCGACCGAAACGAACAGAAAGTTGAATGGATATACTGAACAATCAATGTATCTGGGTGGTATGCGATTATATCGCAATACTGTATTAATAGTGATACTTACCAGGTGACGGTACTTCCGTTACACATACTAGCGACTGAATCGAACAGAAGGATGAATGGTTAGACGAAACGATAATTGTATCTGAGTTGTATTCGATGATATCGTGATGATGTTTATATAGCAATAATCACCAGGTAACTGTTCTTCCGTTTTACATACAAGCGACCGAATCGAGCAGAAGGTTGAATTTAGTATAGATTGAACAATCATCGTATCTGGGTTGTATTCGATTATGTTCATATAGTTATACTCACCAGGTAACTGTTCTTCCGTTATACATAGGAGCGACTGAATTGAACAGAAGGTTGAATAGATAGACTAAACAATAATCGTATCTGGGGTTGTATTCGATTATATCGTGATGATGTTTATATAGTTATACTCACCAGGTAACTGTTCTCCAGTTATACATAAGAGCGACTGAACTGAACAGAAGGTTGAATGGATAGACTGAACAATCATTGTATCTGGGTTGTATTCGATTATATCGTGTTGATTATCATATAGTATGTCTAAGCAGGTAACAGTTCTTCTGTTACACATACGAGCAACTGAATCGCTTATAAGGTTGAATGGATAGATTGAACAATCATTGTATCTGGGTTGTCTCCGATTATATCGTTATGCTGTATATTTAGTTACACCTACCATGTAACGGTTCTTTCGTTACACATACGAGCGTCTGAATCGAACATAAGGTTGGATGATTAGACGGAACAATAATTGTAACTGAGTTGTATTCGATTATATCGTGGTGATGTTTATATAGTAATACTCACCAGGTGACTGTTCTTGCGTTATACATACGAGCGACCCAATCGAACAGAAGTTTGGATGGATAGACGGAATGATCATTGTATCTGAGTTGTATTCGATTATATCGTGATGACGTTCATATAGAAATACTCACCAGGTTACTGTTATTTCTTTATACATACGAGCAACCGAATCGAACAGAAGGTTGAATGGATAGTATCTGGGTTGTATTCGATTATGATGTTATGCTGTGTATATAGTTATACACATTAGGTGACGTTATTCCCGTTTTACATACGAGCGACCGAAACGAACAGAAAGTTGAATGGATAGACTGAACAATCAATGTATCTGGGTGGTATCCGATTATATCGCAATTCTGTATATACAGGGTCGCTGATATGTATGGAAACGGTCGATTATTTCCTAAAGTAAGATAGCTAGCGAAAAATGTTAGGATACAAAAGTTGTAGGGTTTTTCAAAATCCATTAAGCTAATGAAAAATTAAGTATACAGAATGAGTCAAAAAGTCAGGACGAAACAAAGTTGCTTTTTCTCTAATGGGACGCCCTGTATATTATTTCACATTTCAATTCTGCTCGAAATTCTGAACAAAATTGATATAGCACATCATTTCCTAAATTCAACTGTTTTCGAGATATCGAATTTTGAAAATAACTTATGATAAATTATCCAAAAATGTTAGTCCATTAAGTTCATAGTCCATCAAGTTACCTTTGAAAGTTTCCAGCTCCATAACAACGCCGCGTCGTTCTTTTGTCTAACAGTGATGATGTGTTGTCAAGATCTTGACAACACATGTCAAAAATTACATTTAGTGTGAATAAGTTTCGCGCAAAAATGGCACGTTTAACTAATACTGAAAGTATTGAAATTTTAATGATCATAGGATTCGGTGATAGAAGACGAAGTTGTGACCAAGTAGTGAATATTTTTAATGAATTGCATCCAAATCGGGAACCAATTTCTAAATCAACAGTTTCAAAAACATTGCAGCGTTTTCATGAAACTGGAGATGTCAAAGATCGACCAAAAAGTGGAAGACCAGTAAGCGTTACAAATGAAGAAAATGCTTTGAATGTCATGTTAGATGTGGTGGAAAATCCAATAAATTCGGCACAACAGAGGGCTTTGAATCATAACATGAGTCGATATTCCATTCAAAAAATTTGCAAACTGCAAAAATTCCATCCATATAAAATTCATTTGGTACAAGAATTGAGTGAAGACGATTTTGATCGTAGAATCGAGTTCTGTGAAGTTATTATGGATAAATTAAGCGAAAATGTCAACTTTGTCAACCACATATTGTTTTCTGACGAATCTACATTTTGTTTAAACGGGCACGTGAATCGACACAACTGTAGGTATTGGTCAGACCAAAATCCACATTGGATGGAGGAAGTTCACACTCAACGGCCACAAAAAGTAAATGTCTGGTGTGGCATTATTGGTGGACACGTCATAGGACCCTATTTTATAAACGGAAATTTGAACTCTGAACGATATTTATCACTTTTACAAAAGCATATTATTCCAGAGCTTAGACGATTATTCCCGAATAATAACAATCCCAATTTGCCGGCAGAACAAATATGGTTTCAACAAGATGGGGCTCCTCCACATTTTGGACGTATGGTACGGGCATATCTAGATGAAACTTTTCCTAATAAATGGATTGGACGCAGGGGAGCAATTGAATGGCCAGCTAGGTCTCCCGATATGACCCCACTTGACTTTTTTCTATGGGGTCACATAAAAAATGTAGTCTACAAAAATAGGCCGCCAAATATCGAAGAGTTGCAAGAAAGAATAAGGCATGAAATTTCTACCATTCCTCCTCACATGATTTTAGATTCACTACAAAATTTTGTTCAGCAAGTTCATTACTGTCAGGAGGTAAATGGTAAACACTTTGAGCACCTTATTTAATAGAATTTCAAAGAAAAATTTGCTGTTTATTGAAACTTGTTTTCTCTCTTTTCCTCCTGTCTTAACTATTGTTTTCATAAAATTTTAAATATCCTGGACATTCATTGAAAAATACATTTTATTGTTTTAATTGCATTTTAATCAACCCTGAACAATTATGCTTTTTTTATTTTCTGTAAAAAAATTATAATTAAATTGTAATCATAATATCCACATACTCCACTTTTTGTGACTTTCATAATAAATATGCATCATTTCGTGCTTTTTCTTTAATAAATTTGGGAGGAGTAAAAAGTTATTTTCAAAATTCGATATCTCGAAATCGGTTGAATTTAGGAAATGATGAGCTATATCACTTTTGTTCAGAATTTCGAGCAGAATTGAAATGTGGAATAATATACAGGGCGTCCCATTAGAGAAAAAGCAACTTTGTTTCGTCCTGACTTTTTGACTCATCCTGTATACTTAATTTTTCATTAGTTTAATGGAATTTGAAAAACCCTACAACTTTTGTATCCTAACATTTTTCGCTAGCTATCTTACTTTAGGAAATAATCGACCGTTTCCATACATATCAGCGACCCTGTATAGTGATACTTACCAGGTGACGGTACTTCCGTTGCACATACTAGCGACTGAATCGAACTTAAGGTTAAATGGTAAGACGAAACGATAATTGTATCCGAGTTGTATTCGATGATATCGTGATGATGTTTATATAGCAATACTCACCAGGTAACTGTTCTTACGTTTTACATACAAGCGACCGAATCGAGCAGAAGGTTAAATAGATAGATTGAACAATCATCGTATCTGGGTTGTATTCGATTATGTTTATATAGTTATACTCACCAGGTAACTGTTCTTCCGTTATACATACGAGCGACTGAATTGAACTAAAGGTTGAATGGATAGACTAAACAATGATCGTATCTGGGGTTGTATTCGATGATATCGTGATGATGTTTATATAGTTATACTCACCAGGTAACTGTTCTCCAGTTATACATGAGAGCGACTGAACTGAACAGAAGGTTGAATGGATAGACTGAACAATCATTGTATCTGGGTTGTATTCGATTATATCGTGATGATTATCATATAGTATGTCTTACCATGTAACAGTTCTTCTGTTACACATACGAGCAACCGAATCGAACATAAGGTTGAATGGATGTATTGAACAATCATTGTATCTGGGTTGTCTCCGATTATATCGTTATGCTGTATATTTAGTTACACCTACCATGTAACGGTTCTTAAGTTACACATAGGAGCGTATGCATCGAACATAAGGTTGGATGATTTGACAGAACGGTAATTGTAACTGAGTTGTATTCTATTATATCGTGGTGATGTTTATATAGTAATACTCACCAGGTGACTGTTCTTGCGTTATACATACAAGCGACCCAATCGAACAGAAGGTTGGATGGATAGACGGAATGATCATTGTATCTCAGTTGTATTCGATTATATCGTGATGAAGTTTATATAGAAATACTCACCAGGTTACTGTTCTTTCGTTATACATACGAGCAACCGAATCGAACAGAAGGTTGAATGGATAGTATCTGGGTTGTATTCGATTATGATCTTATGCTGTGTATATAGTTATACACATTTGATGACGGTATTCCCGTTTTACATACGAGCGACCGAAAAGAACAGAAAAATGAATGGATAGACTGAACAATCAATGTATCTGGGTGGTATCCGATTATATCGCAATACTGTATATATAGTGATACTTACCAGGTGACGGTACTTCCGTTACACATACTAGCGACTGAATCGAACAGAAGGTTGAATGGTTAGACGAAACGATAATTGTATCTGAGTTGTATCCGATGATATCGTGATGATGTTTATATAGCAATAATAACCAGGTAACTATTCTTCCGTTTCACATACAAGCGACCGAATCGAGCAGAAGGTTAAATGTATAGATTGAACAATCATCGTATCTGGGTTGTATTTGATTATGTTTATATAGTTATACTCACCAGGTACCTGTTCTTCCGTTATACATACGAGCGACTGAATTGAACAGAAGGTTGAATGGATAGACTAAATAATGATCGTATCTGAGGTTGTATTCGATTATATCGTGATGATTATTATATATTATGTCTAACCAGGTAACTGTTCTTCCGTTATACATACGAGCAACCGAATCAAACATAAGGTTGGATGGATAGATTGAAAAATCATTGTATCTGGGTTGTCTCTGATTATATCGTTATGCTGTATGATTAGATACACCTACCATGCATCGGTTCTTTGGTTACACATACGAGCGTCTGAATCGAACATAAGGTTGGATGGTTAGAGATAATTGTAACTGAGTTGTATTCGATTATATCGTGGTAATGTTTATATTGTAATACTCACCAGGTGACTGTTCTTGCGTTATACGTACGAGCGACCCAATCGAACAGAAGGTTGGATGGATAGACGGAATGATCATTGTATCTGAGTTGTATTCGATTATATCGTGATGAAGTTCATATAGAAATACTCACCAGGTTACTGTTCTTTCGTTATACATACGAGCAACCGAATCGAACAGAAGGTTGAATGAATGGTATCTTGGTTGTATTCGATTATGATGTTATGCTGTGTATATAGTTATACACACTAGGTGACGGTATTTCCGTTTTACATACGAGCGACCGAAACGAACAGAAAGTTGAATGGATAGACTGAACAATCAATGTATCTGGTTGGTATCTGATTATATCGCAATACTGTATATATAGTGATACTTACCAGGTGACGGTACTTCCGTTACACATACTAGCGACTGAATCGAACAGAATGTTAAATGGTTAGACGAAGCGATAATTGTATCTGAGTTGTATTCGATGATATCGTGATGATGTTTATATAGCAATATTCACCAGGTAACTGTTCTTCCGTTTTACATAAAAGCGACCGAATCGAGCAGAAGGTTAAATGGATAGATTGAAAATTCATCGTATCTGGGTTGTATTCGATTAGGTTTATATAGTTATACTCACCAGGTAACTGTTCTTCCGATATACATACGAGCGACTGAATTGAACAGAAGGTTGAATGGATAGACTAAATAATGATCGTATCTGAGGTTGTATTCGATTATATCGTGATGATGTTTATATAGTTATACTCAACAGGTAACTGTTCTCCAGTTATACATAAATGCGACTGAATCGAGCAGAAGGTTGAATTGAGTATTAATTGAACAATAAT
The DNA here is from genome assembly GCA_029955515.1 of Chrysomela aeneicollis. NCBI lineage: Eukaryota > Metazoa > Arthropoda > Insecta > Coleoptera > Chrysomelidae > Chrysomela > Chrysomela aeneicollis. The sequence goes on from JARUHQ010000006.1 coordinate 19,061,040, forward strand.
CGTATCTGGGTTGTATTCGATTATGTTTATAAAGTTATACTCACCAGGTAACTGTTCTTCCGTTATACATACGAGCAATCGAATCGAACAGAAGGTTGAATGGATAGTATCTGGGTTGTATTCGATTATGATGTTATGCTGTGTATATAGTTATACACACTAGGTGACGGTATTTCCGTTTTACATACGAGCGACCGAAACGAACAGAAAGTTGAATGGATAGACTGAACAATCAATGTATCTGGTTGGTATCTGATTATATCGCAATACTGTATATATAGTGATACTTACCAGGTGACGGTACTTCCGTTACACATACTAGCGACTGAATCGAACAGAAGGTTAAATGGTTAGACGAAACGATAATTGTATCTGAGTTGAATTCGATGATATCGTGATGATGTTTATATAGCAATACTCACCAGGTAACTGCTCTTCCGTTTCACATACAAGCGACCGAATCGAGCAGAAGGTTAAATTTAGTATAGATTGAACAATCATCGTATCTGGGTTGTATTCGATTATGTTTATATAGTTATACTCACCAGGTAACTGTTCTTCCGTTATACATACGAGCGACTGAATTGAACAGAAGGTTGAATGGATAGACTAAACAATAATCGTATCTGGGGTTGTATTCGATTATATCTTGATGATGTTCATATAGTTATACTCACCAGGAAACTGTTCTCCAGTTTTACATGGGAGCGACTGAACTGAACTGAAAGTTGAATGGATAGACTGAACAATCAATGTATCTGGGTGGTATCCGATTATATCGCAATACTGTATATATAGTGATACTTACCAGGTGACGGTACTTCCGTTACACATACTAGCGACTGGATCGAACAGAAGGTTAAATGGTTAGACGAAATGATATTTGTATCTCTGAGTTGTATTCGATGATATCGTGATGAAGTTCATATAGAAATACTCACCAGGTTACTGTTCTTTCGTTATACATACGAGCATTCGAATCGAACAGAAGGTTGAATGGATAGTATCTGGGTTGTATTCGATTATGATGTTATGCTGTGTATATAGTTATACACACTAGGTGACGGTATTCCCGTTTTACATACGAGCGACCGAAACGAACAGAAAGTTGAATGGATAGACTGAACAATCAATGTATCTGGTTGGTATCCGATTATATCGCAATACTGTATATATAGTGATACTTACCAGGTGACGGTACTTCCGTTACACATACTAGCGACTGAATCGAACAGAAGGTTGAATGGTTAGACGAAGCGATAATTGTATCTGAGTTGTATTCGATGATATCGTGATGATGTTTATATAGCAATATTCACCAGGTAACTGTTCTTCCGTTCTACATAAAAGCGACCAAATCGAGCAGAAGGTTGAATGGATAGATTGAAAATTCATCGTATCTGGGTTGTATTCGATTAGGTTTATATAGTTATACTCACCAGGTAACTGTCCTTCCGTTATACATACGAGCGACTGAATCGAACAGAATGTTGAATGGTTAGACGAAACGATAATTGTATCTGAGTTGTATTCGATGATATCGTGATGATCGAATACAACCCAGATACGATGATTGTTCAATCTATACTGAATTCAACCTTCTGCTCGATTCGGTCGCTTGTATGTAAAACGGAAGAACAGTTACCTGGTGAGTATTGCTATATAAACATCATCACGATATCATCGAATACAACTCAGATAGGTGGCCCCCTTGGAACTTTTTCGAATTCTTCAGACCGCCTTAACTTCTGAACGGATGGACCGATTTTCAATTTCGCGCATACCAATTTGCTTGTTTTTTCATAGAATCCATTTCTTCAATAGAAAAAACCGAAATCGAAAAAAAAATTGCATCAAAGGGGGTCCTGTTGGAACCTTTTCGAATTCTTCAGATCGCCTTAACTTCCGAACGGATGGACCGATTTTCAACTTCGATCATACCAAACTGCTTGTTTTTTTTTCATAGAATTCATTTCTCCAATCGAAAAAACCGAAATCAAAAAAAAAATTGCATCAAAGGGGGTCCACTTGGAACTTTTTCGAATTCTTCAGATCGCCTTAACTTCCAAACGGATAGACCGATTTTCAACTTCGATCATACCAATCTACTTGTTTTTTTTCATAGAATCCATTTTTCCAATCGAAAAAACCGAAATCTAAAAAAAAAATTGCATCAAAGGGGGCCCCCTTGGAACTTTTTCGAATTCTTCAGATCGCCTTAACTTCCGAACGGATTGACCGATTTTCAACTTCGATCATACCAATCTGCTTGTTTTTTTCATAGAATCCATTTCTTCAATCAAAAAAACCGAATTCGAAAAAAAAAATGCATCAAATTGGGCCCCCTTGGAACTTTTTCGAATTCTTCAGACCGCCTTAACTTCCGAACGGATGGACCGATTTTCAACTTCGATCATACCAAACTGCTTGTTTTTTTTCATAGAATCCATTTCTCCAATCGAAAAAACCGAAATCGAAAAAAAAATTGCATCAAAGGGGGTCCCCTTGGATTTTTTTCGAATTCTTCAGATCGCCTTAACTTCCAAACGGATGGACCGATTTTCAACTTCGATCATACCAATCTGCTTGTTTTTTTTCATAGAATCCATTTCTCCAATCGAAAAAACCGAAATCTAAAAAAAAAATTGCATCAAAGGGGGCCCCCTTGGAACTTTTTCGAATTCTTCAGATCGCCTTAACTTCCGAACGGATGGACCGATTTTCAACTTCGATCATACCAAACTGCTTGTTTTTTTCATAGAATCCATTGCTCCAATCGAAAAAACCGAAATCGAAAAAAAAATTGCATCAAAGGGGGTCCCCTTGGATTTTTTTCGAATTCTTCAGATCGCCTTAACTTCCAAACGGATGGACCGATTTTCAACTTCGATCATACCAATCTGCTTGTTTTTTTTCATAGAATCCATTTCTCCAATCGAAAAAACCGAAATCTAAAAAAAAATTGCATCAAAGGGGGCCCCCTTGGAACTTTTTCGAATTCTTCAGATCGCCTTAACTTCCGAACGGATTGACCGATTTTCAACTTCGATCATACCAATCTGCTTGTTTTTTTCATAGAATCCATTTCTCCAATCGAAAAAACCGAAATCGAAAAAAAAAATGCATCAAATTGGGCCCCCTTGGAACTTTTTCGAATTCTTCAGACCGCCTTAACTTCCGAACGGATGGACCGATTTTCAACTTCGATCATACCAATCTTCTTGTTTTTTTATAGAATCCATTTCTCCAATCGAAAAAACCGTAATCGAAAAAAAAATTGCATCAAAGGGGGTACCCTTGGAACTTTTTCGAATTCTTCAGATCGCCTTAACTTCCAAACGGATGGACCGATTTTCAACTTCGATCATACCAATCTGCTTGTTTTTTTTTCATAGAATCCATTTCTCCAATCGAAAAAACCGAAATCTAAAAAAACAATTGCATCAAAGGGGGCCCCCTTGGAACTTTTTCGAATTCTTCAGATCGCCTTAACTTTCGAACGGATTGACAGATTTTCAACTTCGATCATACCAATCTGCTTGTTTTTTTCATAGAATCCATTTCTCCAATCGAAAAAAAAAATGCATCAAAGGGGGCCCCCTTGGAACTTTTTCGAATTCTTCAGATCGCCTTAACTTCCGAACGGATGGACCGATTTTCAACTTCGATCATACCAATCTGCTTGTTTTTTTTTCATAGAATCCATTTCTTCAATCGAAAAAACCAAAATGAAAAAAAAATGCATCAAAGGGGGCCCCCTTGGAACTTTTTCGAATTCTTCAGATCGCCTCAACTTCCGAACGGATGGACCGATTTTCAACTTCGATCATACCAATCTGCTTGTTTTTTTTTCATAGAATCCATTTCTCCAATCGAAAAAACCGTAATCTAAAAAAAAATTGCATTAAAGGGGGCCCCCTTGGAACTTTTTCGAATTCTTCAGATCGCCTTAACTTCCGAACGGATTGATCGATTTTCAACTTCGATCATACCAATATGCTTGTTTTTTTCATAGAATCCATTTCTCCAATCGAAAAAACCGAAATCGAAAAAAAAATGCATCAAAGGGGGCCCCCTTGGAACTTTTTCGAATTCTTCAGACCGCCTTAACTTCCGAACGGATGGACCGATTTTCAATTTCGCGCATACCAATTTGCTTGTTTTTTCATAGAATCAATTTCTTCAATAGAAAAAACCAAAATCGACAAAAAAATTGCATCAAAGGGAACTTTTTCGAATTCTTCAGATCGCCTTAACATCCGAACGGATTGACCGATTTTCAACTTCGATCATACCAATCTGCTTGTTTTTTTTATAGAATCCATTTCTCCAATCGAAAAAACCGAAATCGAAAAAAAAAATGCATCAAAGGTGGCCCCCTTTGAACTTTTTCGAATTCTTCAGACCGCCTTAACTTCCGAACGGATGGACCGATTTTCAATTTCGCGCATACCAATTTGCTTGTTTTTTCATAGAATCCATTTCTTCAATAGAAAAAACCGAAATCGAAAAAAAAATTGCATCAAAGGGGGTCCTGTTGGAACTTTTTCGAATTCTTCAGATCGCCTTAACTTCCAAACGGATGGACCGATTTTCAACTTCGATCATACCAATCTACCTGTTTTTTTTCATAGAATCCATTTCTCCAATCGAAAAAAAAAATGCATCAAAGGGGGCCCCCTTGGAACTTTTTCGAATTCTTCAGATCGCCTTAACTTCCGAACGGATGGACCGATTTTCAACTTCGATCATACCAATCTGCTTGTTTTTTTTTCATAGAATCCATTTCTTCAATCGAAAAAACCAAAATGAAAAAAAAAATGCATCAAAGGGGGCCCCCTTGGAACTTTTTCGAATTCTTCAGATCGCCTCAACTTCCGAACGGATGGACCGATTTTCAACTTCGATCATACCAATCTGCTTGTTTTTTTTTCATAGAATCCATTTCTCCAATCGAAAAAACCGTAATCTAAAAAAAAATTGCATCAAAGGGGGCCCCCTTGGAACTTTTTCGAATTCTTCAGATCGCCTTAACTTCCGAACGGATTGATCGATTTTCAACTTCGATCATACCAATATGCTTGTTTTTTTCATAGAATCCATTTCTCCAATCGAAAAAACCGAAATCGAAAAAAAAATGCATCAAAGGGGGCCCCCTTGGAACTTTTTCGAATTCTTCAGACCGCCTTAACTTCCGAACGGATGGACCGATTTTCAATTTCGCGCATACCAATTTGCTTGTTTTTTCATAGAATCAATTTCTTCAATAGAAAAAACCAAAATCGACAAAAAAATTGCATCAAAGGGAACTTTTTCGAATTCTTCAGATCGCCTTAACATCCGAACGGATTGACCGATTTTCAACTTCGATCATACCAATCTGCTTGTTTTTTTTATAGAATCCATTTCTCCAATCGAAAAAACCGAAATCGAAAAAAAAAATGCATCAAAGGTGGCCCCCTTTGAACTTTTTCGAATTCTTCAGACCGCCTTAACTTCCGAACGGATGGACCGATTTTCAATTTCGCGCATACCAATTTGCTTGTTTTTTCATAGAATCCATTTCTTCAATAGAAAAAACCGAAATCGAAAAAAAAATTGCATCAAAGGGGGTCCTGTTGGAACTTTTTCGAATTCTTCAGATCGCCTTAACTTCCAAACGGATGGACCGATTTTCAACTTCGATCATACCAATCTACCTGTTTTTTTTCATAGAATCCATTTCTCCAATCGAAAAAACCGAAATCAAAAAAAAAATTGCATCAAAGGGGGCCCCCTTGGAACTTTTTCGAATTCTTCAGATCGCCTTAACTTCTGAACGGATTGACCGATTTTCAACTTCGATCATACCAATCTGCTTGTTTTTCGAAAAAAAAATGCATCAAATTGGGCCCCCTTGGAACTTTTTCGAATTCTTCAGACCGCCTTAACTTCCGAACGGATGGACCGATTTTCAACTTCGATCATACCAAACTGCTTGTTTTTTTTCATAGAATCCATTTCTCCAATCGAAAAAACCGAAATCGAAAAAAAAATGCATCAAAGGGGGCCTCCTTGGAACTTTTTCGAATTCTTCAGACCGCCTTAACTTCCGAACGGATGGACCGATTTTCAATTTCGCGCATACCAATTTGCTTGTTTTTTCATAGAATCCATTTCTTCAATAAAAAAAACCGAAATCGAAAAAAAAATTGCATCAAAGGGGGTCCTGTTGGAACTTTTTCGAATTCTTCAGATCGCCTTAACTTCCGAACGGATGGACCGATTTTCAACTTCGATCATACCAAACTGCTTGTTTTTTTTCATAGAATTCATTTCTCCAATCGAAAAAACCGGAATCGAAAAAAAAATTGCATCAAAGGGGGTCCCCTTGGATTTTTTTCGAATTCTTCAGATCGCCTTAACTTCCAAACGGATGGACCGATTTTCAACTTCGATCATACCAATCTGCTTGTTTTTTTTCATAGAATCCATTTCTACAATCGAAAAAACCGAAATCTAAAAAAAAAAAATTGCATCAAAGGGGGCCCCCTTGGAACTTTTTCGAATTCTTCAGATCGCCTTAACTTCCGAACGGATGGACCGATTTTCAACTTCGATCATACCAAACTGCTTGTTTTTTTTTCATAGAATCCATTTCTCCAATCGAAAAAACCGAAATCAAAAAAAAAATTGCATCAAAGGGGGTCCCCTTGGAACTTTTTCGAATTCTTCAGATCGCCTTAACTTCCAAACGGATGGACCGATTTTCAACTTCGATCATACCAATCTACTTGTTTTTTTTTCATAGAATCCATTTCTCCAATCGAAGAAACCGAAATCTAAAAAAAAATTGCATCAAAGGAAGCCCCCTTGGAACTTTTTCGAATTCTTCAGATCGCCTCAACTTCCGAACGGATGGACCGATTTTCAACTTCGATCATACCAATCTGTTTTTTTTATAAAATCCATTTCTCCAATCAAAAAAACCGAAATCGAAAAAAAAATGCATCAAAGGGGGCCCCCTTGGAACTTTTTCGAATTCTTCAGATCGCCTTAACTTCCAAACGGATGGACCGATTTTCAACTTCGATCATACCAATCTGCTTGTTTTTTTTTCATTGAATCCATTTCTCCAATCGAAAAAATTGAAATCGAAAAAAAAATGCATCAAAGGGGGCCCCCTTGGAACTTTTTCGAATTCTTCAGATCGCCTTAACTTCCGAACGGATGGACCGATTTTCAACTTCGATCATACCAATCTGTTTGTCTTTTTTTCATTGAATCCATTTCTCCAATCGAAAAAACCGAAATCGAAAAAAAAAATGCATCAAAGGGGGCCCCCTTGGAACTTTTTCGAATTCTTCAGATCGCCTTAACTTCCGAACGGATGGACCGATTTTCAACTTCGCGCATACCAATTTGCTTGTTTTTTTTTCATTGAATCTATTTCTCCAATCGAAGAAACCGAAATCAAAAAAAAATGCATCAAAGGGGGTCCCCTTGGAACTTTCTCGAAATCTTCAGATCACCTTAACTTCCGAACGGATGGACCGATTTTCAACTTCGATCATACCAATCTGTATGTTTTTTTTCATAGAATCCATTTCTCCAATCTAAAAAACCGAAATGAAAAAAAAAATGCATCAAAGGGGGCCCCCTTGGAACTTTTTCGAATTCTTCAGATCGCCTTAACTTCCGAACGGATGGACCGATTTTCAACTTCGATCATACCAATCTGCTTGTTTTTTTTCATAGAATCCATTTATCCAATCGAAAAAACCGAAATCGAAAAAAAAAAAATTGCATCAAAGGGGGTCCCCTTGGAACTTATTCGAATTCTTTAGATCGCCTCAACTTCCGAACGGATGGACCTATTTTCAACTTTGATCATACCAATCTGCTTGTTTTTTTTCATAGAATCCATTTCTCCAATCGGAAAAACCGGAATCGAAAAAAAAATTGCATCAAAGGGGGCCCCCTTGGAACTTTTTCGAATTCTTCAGATCGCCTTAACTTCCGAACGGATGGACCGATTTTCAATTTCGCGCATACCAATTTGCTTGTTTTTTCATAGAATCCATTTCTTCAATAGAAAAAACCGAAATCGAAAAAAAATTGCATCAAAGGGGTCCTGTTGGAACTTTTTCGAATTCTTCAGATCGCCTTAACTTCCGAACGGATGGACCGATTTTCAACTTCGATCATACCAAACTGCTTGTTTTTTTTTTCATAGAATCCATTTCTTCAATCGAAAAAACCGAAATCAAAAAAAAAATTGCATCAAAGGGGGTCCCCTTGGAACTTTTTCGAATTCTTCAGATCGCCTTAACTTCCAAACGGATGGACCGATTTTCAACTTCGATCATACCAATCTACTTGTTTTTTTTTCATAGAATCCATTTCTTCAATCGAAAAAACCGAAATCTAAAAAAAAAATGCATCAAAGGAAGCCCCCTTGGAACTTTTTCGAATTCTTCAGATCGCCTCAACTTCCGAACGGATGGACCTATTTTCAACTTTGATCATACCAATCTGCTTGTTTTTTTTCATAGAATCCATTTCTCCAATCGGAAAAACCGGAATCGAAAAAAAAATTGCATCAAAGGGGGCCCCCTTGGAACTTTTTCGAATTCTTCAGATCGCCTTAACTTCCGAACGGATGGACCGATTTTCAATTTCGCGCATACCAATTTGCTTGTTTTTTCATAGAATCCATTTCTTCAATAGAAAAAACCGAAATCGAAAAAAAATTGCTTCAAAGGGGTCCTGTTGGAACTTTTTCGAATTCTTCAGATCGCCTTAACTTCCGAACGGATGGACCGATTTTCAACTTCGATCATAAGAAACTGCTTGTTTTTTTTTCATAGAATCCATTTCTTCAATCGAAAAAACCGAAATCAAAAAAAAAATTGCATCAAAGGGGGTCCCCTTGGAACTTTTTCGAATTCTTCAGATCGCCTTAACTTCCAAACGGATGGACCGATTTTCAACTTCGATCATACCAATCTACTTGTTTTTTTTCATAGAATCCATTTCTCCAATCGAAAAAACCGAAATCTAAAAAAAAATTGCATCAAAGGAAGCCCCCTTGGAACTTTTTCGAATTCTTCAGATCGCCTCAACTTCCGAACGGATGGACCGATTTTCAACTTCGATCATACCAATCTGTTTTTTTTATATAAAATCCATTTCTCCAATCAAAAAAACCGAAATCGAAAAAAAAATGCATCAAAGGGGGCCCCCTTGGAACTTTTTCGAATTCTTCAGATCGCCTTAACTTCCAAACGGATGGAACGATTTTCAACTTCGATCATACCAATCTGCTTGTTTTTTTTTTCATTGAATCCATTTCTCCAATCGAAAAAACCGAAATCGAAAAAAAAAATGCATCAAAGGGGGCCCTCTTGGAACTTTTTCGAATTCTTCAGATCGCCTTAACTTCCGAACGGATGGACCGATTTTCAACTTCGATCATACCAATCTGTTTGTTTTTTTTTCATTGAATCCATTTCTCCAATCGAAAAAACCGAAATCGAAAAAAAAAAATGCATCAAAGGGGGCCCCCTTGGAACTTTTTCGAATTCTTCAGATCGCCTTAACTTCCGAACGGATGGACCGATTTTCAACTTCGCGCATACCAATTTGCTTGTTTTTTTTCATAGAATCTATTTCTCCAATCGAAGAAACCGAAATCAGAAAAAAAAATGCATCAAAGGGGGTCCCCTTGGAACTTTCTCGAAATCTTCAGATCACCTTAACTTCCGAACGGATGGACCGATTTTCAACTTCGATCATACCAATCTGTATGTTTTTTTTCATAGAATCCATTTCTCCAATCTAAAAAACCGAAATAAAAAAAAATGCATCAAAGGGGGCCCCCTTGGAACTTTTTCGAATTCTTCAGATCGCCTTAACTTCCGAACGGATGGACCGATTTTCAACTTCGATCATACCAATCTGCTTGTTTTTTTTTTATAGAATCCATTTCTCCAATCGAAAAAACCGAAATCGAAAAAAAAAAATTGCATCAAAGGGGGTCCCCTTGGAACTTATTCGAATTCTTTAGATCGCCTCAACTTCCGAACGGATGGACCTATTTTCAACTTTGATCATACCAATCTGCTTGTTTTTTTTCATAGAATTCATTTCTCCAATCGAAAAAACCGGAATCGAAAAAAAAATTGCATCAAAGGGGGTCCCCTTGGATTTTTTTCGAATTCTTCAGATCGCCTTAACTTCCAAACGGATGGACCGATTTTCAACTTCGATCATACCAATCTGCTTGTTTTTTTTATAGAATCCATTTCTACAATCGAAAAAACCGAAATCTAAAAAAAAAAATTGCATCAAAGGGGGCCATCTTGGAACTTTTTCGAATTCTTCAGATCGCCTTAACTTCCGAACGGATTGACCGATTTTCAACTTCGATCATACCAATCTGCTTGTTTTTTTTATAGAATCCATTTCTCCAATCGAAAAAACCGAAATCGAAAAAAAAATGCATCAAAGGTGGCCCCCTTGGAACTTTTTCGAATTCTTCAGACCGCCTTAACTTCCGAACGGATGGACCGATTTTCAATTTCGCGCATACCAATTTGCTTGTTTTTTCATAGAATCCATTTCTTCAATAGAAAAAACCGAAATCGAAAAAAAATTGCATCAAAGGGGTCCTGTTGGAACTTTTTCGAATTCTTCAGATCGCCTTAACTTCCGAACGGATGGACCGATTTTCAACTTCGATCATACCAAACTGCTTGTTTTTTTTCATAGAATCCATTTCTCCAATCGAAAAAACCGAAATCAAAAAAAAAATTGCATCAAAGGGGGTCCCCTTGGAACTTTTTCGAATTCTTCAGATCGCCTTAACTTTCGAACGGATGGACCTATTTTCAACTTTGATCATACCAATCTGCTTGTTTTTTTTCATAGAATCCATTTCTCCAATCCGAAAAACTGGAATCGAAAAAAAAATTGCATCAAAGGGGGCCCCCTTGGAACTTTTTCGAATTCTTCAGATCGCCTTAACTTCCGAACGGATGGACCGATTTTCAATTTCGCGCATACCAATTCGCTTGTTTTTTCCATAGAATCCATTTCTCCAAACGAAAAAACCGAAATCTAAAAAAAATGCATCAAAGGGGGCCCCCTAGGAACTTTTTCGAATTCTTCAGATCGCCTTAACTTCCGAACGGATTGACCGATTTTCAACTTCGATCATACCAATCTGCTTGTTTTTTTTATAGAATCCATTTCTCCAATCGAAAAAACCGAAATCGAAAAAAAAATGCATCAAAGGTGGCCCCCTTGGAACTTTTTCGAATTCTTCAGACCGCCTTAACTTCCGAACGGATGGACCGATTTTCAATTTCGCGCATACCAATTTGCTTGTTTTTTCATAGAATCCATTTCTTCAATAGAAAAAACCGAAATCGAAAAAAAATTGCATCAAAGGGGTCCTGTTGGAACTTTTTCGAATTCTTCAGATCGCCTTAACTTCCGAACGGATGGACCGATTTTCAACTTCGATCATACCAAACTACTTGTTTTTTTTTCATAGAATCCATTTCTCCAATCGAAAAAACCGAAATAAAAAAAAATTGCATCAAAGGGGGTCCCCTTGGAACTTTTTCGAATTCTTCAGATCGCCTTAACTTCCAAACGGATGGACCGATTTTCAACTTCGATCATACCAATCTACTTGTTTTTTTTTCATAGAATCCATTTCTCCAATCGAAAAAACCGAAATCTAAAAAAAAATTGCATCAAAGGAAGCCCCCTTGGAACTTTTTCGAATTCTTCAGATCGCCTCAACTTCCGAACGGATGGACCGATTTTCAACTTCGATCATACCAATCTGTTTTTTTTATATAAAATCCATTTCTCCAATCAAAAAAACCGAAATCGAAAAAAAAATGCATCAAAGGGGGCCCCCTTGGAACTTTTTCGAATTCTTCAGATCGCCTTAACTTCCAAACGGATGGACCGATTTTCAACTTCGATCATACCAATCTGCTTGTTTTTTTTCATTGAATCCATTTCTCCAATCGAAAAAACCGAAATCGGAACAAAAATGCATCAAAGGGGGCCCCCTTGGAACTTTTTCGAATTCTTCAGATCGCCTTAACTTCCGAACGGATGGACCGATTTTCAACTTCGATCATACCAATCTGTTTAATTTTTTTTCATTGAATCCATTTCTCCAATCGAAAAAAAAAATGCATCGAAGGGGGCCCCCTTGGAACTTTTTCGAATTCTTCAGATCGCCTTAACTTCCGAACGGATGGACCGATTTTCAACTTCGCGCATACCAATTTGCTTGTTTTTTTTCATAGAATCTATTTCTCCAATCGAAGAAACCGAAATCAGAAAAAAAATGCATCAAAGGGGGTCCCCTTGGAACTTTCTCGAAATCTTCAGATCACCTTAACTTCCGAACGGATGGACCGATTTCCAACATCGATCATACCAATCTGTATGTTTTTTTTCATAGAGTCCATTTCTCCAATCTAAAAAACCGAAATAAAAAAAAATGCATCAAAGGGGGCCCCCTTGGAACTTTTTCGAATTCTTCAGATCGCCTTAACTTCCGAACGGATGGACCGATTTTCAACTTCGATCATACCAATCTGCTTGTTTTTTTTCATAGAATCCATTTCTCCAATCGAAAAAACCGAAATCGAAAAAAAAAATTGCATCAAAGGGGGTCCCCTTGGAACTTATTCGAATTCTTTAGATCGCCTCAACTTCCGAACGGATGGACCTATTTTCAACTTTGATCATACCAATCTGCTTGTTTTTTTTCATAGAATATATTTCTCCAATCGGAAAAACCGGAATCGAAAAAAAAATTGCATCAAAGGGGGCCCCCTTGGAACTTTTTCGAATTCTTCAGATCGCCTTAACTTCCGAACGGATGGACCGATTTTCAATTTCGCGCATACCAATTCGCTTGTTTTTTCCATAGAATCCATTTCTCCAAACGAAAAAACCGAAATCGAAAAAAAAATGCATCAAAGGGGGCCCCCTTGGAACTTTTTCGAATTCTTCAGATCGCCTTAACTTCCGAACGGATGGACCGATTTTCATCTTCGATCATACCAATCTGCTTGTTTTTTTCATAGAATCCATTTCTTTAATCGAAAAAACTGAAATGGAAAAAAAAATGCATCAAAGGGGGCCCCCTTGGAACTTTTTCGAATTCTTCAGATCGCCTTAACTTCCGAACGGATGGACCGATTTTCAACTTAGATCATACCAATCTGTCTGGTTTTTTTCATAGAATCCATTTTTCCAATCGAAAAAACCGAAATCGAAAAAAAAAATGCATCAAAGGGGGCCCCCTTGAAACTTCTTCGAATTCTTCAGATCGCCTTAAATTCCGAACGGATGGATCGATTTTCAACTTCGATCATACCAATCTGCTTGTTTTTTTTCATAGAATCCATTTCTCCAATAGAAAAAACCGAAATCGAAAGAAAAAATTCATCAAAGGGAGCTCCCTTGGAACTTTTTCGAATTCTTCAGATCGCCTTAACTTCCGAACGGATGGACCGATTTTCAACTTCGATCATACCAATCAGTTTGTTTTTTTTTCATAAAATCCATTTCTCCAATCGAAAAAACCGAAATCGAAAAAAAAATGCGTCAAAGGGGGCCCCCTTGAAACTTTTTCGAATTCTTCAGATCGCCTCAACTTCCAAACGGATGGACCGATTTTCAACTTCGATCATACCAATCTGCTTGTTTTTTTTCATTGAACCCATTTCTCCAATCAAAAAAACCGAAATCGAAAAAAAAATGCATCAAAGGGGGCTCCCTTGGAACTTTTTCGAATTCTTCAGATCGCCTCAACTTCCAAACGGATGGACCGATTTTCAACTTCGATCATACCAATCTGCTTGTTATTTTCATAGAATCAATTTCTCGAATCGAAAAAACCGAAATCGAAAAAAAAAAATTGCATCGAAGGGGGCCCCCTTGGAACTTTTTCGAATTCTTCAGATCGCCTCAACTTCCAAACGGATGGACCGATTTCCAACTTCGATCATACCAATCTGCTTGTTTTTTTCATTGAATCCATTTCTCCAATCGAAAAAACCGAAATCGAAAAAAAAAAAAACGAATCAAAGGGGGCCCCCTTGGAACTCTTTCGAATTCTTCAGATCGCCTTATCTTCCGAACGGATGGACCGATTTTCAACTTCGATCATACCAATCTGCTTGTTTTTTTTCATAGAATCCATTTCTTTAATCGAAAAAACCGAAATCGAAAAAAAAATGCATCAAAGGGGGCCCCCTTGGAACTTTTTCAAATTCTTCAGATCGCCTTAACTTCCGAACGGATGGACCGATTTTCAACTTCGATCATACCAAACTGCTCGTTTTTTTCATAGAATCCATTTCTCCAATCGAAAAAACCGAAATTGAAAAAAAAATGCATCAAAGGGGGCCCCGTTGGAACTTTTTCGAATTTTTCAGATCGCCTTAACTTCCGAACGGATGGATCGATTTTCAACTTCGATCATACCAATCTGCTTGTTTTTCTTCATAGAATCCATTTCTCCAATCGAAAGAACCGAAATCGAAAAAATAAAAATTCATCAAAGGGAGCCTCCTTGGAACTTTTTCGAATTCTTCAGATCGCCTTAACTTCCGAACGGATGGACCGATTTTCAACTTCGATCATACCAATCTGTTTGTTTTTTTTTCATAAAATCCATTTCTCCAATCAGAAAAACCGAAATCGAAAAAAAAAATGCATCAAAGGGGGCCCCCTTGAAACTTTTTCGAATTCTTCAGATCGCCTTAACTTCCAAACGGATGGACCGATTATCAACTTCGATCATACCAATCTGCATGTTTTTTTTTCATTGAATCCATTTCTCCAATCGAAAAAACCGAAATCGAAAAAAAAATGCATCAAAGGTGGCCCCCTTGAAACTTTTTCGAATTCTTCAGATCGCCTCAACTTCCGAACGGATGGACCGATTTTCTACTTCGATCATACCAATCTGTTTGTTTTTTTTTCATAGAATCCATTTCTCCAATCGAAGAAACCGAAATCGAAAAAAAAATGCATCAAAGGGGGCCCCCTTGGAACTTTTTCGAATTCTTCAGATCGCCTTAACTTCCGAACGGATGGACCGATTTTCAACTTCGCGCATACCAATTTGCTTGTTTTTTTTCATAGAATCCATTTCTCCAATCGAAAAAACCGAAATCGAAAAAAAAAAATGCATCAAAGGGGGTCCCCTTGGAACTTTCTCGAAATCTTCAGATCACCTTAACTTCCGAACGGATGGACCGATTTTCAACTTCGATCATACCAATCTGTTTGTTTTTTTTTTCATAGAATTTATTTCTCCAATCTAAAAAACCGAAATCGAAAAGGAAATGCACCAAAGGGGGCCCTCTTGGAACTTTTTCGAATTCTTCAGATCGCCTAAACTTCCGAACGGATGGACCGATTCTCAACTTCGATCATACCAATCTGCTTGTTTTTTTTCATAGAATCCATTTCTCCAAACGAAAAAACCGAAATCGAAAAAAAAAAAAACGCATCAAAGGGGGCCCCCTTGGAACTTTTTCGAATTCTTCAGATCAACTTAACTTCCGAACGGATGGACCGATTTTCAACTTCGTGCATGCCAATTTGCTTGTTTTTTTCATAAAATCCATTTCTCCAATCTAAAAAACCGAAATCGAAAAGGAAATGCACCAAAGGGGGCCCTCTTGGAACTTTTTCGAATTCTTCAGATCGCCTCAACTTCCGAACGGATGGACCGATTTTCAACTTCGATCATACCAATTTGCTTGTTTTTTTTCATAGAATCCATTTCTCCAATCGAAAAAACCGAAATAAAAAAAAAATGCATCAAAGGGGGTCCTCTTGGAACTTTTTCGAAATCTTCAGATCAACTTAACTTCCGAACGGATGGACCGATTTTCAACTTCGTGCATGCCAATTTGCTTGTTTTTTTCATAAAATCCATTTCTCCAATCGAAAAAACCAAAATCGAAAAAAAAAATGCATCAATAGGGGTCCCCATGGAACTTTTTCGAATTCTTCAGATCGCCTTAACTTCCGAACGGATGGACCGATTTTCAACTTCGATCATACCAATCTGTTTGTTTCTTTTCATAAAATCCATTTCTCCAATCGAAAAAACCGAAATCGAAAAAAAAAATGCATCAAAGGGGGCCCCCTTGGAACTTTTTCGAATTCTCCAGATCGCCTCAACTTCCAAACGGATGGACCGATTTTCAACTTCGATCATACCAATCTGCTTGTTTTTTTTCATTGAATCCATTTCTCCAATCGAAAAAACCGAAATCGAAAAAAAAAAAAACGAATCAAAGGGGGCCCCCTTGGAACTTTTTCGAATTCTTCAGATCGCCTTAACTTCCGAACGGATGGACCGATTTTCAACTTCGATCATACCAATCTGCTTGTTTTTTTTCATAGAATCAATTTCTAGAATCGAAAAAACCGAAATCGAAAAAAAAATTGCATCGAAGGGGGCCTCCTTGGAACTTTTTCGAATTCTTCAGATCGCCTTAACTTCCGAACGGATGGACCGATTTTCAACTTCGATTATACCAATCTGTTTGTTTTTTTTTTTCATAAAATCCATTTCTCCAATCGAAAAAACCGAAATCGAAAAAAAAAATGCATCAAAGGGGGCCCCCTTGGAATTTTTTCGAATTCTTCAGATCAACTTAACTTCCGAACGGATGGACCGATTTTCAACTTCGATCATGCCAATCTGTTTGTTTTTTTTTTCATAGAATCCATTTCTCCAATCTAAAAAACCGAAATCGAAAAGAAAATGCACCAAAGGGGGCCCTCTTGGAACTTTTTCGAATTCTTCAGATCGCCTTAACTTCCGAACGGATGGACCGATCTTCAACTTCGATCATACCAATCTGCTTGTTTTTTTCCATAGAATCCATTTCTCCAAACGAGAAAACCGAAATCGAAGAAAAAAATGCATCAAAGGGGGCCCCCTTGGAACTTTTTCGAATTCTTCAGAAGCCTTAACTTCCGAACGGATGGACCGATTTTCAACTTCGATCATACCAATCTGTTTGTTTTTTTTCATAGAATCCATTTCTCCAATCAAAAAAACCGGAATCGAAAGAAAAAAAATCAAAGGGGGCCCTCTTGGAACTTTTTCGAATTCCTAAGATCACCTTAACTTCCGAACGGATGCACCGATTTTCAACTTCGATCATACCAATCTGCTTGTTTTTTTTCATAGAATCCATTTCTCCAATCGAAAAAACCGAAATCGAAAAAAAAAATGCATCAAAGGGGGCCCCCTTGGAATTTTTTCGAATTCTTCAGATCAACTTAACTTCCGAACGGATGGACCGATTTTCAACTTCGATCATGCCAATCTGTTTTTTTTTTCATAGAATCCATTTCTCCAATCTAAAAAACCGAAATCGAAAAAAAAATGCACCAAAGGGGGCCCTCTTGGAACTTTTTCGAATTCTTCAGATCGCCTAAACTTCCGAACGGATGGACCGATCTTCAACTTCGATCATACCAATCTGCTTGTTTTTTTTCATAGAATCCATTTCTCCAAACGAAAAAACCGAAATCGAAAAAAAAAATGCATCAAAGGGGGCCCCCTTGGAACTTTTTCGAATTCTTCAGAAGCCTTAACTTCCGAACGGATGGACCGATTTTCAACTTCGATCATACCAATCTGTTTGTTTTTTTTTTCATAGAATCCATTTCTCCAATCGAAAAAACCGGAATCGAAAGAAAAAAAAATCAAAGGGGGCCCCCTTGGAATTTTTTCGAGTTCTTCAGGTCGCCTTAACTTCCGAACGGACGGACCGATTTTCAACTTCGATCATACCAATCTGCTTGTTTTTTTTCATAAAATCCTTTTCTCCAATCGAAAAAACTGAAATCAAAAAAAAATTCATCAAAGGGGGCCCCCTTGGAACTTTTTCGAATTCTTCAGATCGCCTTAACTTCCGAACGGATGGACCGATTTTCAACTTCGATCATACCAATCTGTTTGTTTTTTTTTCATAAAATCCATTTCTCCAATCGAAAAAAACGAAATCGAAAAAAAAAAATGCATCATAGGGGGCCCCCTTGGAACTTTTTCGAATTCTTCAGATCGCCTTAACTTCCAAACGGATGGACCGATTTTCAACTTCGATCATACCAATCTGCTTGTTTTTTTTCATAAAATCCATTTCTCCAATCGAAAAAACCGAAATAAAAAAAATTGCATCAAAGGGGGTCCCCTTGGAACTTTTTCGAATTCTTCAGATCGCCTCAACTTCCGAACGGATGGACCTATTTTCAACTTCGATCATACCAATCTGCTTGTTTTTTTTCATAGAATCCATTTCTCCAATCGAAAAAACCAAAATCGAAAAAAAAATTGCATCAAAGGGGGTCCCCTTGGAACTTTTTCGAATTCTTCAGATCGCCTTAACTTCCGAACGGATGGACCGATTTTCAACTTTCATCATACCAATATGCTTGTTTTTTTTCATAGAATCCATTTCTCCAATCGAAAAAACCGAAATCGAAAAAAAAATTGCTTCAAAGGGGGCCCCCTTGGAACTTTTTCGAATTCTTCAGATCGCCTTAACTTCCGAACGGATGGACCGATTTTCAACTTCGATCATACCAATCTGCTTGTTTTTTCATAGAATCCATTTCTTTAATCGAAAAATCCGAAATCGAAAAAAAAAAGCATCAAAGGGGGCCCCCTTGGAACTTTTTCGAATTCTTCAGATCGCCTTAACTTCCGAACGGATGGACCGATTTTCAACTTCGATCATACCAATCTGTTTGTTTTTTTTTCATTGAATCCATTTCTCCAATCGAAAAAACCGAAATCGAAAAAAAAAAAATCAAAGGGGGCCCTCTTGGAACTTTTTCGAATTCCTAAGATCACCTTAACTTCCGAACGGATGCACCGATTTTCAACTTCGATCATACCAATCTGCTTGTTTTTTTTCATAGAATCCATTTCTCCAATCGAAAAAACCGAAATCGAAAAAAAAAATGCATCAAAGGGGGCCCCCTTGGAATTTTTTCGAATTCTTCAGATCAACTTAACTTCCGAACGGATGGACCGATTTTCAACTTCGATCATGCCAATCTGTTTTTTTTTTCATAGAATCCATTTCTCCAATCTAAAAAACCGAAATCGAAAAAAAAATGCACCAAAGGGGGCCCTCTTGGAACTTTTTCGAATTCTTCAGATCGCCTAAACTTCCGAACGGATGGACCGATCTTCAACTTCGATCATACCAATCTGCTTGTTTTTTTTCATAGAATCCATTTCTCCAAACGAAAAAACCGAAATCGAAAAAAAAAATGCATCAAAGGGGGCCCCCTTGGAACTTTTTCGAATTCTTCAGAAGCCTTAACTTCCGAACGGATGGACCGATTTTCAACTTCGATCATACCAATCTGTTTGTTTTTTTTTTCATAGAATCCATTTCTCCAATCGAAAAAACCGGAATCGAAAGAAAAAAAAATCAAAGGGGGCCCCCTTGGAATTTTTTCGAGTTCTTCAGGTCGCCTTAACTTCCGAACGGACGGACCGATTTTCAACTTCGATCATACCAATCTGCTTGTTTTTTTTCATAAAATCCTTTTCTCCAATCGAAAAAACTGAAATCAAAAAAAAATTCATCAAAGGGGGCCCCCTTGGAACTTTTTCGAATTCTTCAGATCGCCTTAACTTCCAAACGGATGGACCGATTTTCAACTTCGATCATACCAATCTGCTTGTTTTTTTTTATAAAATCCATTTCTCCAATCGAAAAAACCGAAATAAAAAAAATTGCATCAAAGGGGGTCCCCTTGGAACTTTTTCGAATTCTTCAGATCGCCTCAACTTCCGAACGGATGGACCTATTTTCAACTTCGATCATACCAATCTGCTTGTTTTTTTTCATAGAATCCATTTCTCCAATCGAAAAAACCAAAATCGAAAAAAAAATTGCATCAAAGGGGGTCCCCTTGGAACTTTTTCGAATTCTTCAGATCGCCTTAACTTCCGAACGGATGGACCGATTTTCAACTTTCATCATACCAATATGCTTGTTTTTTTTCATAGAATCCATTTCTCCAATCGAAAAAACCGAAATCGAAAAAAAAATTGCTTCAAAGGGGGCCCCCTTGGAACTTTTTCGAATTCTTCAGATCGCCTTAACTTCCGAACGGATGGACCGATTTTCAACTTCGATCATACCAATCTGCTTGTTTTTTCATAGAATCCATTTCTTTAATCGAAAAATCCGAAATCGAAAAAAAAAAGCATCAAAGGGGGCCCCCTTGGAACTTTTTCGAATTCTTCAGATCGCCTTAACTTCCGAACGGATGGACCGATTTTCAACTTCGATCATACCAATCTGTTTGTTTTTTTTTCATTGAATCCATTTCTCCAATCGAAAAAACCGAAATCGAAAAAAAAAAAATCAAAGGGGGCCCTCTTGGAACTTTTTCGAATTCCTAAGATCACCTTAACTTCCGAACGGATGCACCGATTTTCAACTTCGATCATACCAATCTGCTTGTTTTTTTTCATAGAATCCATTTCTCCAATCGAAAAAACCGAAATCGAAAAAAAAAATGCATCAAAGGGGGCCCCCTTGGAATTTTTTCGAATTCTTCAGATCAACTTAACTTCCGAACGGATGGACCGATTTTCAACTTCGATCATGCCAATCTGTTTTTTTTTTCATAGAATCCATTTCTCCAATCTAAAAAACCGAAATCGAAAAAAAAATGCACCAAAGGGGGCCCTCTTGGAACTTTTTCGAATTCTTCAGATCGCCTAAACTTCCGAACGGATGGACCGATCTTCAACTTCGATCATACCAATCTGCTTGTTTTTTTTCATAGAATCCATTTCTCCAAACGAAAAAACCGAAATCGAAAAAAAAAATGCATCAAAGGGGGCCCCCTTGGAACTTTTTCGAATTCTTCAGAAGCCTTAACTTCCGAACGGATGGACCGATTTTCAACTTCGATCATACCAATCTGTTTGTTTTTTTTTTCATAGAATCCATTTCTCCAATCGAAAAAACCGGAATCGAAAGAAAAAAAAATCAAAGGGGGCCCCCTTGGAATTTTTTCGAGTTCTTCAGGTCGCCTTAACTTCCGAACGGACGGACCGATTTTCAACTTCGATCATACCAATCTGCTTGTTTTTTTTCATAAAATCCTTTTCTCCAATCGAAAAAACTGAAATCAAAAAAAAATTCATCAAAGGGGGCCCCCTTGGAACTTTTTCGAATTCTTCAGATCGCCTTAACTTCCGAACGGATGGACCGATTTTCAACTTCGATCATACCAATCTGTTTGTTTTTTTTTCATAAAATCCATTTCTCCAATCGAAAAAAACGAAATCGAAAAAAAAAAATGCATCATAGGGGGCCCCCTTGGAACTTTTTCGAATTCTTCAGATCGCCTTAACTTCCAAACGGATGGACCGATTTTCAACTTCGATCATACCAATCTGCTTGTTTTTTTTCATAAAATCCATTTCTCCAATCGAAAAAACCGAAATAAAAAAAATTGCATCAAAGGGGGTCCCCTTGGAACTTTTTCGAATTCTTCAGATCGCCTCAACTTCCGAACGGATGGACCTATTTTCAACTTCGATCATACCAATCTGCTTGTTTTTTTTCATAGAATCCATTTCTCCAATCGAAAAAACCAAAATCGAAAAAAAAATTGCATCAAAGGGGGTCCCCTTGGAACTTTTTCGAATTCTTCAGATCGCCTTAACTTCCGAACGGATGGACCGATTTTCAACTTTCATCATACCAATATGCTTGTTTTTTTTCATAGAATCCATTTCTCCAATCGAAAAAACCGAAATCGAAAAAAAAATTGCTTCAAAGGGGGCCCCCTTGGAACTTTTTCGAATTCTTCAGATCGCCTTAACTTCCGAACGGATGGACCGATTTTCAACTTCGATCATACCAATCTGCTTGTTTTTTCATAGAATCCATTTCTTTAATCGAAAAATCCGAAATCGAAAAAAAAAAGCATCAAAGGGGGCCCCCTTGGAACTTTTTCGAATTCTTCAGATCGCCTTAACTTCCGAACGGATGGACCGATTTTCAACTTCGATCATACCAATCTGTTTGTTTTTTTTTCATTGAATCCATTTCTCCAATCGAAAAAACCGAAATCGAAAAAAAAAATGCATCAAAGGGGGCCCCCTTGGAACTTCTTCGAATTCTTCAGATCGCCTTAACTTCCGAACGGATGAATCGATTTTCAACTTCGATCATACCAATCTGCTTGTTTTTTTCATAGAATCCATTTCTTCAATAAAAAAAACCGAAATCGAAAAAAAAAAAATTCATCAAAGGGAGCTCCCTTGGAACTTTTTCGAATTCTTCAGATCGCCTTAACTTCCGAACGGATGGACCGATTTTCAACTTCGATCATACCAATCTGTTTGTTTTTTTTCATGAAATCCATTTCTCCAATCGAAAAAACCGAAATCGAAAAAAAAAATGCATCAAAGGGGGCCCCCTTGGAACTTTTTCGAATTCTTCAGATCGCCTTAACTTCCGAACGGATGGACCGATTTTCAACTTCGATCATACCAATCTGCTTGTTTTTTCATAGAATCCATTTCTTTAATCGAAAAATCCGAAATCGAAAAAAAAAATGCATCAAAGGGGGCCCCCTTGGAACTTTTTCGAATTCTTCAGATCGCCTTAACTTCCGAACGGATGGACTGATTTTCAACTTCGATCATACCAATCTGTTTGTTTTTTTTTCATAGAATCCATTTCTCCAATCGAAAAAACCGAAATCGAAAAAAAAAATGCATCAAAGGGGGCCCCCTTGGAACTTCTTCGAATTCTTCAGATCGCCTTAACTTCCGAACGGATGGACCTATTTTCAACTTTGATCATACCAATCTGCTTGTTTTTTTTCATAGAATATATTTCTCCAATCGGAAAAACCGGAATCGAAAAAAAAATTGCATCAAAGGGGGCCTCCTTGGAACTTTTTCGAATTCTTCAGATCGCCTTAACTTCCGAACGGATAGACCGATTTTCAATTTCGCGCATACCAATTCGCTTGTTTTTTCCATAGAATCCATTTCTCCAAACGAAAAAACCGAAATCGAAAAAAAAATGCATCAAAGGGGGCCCCCTTGGAACTTTTTCGAATTCTTCAGATCGCCTTAACTTCCGAACGGATGGACCGATTTTCATCTTCGATCATACCAATCTGCTTGTTTTTTTCATAGAATCCATTTCTTTAATCGAAAAAACTGAAATGGAAAAAAAAATGCATCAAAGGGGGCCCCCTTGGAACTTTTTCGAATTCTTCAGATCGCCTTAACTTCCGAACGGATGAACCGATTTTCAACTTAGATCATACCAATCTGTCTGGTTTTTTTCATAGAATCCATTTTTCCAATCGAAAAAACCGAAATCGAAAAAAAAAATGCATCAAAGGGGGCCCCCTTGAAACTTCTTCGAATTCTTCAGATCGCCTTAAATTCCGAACGGATGGATCGATTTTCAACTTCGATCATACCAATCTGCTTGTTTTTTTCATAGAATCCATTTCTCCAATAGAAAAAACCGAAATCGAAAGAAAAAATTCATCAAAGGGAGCTCCCTTGGAACTTTTTCGAATTCTTCAGATCGCCTTAACTTCCGAACGGATGGACCGATTTTCAACTTCGATCATACCAATCAGTTTGTTTTTTTTTCATAAAATCCATTTCTCCAATCGAAAAAACCGAAATCGAAAAAAAAATGCGTCAAAGGGGGCCCCCTTGGAACTTTTTCGAATTCTTCAGATCGCCTCAACTTCCAAACGGATGGACCGATTTTCAACTTCGATCATACCAATCTGCTTGTTTTTTTTCATTGAACCCATTTCTCCAATCAAAAAAACCGAAATCGAAAAAAAAATGCATCAAAGGGGGCCCCCTTGGAACTTTTTCGAATTCTTCAGATCGCCTTAACTTCCAAACGGATGGACCGATTTTCAACTTCGATCATACCAATCTGCTTGTTTTTTTCATTGAATCCATTTCTCCAATCGAAAAAACCGAAATCGAAAAAAAAAAAAACGAATCAAAGGGGGCCCCCTTGGAACTCTTTCGAATTCTTCAGATCGCCTTATCTTCCGAACGGATGGACCGATTTTCAACTTCGATCATACCAATCTGCTTGTTTTTTTTCATAGAATCCATTTCTTTAATCGAAAAAACCGAAATCGAAAAAAAAATGCATCAAAGGGGGCCCCCTTGGAACTTTTTCAAATTCTTCAGATCGCCTTAACTTCCGAACGGATGGACCGATTTTCAACTTCGATCATACCAAACTGCTCGTTTTTTTCATAGAATCCATTTCTCCAATCGAAAAAACCGAAATTGAAAAAAAAATGCATCAAAGGGGGCCCCGTTGGAACTTTTTCGAATTTTTCAGATCGCCTTAACTTCCGAACGGATGGATCGATTTTCAACTTCGATCATACCAATCTGCTTGTTTTTCTTCATAGAATCCATTTCTCCAATCGAAAGAACCGAAATCGAAAAAATAAAAATTCATCAAAGGGAGCCTCCTTGGAACTTTTTCGAATTCTTCAGATCGCCTTAACTTCCGAACGGATGGACCGATTTTCAACTTCGATCATACCAATCTGTTTGTTTTTTTTTCATAAAATCCATTTTTCCAATCAGAAAAACCGAAATCGAAAAAAAAAATGCATCAAAGGGGGCCCCCTTGAAACTTTTTCGAATTCTTCAGATCGCCTTAACTTCCAAACGGATGGACCGATTATCAACTTCGATCATACCAATCTGCATGTTTTTTTTTCATTGAATCCATTTCTCCAATCGAAAAAACCGAAATCGAAAAAAAAATGCATCAAAGGTGGCCCCCTTGAAACTTTTTCGAATTCTTCAGATCGCCTCAACTTCCGAACGGATGGACCGATTTTCAACTTCGATCATACCAATCTGTTTGTTTTTTTTTCATAGAATCCATTTCTCCAATCGAAGAAACCGAAATCGAAAAAAAAAATGCATCAAAGGGGGCCCCCTTGGAACTTTTTCGAATTCTTCAGATCGCCTTAACTTCCGAACGGATGGACCGATTTTCAACTTCGCGCATACCAATTTGCTTGTTTTTTTTCATAGAATCCATTTCTCCAATCGAAAAAACCGAAATCGAAAAAAAAAAAAATGCATCAAAGGGGGTCCCCTTGGAACTTTCTCGAAATCTTCAGATCACCTTAACTTCCGAACGGATGGACCGATTTTCAACTTCGATCATACCAATCTGTTTGTTTTTTTTTCATAGAATTTATTTCTCCAATCTAAAAAACCGAAATCGAAAAGGAAATGCACCAAAGGGGGCCCTCTTGGAACTTTTTCGAATTCTTCAGATCGCCTAAACTTCCGAACGGATGGACCGATTCTCAACTTCGATCATACCAATCTGCTTGTTTTTTTTCATAGAATCCATTTCTCCAAACGAAAAAACCGAAATCGAAAAAAAAAAAGCGCATCAAAGGGGGCCCCCTTGGAACTTTTTCGAATTCTTCAGATCAACTTAACTTCCGAACGGATGGACCGATTTTCAACTTCGTGCATGCCAATTTGCTTGTTTTTTTAATAAAATCCATTTCTCCAATCTAAAAAACCGAAATCGAAAAGGAAATGCACCAAAGGGGGCCCTCTTGGAACTTTTTCGAATTCTTCAGATCGCCTAAACTTCCGAACGGATGGACCGATTTTCAACTTCGATCATACCAATTTGCTTGTTTTTTTTCATAGAATCCATTTCTCCAATCGAAAAAACCGAAATCGAAAAAAAAAAAAACGAATCAAAGGGGGCCCCCTTGGAACTTTTTCGAATTCTTCAGATCGCCTTAACTTCCGAACGGATGGACCGATTTTCAACTTCGATCATACCAATCTGCTTGTTTTTTTTCATAGAATCAATTTCTAGAATCGAAAAAACCGAAATCGAAAAAAAAATTGCATCGAAGGGGGCCTCCTTGGAACTTTTTCGAATTCTTCAGATCGCCTTAACTTCCGAACGGATGGACCGATTTTCAACTTCGATTATACCAATCTGTTTGTTTTTTTTTTCATAAAATCCATTTCTCCAATCGAAAAAACCGAAATCAAAAAAAAAATGCATCAAAGGGGGCCCCCTTGGAATTTTTTCGAATTCTTCAGATCAACTTAACTTCCGAACGGATGGACCGATATTCAACTTCGATCATGCCAATCTGTTTGTTTTTTTTTTCATAGAATCCATTTCTCCAATCTAAAAAACCGAAATCGAAAAGAAAATGCATCAAAGGGGGCCCTCTTGGAACTTTTTCGAATTCTTCAGATCGCCTTAACTTCCGAACGGATGGACCGATCTTCAACTTCGATCATACCAATCTGCTTGTTTTTTTCCATAGAATCCATTTCTCCAAACGAAAAAACCGAAATCGAAAAAAAAAATGCATCAAAGGGGGCCCCCTTGGAACTTTTTCGAATTCTTCAGAAGCCTTAACTTCCGAACGGATGGACCGATTTTCAACTTCGATCATACCAATCTGTTTGTTTTTTTTCATAGAATCCATTTCTCCAATCAAAAAAACCGGAATCGAAAGAAAAAAAATCAAAGGGGGCCCTCTTGGAACTTTTTCGAATTCCTAAGATCACCTTAACTTCCGAACGGATGCACCGATTTTCAACTTCGATCATACCAATCTGCTTGTTTTTTTTCATAGAATCCATTTCTCCAATCGAAAAAACCGAAATCGAAAAAAAAAATGCATCAAAGGGGGCCCCCTTGGAATTTTTTCGAATTCTTCAGATCAACTTAACTTCCGAACGGATGGACCGATTTTCAACTTCGATCATGCCAATCTGTTTTTTTTTTCATAGAATCCATTTCTCCAATCTAAAAAACCGAAATCGAAAAGAAAATGCACCAAAGGGGGCCCTCTTGGAACTTTTTCGAATTCTTCAGATCGCCTAAACTTCCGAACGGATGGACCGATCTTCAACTTCGATCATACCAATCTGCTTGTTTTTTTTCATAGAATCCATTTCTCCAAACGAAAAAACCAAAATCGAAAAAAAAAATGCATCAAAGGGGGCCCCCTTGGAACTTTTTCGAATTCTTCAGAAGCCTTAACTTCCGAACGGATGGACCGATTTTCAACTTCGATCATACCAATCTGTTTGTTTTTTTTTCATAGAATCCATTTCTCCAATCGAAAAAACCGGAATCGAAAGAAAAAAAAATCAAAGGGGGCCCTCTTGGAACTTTTTCGAATTCCTAAGATCACCTTAACTTCCGAACGGATGCACCGATTTTCAACTTCGATCATACCAATCTGCTTGTTTTTTTTTATAGAATCAATTTCTCCAATCAAAAAAACCGAAATCGAAAAAAAAAATGCATCAAAGGGGGCCCCCTTGGAACTTTTTCGAATTCTTCAGATCGCCTTAACTTCCGAACGGATGGACCGATTTTCAACTTCGATCATACCAATCTGTTTTTTTTTTCCATAGAATCCATTTCTCCAATCAAAAAAACCGAAATCGAAAAGGAAATGCACCAAAGGGGGCCCTCTTGGAACTTTTTCGAATTCTTCAGATCGCCTAAACTTCCGAACGGATGGACCGATTTTCAACTTCGATCATACCAATTTGCTTGTTTTTTCTCATAGAATCCATTTCTCCAATCGAAAAAACCGAAATAAAAAAAAAATGCATCAAAGGGGGTCCTCTTGGAACTTTTTCGAAATCTTCAGATCAACTTAACTTCCGAACGGATGGACCGATTTTCAACTTCGTGCATGCCAATTTGCTTGTTTTTTTCATAAAATCTATTTCTCCAATCGAAAAAACCAAAATCGAAAAAAAAAATGCATCAATAGAGGTCCCCATGGAACTTTTTCGAATTCTTCAGATCGCCTTAACTTCCGAACGGATGGACCGATTTTCAACTTCGATCATACCAATCTGTTTGTTTTTTTTCATAAAATCCATTTCTCCAATCGAAAAAACCGAAATCGAAAAAAAAAAATGCATCAAAGGGGGCCCCCTTGGAACTTTTTCGAATTCTCCAGATCGCCTCAACTTCCAAACGGATGGACCGATTTTCAACTTCGATCATACCAATCTGCTTGTTTTTTTTCATTGAATCCATTTCTCCAATCGAAAAAACCGAAATCGAAAAAAAAAAAAACGAATCAAAGGGGGCCCCCTTGGAACTTTTTCGAATTCTTCAGATCGCCTTAACTTCCGAACGGATGGACCGATTTTCAACTTCGATCATTCCAATCTGCTTGTTTTTTTTCATAGAATCAATTTCTAGAATCGAAAAAACCGAAATCGAAAAAAAAATTGCATCGAAGGGGGCCTCCTTGGAACTTTTTCGAATTCTTCAGATCGCCTTAACTTCCGAACGGATGGACCGATTTTCAACTTCGATTATACCAATCTGTTTGTTTTTTTTTTCATAAAATCCATTTCTCCAATCGAAAAAACCGAAATCGAATAAAAAAATGCATCAAAGGGGGCCCCCTTGGAATTTTTTCGAATTCTTCAGATCAACTTAACTTCCGAACGGATGGACCGATTTTCAACTTCGATCATGCCAATCTGTTTGTTTTTTTTTCATAGAATTCATTTCTCCAATCTAAAAAACCGAAATCGAAAAGAAAATGCACCAAAGGGGGCCCTCTTGGAACTTTTTCGAATTCTTCAGATCGCCTTAACTTCCGAACGGATGGACCGATCTTCAACTTCGATCATACCAATCTGCTTGTTTTTTTCCATAGAATCCATTTCTCCAAACGAAAAAACCGAAATCGAAAAAAAAAAATGCATCTAAGGGGGCCCCCTTGGAACTTTTTCGAATTCTTCAGAAGCCTTAACTTCCGAACGGATGGACCGATTTTCAACTTCGATCATACCAATCTGTTTGTTTTTTTTCATAGAATCCATTTCTCCAATCAAAAAAACCGGAATCGAAAGAAAAAAAATCAAAGGGGGCCCTCTTGGAACTTTTTCGAATTCCTAAGATCACCTTAACTTCCGAACGGATGCACCAATTTTCAACTTCGATCATACCAATCTGCTTGTTTTTTTTCATAGAATCCATTTCTCCAATCGAAAAAACCGAAATCGAAAAAAAAAATGCATCAAAGGGGGCCCCCTTGGAATTTTTTCGAATTCTTCAGATCAACTTAACTTCCGAACGGATGGACCGATTTTCAACTTCGATCATGCCAATCTGTTTTTTTTTTCATAGAATCCATTTCTCCAATCTAAAAAACCGAAATCGAAAAGAAAATGCACCAAAGGGGGCCCTCTTGGAACTTTTTCGAATTCTTCAGATCGCCTAAACTTCCGAACGGATGGACCGATCTTCAACTTCGATCATACCAATCTGCTTGTTTTTTTTCATAGAATCCATTTCTCCAAACGAAAAAACCGAAATCGAAAAAAAAAATGCATCAAAGGGGGCCCCCTTGGAACTTTTTCGAATTCTTCAGAAGCCTTAACTTCCGAACGGATGGACCGATTTTCAACTTCGATCATACCAATCTGTTTGTTTTTTTTTCATAGAATCCATTTCTCCAATCGAAAAAACCGGAATCGAAAGAAAAAAAAATCAAAGGGGGCCCTCTTGGAACTTTTTCGAATTCCTAAGATCACCTTAACTTCCGAACGGATGCACCGATTTTCAACTTCGATCATACCAATCTGCTTGTTTTTTTTTATAGAATCCATTTCTCCAATCGAAAAAACCGAAATCGAAAAAAAAAATGCATCAAAGTGGGCCCCCTTGGAACTTTTTCGAATTCTTCAGATCGCCTTAACTTCCGAACGGATGGACCGATTTTCAACTTCGATCATACCAATCTGTTTTTTTTTCCATAGAATCCATTTCTCCAATCGAAAAAACCGAAATCGAAAAAAAAAAAATGCATCAAAGGGGGCCCCCTTGGAATTTTTTCGAGTTCTTCAGGTCGCCTTAACTTCCGAACGGACGGACCGATTTTCAACTTCGATCATACCAATCTGCTTGTTTTTTTTCATAAAATCCTTTTCTCCAATCGAAAAAACTGAAATCAAAAAAAAATTCATCAAAGGGGGCCCCCTTGGAACTTTTTCGAATTCTTCAGATCGCCTTAACTTCCGAACGGATGGACCGATTTTCAACTTCGATCATACCAATCTGTTTGTTTTTTTTTCATAAAATCCATTTCTCCAATCGAAAAAAACGAAATCGAAAAAAAAAAAATGCATCATAGGGGGCCCCCTTGGAACTTTTTCGAATTCTTCAGATCGCCTTAACTTCCAAACGGATGGACCGATTTTCAACTTCGATCATACCAATCTGCTTGTTTTTTTTCATAAAATCCATTTCTCCAATCGAAAAAACCGAAATAAAAAAAATTGCATCAAAGGGGGTCCCCTTGGAACTTTTTCGAATTCTTCAGATCGCCTCAACTTCCGAACGGATGGACCTATTTTCAACTTCGATCATACCAATCTGCTTGTTTTTTTTCATAGAATCCATTTCTCCAATCGAAAAAACCAAAATCGAAAAAAAAATTGCATCAAAGGGGGTCCCCTTGGAACTTTTTCGAATTCTTCAGATCGCCTTAACTTCCGAACGGATGGACCGATTTTCAACTTTCATCATACCAATATGCTTGTTTTTTTTCATAGAATCCATTTCTCCAATCGAAAAAACCGAAATCGAAAAAAAAATTGCTTCAAAGGGGGCCCCCTTGGAACTTTTTCGAATTCTTCAGATCGCCTTAACTTCCGAACGGATGGACCGATTTTCAACTTCGATCATACCAATCTGCTTGTTTTTTCATAGAATCCATTTCTTTAATCGAAAAATCCGAAATCGAAAAAAAAAAGCATCAAAGGGGGCCCCCTTGGAACTTTTTCGAATTCTTCAGATCGCCTTAACTTCCAAACGGATGGACCGATTTTCAACTTCGATCATACCAATCTGCTTGTTTTTTTTCATAAAATCCATTTCTCCAATCGAAAAAACCGAAATAAAAAAAAAAATGCATCAAAGGGGGTCCTCTTGGAACTTTTTCGAAATCTTCAGATCAACTTAACTTCCGAACGGATGGACCGATTTTCAACTTCGTGCATGCCAATTTGCTTGTTTTTTTCATAAAATCCATTTCTCCAATCGAAAAAACCAAAATCGAAAAAAAAAATGCATCAATAGAGGTCCCCATGGAACTTTTTCGAATTCTTCAGATCGCCTTAACTTCCGAACGGATGGACCGATTTTCAACTTCGATCATACCAATCTGTTTGTTTTTTTTCATAAAATCCATTTCTCCAATCGAAGAAACCGAAATCGAAAAAAAAAATGCATCAAAGGGGGCCCCCTTGGAACTTTTTCGAATTCTTCAGATCGCCTTAACTTCCGAACGGATGGACCGATTTTCAACTTCGATCATACCAATCTGCTTGTTTTTTCATAGAATCCATTTCTTTAATCGAAAAAACCGAAATAAAAAAAAAATGCATCAAAGGGGGTCCTCTTGGAACTTTTTCGAAATCTTCAGATCAACTTAACTTCCGAACGGATGGACCGATTTTCAACTTCGTGCATGCCAATTTGCTTGTTTTTTTCATAAAATCCATTTCTCCAATCGAAAAAACCGAAATCGAAAAAAAAAAATGCATCAAAGGGGGCCCCCTTGGAACTTCTTCGAATTCTGCAGATCGCCTTAACTTCCGAACGGATGGACCGATTTTCAACTTCGATCATACCAATCTGTTTTTTTTTTTCCATAGAATCCATTTCTCCAATCGAAAAAACCGAAATCGAAAAAAAAAATGCATCAAAGGGGGCCCCCTTGGAATTTTTTCGAGTTCTTCAGGTCGCCTTAACTTCCGAACGGATGGACCGATTTTCAACTTCGATCATACCAATCTGCTTGTTTTTTTTCATAAAATCCTTTTCTCCAATCGAAAAAACTGAAATCAAAAAAAAATTCATCAAAGGGGGCCCCCTTGGAACTTTTTCGAATTCTTCAGATCGCCTTAACTTCCGAACGGATGGACCGATTTTCAACTTCGATCATACCAATCTGTTTGTTTTTTTTTCATAAAATCCATTTCTCCAATCGAAAAAACCGAAATCGAAAAAAAAAAAAATGCATCATAGGGGGCCCTCTTGGAACTTTTTCGAATTCTTCAGATCGCCTTAACTTCCAAACGGATGGACCGATTTTCAACTTCGATCATACCAATCTGCTTGTTTTTTTTCATAAAATCCATTTCTCCAATCGAAAAAACCGAAATAAAAAAAATTGCATCAAAGGGGGTCCCCTTGGAACTTTTTCGAATTCTTCAGATCGCCTCATCTTCCGAACGGATGGACCTATTTTCAACTTCGATCATACCAATCTGCTTGTTTTTTTTCATAGAATCCATTTCTCCAATCGAAAAAACCGAAATCGAAAAAAAAATTGCATCAAAGGGGGTCCCCTTGGAACTTTTTCGAATTCTTCAGATCGCCTTAACTTCCGAACGGATGGACCGATTTTCAACTTCCATCATACCAATATGCTTGTTTTTTTTTCATAGAATCCATTTCTCCAATCGAAAAAACCGAAATCGAAAAAAAATTGCTTCAAAGGGGGCCCCCTTGGAACTTTTTCGAATTCTTCAGATCGCCTTAACTTCCGAACGGATGGACCGATTTTCAACTTCGATCATACCAATCTGCTTGTTTTTTCATAGAATCCATTTCTTTAATCGAAAAATCCGAAATCGAAAAAAAAAAAAAAAGCATCAAAGGGGGCCCCCTTGGAACTTTTTCGAATTCTTCAGATCGCCTTAACTTCCGAACGGATGGACCGATTTTCAACTTCGATCATACCAATCTGTTTGTTTTTTTTTCATTGAATCCATTTCTCCAATCGAAAAAACCGAAATCGAAAAAAAAAATGCATCAAAGGGGGCCCCCTTGGAACTTCTTCGAATTCTTCAGATCGCCTTAACTTCCGAACTGATGAATCGATTTTCAACTTCGATCATACCAATCTGCTTGTTTTTTTCATAGAATCCATTTCTCCAATAAAAAAAAACCGAAATCGAAAAAAAAAAATTCATCAAAGGGAGCTCCCTTGGAACTTTTTCGAATTCTTCAGATCGCCCTAACTTCCGAACGGATGGACCGATTTTCAACTTCGATCATACCAATCTGTTTGTTTTTTTTCATGAAATCCATTTCTCCAATCGAAAAAACCGAAATCGAAAAAAAAAAAATGCATCAAAGGGGGCCCCCTTGGAACTTTTTCGAATTCTTCAGATCGCCTTAACTTCCGAACGGATGGACCGATTTTCAACTTCGATCATACCAATCTGCTCGTTTTTTCATAGAATCCATTTCTTTAATCGAAAAATCCGATATCGAAAAAAAAAAAAAATGCATCAAAGGGGGCCCCCTTGGAACTTTTTCGAATTCTTCAGATCGCCTTAACTTCCGAACGGATGGACTGATTTTCAACTTCGATCATACCAATCTGTTTGTTTTTTTTTCATAGAATCCATTTCTCCAATCGAAAAAACCGAAATCGAAAAAAAAAAATGCATCAAAGGGGGCCCCCTTGGAACTTCTTCGAATTCTTCAGATCGCCTTAACTTCCGAACGGATGGACCGATTTTCAACTTCGATCATACCAATCTGTTTGTTTTTTTCATAAAATTCATTTCTCCAATCGAAAAAACCGAAATAGAAAAAAAAATGCATCAAAGGGGGCCCCCTTGGAACTTTTTCGAATTCTTCAGATCGCCTTAACTTCCAAACGGATGGACCGATTTTCAACTTCGATCATACCAATCTGCTTGTTTTTTTTCATTGAATCCATTTCTTCAATCAAAAAAACCGAAATCGAAAAAAAAATGCATCAAAGGGGGCCCCCTTGGAACTTTTTCGAATTCTTCAGATCGCCTTAACTTCCGAACGGATGGACCGATTTTCAACTTCGATCATACCAATCTGTTTTTTTTTTTTTATAGAATCCATTTCTCCAATCGAAAAAAACTGAAATCGAGAAAAAAAAAACGAATGAAAGGGGGCCCCCTTGGAACTTTTTCGAATTCTTCAGATCGCCTTAACTTCCGAACGGATGGACCGATTTTCAACTTCGATCATACCAATCTGCTTGTTTGTTTTCATTGAATCCATTTCTCCAATCAAAAAAACCGAAATCGAAAAAAAAATGCATCAAAGGGGGTCCCCTTGGAACTTTCTCGAAATCTTCAGATCACCTTAACTTCCGAACGGATGGACCGATTTTCAACTTCGATCATACCAATCTGCTTGTTTTTTTTCATAGAATCCATTTCTCCAATCGAAAAAACCGAAATCGAAAAAAAAATGCATCAAAGGGGGCCCCCTTGGAACTTTTTCGAATTCTTCAGATCGCCTTAACTTCCGAACGGATGGACCGATTTTCAACTTCGATCATACCAATCTGCTTGTTTTTTTTCATAAAATCCATTTCTCCAATCGAAAAAACCGAAATTGAAAAAAAAATGCATCAAAGGGGGTCCCCTTGGAACTTTTTCGAATTCTTCAGATCGCCTCAACTTCCGAACGGATGGACCTATTTTCAACTTCGATCATACCAATCTGCTTGTTTTTTTTTTCATAGAATCCATTTCTCCAATCGAAAAAACCGAAATCGAAAAAAAAAATGCATCAAAGGGGGCCTCCTTGGAACTTTTTCGAATTCTTCAGATCGCCTTAACTTCCGAACGGATGGACCTATTTTCAACTTCGATCATACCAATCTGCTTGTTTTTTTTCATAGAATCCATTTCTCCAATCGAAAAAACCGAAATCGAAAAAAAAAAATGCATCAAAGGGGGCCCCCTTAGAACTTTTTCGAATTCTTCAGATCGCCTTAACTTCCAAACGGATGGACCGATTTTCAACTTCGATCATACCAATCTGCTTGTTTGTTTTCATTGAATCCATTTATCCAATCAAAAAAACCGAAATCGAAAAAAAAATGCATCAAAGGGGGTCCCCTTGGAACTTTCTCGAAATCTTCAGATCACCTTAACTTCCGAACGGATGGACCGATTTTCAACTTCGATCATACCAATCTGCTTGTTTTTTTCATAGAATCCATTTCTCCAATCGAAAAAACCGAAATCGAAAAAAAAAATGCATCAAAGGGGGCCCCCTTGGAACTTTTTCGAATTCTTCAGATCGCCTTAACTTCCGAACGGATGGACCGATTTTCAACTTCGATCATACCAATCTGCTTGTTTTTTTTCATAAAATCCATTTCTCCAATCGAAAAAACCGAAATTGAAAAAAAAATGCATCAAAGGGGGTCCCCTTGGAACTTTTTCGAATTCTTCAGATCGCCTCAACTTCCGAACGGATGGACCTATTTTCAACTTCGATCATACCAATCTGCTTGTTTTTTTTTTCATAGAATCCATTTCTCCAATCGACAAAACCGAAATCGAAAAAAAAAAATGCATCAAAGGGGGCCTCCTTGGAACTTTTTCGAATTCTTCAGATCGCCTTAACTTCCGAACGGATGGACCTATTTTCAACTTCGATCATACCAATCTGCTTGTTTTTTTTTCATAAAATCCATTTCTCCAATCAAAAAAACCGAAATCGAAAAATAAAATGCATCAAAGGGGGCCCCCTTAGAACTTTTTCGAATTCTTCAGATCGCCTTAACTTCCAAACGGATGGACCGATTTTCAACTTCGATCATACCAATCTGCTTGTTTTTTTTCATTGAATCCATTTCTCCAATCGAAAAAACAGAAATCGAAAAAAAAAAAAAATGCATCAAAGGGGGCCCCCTTGGAACTTTTTCGAATTCTTCAGATCGCCTTAACTTCCGATTGGATGGACCGATTTTCAACTTCGATCATACCAATCTGCTTGTTTTTTTTCATAGAATCCATTTCTCCAATCGAAAAAACCGAAATCGAAAAAAAAAATGCATCAAAGGGGGCCTCCTTGGAACTTTTTCGAATTCTTCAGATCGCCTTAACTTCCGAACGGATGGACCTATTTTCAACTTCGATCATACCAATCTGCTTGTTTTTTTTCATAGAATCCATTTCTCCAATCAAAAAAACCGAAATCGAAAAAAAATGCATCAAAGGGGGCCTCCTTGGAACTTTTTCGAATTCTTCAGATCGCCTCAACTTCCGAACGGATGGACCGATTTTCAACTTCGATCATACCAATCTGCTTGTTTTTTTTCATAAAATCCATTTCTCCAATCGAAAAAACCGAATTTGAAAAAAAAATTGCATCAAAGGGGGTCCCCTTGGAACTTTTTCGAAATCTTCAGATCACCTTAACTTCCGAACGGATGGACCGATTTTCAACTTCGTGCATGCCAATTTGCTTTTTTTTTTTTCATAAAATCCATTTCTCCAATCGAAATAACCGAAATCGAAAAAGAAAATTGCATCAAAAGGGGTCCCCTTGGAACTTTTTCGAATTCTTCAGATCGCCTTAACTTCCGAACGGATGGACCGATTTTCAACTTCGATCATACCAATCTGCTTGTTTTTTTCATAGAATCCATTTCTCCAATCGAAAAAAAAATGCATCAAAGGGGGCCCCCTTCAAACTTTTTCGAATTCTTCAGATCGCCTCAACTTCCGAACGGATGGACCGATTTTCAACTTCGATCATACCAATCTGCTTGTTTTTTTCATAGAATCCATTTCTTCAATCGAAAAAACCGAAATCGAAAGAAAAATTGCATCAAAGGGGGCCCTCTTGGAACTTTTTCGAATTCTTCAGATCGCCTTAACTTCCGAACGGATGGACCGATTTTCAACTTCTATCATATCAATTTGCTTGTTTTTTTTCATAGAATCCATTTCTTCATTTGAAAAAACCGGAATCAAAAAAAAAAATTGCATCAAAGGGGGTCCCTTTGGAACTTTTTCGAATTCTTCAGATCGCCTTAACTTTCAAACGGATGGACCGATTTTCAACTTCGATCATACCAATCTGCTTGTTTTTTTTTATAGAATCCATTTCTCCAATCAAAAAAACCGAAATCGAAAAAAAAAATGCATCAAAGGGGGCCCCCTTGGAACTTTTTCGAATTCTTCAGATCGCCTTAACTTCCGAACGGATGGACCGATTTTCAACTTCGCGCATACCAATTTGCTTGTTTTTTTTCATAGAATCCATTTCTCCTATCGAAAAAACCGATATCGAAAAAAAAATTGCATCAAAG
The DNA here is from genome assembly GCA_029955515.1 of Chrysomela aeneicollis. Taxonomy (NCBI): domain Eukaryota; kingdom Metazoa; phylum Arthropoda; class Insecta; order Coleoptera; family Chrysomelidae; genus Chrysomela; species Chrysomela aeneicollis. The sequence goes on from JARUHQ010000006.1 coordinate 19,098,318, forward strand.
GGGGCCCCCTTGGAACTTTTTCGAATTCTTCAGATCGCCTTAGATTGAACAATCATTGTATCTGGGTTGTCTCCGATTATATCGTTATGCTGTATATTTAGTTACAACTACCATGTAACGGTTCTTTCGTTACACATACGAGCGTCTGAATCGAACATAAGGTTGGATGGTTAGACGGAACGATAATTGTAACTGAGTTGTATTCGATTGTATCGTGGTGATGTTTATATAGTAATACTCACCAGGTTACTGTTCTTGCGTTATACGTACGAGCGACCCAATCGAACAGAAAGTTGGATGGATAGACGGAATGATCATTGTATCTGAGTTGTATTCGATTATATCGTGATGAAGTTCATATAGAAATACTCACCAGGTTACTGTTCTTTCGTTATACATACGAGCAACCGAATCGAACAGAAGGTTGAATGGATGGTATCTGGGTTGTATTCGATTATGATGTTATGCTGTGTATATAGTTATACACACTAGGTGACGGTATTCCCGTTTTACATACGAGCGACCGAAACGAACAGTTTGTTGAATGAATAGACTGAACAATCAATGTATCTGGTTGGTATCCGATTATATCGCAATACTGTATATATAGTGATACTTACCAGGTGATGGTACTTCCGTTACACATACTAGCGACTGAATCGAACAGAAGGTTGAATGGTTAGACGAAGCGATAATTGTATCTGAGTTGTATTCGATGATATCGTGATGATGTTTATATAGCAATATTCACCAGGTAACTGTTCTTCCGTTTTACATAAAAGCGACCGAATCGAGCAGAAGGTTAAATGGATAGATTGAAAATTCATCGTATCTGGGTTGTATTCGATTAGGTTTATATAGTTATACTCACCAGGTAACTGTTCTTCCGTTATACATACGAGCGACTGAATTGAACAGAATGTTGAATGGATATACTAAACAATGATCGTATCTGAGGTTGTATTCGATTATATCGTGATGATGTTTATATAGTTATACTCAACAGGTAACTGTTCTCCAGTTATACATATGAGCGACTGAACTGAACAGAAGGTTGAATGGATAGACTGAACAATCATTGAATCTGGGTTGTATTCGATTATATCGTGATGACTATCATATAGAATAATCATCACGAAATAATCGAATACAACCCAGATACGATGATTGTTCAGTCCATCCATTCAACCTTCTGTTCAGTTCAGTCGCTCTTATGTATAACTGGAGAACAGTTACCTGGTGAGTATAACTATATGAACATCATCACGATATAATCGAATACAACCCCAGATACGATCATTGTTTAGTCTATCCATTCAACCTTCAGTTCAATTCAGTCGCTCGTACGTATAACGGAAGAACAGTTACCTGGTGAGTATAACTATATAAACATAATCGAATACAACTCAGATACGATGATTGTTCAATCTATCCATTCAACCTTATGTTCGATTCGGTTGCTCGTATGTATATCGGAAGAACAGGTACCTGGTGAGTATATCTATATAAACATAATCGAATACAACTCAGATACGATGATTGTTCAATCTATCCATTTAACCTTCTGCTCGATTCGGTCGCTTGTATGTAAAACGGAAGTACAGTTACCTGGTGAGTATTGCTATATAAACATCATCACGATATCATCGAATACAACTCAGATACAATTATCGTTTCGTCTAACCATTCAACATTCTGTTCGATTCAGTCGCTAGTATGTGTAACGGAAGTACGGTTACCTGGTAAGTATCACTATATATACAGTATTGCGATATAATCAGACACCACCCAGATACATTGATTGTTCAGTCTATCCATTCAACTTTCTTTTCGTTTCGGTCGCTCGTATGTGAAACGGGAATACCGTCACCTTATGTGTATAACTATATACACAGTATAACATCATAATCGAATACAACCCAGATACTATCCATTCAACCTTCTGTTCGATTCGGTTGCTCGTATGTATAACGAAAGAACAGTAACCTGGTGAGTATTTCTATATGAACGTCATCACGATATAATCGAATACAACTTAGTTACAATTATCGTTTCGTCTAACCATCCAACCTTATGTTCGATTTAGACGCTCGTATGTGTAACGAAAGAACCGTTACATGGTAGGTGTAGTTAAATATACAACATAACGATATAATCGGAGACAACCCAGATACAATGATTGTTCAATCTATCCATTCAACCTTATGTTCGATTTGGTTGCTAGTATGTATAACGAAAGAACAGTTACCTGGTTAGACATAATATATAATAATCATCACGAAATAATCGAATACAACCCAGATACGATGATTGTTCAGTCTATCCATTCAACCTTCTGTTCAGTTCAGTCGCTCATATGTATAACTGGAGAACAGTTACCTGGTGAGTATAACTATATGAACATCATCACGATATAATCGAATACAACTCCAGATACGATCATTGTTTAGTCTATCCATTCAACCTTCAGTTCAATTCAGTCGCTCGTATGTATAACGGAAGAACAGTTACCTGGTGAGTATAACTATATAAACATAATCGAATACAACTCAGATACGATGATTGTTCAATCTATCCATTCAACCTTATGTTCGATTCGGTTGCTCGTATGTATATCGGAAGAACAGGTACCTGGTGAGTATATCTATATAAACATAATCGAATACAACTCAGATACGATGATTGTTCAATCTATCCATTTAACCTTCTGCTCGATTCGGTCGCTTGTATGTAAAACGGAAGGACAGTTACCTGGTGAGTATTGCTATATAAACATTATCACGATATCATCGAATACAACTCAGATACAATTATCGTTTCGTCTAACCATTTAACCTTCTGTTCGATTCAGTCGCCAGTATGTGTAACGGAAGTACCGTCACCTGGTAAGTATCACTATATATACAGTATTGCGATATAATCGGATACCACCCAGATACATTGATTGTTCAGTCTATCCATTCAACTTTCTTTTCGTTTCGGTCGCTCGTATGTAAAACGGGAATACCGTCTCCTAGTGTGTATAACTATATACACAGCATAACATCATAATCGAATACAACCCATATACTATCCATTCAACCTTCTGTTCAATTCAGTCGCTCGTATGTATAACGGAAGAACAGTTACCTGGTGAGTATAACTATATAAACATAATAGAATACAACCCAGATACGATGATTGTTCAATCTATACTGAATTCAACCTTCTGCTCGATTCGGTCGCTTGTATGTGAAACGGAAGAACAGTTACCTGTTGAGTATTGCTATATAAACATCATCACGATATCATCGAATACAACTCAGATACATGTATCGTTTCGTCTAACCATTCAACCTTCTGTTCGATTCAGTCGCTAGTATGTGTAACGGAAGTACCGTCACCTGGTAAGTATCACTATATATACAGTATTGCGATATAATCGGATACCACCCAGATACATTGATTGTTCAGTCTATCCATTCAACTTTCTGTTCGTTTCGGTCGCTCGTATGTGAAACGGGAATACCGTCACCTTATGTGTATAACTATATACACAGCATAACATCATAATCGAATACAACCCAGATACTATCCATTCAACCTTCTGTTCGATTCGGTTGCTCGTATGTATAACGAAAGAACAGTAACCTGGTGAGTATTTCTATATGAACGTCATCACGATATAATCGAATACAACTTAGTTACAATTATCGTTCCGTCTAACCATCCAACCTTATGTTCGATTCAGACGCTCGTATGTGTAACGAAAGAACCGTTACATGGTAGGTGTAGTTAAATATACAACATAACGATATAATCGGAGACAACCCAGATACAATGATTGTTCAATATATTCATTCAACCTTATGTTCGATTCGGATGCTAGTATGTATAACGAAAGAACAGTTACCTGGTTAGACATAATATATAATAATCATCACGAAATAATCGAATACAACCCAGATACGATGATTGTTCAGTCTATCCATTCAACCTTCTGTTCAGTTCAGTCGCTCTTATGTATAACGGAAGAACAGTTACCTGGTGAGTATAACTATATAAACATAATCGAATACAACTCAGATACGATGATTGTTCAATCTATCCATTCAAACTTATGTTCGATTCGGTTGCTCGTATGTATATCGGAAGAACAGGTACCTGGTGAGTATATCTATATAAACATAATCGAATACAACTCAGATACGATGATTGTTCAATCTATCCATTTAACCTTCTGCTCGATTCGGTCGCTTGTATGTAAAACGGAAGGACAGTTACCTGGTGAGTATTGCTATATAAACATCATCACGATATCATCGAATACAACTCAGATACAATTATCGTTTCGTCTAACCATTCAACATTCTGTTCGATTTAGTCGCTAGTATGTGTAACGGGAGTATCGTCACCTGGTAAGTATCACTATATATACAGTATTGCGATATAATCGGATACCACCCAGATACATTGATTGTTCAGTCTATCCATTCAACTTTCTTTTCGTTTCGGTCGCTCGTATGTAAAACGGGAATACCGTCTCCTAGTGTGTATAACTATATACACAGCATAACATCATAATCGAATACAACCCATTTACTATCCATTCAACCTTCTGTTCAATTCAGTCGCTCGTATGTATAACGGAAGAACAGTTACCTGGTGAGTATAACTATATAAACATAATCGAATACAACCCAGATACGATGATTGTTCAATCTATACTGAATTCAACCTTCTGCTCGATTCGGTCGCTTGTATGTAAACGGAAGAACAGTTACCTGGTGAGTATTGCTATATAAACATCATCACGATATCTTCGAATACAACTCAGATACAATTATCGTTTCGTCTAACCATTTAACCTTCTGTTCGATTCAGTCGCTAGTATGTGTAACGGAAGTACTGTCACCTGGTAAGTATCACTATATATACAGTATTGCGATATAATCGGATACCACCCAGATACATTGATTGTTCAGTCTATCCATTCAACTTTCTGTTCGTTCCGGTCGCTTGTATGTGAAACGGGAATACCGTCACCTTATGTGTATAACTATATACACAGCATAACATCATAATCGAATACAACCCAGATACTATCCATTCAACCTTCTGTTCGATTCGGTTGCTCGTATGTATAACGAAAGAACAGTAACCTGGTGAGTATTTCTATATGAATGTCATCACGATATAATCGAATACAACTTAGTTGCAATTATCGTTCCGTCTAACCATCCAACCTTATGTTCGATTCAGACGCTCGTATGTGTAACGAAAGAACCGTTACATGGTAGGTGTAGTTAAATATACAACATAACGATATAATCGGAGACAACCCAGATACAATGATTGTTCAATCTATCCATTCAACCTTATGTTCGATTCGGTTGCTAGTATGTATAACGAAAGAACAGTTACCTGGTTAGACATAATATATAATAATCATCACGAAATAATCGAATACAACCCAGATACGATGATTGTTCAGTCTATCCATTCAACCTTCTGTTCAGTTCAGTCGCTCTTATGTATAACTGGAGAACAGTTACCTGGTGAATATAACTATATGAACATCATCACGATATAAAAAAAAAAAAAAAAAAAAAAAAAAAAAAAAAAAAAAGAAAAAAAAAAAAAAAAATTGTTTAATGTCTAAACAGGAGTAAATCCCAATGACAAGACATACATTCATATACATAGGCAAAAAGTTTTAAATACACACATATGCACACATACCTGCATATACATACAGACATATATACACATATGGTATGTATATGTATACCAAAATTGACTTTAATTGTCAGGAAACACCTGAACATGGAGAAAAGTGGAAAAACATAATTTTTTGTAGTAGGGTACATATATTGGGCTCAGATATTTTGGTTATTATGTAAAAGTATTTTAATGTTGTTCTTTACTTGACCAATTGTTTGATAATATATGTCGAGATCTGCACAGAATTGATTGAATAATTTGCTCATTGCTACGATTGGAGATTTGAGAAGTATGTTAGTTCTAGAATTGGGTAAGTAGAAAGTTAGTTCATTTCTAGAGTGTAGTCTCGGCACATGAAAATTAAAATAGGAGAGTAATTCAGGACAGTCTACTAGATTGTTTACTAATTTGAAAATAAAGATTATTGAATAGTAGGTTCTTCGGTTTTGAAGGGATAGTAGTTTGAATTTATTTAGTAATATTCTGTTGTCGATACCTTGTTCTGGGTAGACCCCATCTAATTTATATGTGATGTATTTCATGAAGCCTCTTTGGATAGATTCTATTTTGTTTGTGTGAATATTGTAAAAAGGCGACCATATTAGTGAACCATACTCCAGCCGAGATCTCACGTAGGCATTAAACAGTGTTATAAAGCTGTCCTGGTTACGAAAGTTCTTACAATTCCGATATATGAGACCAAGCATCCGTTTGGCTGCACATGTCATTGAACTATATTGGATAGAGAAGCTCAATTTTGAGTCGAAGATGATACCAAGATCCTTTGTTTGATTGCTTTTCTGAAGGGGAGTGTTATTTATATGGTAGTCATATTGTGTAACATTATTTTTGAGGGTATATTGGGAGTATTTACATTTATTAATGTTGAGAGGGAGATTATTTTCGACGCACCAAACATGTAAGAATTCAAGATCTCTTTGTAGAATGAAGCAGTCCTTTTCAGATACAATGGGTCGAAATATTTTCAAGTCATCTGCAAAAAGTAAGAAGTGACTTGATATATTAGTTCCTATATCATTAATGAAAAGTGAGAATAAGAGAGGTGCAAGGTTACTTCCTTGAGGGGCACCGCTGTTTGCAACAAATTGGGAGGATTTGTGGCCTCTATAATCCACGAACAGGATACGATTAGTTAGGTAAGAGCGAAATAGGTTTAAGAGTTGGGTGTCAAAACCATAGGAATGTAGTTTATTGATGAGAATATTATGATCCAACTTGTCGAATGCTTTCGAGAAATCCGTGTATACTGTATCTACTTGGAGGTTTTGATTAAATGCATTACTGACTGTTTGTGTGAAGCACATTAAGTTTGTAATTGTAGATCTTTTACTGAAGAATCCGTGTTGATTGTTGGAGATCAAGTTTTTAACTTCAGGAAAGATCCTGTTGTACAAGCACATCTCGAATGCCTTAGCAAAGTTGGACAACAGGGTTATAGGTCGGTAGTTTTGAATATTGTTTATAGCACCAGTTTTGAAAATGGGGCAAATTTTTGAAACTTTCCATTTGTTGGGAAAGCACCCTGTACTCAGTGCTAAATTGAAAATTACCTGTAATGGTGCAGTTAGAATGTGAGCACAGTCTTTAACGTAGAAGCTAGGTATGCCATCGTCCCCGCTGGTACTTTTGGATTTTAATTTTTTAAGAGAATTGCAAACTTCGATATCTGAAAAACGCCTGATAGAGATGATGGGATTGTTTGACGCAACATTAGTGAGTTCGTATGATTGTTGTGGTGGAGAGTATGCACTTTCAAAGAATCGTGCATATGCATTTACAATTTCTGAGGGATTGCTGTATTCTACATCGTCCAAGAAAAGTATACTAGGTATTCTTGATGTACCTTTTTTGTTTTGAATGTAGGCCCAAAAGTTGGCTGGATCTTCTTTTATTGCCCTTTCAGATTTACTTTCGTATTCCCTATATGCTATATTAATTTTGGTTTTAATGGAGCGACGAAGGACTCGGAAATTTTCTCTGAGATTGTCAGAGTTGGTGGTTTTCAGTTTTCTAAAGATTTTATTTTTCCTTTTAATATCTCTGATTATTTCACCGTTGAACCATGGAGGATATTTACTAGTGAAGTTGCGAATAACGGGAACACATTCGTCAATAATTGGGGTAAAGATTGAGTAGAATAATTCTAAGGCTGCGTTGACTTCAGTACAATGATCAAGAGGTGACCAATCAATATTTTGTATAAGAGTATATAAAAGGGGAAAATTTGCTTTACGGAAGTTATATCTGACCTCTGATGGGTTATAGGGTATCTGTTGTTCAGGTGATTCAAATTTCAGAACAATGTCCAATGCCGGGTGATAGCCATCTTCGGCTAGAAATGGCATTTCGTCGTGAGTTACAGAGCAATCGAAATTGGATAAAACTAGGTCGAGAACGCGATTTGAAATATTGAGCAAAGAATTCAATTGTTTTAGATCATAAAAGCTATTGAATTGACGGATATTATCTGAGTTTTTGTCCCTGTACATAGGATTATCGTTAATAAAATTAGGTATATTGAAGTAACCTACTATGAAAATTTTGTTATCATATAAGCATTCAAGTGTTTCCAATGTATCCAATAAGTTAGAAATATGTGCATCACTAGTTCTAGGAGGTATATATATAACAAACATAAAAAAAGTATTATGGTTGAATACAATCTTACAGCCAATGATGTCTATAGTTACAAAGTTTTCCGCGAAATCAGATAAATCAATTTCAACTGCTTGACAGTCATCTCTCACTGCTAACAATACACCACCACCTCTTGATACTGAGTTTGCTTCAATGTTTCTGTCTTTTCTGAAGATCACATAATTGTTAGTAAAAAGTTCCGAGTTGAAAACGTTTTGCTGGATCCAGGATTCTGTAATAGCAATGATGTGAAAATCACATCCAGCGACAGATTTGTAGAAATCGTTTGTTTTTGTATTGAGACCTCTGACATTTTGATAATAGCAGTTTACACTGATGAGATACTCCTGTTTAGACGAGCTTAGAGGTTTTTTACGATTCTTGGCTCTACATTGATATGTTTAATTTTGAGGTTTGACTCACCATTACTCATGCGGTCGGCCAACTGTTTCTTTATGTCTTGATACAGTTTTACTTGTATAATAATCGAATACAACCCCAGATACGATCATTGTTTAGTCTATCCATTCAACCTTCAGTTCAATTCAGTCGCTCGTATGTATAACGGAAGAACAGTTACCTGGTGAGTATAACTATATAAACATAATCGAATACAACTCAGATACGATGATTGTTCAATCTATCCATTCAACCTTATGTTCGATTCGGTTGCTCGTATGTATATCGGAAGAACAGGTACCTGGTGAGTATATCTATATAAACATAATCGAATACAACTCAGATACGATGATTGTTCAATCTATCCATTTAACCTTCTGCTCGATTCGGTCGCTTGTATGTAAAACGGAAGGACAGTTACCTGGTGAGTATTGCTATATAAACATCATCACGATATCATCGAATACAACTCAGATACAATTATCGTTTCGTCTAACCATTCAACATTCTGTTCGATTCAGTCGCTAGTATGTGTAACGGAAGTACCGTCACCTGGTAAGTATCACTATATATACAGTATTGCGATATAATCGGATACCACCCAGATACATTGATTGTTCAGTCTATCCATTCAACTTTCTTTTCGTTTCGGTCGCTCGTATGTAAAACGGGAATACCGTCTCCTAGTGTGTATAACTATATACACAGCATAACATCATAATCGAATACAACCCATATACTATCCATTCAACCTTCTGTTCAATTCAGTCGCTCGTATGTATAACGGAAGAACAGTTACCTGGTGAGTATAACTATATAAACATAATCGAATACAACCCAGATACGATGATTGTTCAATCTATACTGAATTTAACCTTCTGCTCGATTTGGTCGCTTGTATGTAAACGGAAGAACAGTTACCTGGTGAGTATTGCTATATAAACATCATCACGATATCTTCGAATACAACTCAGATACAATTATCGTTTCGTCTAACCATTTAACCTTCTGTTCGATTCAGTCGCTAGTATGTGTAACGGAAGTACCGTCACCTGGTAAGTATCACTATATATACAGTATTGCGATATAATCGGATACCACCCAGATACATTGATTGTTCAGTCTATCCATTTAACTTTCTGTTCGTTTCAGTCGCTCGTATGTGAAACGGGAATACCGTCACCTTATGTGTACATGTGTATGAACAAAATTCTGATATTAACGGATGAAACAGGACGAGGTCTGGGAAATTCACTAACAATGAACCTGAATAGTAGACATTGGAGAGTGGAAAGCATCAGGAAACCAGGGGCTACATTAGAAAAAGTGATTGAAGACATTGAGGCATTAAGTAGTAATTATAATATGCATGACTACGTTTTAATTTCAGCAGGGTTCAATAATTTTAAACAGGGAAATTATCCGACTATGAAATTATTAAAGGAAAAAATAAAAAAAAATTCTCATACAAATATCATTTTCACAAGTGTTCCAACTAGTAGACTGAATGTAAATGACAAATTTTATGTTCACGATTTCAATAAGAATTTAGAGAATTATATTCTTAGATTGGAAACACTTTCACCAAGAAAATTAGGATGGATAGATATAACTGACACAAGGGGAAGATTATTAAATAAGCTTAAAATGAGTGAAATTATACAGAAAGAAATACAAAGAAAAAAGTGTTGCAATTTGATATTTATAAATAATGAAGAAAGACAAAGTGTTAAAAAACAAATATATGAGAGTTCAGAAGGTAAAGGTAATACAAATGACAATCATTCAGCAAGTACAAATCGTTTTTTAGGAATAGAAATGAATCAAAAAACGGTGGTGATCTAGGAAACTGTTGTTTCCTCTTATATTTGAATTCTCAAAGTCTGACTGCACATTTTGAAGAAATTAAAAAATATGTAATTGAGAAAAAACCATTAATTGTATGTCTAACAGAAACACATGTGACTGCAGATATTTACGATAGTGAAATTGCTTCACAGAGTTTTAATTTATATAGAGTAAATAGTAATAGTAGACACACTGGAGGGGCAATCATTTATACTAGTCAATGCTTAATAGTTACAGAAGTGAAACGAGAATGTATGGATAATACTTATTGGCTTATATCAATAAATATTGTATTTAAGGCTAAAAATTATTCAATAATTTGTTTGTATAGGTCACCAAGCAGCAAAGTTAATTTATTTATTGAATTTATTGAAAATTGTTGTGAAGAAAACCTATCTGATAGGAAGTTGGAGATATTATTGGTGGGGGATTTTAATATAGATTGGTTAGGGAATGGAATATACTCTAATAAACTCAGAAATTATTTTAATGATATTGGACTTGTAAATGTGGTAAAAGAAATTACAAACAGAACAAATAATGGAGGCACATTAATTGATTTGATTCTGACCAATACAAATATGAATACACAAGTTGATGATATTCCAAAGATTAGCAGTCATAGAAATATAATTGTAAGGTTACCGAAAGCTGCAAGGGAAAAAAAGGACTCAAAATTTATTGAAACAAGAGGAAGGGATATGGACTATCATGAAATTAATATTTAATTGAGAAATATTACATGGAATTATTATCTAAATAACATTGATGACAAATATAATGACTTTGTAGGTAAAATATTAGAAACGATAAACAAAGTGGCACCAAAAAAGAAAGTTAAAATTTCACCACATTATCAAGAATGGTGGAACGAAAGAGTAAGAATAGCCACGAGGGCAAGAGATGAAGAGTATAAAAAGTTTATTTCAAATAAAACTGCAGAGAGATGGCAAAAGTATAAAGAAGCAAGAAATAAGGCAGTTAGTGTGATAAGACAGGAGAAGAAACAATATTTTGAGATTAAGATAGATATTAATAGAGGTAATTCGGTGGAAATGTGGAAAACATTGAAGTCTTTCATTCCCAAAGATAATGTTTTCAAAATTATTTCAGATATTGAGTTTGACGATGGTTTCATCGGAATAAATGATTCAAGTATACCAAATGCTCTAAATTACTATTATGTTAAAAGTATAGAAAACATTTCAGATCAGTTTTCTCATTATCAAAATAGCAGTCCAATCTGGCCTAACATATTAGATGTACAATTGAATACATTTCAATTGATTTCTGTGAATGAATTGAAAGAAATCATATGGTCGATGCCCAATAAAAATAGTCCGGATGAAATATCAATTCAGTTGCTGAAGGAATGTTTTGAAAATGTATGTTACCCATTATTAAACATTGTCAATACCTCTATTGAAAGAAGCAGTGTTCCGAATGAAATGAAAATAGCAACAATTGTCCCAATACCAAAAGTAGCAAATTCTAATAAAGCCTCACAATTAAGACCGTTGAATATGATAAGTGCAATTGGCAAAATTTTAGAGAAAACTATATATATCCAACTCATAGCATATTTAGAAAATAATAATACCATCGTTTCAATACAGTCAGGTTATCGAAGTAAGCATAACTGTGAAACTGCATTACAATTAGTGTTAAATGACTGGAAAATGTCTTTAGAAAAAAATAAGATTACGGTGGCAGTATTTTTAGATTTGCAACGGGCATTCGAAACAATAGATCGCTGTAGACTATTGAAGAAGCTGGAAGCCATTGGAATTGTTAATTGTGCTTTACAATGGCTGTCACACTACTTAGATAATAGAAAACAGAAAGTTAAACTCAATAATGAAATTTCGGATGTTCTAGAAAACAAAATTGGAGTACCCCAAGGAAGTGTGTTAGGGCCTTTACTATTTCTGATATATATATTAATGACATAGTAAGTGTAGTGAAAGAATGCTCAATACATTTGTTTGCGGATGACACATTAATATATTTTTCAGGTAGCAAGAGTACACATTGTTTTGATGTAGTTAATAGCACTCTGGATGAAGTTAATAGTTACTGTCGTGGAAATGCATTGAAAGTAAACAGGAAAATCGAAATGGATGGTAATATGTAAAAAAGGGGAATATAATAAAATCATTGAATCTCCAATGGATGTATCTATTGGTGGAGTATCGCTGCAAAGAGTAGATAAATTCAAATATTTAGGCGTAATAATAGATTGTAAATAAGAGTTTAAAGAACATGCCAATATTGTAATCAAAAATATTTCATTCAAAATCAATTATTTGAGAAGGTGTTCACAACACTTATCAAAATGGTCAAAAACAGTAATTTACAATACACTTATATTGCCTCACTTCAATTATTGTGCTACTATTCTATACCTATTGAATCAGAATGAATTACAGCGTCTACAAAAATTACAAAATCGTGCAATGCGAATAATACTCTGCTGTTCACGATTTGATTCTGAAAGCTCTATGCTAGGGAGATTGAAATGGTTGTCGATAAGACAGTACCTCTTGTTTCGAACACTTGTCTTCATATTCAAGATACAAATTGGTGTTCTGCCATTGTACCTACAGCAAATTTTGTATAGACATCAAATAATTCATGATCATAATACAAGAAACAGAGAAAACCTAAGAATTCCTGCAGTCACCAAAAACTCAACATATAACTCAGTATTTGTGAAGGGTGTTAGTGAATTTAATAATCTTCCCAGTGATATAAAAGGTTCTCCGTCAATAAATGTTTTTGAAAGGAAATTAAAACAGCATTTGATAAACAAGTCATCTTCAAATTTTACATTCAATGTTCATGTGATATGTTTTAATATGTATGTATGTTTTTTTTATTTTATTTTATTATGCAAATTTTATTATATTGACGAATTATATTATATTGACGTATAATCCATGTAGGTATGTATTTTTTAGATTAGTTGTCATTTCTGACTAAATAAAGGATTCATATATAACTATATACACAGCATAACATCATGATCGAATACAACCCAGATACTATCCATTCAACCTTCTGTTCGATTCGGTTGCTCGTATGTATAACGAAAGAACAGTAACCTGGTGAGTATTTCTATATGAACGTCATCACGATATAATCGAATACAACTTAGTTACAATTATCTTTCCGTCTAACCATCCAACCTTATGTTCGATTCAGACGCTCGTATGTGTAACGAAAGAACCGTTACATGGTAGGTGTAGTTAAATATACAACATAACGATATAATCGGAGACAACCCAGATACAATGATTGTTCTATCTATCCATTCAACCTTATGTTCGATTCGGTTGCTAGTATGTATAACGAAAGAACAGTTACCTGGTTAGACATAATATATAATAATCATCACGAAATAATCGAATACAACCCAGATACGATGATTGTTCAGTCTATCCATTCAACCTTCTGTTCAGTTCAGTCGCTCTTATGTATAACTGGAGAACAGTTACCTGGTGAGTATAACTATATGAACATCATCACGATATAATCGAATACAACCCCAGATACGATCATTGTTTAGTCTATCCATTCAACCTTCAGTTCAATTCAGTCGCTCGTATGTATAACGGAAGAACAGTTACCTGGTGAGTATAACTATATAAACATAATCGAATACAACTCAGATACGATGATTGTTCAATCTATCCATTCAACCTTATGTTCGATTCGGTTGCTCGTATGTATATCGGAAGAACAGGTACCTGGTGAGTATATCTATATAAACATAATCGAATACAACTCAGATACGATGATTGTTCAATCTATCCATTAAACCTTCTGCTCGATTCGGTCGCTTGTATGTAAAACGGAAGGACAGTTACCTGGTGAGTATTGCTATATAAACATCATCACGATATCATCGAATACAACTCAGATATAATTATCGTTTCGTCTAACCATTCAACATTCTGTTCGATTCAGTCGCTAGTATGTGTAACGGAAGTATCGTCACCTGGTAAGTATCACTATATATACAGTATTGCGATATAATCGGATACCACCCAGATACATTGATTGTTCAGTCTATCCATTCAACTTTCTTTTCGTTTCGGTCGCTCGTATGTAAAACGGGAATACCGTCTCCTAGTGTGTATAACTATATACACAGCATAACATCATAATCGAATACAACCCATATACTATCCATTCAACCTTCTGTTCAATTCATTCGCTCGTATGTATAACGGAGACAACCCAGATACAATGATTGTTCAATCTATCCTTTCAACCTTATGTTCGATTCGGTTGCTAGTATGTATAACGAAAGAACAGTTACCTGGTAAGACATAATATATAATAATCATCACGATATAATCGAATACAACCCCAGATACGATCATTGTTTAGTCTATCCATTCAACCTTCAGTTCAATTCAGTCGCTCGTATGTATAACGGAAGAACAGTAACCTGGTGAGTATAACTATATAAACATAATCGAATACAACTCAGATACGATGATTGTTCAATCTATCCATTTAACCTTCTGCTCGATTCGGTCGCTTGTATGTAAAACGGAAGGACTGTTACCTGGTGAGTATTGCTATATAAACATCATCACGATATCATCGAATACAACTCAGATACAATTATCGTTTCGTCTAACCATTTAACCTTCTGTTCGATTCAGTCGCTAGTATGTGTAACGGAAGTACCGTCACCTGGTAAGTATCACTATATATACAGTATTGCGATATAATCGGATACCACCCAGATACATTGATTGTTCAGTCTATCCATTCAACTTCCTGTTCGTTTCGGTCGCTCGTATGTGAAACGGGAATACCGTCACCTTATGTGTTTAACTATATACACAGCATAACATCATAATCGAAAACAACCCAGATACTATCCATTCAACCTTCTGTTCGATTCGGTTGCTCGTATGTATAAAGAAAGAACAGTAACCTGGTGAGTATTGCTATATAAACATCATCACGATATCATCGAATACAACTCAGATACAATTATCGTTTCGTCTAACCATTCAACATTCTGTTCGATTCAGTCGCTAGTATGTGTAACGGAAGTATCGTCACCTGGTAAGTATCACTATATATACAGTATTGCGATATAATCGGATACCACCCAGATACATTGATTGTTCAGTCTATCCATTCAACTTTCTTTTTGTTTCGGTCGCTCGTATGTAAAACGGGAATACCGTCTCTTAGTGTATATAACTATATACACAGCATAAAACACATTATCGAATACAACCCATATACTATCCATTCAACCTTCTGTTCAATTCATTCGCTCGTATGTATAACGGAAGAACAGTTACCTGGTGAGTATAACTATATAAACATAATCGAATACAACCCAGATACGATGATTGTTCAATCTATACTGAATTCAACCTTCTGCTCGATTCGGTCGCTTGTATGTAAAACGGAAGAACAGTTACCTGGTGAGTATTGCTATATAAACATCATCACGATATCATCGAATACAACTCAGATACAATTATCGTTTCGTCTAACCATTTAACCTTCTGTTCGATTCAGTCGCTCGTATGTGAAACGGGAATACCGTCACCTTATATGTATAACTATATACACAGCATAACATCATAATCGAATACAACCCAGATACTATCCATTCAACCTTCTGTTCAATTCAGTCGCTCGTATGTATAACGGAAGAACAGTAACCTGGTGAGTATAACTATATAAACATAATCGAATACAACTCAGATACGATGATTGTTCAATCTATCCATTCAACCTTATGTTCGATTCGGTTGCTCGTATGTATATCGGAAGAACAGGTACCTGGTGAGTATATCTATATAAACATAATCGAATACAACTCAGATACGATGATTGTTCAATCTATCCATTTAAACTTCTGCTCGATTCGGTCGCTTGTATGTAAAACGGAAGGACAGTTACCTGGTGAGTATTGCTATATTAACATCATCACGATATCATCGAATACAACTCAGATACAATTATCGTTTCGTCTAACCATTTAACCTTCTGTTCGATTCAGTAGCTAGTATGTGTAACGGAAGTACCGTCACCTGGTAAGTGTCACTATATATACAGTATTGCGATATAATCGGATACCACCCAGATACATTGATTGTTCAGTCTATTTATTCAACTTTCTGTTCGTTTCGGTCGCTCGTATGTGAAACGGGAATACCGTCACCTTATGTGTATAACTATATACACAGCATAACATCATAATCGAATACAACCCAGATACTATCCATTCAACCTTCTGTTCGATTCGGTTGCTCGTATGTATAACGAAAGAACAGTAACCTGGTGAGTATTGCTATATAAACATCATCACGATATCATCGAATACAACTCAGATACAATTATCGTTTCGTCTAACCATTCAACATTCTGTTCGATTCAGTCGCTAGTATGTGTAACGGAAGTATCGTCACCTGGTAAGTATCACTATATATACAGTATTGCGATATAATCGGATACCACCCAGATACATTGATTGTTCAGTCTACCCATTCAACTTTCTTTTTGTTTCGGTCGCTCGTATGTAAAACGGGAATACCGTCTCCTAGTGTGTATAACTATATACACAGCATAACATCATAATCGAATACAACCCATATGCTATCCATTCAACCTTCTGTTCAATTCATTCGCTCGTATGTATAACGGAAGAACAGTAACCTGGTGAGTATAACTATATAAACATAATCGAATACAACCCAGATACGATAATTGTTCAATCTATACTGAATTCAACCTTCTGCTCGATTCGGTCGCTTGTATGTAAAACGGAAGAACAGTTACCTGGTGAGTATTGCTATATAAACATCATCACGATATCATCGAATACAACTCAGATACAATTATCGTTTCGTCTAACCATTTAACCTTCTGTTCGATTCAGTCGCTCGTATGTGAAACGGAAATACCGTCACCTTATGTGTATAACTATATACACAGCATAACATCATAATCGAATACAACCCAGATACTATCCATTCAACCTTCTGTTCAATTCAGTCGCTCGTATGTATAACGGAAGAACAGTAACCTGGTGAGTATAACTATATAAACATAATCGAATACAACTCAGATACGATGATTGTTCAATCTATCCATTCAACCTTATGTTCGATTCGGTTGCTCGTATGTATATCGGAAGAACAGGTACCTGGTGAGTATATCTATATAAACATAATCGAATACAACTCAGATACGATGATTGTTCAATCTATCCATTTAAACTTCTGCTCGATTCGGTCGCTTGTATGTAAAACGGAAGGACAGTTACCTGGTGAGTATTGCTATATTAACATCATCACGATATCATCGAATACAACTCAGATACAATTATCGTTTCGTCTAACCATTTAACCTTCTGTTCGATTCAGTCGCTCGTATGTGAAACGGGAATACCGTCACCTTATGTGTATAACTATATACACAGCATAACATCATAATCGAATACAACCCAGATACTATCCATTCAACCTTCTGTTCGATTCGGTTGCTCGTATGTATAACGAAAGAACAGTAACCTGGTGAGTATTTCTATATGAACGTCATCACGATA
This sequence comes from Chrysomela aeneicollis, assembly GCA_029955515.1. Lineage (NCBI taxonomy): Eukaryota > Metazoa > Arthropoda > Insecta > Coleoptera > Chrysomelidae > Chrysomela > Chrysomela aeneicollis. The sequence continues at coordinate 19,116,517 of JARUHQ010000006.1, forward strand.
TAATCGAATACAACTTAGTTACCATTATCGTTCCGTCTAAATATCCAACCTTATGTTCGATTCAGACGCTCGTATGTGTAACGAAGGAACCGTTACATGGTAGGTGTAGTTGAATATACAACATAACGATATAATCGGAGACAACCCAGATACAATGATTGTTCAATCTATCCATTCAACCTTATGTTCGATTCGGTTGCTAGTATGTATAACGAAAGAACAGTTACCTTGTAAGAAATAATATATAATAATCATCACGAAATAATCGAATACAACCCAGATAAGATGATTGTTCAGTCTATCCATTCAACCTTCTGTTCAGTTCAGTCGCTCTTATGTATAACTGGAGAACAGTTACCTGGTGGGTATAACTATATGAACATCATCACGATATAATCGAATACAACCCCAGATACGATCATTGTTTAGTCTATCCATTCAACCTTCAGTTCAATTCAGTCGCTCGTATGTATAACGGAAGAACAGTTACCTGGTGAGTATAACTATATAAACATAATCGAATACAACTCAGATACGATGATTGTTCAATCTATCCATTTAACCTTCTGCTCGATTCGGTCGCTTGTATGTAAAACGGAAGGACAGTTACCTGGTGAGTATTGATATATAAACATCATCACGATATCATCGAATACAACTCAGATACAATTATCGTATCGTCACCTGGTAAGTATCACTATATATACAGTATTGCGATATAATCGGATACCACCCAGATACATTGATTGTTCAGTCTATCCATTCAACTTTCTTTTCGTTTCGGTCGCTCGTATGTAAAACGGGAATACCGTCTCCTAGTGTGTATAACTATATACACAGCATAACATCATAATCGAATACAACCCATATACTATCCATTCAAACTTCTGTTCAATTCAGTCGCTCGTATGTATAACGGAAGAACAGGTACCTGGTGAGTATAACTATATAAACATAATCGAATACAACCCAGATACGATGATTGTTCAATCTATACTGAATTCAACCTTCTGCTCGATTCGGTCGCTTGTATGTAAAACGGAAGAACAGTTACCTGGTGAGTATTGCTATATAAACATCATCACGATATCATCGAATACAACTCAGATACAATTATCGTTTCGTCTAACCATTCAACCTTCTGTTCGATTCAGTCGCTAGTATGTGTAACGGAAGTATCGTCACCTATATATACAGTATTGCGATATAATCGGATACCACCCAGATACATTGATTGTTCAGTCTATCCATTCAACTTTCTTTTTGTTTCGGTCGCTCGTATAGAAAACGGGAATACCGTCTCCTAGTGTGTATAACTATATACACAGCATAACATCATAATCGAATACAACCCATATACTATCCATTCAACCTTCTGTTCAATTCAGTCGCTCGTATGTATAACGGAAGAACAGTTACCTGGTGAGTATAACTATATAAACATAATCGAATACAACCCAGATACGATGATTGTTCAATCTATACTAAATTCAACCTTCTGCTCGATTCGGTCGCTTATATGTAAAACGGAAGAACAGTTACCTGGTGAGTATTGCTATATAAACATCATCACGATATCATCGATTACAACTCAGATACAATTATCGTTTCGTCTAACCATTTAACCTTCTGTTCGATTCAGTCGCTAGTATGTGTAACGGAAGTACCGTCACCTGGTAAGTATCACTATATATACAGTATTGCGATATAATCGGATACCACCCATATACATTGATTGTTCAGTCTATCCATTCAACTTTCTGTTCGTTTCGGTCGCTCGTATGTGAAACATGAATACCGTCACCTTATGTGTATAACTATATACACAGCATAACATCATAATCGAATACAACCCAGATACTATCTATTCAACCTTCTGTTCGATTCGGTTGCTCGTATGTATAACGAAAGAACAGTAACCTGGTGAGTATTTCTATATGAACGTCATCACGATATAATCGAATACAACTTAGTTACAATTATCGTTCCGTCTAACCATCCAACCTTATGTTCGATTCAGACGCTCGTATATGTAACGAATGAACCGTTACATGGTAGGTGTAGTTAAATATACAACATAACGATATAATCGGAGACAACCCAGATACAATGATTGTTCAATCTATCCATTCAACCTTATGTTCGATTCGGTTGCTCGTATGTATATCGGAAGAACAGGTACCTGGTGAGTATATCTATATAAACATAACCGAATACAACTCAGATACGATGATTGTTCAATCTATCCATTTAACCTTCTGCTCGATTCGGTCGCTTGTATGTAAAACGGAAGGACAGTTACCTGGTGAGTATTGCTATATAAACATCATCACGATATCATCGAATACAACTCAGATACAATTATCGTTTCGTCTAACCATTCAACATTCTGTTCGATTCAGTCGCTAGTATGTGTAACGGAAGTATCGTCACCTGTTAAGTATCACTATATATACAGTATTGCGATATAATCGGATACCACCCAGATACATTGATTGTTCAGTCTATCCATTCAACTTTCTGTTCGTTTCGGTCGCTCGTATGTGAAACGGGAATACCGTCACCTTATGTGTATAACTATATACACAGCATAACATCATAATCGAATACAACCCAGATACTATCCATTCAACCTTCTGTTCGATTCGGTTGCTCGTATGTATAACGAAAGAACAGTAACCTGGTGAGTATTTCTATATGAACGTCATCACGATATAATCGAATACAACTTAGTTACAATATCGTTCCGTCTAACCATCCAACCTTATGTTCGATTCAGACGCTCGTATGTGTAACAAAAGAACCGTTACATGGTAGGTGTAGCTAAATATACAACATAACGATATAATCGGAGACAACCCAGATACAATGATTGTTCAATCTATCCATTCAACCTTATGTTCGATTCGGTTGCTAGTATGTATAACGAAAGAACAGTTACCTGGTTAGACATAATATATAATAATCATCACGAAATAATCGAATACAACCCAGATACGATGATTGTTCAGTCTATCCATTCAATCTTCTGTTCAGTTCAGTCGCTCTTATGTATAACTGGAGAACAGTTACCTGGTGAGTATAACTATATGAACATCATCACGATATAATCGAATACAACCCCAGATACGATCATTGTTTAGTCTATCCATTCAACCTTCAGTTCAATTCAGTCGCTCGAATGTATAACGGAAGAACAGTTACCTGGTGAGTATAACTATATAAACATAATCGAATACAACTCAGATACGATGATTGTTCAATCTATCCATTCAACCTTATGATCGATTCGGTTGCTCGTATGTATATCGGAAGAACAGGTACCTGGTGAGTATATCTATATAAACATAATCGAATACAACTCAGATACGATGATTGTTCAATCTATCCATTTAACCTTCTGCTCGATTCGGTCGCTTGTATGTAAAACGGAAGGACAGTTACCTGGTGAGTATTGCTATATAAACATCATCACGATATCATCGAATACAACTCAGATACAATTATCGTTTCGTCTGACCATTCAACATTCTGTTCGATTCAGTCGCTAGTATGTGTAACGGAAGTATCGTCACCTGGTAAGTATCATTATATATACAGTATTGCGATATAATCGGATACCACCCAGATACATTGATTGTTCAGTCTATCCATTCAACTTTCTTTTCGTTTCGGACGCTCGTATGTAAAACGGGAATACCGTCTCCTAGTGTGTATAACTATATACACAGCATAACATCATAATCGAATACAACCCATATACTAAACATTCAACCTTCTGTTCAATTCAGTCGCTCGTATGTATAACGGAAGAACAGTTACCTGGTGAGTATAACTATATAAACATAATCGAATACAACCCAGATACGATGATTGTTCAATCTATACTGAATTCAACCTTCTGCTCGATTCGGTCGCTTGTATGTAAACGGAAGAACAGTTACCTGGTGAGTATTGCTATATAAACATCATCACGATATCTTCGAATACAACTCAGATACAATTATCGTTTCGTCTAACCATTTAACCTTCTGTTCGATTCAGTCGCTAGTATGTGTAACGGAAGTACCGTCACCTGGTAAGTATCACTATATATACAGTATTGCAATATTATCGGATACCACCCAGATACATTGATTGTTCAGTCTATCCATTCAACTTTCTGTTCGTTTCGGTCGCTCGTATGTGAAACGGGAATACCGTCACCTTATGTGTATAACTATATACACAGCATAACATCATAATCGAATACAACCCAGATACTATCCATTCAACCTTCTGTTCGATTCGGTTGCTCGTATGTATAACGAAAGAACAGTAACCAGGTGAGTATTTCTATATGAACGTCATCACGATATGATCGAATACAACTTAGTTACAATTATCGTTCCGTCTAACCATCCAACCTTATGTTCGATTCAGACGCTCGTATGTGTAATGAAAGAACCGTTACATGGTAGGTGTAGTTAAATATACAACATAACGATATAATCGGAGACAACCCAGATACAATGATTGTTCAATCTATTCATTCAACCTCATGTTCGATTCGGTTGCTAGTATGTATAACGAAAGAACAGTTACCTGGTTAGACATAATATATAATAATCATCACGAAATAATCGAATACAACCCAGATACGATGATTGTTCAGTCTATCCATTCAACCTTCTGTTCAGTTCAGTCGCTCTTATGTATAACTGGAGAACAGTTACCTGGTGAGTATAACTATATGAACATCATCACGATATAATCGAATACAACCCCAGATACGATCATTGTTTAGTCTATCCATTCAACCTTCAGTTCAATTCAGTCGCTCGTATGTATAACGGAAGAACAGTTACCTGGTGAGTATAACTATATAAACATAATCGAATACAACTCAGATACGATGATTGTTCAATCTATCCATTCAACCTTATGTACGTCATCACGATATAATCGAATACAACTTAGTTACAATTATCGTTTCGTCTAACCATCCAACCTTATGTTCGATTCAGACGCTCGTATGTGTAACGAAAGAACCGTTACATGGTAGTTGTAGTTAAATATACAACATAACGATATAATCGGAGACAACCCAGATACAATGATTGTTCAATCTATCCATTCAACCTTATGTTCGATTCGGTTGCTAGTATGTATAACGAAAGAACAGTTACCTGGTTAGACATAATATATAATAATCATCACGAAATAATCGAATACAACCCAGATACGATGATTGTTCAGTCTATCCATTCAACCTTCTGTTCAGTTCAGTCGCTCTTATGTATAACTGGAGAACAGTTACCTGGTGAGTATAACTATATGAACATCATCACGATATAATCGAATACAACCCCAGATACGATCATTGTTTAGTCTATCCATTCAACCTTCAGTTCAATTCAGTCGCTCGTATGTATAACGGAAGAACAGTTACCTGGTGAGTATAACTATATAAACATAATCGAATACAACTCAGATACGATGATTGTTCAATCTATCCATTCAACCTTATGTTCGATTCGGTTGCTCGTATGTATATCGGAAGAACAGGTACCTGGTGAGTATATCTATATAAACATAATCGAATACAACTCAGATACGATGATTGTTCAATCTATCCATTTAACCTTCTGCTCGATTCGGTTGCTTGTATGTAAAACGGAAGGACAGTTACCTGGTGAGTATTGCTATATAAACATCATCACGATATCATCGAATACAACTCAGATACAATTATCGTTTCGTCTAACCATTCAACATTCTGTTCGATTCAGTCGCTAGTATGTGTAACGGAAGTATCGTCACCTGGTAAGTATCATTATATATACAGTATTGCGATATAATCGGATACCACCCAGATACATTGATTGTTCAGTCTATCCATTCAACTTTCTTTTCGTTTCGGTCGCTCGTATGTGAAACGGGAATACCGTCTCCTAGTGTGTATTACTATATACACAGCATAACATCATAATCGAATACAACCCATATACTATCCATTTAACCTTCTGTTCAATTCAGTCGCTCGTATGTATAACGGAAGAACAGTTTCCTGGTGAGTATAACTATATAAACATAATCGAATACAACCCAGATACGATGATTGTTCAATCTATACTGAATTCAACCTTCTGCTCGATTCGGTCGCTTGTATGTAAAACGGAAGAACAGTTACCTGGTGAGTATTGCTATATAAAAATAATCACGATATCATCGAATACAACTCAGATACAATTATCGTTTCGTCTAACCATTCAACCTTCTGTTCGATTCAGTCGCTAGTATGTGTAACGGAAGTACCGTCACCTGGTAAGTATCACTATATATACAGTATTGCGATATAATCGGATACCACCCAGATACATTGATTGTTCAGTCTATCCATTCAACTTTCTGTTCGTTTCGGTCGCTCGTATGTGAAACGGGAATACCGTCACCTTATGTGTATAACTATATACACAGCATAACATCATAATCGAATACAACCCAGATACTATCCATTCAACCTTCTGTTCGATTTGGTTGCTCGTATGTATAACGAAAGAACAGTAACCTGGCGAGTATTTCTATATGAACGTCATCACGATATAATCGAATACAACTTAGTTACAATATCGTTCCGTCTAACCATCCAACCTTATGTTCGATTCAGACGCTCGTATGTGTAACGAAAGAACCGTTACATGGTAGGTGTAGTTAAATATACAACATAACGATATAATCGGAGACAACCCAGATACAATGATTGTTCAATCTATCCATTCAACCTTATGTTCGATTCGGTTGCTAGTATGTATAACGAAAGAACAGTTACCTGGTTAGACATAATATATAATAATCATCACGAAATAATCGAATACAACCCAGATACGATGATTGTTCAGTCTATCCATTCAATCTTCTGTTCAGTTCAGTCGCTCTTATGTATAACTGGAGAACAGTTACCTGGTGAGTATAACTATATGAACATCATCACGATATAATCGAATACAACCCCAGATACGATCATTGTTTAGTCTATCCATTCAACCTTCAGTTCAATTCAGTCGCTCGTATGTATAACGGAAGAACAGTTACCTGGTGAGTATAACTATATAAACATAATCGAATACAACTCAGATACGATGATTGTTCAATCTATCCATTCAACCTTATGTACGTCATCACGATATAATCGAATACAACTTAGTTACAATTATCGTTCCGTCTAACCATCCAACCTTATGTTCGATTCAGACGCTCGTATGTGTAACGGAAGAACCGTTACATGGTAGTTGTAGTTAAATATACAACATAACGATATAATCGGAGACAACCCAGATACAATGATTGTTCAATCTATCCATTCAACCTTATGTTCGATTCGGTTGCTAGTATGTATAACGAAAGAAAAGTTACCTGGTTAGACATAATATATAATAATCATCACGAAATAATCGAATACAACCCAGATACGATGATTGTTCAGTCTATCCATTCAACCTTCTGTTCAGTTCAGTCGCTCTTATGTATAACTGGAGAACAGTTACCTGGTGAGTATAACTATATGAACATCATCACGATATAATCGAATACAACCCCAGATACGATCATTGTTTAGTCTATCCATTCAACCTTCAGTTCAATTCAGTCGCTCGTATGTATAACGGAAGAACAGTTACCTGGTGAGTATAACTATATAAACATAATCGAATACAACTCAGATACGATGATTGTTCAATCTATCCATTCAACCTTATGTTCGATTCGGTTGCTCGTATGTATATCGGAAGAACAGGTACCTGGTGAGTATATCTATATAAACATAATCGAATACAACTCAGATACGATGATTGTTCAATCTATCCATTTAACCTTCTGCTCGATTCGGTCGCTTGTATGTAAAACGGAAGGACAGTTACCTGGTGAGTATTGCTATATAAACATCATCACGATATCATCGAATACAACTCAGATACAATTATCGTTTCGTCTAACCATTCAACATTCTGTTCGATTCAGTCGCTAGTATGTGTAACGGAAGTATCGTCACCTGGTAAGTATCATTATATATACAGTATTGCGATATAATCGGATACCACCCAGGTACATTGATTGTTCAGTCTATCCATTCAACTTTCTTTTCGTTTCGGTCGCTCGTATGTGAAACGGGAATACCGTATCCTAGTGTGTATTACTATATACACAGCATAACATCATAATCGAATACAACCCATATACTATCCATTTAACCTTCTGTTCAATTCAGTCGCTCGTATGTATAACGGAAGAACAGTTTCCTGGTGAGTATAACTATATAAACATAATCGAATACAACCCAGATACGATGATTGTTCAATCTATACTGAATTCAACCTTCTGCTCGATTCGGTCGCTTGTATGTAAAACGGAAGAACAGTTACCTGGTGAGTATTGCTATATAAAAATAATCACGATATCATCGAATACAACTCAGATACAATTATCGTTTCGTCTAACCATTCAACCTTCTGTTCGATTCAGTCGCTAGTATGTGTAACGGAAGTACCGTCACCTGGTAAGTATCACTATATATACAGTATTGCGATATAATCGGATACCACCCAGATACATTGATTGTTCAGTCTATCCATTCAACTTTCTGTTCGTTTCGGTCGCTCGTATGTGAAACGGGAATACCGTCACCTTATGTGTATAACTATATACACAGCATAACATCATAATCGAATACAACCCAGATACTATCCATTCAACCTTCTGTTCGATTCGATTGCTCGTATGTATAACGAAAGAACAGTAACCTGGCGAGTATTTTTATATGAACGTCATCACGATATAATCGAATACAACTTAGTTACAATATCGTTCCGTCTAACCATCCAACCTTATGTTCGATTCAGACGCTCGTATGTGTAACGAAAGAACCGTTACATGGTAGGTGTAGTTAAATATACAACATAACGATATAATCGGAGACAACCCAGATACAATGATTGTTCAATCTATCCATTCAACCTTATGTTCGATTCGGTTGCTAGTATGTATAACAAAAGAACAGTTACCTGGTTAGACATAATATATAATAATCATCACGAAATAATCGAATACAACCCAGATACGATGATTGTTCAGTCTATCCATTCAATCTTCTGTTCAGTTCAGTCGCTCTTATGTATAACTGGAGAACAGTTACCTGGTGAGTATAACTATATGAACATCATCACGATATAATCGAATACAACCCCAGATACGATCATTGTTTAGTCTATCCATTCAACCTTCAGTTCAATTCAGTCGCTCGTATGTATAACGGAAGAACAGTTACCTGGTGAGTATAACTATATAAACATAATCGAATACAACTCAGATACAATGATTGTTCAATCTATCCATTCAACCTTATGTTCGATTCGGTTGCTCGTATGTATATCGGAAGAACAGGTACCTGGTGAGTATATCTATATAAACATAATCGAATACAACTCAGATACGATGATTGTTCAATCTATCCATTTAACCTTCTGCTCGATTCGGTCGCTTGTATGTAAAACGGAAGGACAGTTACCTGGTGAGTATTGCTATATAAACATCATCACGATATCATCGAATACAACTCAGATACAATTATCGTTTCGTCTAACCATTCAACATTCTGTTCGATTCAGTCGCTAGTATGTGTAACGGAAGTATCGTCATCTGGTAAGTATCATTATATATACAGTATTGCGATATAATCGGATACCACCCAGATACATTGATTGTTCAGTCTATCCATTCAACTTTCTTTTCGTTTCGGTCGCTCGTATGTGAAACGGGAATACCGTCTCCTAGTGTGTATTACTATATACACAGCATAACATCATAATCGAATACAACCCAGATACTATCCATTCAACCTTTTGTTCGATTCGGTTGCTCGTAAGTATAACGAAAGAACAGTAACCTGGTGAGTATATCTATATGAACGTCATCACGATATAATCGAATACAACTTAGTTACAATTATCGTTCCGTCTAACCATCCAACCTTATGTTCGATTCAGACGCTCGTATGTGTAACGAAAGAACCGTTACATGGTAGGTGTAGTTAAATATACAACATAACGATATAATCGGAGACAACCCAGATACAATGATTGTTCAATCTATCCATTCAACCTTATGTTCGATTCGGTTGCTAGTATGTATAACGAAAGAACAGTTACCTGGTTAGACATAATATATAATAATCATCACGAAATAATCGAATACAACCCAGATACGATGATTGTTCAGTCTATCCATTCAACCTTCTGTTCAGTTCAGTCGCTCTTATGTATAACTGGAGAACAGTTACCTGGTGAGTATAACTATATGAACATCATCACGATATAATCGAATACAACCCCAGATACGATCATTGTTTAGTCTATCCATTCAACCTTCAGTTCAATTCAGTCGCTCGTATGTATAACGGAAGAACAGTTACCTGGTGAGTATAACTATATAAACATAATCGAATACAACTCAGATACGATGATTGTTCAATCTATCTATTCAACCTTATGTTCGATTCGGTTGCTCGTATGTATATCGGAAGAACAGGTACCTGGTGAGTATATCTATATAAACATAATCGAATACAACTCAGATACGATGATTGTTCAATCTATCCATTTAACCTTCTGCTCGATTCGGTCGCTTGTATGTAAAACGGAAGGACAGTTACCTGGTGAGTATTGCTATATAAACATCATCACGATATCATCGAATACAACTCAGATACAATTATCGTTTCGTCTAACCATTCAACATTCAGTTCGATTCAGTCGCTAGTATGTGTAACGGAAGTATCGTCACCTGGTAAGTATCACTATATATACAGTATTGCGATATAATCGGATACCACCCAGATACATTGATTGTTCAGTCTATCCATTCAACTTTCTTTTCGTTTCGGTCGCTCGTATGTAAAACGGGAATACCGTCTCCTAGTGTGTATAACTATATACACAGCATAACATCATAATCGAATACAACCCATATACTATCCATTCAACCTTCTGTTCAATTCAGTCGCTCGTATGTATAACGGAAGAACAGTTACCTGGTGAGTATAACTATATAAACATAATCGAATACAACCCAGATACGATGATTGTTCAATCTATACTGAATTCAACCTTCTGCTCGATTCGGTCGCTTGTATGTAAACGGAAGAATAGTTACCTGGTGAGTATTGCTATATAAACATCATCACGATATCTTCGAATACAACTCAGATACAATTATCGTTTCGTCTAACCATTTAACCTTCTGTTCGATTCAGTCGCTAGTATGTGTAACGGAAGTACCGTCACCTGGTAAGTATCACTATATATACAGTATTGCAATATTATCGGATACCACCCAGATACATTGATTGATGAATGTTCAATCTATCCATTTAACCTTCTGCTCGATTCGGTCGCTTGTATGTAAAACGGAAGGACAGTTACCTGGTGAGTATTGCTATATAAACATCATCACGATATCATCGAATACAACTCAGATACAATTATCGTTTCGTCTAACCATTCAACATTCTGTTCGATTCAGTCGCTAGTATGTGTAACGGAAGTATCGTCACCTGGTAAGTATCACTATATATACAGTATTGCGATATAATCGGATACCACCCAGATACATTGATTGTTCAGTCTATCCATTCAACTTTCTTTTCGTTTCGGTCGCTCGTATGTAAAACGGGAATACCGTCTCCTAGTGTGTATAACTATATACACAGCATAACATCATAATCGAATACAACCCATATACTATCCATTCAACCTTCTGTTCAATTCAGTCGCTCGTATGTATAACGGAAGAACAGTTACCTGGTGAGTATAACTATATAAACATAATCGAATACAACCCAGATACGATGATTGTTCAATCTATACTGAATTCAACCTTCTGCTCGATTCGGTCGCTTGTATGTAAAACGGAAGAACAGTTACCTGGTGAGTATTGATATATAAACATCATCACGATATCATCGAATACAACTCAGATACAATTATCGTTTCGTCCAACCATTCAACATTCTGTTCGATTCAGTCGCTAGTATGTGTAACGGAAGTATCGTCACCTGGTAAGTATCACTATATATACAGTATTGCGATATAATCGGATACCACCCAGATACATTGATTGTTCAGTCTATCCATTCAACTTTCTTTTTGTTTCGGTCGCTCGTATGTAAAACGGGAATACCGTCTCCTAGTGTGTATAACTATATACACAGCATAACATCATAATCGAATACAACCCATATACTATCCATTCAACCTTCTGTTCAATTCAGTCGCTCGTATGTATAACGGAAGAACAGTAACCTGGTGAGTATAACTATATAAACATAATCGAATACAACCCAGATACGATGACTGTTCAATCTATACTGAATTCAACCTTCTGCTCGATTCGGTCGCTTGTATATAAAACGGAAGAACAGTTACCTGGTGAGTATTGCTATATTAACATCATCACGATATCATCGAATACAACTCAGATACAATTATCGTTTCGTCTAACCATTTAACCTTCTGTTCGATTCAGTCGCTAGTATGTGTAACGGAAGTACCGTCACCTGATAAGTATCACTATATATACAGTATTGCGATATAATCGGATACCACCCAGATACATTGATTGTTCAGTCTATCCATTCAACTTTCTGTTCGTTTCGGTCGCTCGTATGTGAAACGGGAATACCGTCACCTTATGTGTATAACTATATACACAGCATAACATCATTATCGAATACAACCCAGATACTATCCATTCAACCTTTTGTTCAATTCGGTTGCTCGTATGTATAACGAAAGAACAGTAACCTGGTGAGTATTTCTATATGAACGTCATCACGATATAATCGAATACAACTTAGTTACAATTATCGTTCCGTCTAACCATCCAACCTTATGTTCGATTCAGACGCTCGTATGTGTAACGAAAGAACCGTTACATGGAAGGTGTAGTTAAATATACAACATAACGTTATAATCGGAGACAACTCAGATACAATGATTGTTCAATCTATCCATTCAACCTTAGGTTCGATTCGGTTGCTAGTATGTATAACGAAAGAACAGTTACCTGGTTAGACATAATATATAATAATCATCACAAAATAATCGAATACAACCCAGATACGATGATTGTTCAGTCTATCCATTCAACCTTCTGTTCAGTTCAGTCGCTCTTATGTATAACTGGAGAACAGTTACCTGGTGAGTATAACTATATGAACATCATCACGATATAATCGAATACAACCCCAGATATGATCATTGTTTAGTCTATCCATTCAACCTTCAGTTCAATTCAGTCGCTCGTATGTATAACGGAAGAACAGTTACCTGGTGAGTATAACTATATAAACATAATCGAATACAACTCAGATACGATGATTGTTCAATCTATCCATTCAACCTTATGTTCGATTCGGTTGCTCGTATGTATATCGGAAGAACAGGTACCTGGTGAGTATATCTATATAAACATAATCGAATACAACTCAGATACGATGATTGTTCAATCTATCCATTTAACCTTCTGCTCGATTCGGTCGCTTGTATGTAAAACGGAAGGACAGTTACCTGTTGAGTATTGCTATATAAACATCATCACGATATCATCGAATACAACTCAGATACAATTATCGTTTCGTCTAACCATTCAACAATCTGTTCGATTCAGTCGCTAGTATGTGTAACGGAAGTATCGTCACCTGGTAAGTATCACTACAGTATTGCGATATAATCGGATACCACCCAGATAAATTGATTGTTCAGTCTATCCATTCAACTTTCTTTTCGTTTCGGTCGCTCTTATGTAAAACGGGAATACCGTCTCCTAGTGTGTATAACTATATACACAGCATAACATCATAATCGAATACAACCCATATACTATCCATTCAACCTTCTGTTCAATTCAGTCGCTCGTTTGTATAACGGAAGAACAGTTACCTGGTGAGTATAACTATATATACATAATCGAATACAACCCAGATACGATGATTGTTCAATTTATACTGAATTCAACCTTCTGCTCGATTCGGTCGCTTGTATGTAAAACGGAAGAACAGTTACCTGGTGAGTATTGCTATATAATCATCATCACGATATCATCGAATACAACTCAGATACAATTATCGTTTCGTCTAACCTTTCTACATTCTGTTCGATTCAGTCGCTAGTATGTGTAACGGAAGTATCGTCACCTGGTAAGTATCACTATATATACAGTATTGCGATATAATCGGATACCACCCAGATACATTGATTGTTCAGTCTATCCATTCAACTTTCTTTTTGTTTCGGTCGCTCGTATGTAAAACGGGAATACCGTCTCCTAGTGTGTATAACTATATACACAGCATAACATCATAATCGAATACAACCCATATACTATCCATTCAACCTTCTGTTCAATTCAGTCGCTCGTATGTATAACGAAAGAACAGTTACCTGTTGAGTATAACTATATAAACATAATCGAATACAACCCAGATACGATGATTGTTCAATCTATACTGAATTCAACCTTCTGCTCGATTCGGTCGCTTGTATGTAAAACGGAAGAACAGTTACCTGGTGAGTATAACTATATAAATATAATCGGATACAACTCAGATACGATGATTGTTCAATCTATCCATTCAAACTTATGTTCGATTCGGTTGCTCGTATGTATATCGGAAGAACAGGTACCTGGTGAGTATATCTATATAAACATAATCGAATACAACTCAGATACGATGATTGTTCAATCTATCCATTTAACCTTCTGCTCGATTCGGTCGCTTGTATGTAAAACGGGAGGACAGTTACCTGGTGAGTATTGCTATATAAACATCATCACGATATCATCGAATACAACTCAGATACAATTATCGTTTCGTCTAACCATTCAACATTCTGTTCGATTCAGTCGCTAGTATGTGTAACGGAAGTATCGTCACCTGGTAAGTATCACTACAGTATTGCGATATAATCGGATACCACCCAGATAAATTGATTGTTCAGTCTATCCATTCAACTTTCTTTTCGTTTCGGTCGCTCGTATGTAAAACGGGAATACCGTCTCCTAGTGTGTATACCTATATACACAGCATAACATCATAATCGAATACAACCCATATACTATCCATTCAACCTTCTGTTCAATTCAGTCGCTCGTTTGTATAACGGAAGAACAGTTACCTGGTGAGTATAACTATATATACATAATCGAATACAACCCAGATACGATGATTGTTCAATTTATACTGAATTCAACCTTCTGCTCGATTCGGTCGCTTGTATGTAAAACGGAAGAACAGTTACCTGGTGAGTATTGCTATATAATCATCATCACGATATCATCGAATACAACTCAGATACAATTATCGTTTCGTCTAACCTTTCTACATTCTGTTCGATTCAGTCGCTAGTATGAGTAACGGAAGTATCGTCACCTGGTAAGTATCACTATATATACAGTATTGCGATATAATCGGATACCACCCAGATACATTGATTGTTCAGTCTATCCATTCAACTTTCTTTTTGTTTCGGTCGCTCGTATGTAAAACGGGAATACCGTCTCCTAGTGTGTATAACTATATACACAACATAACATCATAATCGAATACAACCCATATACTATCCATTCAACCTTCTGTTCAATTCAGTCGCTCGTATGTATAACGAAAGAACAGTTACCTGTTGAGTATAACTATATAAACATAATCGAATACAACCCAGATACGATGATTGTTCAATCTATACTGAATTCAACCTTCTGCTCGATTCGGTCGCTTGTATGTAAAACGGAAGAACAGTTACCTGGTGAGTATAACTATATAAATATAATCGAATACAACTCAGATACGATGATTGTTCAATCTATCCATTCAAACTTATGTTCGATTCGGTTGCTCGTATGTATATCGGAAGAACAGGTACCTGGTGAGTATATCTATATAAACATAATCGAATACAACTCAGATACGATGATTGTTCAATCTATCCATTTAACCTTCTGCTCGATTCGGTCGCTTGTATGTAAAACGGGAGGACAGTTACCTGGTGAGTATTGCTATATAAACATCATCACGATATCATCGAATACAACTCAGATACAATTATCGTTTCGTCTAACCATTCAACATTCTGTTCGATTCAGTCGCTAGTATGTGTATCGGAAGTATCGTCACCTGGTAAGTATCACTACAGTATTGCGATATAATCGGATACCACCCAGATAAATTGATTGTTCAGTCTATCCATTCAACTTTCTTTTCGTTTCGGTCGCTCGTATGTAAAACGGGAATACCGTCTCCTAGTGTGTATAACTATATACACAGCATAACATCATAATCGAATACAACCCATATACTATCCATTCAACCTTCTGTTCAATTCAGTCGCTCGTATGTATAACGGAAGAACAGTTACCTGTTGAGTATAACTATATAAACATAATCGAATACAACCCAGATACGATGATTGTTCAATCTATACTGAATTCAACCTTCTGCTCGATTCGGTCGCTTGTATGTAAAACGGAAGAACAGTTACCTGGTGAGTATAACTATATAAATATAATCGAATACAACTCAGATACGATGATTGTTCAATCTATCCATTCAAACTTATGTTCGATTCGGTTGCTCGTATGTATATCGGAAGAACAGGTACCTGGTGAGTATATCTATATAAACATAATCGAATACAACTCAGATACGATGATTGTTCAATCTATCCATTTAACCTTCTGCTCGATTCGGTCGCTTGTATGTAAAACGGGAGGACAGTTACCTGGTGAGTATTGCTATATAAACATCATCACGATATCATCGAATACAACTCAGATACAATTATCGTTTCGTCTAACCATTCAACATTCTGTTCGATTCAGTCGCTAGTATGTGTAACGGAAGTATCGTCACCTGGTAAGTATCACTATATATACAGTATTGCGATATAATCGGATACCACCCAGATACATTGATTGTTCAGTCTATCCATTCAACTTTCTTTTTGTTTCGGTCGCTCGTATGTAAAACGGGAATACCGTCTCCTAGTGTGTATAACTATATACACAGCATAACATCATAATCGAATACAACCCATATACTATCCATTCAACCTTCTGTTCAATTCAGTCGCTCGTATGTATAACGGAAGAACAGTTACCTGTTGAGTATAACTATATAAACATAATCGAATACAACCCAGATACGATGATTGTTCAATCTATACTGAATTCAACCTTCTGCTCGATTCGGTCGCTTGTATGTAAAACGGAAGAACAGGTACCTGGTGAGTATAACTATATAAACATAATCGAATACAACTCAGATACGATGATTGTTCAATCTATCCATTCAACCTTATGTTCGATTCGGTTGCTCGTATGTATATCGGAAGAACAGGTACCTGGTGAGTATATCTATATAAACATAATCGAATACAACTCAGATACGATGATTGTTCAATCTATCCATTCAACCTTATGTTCGATTCGGTTGCTATTAAGTATAACGAAAGAACAGTTACCTGGTTAGACATAATATATAATAATCATCACGAAATAATCGAATACAACCCAGATACGATGATTGTTCAGTCTATCCATTCAACCTTCAGTTCAGTCGCTCTTATGTATAACTGGAGAACAGTTACCTGGTGAGTATAACTATATGAACATCATCACGATATAATCGAATACAACCTCAGATACGATCATTGTTTAGTCTATCCATTCAACCTTCAGTTCAATTCAGTCGCCCGTATGTATAACGGAAGAACAGTTACCTGGTGAGTATAACTATATAAACATAATCGAATACAGCTCAGATACGATGATCGTTCAATCTATCCATTCAACCTTATGTTCGATTCGGTTGCTCGTATGTATATCGGAAGAACAGGTACCTGGTGAGTATATCTATATAAACATAATCGAATACAACTCAGATACGATGATTGTTCAATTTATCCATTAAACCTTCTGCTCGATTCGGTCGCTTGTATGTAAAACGGAAGGACAGTTACCTGGTGAGTATTGCTATATAAACATCATCACGATATCATCGAATACAACTCAGATACAATTATCGTTTCGTCTAACCATTCAACATTCTGTTCGATTCAGTCGCTAGTATGTGTAACGGAAGTATCGTCACCTGGTAAGTATCACTATATATACAGTATTGCGATATAATTGGATACCACCCAGATACATTGATTGTTCAGTCTATCCATTCAACTTTCTTTTCGTTTCGGTCGCTCGTATGTAAAACGGGAATAACGTCTCCTAGTGTGTATAACTATATACACAGCATAACATCATAATCGAATACAACCCATATACTATCCATTCAACCTTCTGTTCAATTCAGTCGCTCGTATGTATACGAGTACGAATACAACCCAGATACGATGATTGTTCAATCTATACTGAATTCAACCTTCTGCTCGATTCGGTCGCTTGTATGTAAAACGGAAGAACAGGTACCTGGTGAGTATAACTATATAAACATAATCGAATACAACTCAGATACGATGATTGTTCAATCTATCCATTCAACCTTATGTTCGATTCGGTTGCTCGTATGTATATCGGAAGAACAGGTACCTGGTGAGTATATCTATATAAACATAATCGAATACAACTCAGATACGATGATTGTTCAATCTATCCATTCAACCTTATGTTCGATTCGGTTGCTATTAAGTATAACGAAAGAACAGTTACCTGGTTAGACATAATATATAATAATCATCACGAAATAATCGAATACAACCCAGATACGATGATTGTTCAGTCTATCCATTCAACCTTCAGTTCAGTCGCTCTTATGTATAACTGGAGAACAGTTACCTGGTGAGTATAACTATATGAACATCATCACGATATAATCGAATACAACCTCAGATACGATCATTGTTTAGTCTATCCATTCAACCTTCAGTTCAATTCAGTCGCCCGTATGTATAACGGAAGAACAGTTACCTGGTGAGTATAACTATATAAACATAATCGAATACAGCTCAGATACGATGATCGTTCAATCTATCCATTCAACCTTATGTTCGATTCGGTTGCTCGTATGTATATCGGAAGAACAGGTACCTGGTGAGTATATCTATATAAACATAATCGAATACAACTCAGATACGATGATTGTTCAATCTATCCATCAAACCTTCTGCTCGATTCGGTCGCTTGTATGTAAAACGGAAGGACAGTTACCTGGTGAGTATTGCTATATAAACATCATCACGATATCATCGAATACAACTCAGATACAATTATCGTTTCGTCTAACCATTCAACATTCTGTTCGATTCAGTCGCTAGTATGTGTAACGGAAGTATCGTCACCTGGTAAGTATCACTATATATACAGTATTGCGATATAATCGGATACCACCCAGATACATTGATTGTTCAGTCTATCCATTCAACTTTCTTTTCGTTTCGGTCGCTCGTATGTAAAACGGGAATAACGTCTCCTAGTGTGTATAACTATATACACAGCATAACATCATAATCGAATACAACCCATATACTATCCATTCAACCTTCTGTTCAATTCAGTCGATCGTATGTATAACGGAAGAACAGTTACCTGGTGAGTATAACTATATAAACATAATCGAATACAACCCAGATACGATGATTGTTCAATTTATACTGAATTCAACCTTCTGCTCGATTCGGTCGCTTGTATGTAAAACGGAAGAACAGTTACCTGGTGAGTATTGCTATATAATCATCATCACGATATCATCGAATACAACTCAGATACAATTATCGTTTCGTCTAACCTTTCAACATTCTGTTCGATTCAGTCGCTAGTATGTGTAACGGAAGTATCGTCACCTGGTAAGTATCACTATATATACAGTATTGCGATATAATCGGATACCACCCAGATACATTGATTGTTCAGTCTATCCATTCAACTTTCTTTTTGTTTCGGTCGCTCGTATGTAAAACGGGAATACCGTCTCCTAGTGTGTATAACTATATACACAGCATAACATCATAATCGAATACAACCCATATACTATCCATTCAACCTTCTGTTCAATTCAGTCGCTCGTATGTATAACGGAAGAACAGTTACCTGTTGAGTATAACTATATAAACATAATCGAATACAACCCAGATACGATGATTGTTCAATCTATACTGAATTCAACCTTCTGCTCGATTCGGTCGCTTGTATGTAAAACGGAAGAACAGTTACCTGGTGAGTATAACTATATAAACATAATCGAATACAACTCAGATACGATGATTGTTCAATCTATCCATTCAACCTTATGTTCGATTCGGTTGCTCGTATGTATATCGGAAGAACAGGTACCTGGTGAGTATATCTATATAAACATAATCGAATACAACTCAGATACGATGATTGTTCCATCTATCCATTTAACCTTCTGCTCGATTCGGTCGCTTGTATGTAAAACGGAAGGACAGTTACCTGGTGAGTATTGCTATATAAACATCATCACGATATCATCGAATACAACTCAGATACAATTATCGTTTCGTCTAACCATTCAACATTCTGTTCGATTCAGTCGCTAGTATGTGTAACGGAAGTATCGTCACCTGGTAAGTATCACTATATATACAGTATTGCGATATAATCGGATACCACCCAGATACATTGATTGTTCAGTCTATCCATTCAACTTTCTTTTCGTTTCGGTCGCTCGTATGTAAAACGGGAATAACGTCTCCTAGTGTGTATAACTATATACACAGCATAACATCATAATCGAATACAACCCATATACTATCCATTCAACCTTCTGTTCAATTCAGTCGCTCGTATGTATACGAGTACGAATACAACCCAGATACGATGATTGTTCAATCTATACTGAATTCAACCTTCTGCTCGATTCGGTCGCTTGTATGTAAAACGGAAGAACAGGTACCTGGTGAGTATAACTATATAAACATAATCGAATACAACTCAGATACGATGATTGTTCAATCTATCCATTCAACCTTATGTTCGATTCGGTTGCTCGTATGTATATCGGAAGAACAGGTACCTGGTGAGTATATCTATATAAACATAATCGAATACAACTCAGATACGATGATTGTTCAATCTATCCATTCAACCTTATGTTCGATTCGGTTGCTATTAAGTATAACGAAAGAACAGTTACCTGGTTAGACATAATATATAATAATCATCACGAAATAATCGAATACAACCCAGATACGATGATTGTTCAGTCTATCCATTCAACCTTCAGTTCAGTCGCTCTTATGTATAACTGGAGAACAGTTACCTGGTGAGTATAACTATATGAACATCATCACGATATAATCGAATACAACCTCAGATACGATCATTGTTTAGTCTATCCATTCAACCTTCAGTTCAATTCAGTCGCCCGTATGTATAACGGAAGAACAGTTACCTGGTGAGTATAACTATATAAACATAATCGAATACAGCTCAGATACGATGATCGTTCAATCTATCCATTCAACCTTATGTTCGATTCGGTTGCTCGTATGTATATCGGAAGAACAGGTACCTGGTGAGTATATCTATATAAACATAATCGAATACAACTCAGATACGATGATTGTTCAATCTATCCATTAATACTTCTGCTCGATTCGGTCGCTTGTATGTAAAACGGAAGGACAGTTACCTGGTGAGTATTGCTATATAAACATCATCACGATATCATCGAATACAACTCAGATACAATTATCGTTTCGTCTAACCATTCAACATTCTGTTCGATTCAGTCGCTAGTATGTGTAACGGAAGTATCGTCACCTGGTAAGTATCACTATATATACAGTATTGCGATATAATCGGATACCACCCAGATACATTGATTGTTCAGTCTATCCATTCAACTTTCTTTTCGTTTCGGTCGCTCGTATGTAAAACGGGAATAACGTCTCCTAGTGTGTATAACTATATACACAGCATAACATCATAATCGAATACAACCCATATACTATCCATTCAACCTTCTGTTCAATTCAGTCGATCGTATGTATAACGGAAGAACAGTTACCTGGTGAGTATAACTATATAAACATAATCGAATACAACCCAGATACGATGATTGTTCAATTTATACTGAATTCAACCTTCTGCTCGATTCGGTCGCTTGTATGTAAAACGGAAGAACAGTTACCTGGTGAGTATTGCTATATAATCATCATCACGATATCATCGAATACAACTCAGATACAATTATCGTTTCGTCTAACCTTTCAACATTCTGTTCGATTCAGTCGCTAGTATGTGTAACGGAAGTATCGTCACCTGGTAAGTATCACTATATATACAGTATTGCGATATAATCGGATACCACCCAGATACATTGATTGTTCAGTCTATCCATTCAACTTTCTTTTTGTTTCGGTCGCTCGTATGTAAAACGGGAATACCGTCTCCTAGTGTGTATAACTATATACACAGCATAACATCATAATCGAATACAACCCATATACTATCCATTCAACCTTCTGTTCAATTCAGTCGCTCGTATGTATAACGGAAGAACAGTTACCTGTTGAGTATAACTATATAAACATAATCGAATACAACCCAGATACGATGATTGTTCAATCTATACTGAATTCAACCTTCTGCTCGATTCGGTCGCTTGTATGTAAAACGGAAGAACAGTTACCTGGTGAGTATAACTATATAAACATAATCGAATACAACTCAGATACGATGATTGTTCAATCTATCCATTCAACCTTATGTTCGATTCGGTTGCTCGTATGTATATCGGAAGAACAGGTACCTGGTGAGTATATCTATATAAACATAATCGAATACAACTCAGATACGATGATTGTTCCATCTATCCATTTAACCTTCTGCTCGATTCGGTCGCTCGTATGTAAAACGGAAGAACAGTTACCTGGTGAGTATTGCTATATAAACATCATCACGATATCATCGAATACAACTCAGATACAATTATCGTTTCGTCTAACCATTTAACCTTCTGTTCGATTCAGTCGCTAGTATGTGTAACGGAAGTACCGTCACCTGGTAAGTATCACTATATATACAGTATTGCGATATAATCGGATACCACCCAGATACATTGATTGTTAAGTCTATCCATTCAACTTTCTGTTCGTTTTGGTCGCTCGTATGTGAAACGGGAATACCGTCACCTTATGTGTATAACTCAGATACATCAGCATAACATCATAATCGAATACAACCCAGATACTATCCATTCAACCTTCTGTTCGATTCGGTTGCTCGTATGTATAACGAAAGAACAGTAACCTGGTGAGTATTTCTATATGAACGTCATCACGATATAATCGAATACAACTTAGTTACAATTATCGTTCCGTCTAACCACCCAACCTTATGTTCGATTCAGACGCTCGTATGTGTAACGAAAGAACCGTTACATGGTAGGTGTAGTTAAATATACAACATAACGATATAATCGGAGACAACCCAGATACAATGATTGTTCAATCTATCCATTCAACCTTATGTTCGATTCGGTTGCTAGTATGTATAACGAAAGAACAGTTACCTGGTTAGACATAATATATAATAATCATCACGAAATAATCGAATACAACCCAGATACGATGATTGTTCAGTCTATTCATTCAACCTTCTGTTCAGTTCAGTCGCTCTAATGTATAACTGGAGAACAGTTACCTGGTGAGTATAACTATATGAATATCATCACGATATAATCGAATACAACCCCAGATACGATCATTGTTTAGTCTATCCATTCAACCTTCAGTTCAATTCAGTCGCTCGTATGTATAACGGAAGAACAGTTACCTGGTGAGTATAACTATATAAACATAATCGAATACAACTCAGATACGATGATTGTTCAATCTATCCATTCAACCTTATGTTCGATTCGGTTGCTCGTATGTATATCGGAAGAACAGGTACCTGGTGAGTATATCTATATAAACATAATCGAATACAACCCAGATACGATGATTGTTCAATTTATACAGAATTCAACCTTCTGCTCGATTCGGTCGCTTGTATGTAAAACGGGAATACCTTCTCCTAGTGTGTATAACTATATACACAGCATAACATCATAATCGAATACAACCCATATACTATCCATTCAACCTTCTGTTCAATTCAGTCGCTCGTATGTATAACGGAAGAACAGTTACCTGGTGAGTATAACTATACAAACATAATCGAATACAACCCAGATACGATGATTGTTCAATCTATACTGAATTCAACCTTCTGCTCGATTCGGTCGCTTGTATGTAAAACGGAAGAACAGTTACCTGGTGAGTATTGCTATATAAACATCATCACGATATCATCGAATACAACTCAGATACAATTATCGTTTCGTCTAACCATTCAACATTCTGTTCGATTCAGTCGCTAGTATGTGTAACGGAAGTATCGTCACCTGGTAAGTATCACTATATAAACAGTATTGCGATTAAATCGGATACCACCCAGATACATTGATTGTTCAGTCTATCCATTCGACTTTCTTTTTGTTTCGGTCGCTCGTATGTAAAACGGGAATACCGTCTCCTAGTGCGTATAACTATATACACAGCATAACATCATAATCGAATACAACCTATATACTATCAATTCAACCTTCTGTTCAATTCAGTCGCTCGTATGTATAACGGAAGAACAGTTACCTGGTGAGTATAACTATATAAACATAATCGAATACAACTCAGATACGATGATTGTTCAATTTATACTGAATTCAACCTTCTGCTCGATTCGGTCGCTTGTATGTAAAACGGAAGAACAGTTACCTGGTGAGTATTGCTATATAATCATCATCACGATATCATCGAATACAACTCAGATACAATTATCGTTTCGTCTAACCTTCCAACATTCTGTTCGATTCAGTCGCTAGTATGTGTAACGGAAGTATCGTCACCTGGTAAGTATCACTATATATACAGTATTGCGATATAATCGGATACCACCCAGATACATTGATTGTTCAGTCTATCCATTCAACTTTCTTTTCGTTTCGGTCGCTCGTATGTAAAACGGGAATACCGTCTCCTAGTGTGTATAACTATATACACAGCATAACATCATAATCGAATACAACCCATATACTATCCATTCAACCTTCTGTTCAATTCAGTCGCTCGTATGTATAACGGAAGAACAGTTACCTGGTGAGTATAACTATATAAACATAATCGAATACAACCCAGATACGATGATTGTTCAATCTATACTGTATTCAACCTTCTGCTCGATTCGGTCGCTCGTATGTAAAACGGAAGAACAGTTACCTGGTGAGTATTGCTATATAAACATCATCACGATATCATCGAATACAACTCAGATACAATTATCGTTTCGTCTAACCATTTAACCTTCTGTTCGATTCAGTCGCTAGTATGTGTAACGGAAGTACCGTCACCTGGTAAGTATCACTATATATACAGTATTGCGATATAATCGGATACCACCCAGATACATTGATTGTTAAGTCTATCCATTCAACTTTCTGTTCGTTTTGGTCGCTCGTATGTGAAACGGGAATACCGTCACCTTATGTGTATAAATATATCACAGCATAACATCATAATCGAATACAACCCAGATACTATCCATTCAACCTTCTGTTCGATTCGGTTGCTCGTATGTATAACGAAAGAACAGTAACCTGGTGAGTATTTCTATATGAACGTCATCACGATATAATCGAATACAACTTAGTTACAATTATCGTTCCGTCTAACCACCCAACCTTATGTTCGATTCAGACGCTCGTATGTGTAACGAAAGAACCGTTACATGGTAGGTGTAGTTAAATATACAACATAACGATATAATCGGAGACAACCCAGATACAATGATTGTTCAATCTATCCATTCAACCTTATGTTCGATTCGGTTGCTAGTATGTATAACGAAAGAACAGTTACCTGGTTAGACATAATATATAATAATCATCACGAAATAATCGAATACAACCCAGATACGATGATTGTTCAGTCTATTCATTCAACCTTCTGTTCAGTTCAGTCGCTCTAATGTATAACTGGAGAACAGTTACCTGGTGAGTATAACTATATGAATATCATCACGATATAATCGAATACAACCCCAGATACGATCATTGTTTAGTCTATCCATTCAACCTTCAGTTCAATTCAGTCGCTCGTATGTATAACGGAAGAACAGTTACCTGGTGAGTATAACTATATAAACATAATCGAATACAACTCAGATACGATGATTGTTCAATCTATCCATTCAACCTTATGTTCGATTCGGTTGCTCGTATGTATATCGGAAGAACAGGTACCTGGTGAGTATATCTATATAAACATAATCGAATACAACCCAGATACGATGATTGTTCAATTTATACAGAATTCAACCTTCTGCTCGATTCGGTCGCTTGTATGTAAAACGGGAATACCTTCTCCTAGTGTGTATAACTATATACACAGCATAACATCATAATCGAATACAACCCATATACTATCCATTCAACCTTCTGTTCAATTCAGTCGCTCGTATGTATAACGGAAGAACAGTTACCTGGTGAGTATAACTATACAAACATAATCGAATACAACCCAGATACGATGATTGTTCAATCTATACTGAATTCAACCTTCTGCTCGATTCGGTCGCTTGTATGTAAAACGGAAGAACAGTTACCTGGTGAGTATTGCTATATAAACATCATCACGATATCATCGAATACAACTCAGATACAATTATCGTTTCGTCTAACCATTCAACATTCTGTTCGATTCAGTCGCTAGTATGTGTAACGGAAGTATCGTCACCTGGTAAGTATCACTATATAAACAGTATTGCGATTAAATCGGATACCACCCAGATACATTGATTGTTCAGTCTATCCATTCGACTTTCTTTTTGTTTCGGTCGCTCGTATGTAAAACGGGAATACCGTCTCCTAGTGCGTATAACTATATACACAGCATAACATCATAATCGAATACAACCTATATACTATCAATTCAACCTTCTGTTCAATTCAGTCGCTCGTATGTATAACGGAAGAACAGTTACCTGGTGAGTATAACTATATAAACATAATCGAATACAACTCAGATACGATGATTGTTCAATTTATACTGAATTCAACCTTCTGCTCGATTCGGTCGCTTGTATGTAAAACGGAAGAACAGTTACCTGGTGAGTATTGCTATATAATCATCATCACGATATCATCGAATACAACTCAGATACAATTATCGTTTCGTCTAACCTTCCAACATTCTGTTCGATTCAGTCGCTAGTATGTGTAACGGAAGTATCGTCACCTGGTAAGTATCACTATATATACAGTATTGCGATATAATCGGATACCACCCAGATACATTGATTGTTCAGTCTATCCATTCAACTTTCTTTTTGTTTCGGTCGCTCGTATGTAAAACGGGAATACCGTCTCCTAGTGTGTATAACTATATACACAGCATAACATCATAATCGAATACAACCCATATACTATCCATTCAACCTTCTGTTCAATTCAGTCGCTCGTATGTATAACGGAAGAACAGTTACCTGTTGAGTATAACTATATAAACATAATCGAATACAACCCAGATACGATGATTGTTCAATCTATACTGAATTCAACCTTCTGCTCGATTCGGTCGCTTGTATGTAAAACGGAAGAACAGTTACCTGGTGAGTATAACTATATAAATATAATCGAATACAACTCAGATACGATGATTGTTCAATCTATCCATTCAACCTTATGTTCGATTCGGTTGCTCGTATGTATATCGGAAGAACAGGTACCTGGTGAGTATATCTATATAAACATAATCGAATACAACTCAGATACGATGATTGTTCAATCTATCCATTTAACCTTCTGCTCGATTCGGTCGCTTGTATGTAAAACGGGAGGACAGTTACCTGGTGAGTATTGCTATATAAACATCATCACGATATCATCGAATACAACTCAGATACGATTATCGTTTCGTCTAACCATTCAACATTCTGTTCGATTCAGTCGCTAGTATGTGTAACGGAAGTATCGTCACCTGGTAAGTATCACTATATATACAGTATTGCGATATAATCGGATACCACCCAGATACATTGATTGTTCAGTCTATCCATTCAACTTTCTTTTTGTTTCGGTCGCTCGTATGTAAAACGGGAATACCGTCTCCTAGTGTGTATAACTATATACACAGCATAACATCATAATCGAATACAACCCATATACTATCCATTCAACCTTCTGTTCAATTCAGTCGCTCGTATGTATAACGGAAGAACAGTTACCTGTTGAGTATAACTATATAAACATAATCGAATACAACCCAGATACGATGATTGTTCAATCTATACTGAATTCAACCTTCTGCTCGATTCGGTCGCTTGTATGTAAAACGGAAGGACAGTTACCTGGTGAGTATTGCTATATAAACATCATCACGATATCATCGAATACAACTCAGATACAATTATCGTTTCGTCTAACCATTCAACATTCTGTTCGATTCAGTCGCTAGTATGTGTAACGGAAGTATCGTCACCTGGTAAGTATCACTATATATACAGTATTGCGATATAATCGGATACCACCCAGATACATTGATTGTTCAGTCTATCCATTCAACTTTCTTTTCGTTTCGGTCGCTCGTATGTAAAACGGGAATAACGTCTCCTAGTGTGTATAACTATATACACAGCATAACATCATAATCGAATACAACCCATATACTATCCATTCAACCTTCTGTTCAATTCAGTCGCTCGTATGTATAACGGAAGAACAGTTACCTGGTGAGTATAACTATATAAACATAATCGAATACAACCCAGATACGATGATTGTTCAATCTATACTGAATTCAACCTTCTGCTCGATTCGGTCGCTTATATGTAAAACGGAAGAACAGTTACCTGGTGAATATTGCTATATAAACATCATCACGATATCATCGAATACAACTCAGATACAATTATCGCTTCGTCTAACCATTTAACATTCTGTTCGATTCAGTCGCTAGTATGTGTAACGGAGGAACCGTCACCTGGTAAGTATCACTATGGTCACTATCACTATTGCTATATAAACATCATCACGATATCATCGAATACAACTCAGATACAATTATCGTTTCGTCTAACCATTCAACATTCTGTTCGATTCAGTCGCTAGTATGTGTAACGGAAGTATCGTCACCTGGTAAGTATCACTATATATACAGTATTGCGATATAATCGGATACCACCCAGATACATTGATTGTTCAGTCTATCCATTCAACTTTCTTTTCGTTTCGGTCGCTCGTATGTAAAACGGGAATACCGTCTCCTAGTGTGTATAACTATATACACAGCATAACATCATAATCGAATACAACCCATATACTATCCATTCAACCTTCTGTTCAATTCAGTCGCTCGTATGTATAACGGAAGAACAGTTACCTGGTGAGTATAACTATATAAACATAATCGAATACAACCCAGATACGATGATTGTTCAATCTATACTGTATTCAACCTTCTGCTCGATTCGGTCGCTCGTATGTAAAACGGAAGAACAGTTACCTGGTGAGTATTGCTATATAAACATCATCACGATATCATCGAATACAACTCAGATACAATTATCGTTTCGTCTAACCATTTAACCTTCTGTTCGATTCAGTCGCTAGTATGTGTAACGGAAGTACCGTCACCTGGTAAGTATCACTATATATACAGTATTGCGATATAATCGGATACCACCCAGATACATTGATTGTTAAGTCTATCCATTCAACTTTCTGTTCGTTTTGGTCGCTCGTATGTGAAACGGGAATACCGTCACCTTATGTGTATAACTATATCACAGCATAACATCATAATCGAATACAACCCAGATACTATCCATTCAACCTTCTGTTCGATTCGGTTGCTCGTATGTATAACGAAAGAACAGTAACCTGGTGAGTATTTCTATATGAACGTCATCACGATATAATCGAATACAACTTAGTTACAATTATCGTTCCGTCTAACCATCCAACCTTATGTTCGATTCAGACGCTCGTATGTGTAACGAAAGAACCGTTACATGGTAGGTGTAGTTAAATATACAACATAACGATATAATCGGAGACAACCCAGATACAATGATTGTTCAATCTATCCATTCAACCTTATGTTCGATTCGGTTGCTAGTATGTATAACGAAAGAACAGTTACCTGGTTAGACATAATATATAATAATCATCACGAAATAATCGAATACAACCCAGATACGATGATTGTTCAATTTATACAGAATTCAACCTTCTGCTCGATTCGGTCGCTTGTATGTAAAACGGGAATACCTTCTCCTTATACACAGCATAACATCATAATCGAATACAACCCATATACTATCCATTCAACCTTCTGTTCAATTCAGTCGCTCGTATGTATAACGGAAGAACAGTTACCTGGTGAGTATAACTATACAAACATAATCGAATACAACCCAGATACGATGATTGTTCAATCTATACTGAATTCAACCTTCTGCTCGATTCGGTCGCTTGTATGTAAAACGGAAGAACAGTTACCTGGTGAGTATTGCTATATAAACATCATCACGATATCATCGAATACAACTCAGATACAATTATCGTTTCGTCTAACCATTCAACATTCTTTTCGATTCAGTCGCTAGTATGTGTAACGGAAGTATCGTCACCTGGTAAGTATCACTATATAAACAGTATTGCGATTAAATCGGATACCACCCAGATACATTGATTGTTCAGTCTATCCATTCGACTTTCTTTTTGTTTCGGTCGCTCGTATGTAAAACGGGAATACCGTCTCCTAGTGTGTATAACTATATACACAGCATAACATCATAATCGAATACAACCTATATACTATCAATTCAACCTTCTGTTCAATTCAGTCGCTCGTATGTATAACGGAAGAACAGTTACCTATTGAGTATAACTATATAAACATAATCGAATACAACTCAGATACGATGATTGTTCAATTTATACTGAATTCAACCTTCTGCTCGATTCGGTCGCTTGTATGTAAAACGGAAGAACAGTTACCTGGTGAGTATTGCTATATAATCATCATCACGATATCATCGAATACAACTCAGACACAATTATCGTTTCGTCTAACCTTTCAACATTCTGTTCGATTCAGTCGCTAGTATGTGTAACGGAAGTATCGTCACCTGGTAAGTATCACTATATATACAGTATTGCGATATAATCGGATACCACCCAGATACATTGATTGTTCAGTCTATCCATTCAACTTTCTTTTTGTTTCGGTCGCTCGTATGTAAAACGGGAATACCGTCTCCTAGTGTGTATAACTATATACACAGCATAACATCATAATCGAATACAACCCATATACTATCCATTCAACCTTCTGTTCAATTCAGTCGCTCGTATGTATAACGGAAGAACAGTTACCTGTTGAGTATAACTATATAAACATAATCGAATACAACCCAGATACGATGATTGTTCAATCTATACTGAATTCAACCTTCTGCTCGATTCGGTCGCTTGTATGTAAAACGGAAGAACAGTCACCTGGTGAGTATAACTATATAAACATAATCGAATACAACTCAGATACGATGATTGTTCGATCTATCCATTCAACCTTATGTTCGATTCGGTTGCTCGTATGTATATCGGAAGAACAGGTACCTGGTGAGTATATCTATATAAACATAATCGAATACAACTCAGATACGATGATTGTTCAATCTATCCATTTAACCTTCTGCTCGATTCGGTCGCTTGTATGTGAAACGGAAGGACAGTTACCTGGTGAGTATTGCTATATAAACATCATCACGATATCATCGAATACAACTCAGATACAATTATCGTTTCGTCTACCCATTCAACATTCTGTTCGATTCAGTCGCTAGTATGTGTAACGGAAGTATCCTCACCTGGTGAGTATCACTATATATACAGTATTGCGATATAATCGGATACCACCTAGATACATTGATTGTTCAGTCTATCCATTCAACTTTCTTTTTGTTTCGGTCGCTCGTATGTAAAACGGGAATACCGTCTCCTAGTGTGTATAACTATATACACAGCATAACATCATAATCGAATACAACCCATATACTATCCATTCAACCTTCTGTTCAATTCAGTCGCTCGTATGTATAACGGAAGAACAGTTACCTGTTGAGTATAACTATATAAACATAATCGAATACAACCCAGATTCGATGATTGTTCAATCTATACTGAATTCAACCTTCTGCTCGATTCGGTCGCTTGTATGTAAAACGGAAGAACAGTTACCTGGTGAGTATAACTATATAAACATAATCGAATACAACTCAGATACGATGATTGTTCAATCTATCCATTCAACCTTATGTTCGATTCGGTTGCTCGTATGTATATCGGAAGAACAGGTACCTGGTGAGTATATCTATATAAACATAATCGAATACAACTCAGATACGATGATTGTTCAATCTATCCATTTAACCTTTTGCTCGAT